>OZ005738.1:147126348-148326348 GCA_963930755.1 Eudasyphora cyanicolor
ACCTATAAAGTAATCGTCTTTTGTGCAATTTCCAAGAAAAAGATCTGTTCTTATTGCCGCCTTTGCGGCGGGTAATGATTGTGGGCTGTTCAAGTGCCATGAAGAGTGTACATCCCATAAAACTGACTCACCCATTGAAGTGTAAACGTAACGTTATTAACCGCTTTGCAAAGGATTTCATTGATTGGCAGAATTCTTGTCTGTTGCCATGCCTTATAGACACCCACACACGCACTAACCGTGCAAAAAAAGTAAATGCTTTATTGCACTGGTTTAATATCTTTGACAGAGCAATGACTGGGAATGACTGTATGGATTGGGATGTGATTTGAATTATGTACATATATACATTCTCTAGACAAATATGTAGTAGTTGCAATTGTAGATTTATTCCCAAATTAGCAGGTTGACTTGACTTGCTTTATAACCTCGCCACCTTATGTCAAAAGCGATATATATGTATATGCAGTGAACTCGCAAAACGTGAACACCCTGAGATGTGAACGACCCAGAAACGTGAACAGTTTCATTTTTACACAGAATAATCTAAAACGTCAACAAATTCTGAATGCTTTAAAACGTGAACTCTATTTTGGGAGATTTTTTGTTAATTTTTTTAGTGTAGGAAATCCCCGAAAACGAATTCACGTTCACAGTATTAGGCAAAAATTATAAAGTAAAAAAGATAAGTCATCCCGGAGCGAGTAAGTGCCAGTTACGAACAAATAGAAATATTATTTTAATGAGTGAGGTTTTTTGTGTATTTTCCGACCCATTTTCTCGAATTTTTTGAAATTGTCACACTTTGAAGCTTATTATCAATCGATATGTTCAAAAAAAGTGCAAGCTATTTTACCCGAAAGTTGTAATTACGCATTAGAAAAATCATTTCTATTCGTTCGTAACTGAGAGATTTTCACAGTTCTCGGGATGACTTATCTTTTTACCTTGAAATTTTTCATATTAGGAACCATGTGATTTGTCAACAAAGACGTTGACAGTTGTCCCATATGACCGGTACAATTTAATAAAGTTCAGTCGGGTAAACCGACTTAAGAATCCCCTAACCTTCTGTCCCAAAAAATATTTGTAAATTTATTTTTTTATTTATGTTTTAATTAAATTATTAATAGAGTTATAAGCTCCATAAAATAGTCAATTTATGTGGGAGGTACACAAAAGAGGCAATGACGCCCATTTTTCACTGGACTGTACACGGGGCAAAATCGCATTTTTTGATATGTTTGAATCGAAAGAAAATATATTTGGAACACAAATTTTTAAATATTTTATATTTCTTAGCAAATAAATTTTATTTGAAAATCAATAAAATATATTTGGAACGCATATATTAATATATTACAACAAATTATATTTGCAAACTAAATTTCTCAAATAAAATATGTGTTTAAATACAAATAAAATTATTATTTAGGAATTTTTCCAAATATATTTTATTTAAAAAAGATTTCCAAAACTTTTGCTGAGTTTTTCAAATTTCAGTTTCAATTTTTCCTTTGTTTCCAATTGTACCTCCCAGTTATGATACCATATGCAGCATTACCTTCTGTTTTAAATTAATCATTTAAAATTTCTGAGTATTCCAAGCCATCATTAGTTGTCAATTCTCTAAGTACTTTATATTGACCCAAGATTATATGATTTAAATTATTATTTTTTTTACGAACATTAAAATTTAACTTTGAATTACTGAAAAATTTGACACAATTTATGTATTTTATGAATATTTAAATGCAAATAAATATTTGTTTCACAAATAGCAGTCACATTGGGGTGTAAACAAATATTTGTTTAGAACAACATCTTCCCAAATACACAATTTTTGTATGTACCAAATATTACATGCTTAGAGTCTACCCTAAACATATATATGTTTCAAGCCGAATATGTTTGCGACAATATACTACAGAAGCGATTTTTTTTCAGCGTGTAGGTCCTATAGAAACAATACAGTGAACAGAATTTCAAATATTTGTGTGCACTGGTATTTAAGTTATAAGTAGTTAACTTTTGGGACAAAATGGTCCATTTGTGTGGGTGGTACCAAACACGGCGTGCCTATAACGCCCACTTTTCACTGGACTCTAGGTAATATAAAAGCATTACGCTGTACAAAATTTCAAGTATTTGTGTGGACTGGTATTAAAGTTATAAGCAGATAACTTTTGGGGCAAAATGGTTCATTTCTGTGGCAGGTACCAAAAGGGGCACACCAATAACTCCCATTTTTCACTGGACTCTAGGTTCTATAAAAGCATTTTGGTGCACAAAATTTCAAGTATTTGTTTTTACAACAATTAAATTTCAAATATTTGTATGTACTGTTATTAAAGTTATAGGGGGGTAACTTTTGGTACAAAATGGTCCATTTGTGTGGGAGGTTCCATAACTCCCACTTTTCTCTGGGCTCTAGGTGCTATAAAAGCATTACACTGTACAAAATTTGAAGCATTTGTATGAACTGATATTAAAGCCATAAGAAGTTAACTTTTGGTGCAAAATGATCCATTTGTGCGGGAGGTACCAAAAAGGGAGTGGCTACTTCGCCCATTTTTCTTGATGTTTTAGCGACTAGGAAACTGATACTATGTGTGAAATTTCAGAAGATTCGAGTAAGTATTATAGAAGTTATTAATGAATCAATATTTCACTAAAAGTTAACCCTTTGAGGGGGAGGTACTAGAAGAAGTGGACCAATGTGGCCCATCTTCGAACTTAGCGGGAAATAGAGAAAAATATTACCGCATACCAAAGTCAATCGATTACTCCTTTCGACAGTTATCGTGCGCACCAGCCAGCAGACAGACACACAGACAGACGGACATTGCTCAAATGACTTAAAATGACCCAAAACGGATTTCCGACGAACATACTTAGGGTCTTCGGTCAGTCACTCCTTCGTTGTGTTACACTTTTGGCTCGTAGCAAATGATATATGGGCAAAAGTCATTTTTTTTAATTTTCGAGTAAATTTTTTTCGAAAAAAATTTGGCGAGCACATCGACCGCTTTTGTAGTAGACAGAGATAAAAATGTAAGCGTCCCAAATGTGTTGTTGTGAATTAATTTCATTAAGGGGCGCGAAAGTTATGGCGGTTTCAAATTGACATTTTTAAAAATTCTATAAAATGAAATTTTAAGCGGAATGAAGAAAACTAAACATACAATCGTAGACCAATGCCATTTCTATCAGCATATCGTCATCAGAAACGAAAAAGGGCCTATCATCATGTTTGAAAATTTTACAGGAGAAGCAAAAAACTAAATAAAATGAGAAAAAAGTGTTGCCGTTAGAAAAACGTAGTTTTCAGGATAATGTCTAAACATAATGATGCATATATAAAATCACACAAACATAATTTATAACTTGTTTGTGAAAATTGCGTGAAATAGTATTTTTTAACTATGAAAAAATAAATAATTTGTTGTTAGGGGCCGTTCAAGTATTACGTAAGCAGATTTATTGCAATTATTTCAACATCTTGGTGCTCTAAATTTTGAATAATGCACATCAGTTCATTAGCACGACGAGCAGCCACTCTTAAAGGCCTAACTTTCATATCAGTGTGCGTGTTTACTTTTTTATGGATCTTCTCGATGTGACGATTTAGTGACTTGACGGAAGTATGATAAAGACCACACGTTTTGCATGTTCGACTTAATAGCTTCAATTTTACCGTCGGACAAAAATAATCGTATGGCATTTGTAGGAAATCTTTGAGTGAAGAATTTAAGCGTAGAGCTAAATTGACTGGAAGATTGAGAAATTGCCTTCCATCATCCAAAACCAAGTCATTAACTGTTTGTTTTACTTTTACTGGTGGTGGAAGAAACCTGTTGTCTAGTAATCTAAATAGGCCACTTCTTGGACGACAGCATTCTATGTTTCTACATTTTACAATTTGAAGTAAGTATTGGCTTTCACGCACATGTTCTGAATACCATTCAATATCTGGCAAATCAGGCAGATCTTGTTCGCCCGGCCCAACATATTGTTCAGTAACATGATAGCCATCAATTTCCATTGAACTCCATATCTCAGCTAACACATTTCCTGCAAACTCGAAATTGGATCTTTCTAAATGTTCATTAATTGTAACACCACGTGCATCCAAATGTGACCCAAAATGGTCATGAGGCAATATCAAACCAGCCAGTTCCCGACTAAGAGGAGCCATTCTGCGCTCTACTCTGTTATACGCACTTCTGCCAGAAGCATTGGTAGCTAAAAACAATGCATCGAGATCATGTCGCTTAAAGTGTTTAATAGCAAACCCTATAACTTTTGTATAACGCGGATTTTCATCTGGCCCTCCATCAACCGTCATGATTACTACTGGTTTTACCAACCCATGGTCAGTTTCGCTGAGCGGCATAAACTGATGGTATTAATTTATGCCGCTCAGCGATTACCCAGTCGTGATCAGGCAATTTGATTCTATATTCCATGTGCATTAGAAGAGGTGCTTGTTTATTTGCCGCAGTTACACCAATAGGGACCCGAGCTTTATCATCTTGAGATATGAAAAATACTTGATCTGGTCCAAGTATGGATGCTATGTTCTCCAAATAATGGATTGATGTTTCAGCGAAATTGCTATCTAAGTGGCTTTTGTGCTGATCAGTCTGAGCCCGAGTGAGCTTTACAGGGACTGTCGATACATGTCTTCGTCCCTCTGCAGAATTAGATTTTCTGGGAATCAAACGAAGATATGTCCCACTTCGACTAATGTCAAATCCTATTTTTCGTAATTCTTGTGTTAATTCGTCAAGAGTTTTTACACTGCGAATAGATTCTGTTCGTCTTCTATCATCTGCTGCACTGCCAAATAAAGCAATATCCGCAATTGTTTTCAATAATAATGGTTGATCATTTTCTAGGCTAGGCCGTCCCACTGAATCCCTCATGGATAGTTTTTTTTTTATTTCTGGATTTGCATGAGAAATATCTTCTAACTTTCTTTTCATACCATCTCTGTGTTTCTTCTGGGCAACTTCGTTTTGAATCTTCCTGTTTAAAGACATTTTCGCTGTTTTTAATTCTTCGCGCAAATTATTGATTTGTTTATCAACTTCAACACGGCTTGGCATACTATCTCTGGCAGAATACAAAGCATTCAGATTTTTTTCGAGTAGAGCAATCTTATTTTTCATAGCTTCCTGCGAAGGTTTTGCTCTCGGCTGTTTATCTGTATTTTCTGTGTTTTCGCATTGCTGTTGTGATTCCACTCCGGGGTTTATGTCGTCTTTTTGTTCTTTAGAATTTGAAGCTGGCTGTATAATTTGTGGTTTTTCTGCAGGCTTACAAGTATTCGTTGCCTAAAAATTAAAACATTTTATAGGTAGTGCTAATGTTTGTCTTATTAATACATACACACTATAGTGAGTACATTTAATATTCACCCCTGTCGTGAATAAAATTCCATGTGAAAAGTTTTGCTCCCCAGAAAAATTGAAGGGATATAATCAAAATGGAAAGTGAAAATAATTCCACTTGAATAGACTTTTAAGACGAGTAGTTATCATTTTCTTCATTGCAAATCTCTTTAACGCAGAATAATATACCTATAGACTTCAATTTCTACTTTGTATTTTCTAGGGATCAAAACATTTCACGTGAAATTTTTTCTGCAATAGGGGTGATTGTTTAATTTACATTAACTTCATCACTCACCTTGGAAAAAAATCGTAGTAGATTGGATTTATTCTTAGTCGCTGCTTGCAATTCTTCTTCAATTCTCTTAGAGACAATAATATCATGCTCCTTGTCCGATTTTGCTTGTAACTTATAATTACGCCACACTTCGTTAACTAACTTCTGTACTTTTTGTAGTTTTATATTTGTATGAGATTTTTTAAAACTTTCAAACAATTGTTGGTATAACTTGGATTTGTCTATTTGAAACGACATCTTAAACAATTCCACTTTGGCGAAAGTGGATCAACGGTAACACAAATATTTAATTGCTTTGCTTTGCTTACACCACGTCAAATCGTCAATCGTACCGAAACGAAACTGATTGAAGAAATTCTAAGCGAGTACCTAAATGTACTCATTATTTACGGGAATCCCCGAATATGGGTTTTGTTTTCGAGCATAGACATTGTGTGGGTTGCCATATGTGTAAAAAAGTAAATAACTACTGCTGAAGTAATCACAATCTGTGTGGGTTATCATATGTGGAAAAAAGTAAAGAAATACTGCTGACGTAATCGCCATCTCCAACACCCCCCCCCCCCCCAATGTCATCAAAAATAAGCAAAGCAAAGACCCCCCACCCCCCTATAGTGCTTACGTAATACATGAACGGCCCCTTAGGCTCTTTTGAATTTCGTTAATAAATTCGCCATTTTTAGTATTACGCCGCTAAAAATTTGTCAGGATGTGTATTTTGATGCAGGGTACCGAAATCCGTCAAAAACTGAGTTTCCATTTTTTTTTGTTGTGACGCCCTTTTTCGTTTCTGTTGACGATATGTCAAAATATTCGCAGTGCCTTCATTATTTGCAAAAATATAGCGAAACAAAAGATTTTTTAATTGGAATTTTATATAATATTATAACGAATCTCGCGAAATATAAAAATCGGAAAAATGTATGAAAAATATCCTGAATAGATGAGAGAACTAGCAGTGATCTTCAGAAAGAATGAATATTTGTTTCAAAACACGAAGTCCATATTAATTGTGTTTTATTTCAATGCAAAATTTCTCTACAAAATGCATAAGTATTGATGGGAGTTGAATGTTAAGATCTTTTTGTGTGTATTTTTTGATTTTTTTAACTTCTTTTGTAAGATTACATAATAGCATTTGTTAAAGCCTTTAATAATAAATTAAAAGACTTCATAAAAAAAAGAATGAGAATTCGCTAATTTTGTTTTAGTGATATTATTACACTAAAACATTTTATTTTATTTTATTCCCAGTAAAATTTCTCATTACCAAATAATCCGACGAGTAAGCAAAGTTCGATAATGGTAAGTACTTACTATTCAGCCACTTTTCTCATTATTTTAACATGGGGATGTCATAATCCGACGAGTAAGCAAAGTTCGATAATGGTAAGTACTTACTATTCAGCCACTTTTCTCATTATTTTAACATGGGGATGTCATTGGAGGAAAGTACTTCCCAAAAGCATACAATAAAGTAGCATAATAAGTACTTATTTCTAGCATATGCATACCACATAAATATGTGCTTTTATTTTCACGACATTAAGTACTTGAATAATGCATTACCAATAAGTTAAAATAATAAGCAGTAGATATGTAGAAATGGCAATTTAAAGTGATTTTTTGCATATTTTCGCGTATATTTCTCGAAACAAACAATTTTCTCATGCCAGATTCGAATTTCTGAACCCAAACCCCCATGTGAAATTTTTCAATGGTCTAACAACATAAGATGTGCGTAAATATGGAATTTTCATTCCAATCTGCACGTATTATTGGAAAACATGTTGAAAAATAAATAAATCTTGTACAGTAACCCATATATAGCCAAAAATGCGTTATTTTAAAATTTACCAAAATTATTTTGATAACAAAAACACACTTATTTCTGTTATTATTGGTAAGTCATTATAAATAAGCCGAAAGTAATGCAGCGAATAATGAGATGTCATTATTTGCTAATGCAGGGAATAATGTCAGGTACTTATCAAGATTTTGCTGGGTTCTTATAAATTTGCGGATAGTGAAGTCGGCAATGACATACAGTAATTATGTATGTGCTCATCCGGGGTAACTTCTTTGCATGAATTCGCTTATATCATAATATACCTTAAGTGGGACACTAATATTGATTGGATTTATTTTGCGGTTACGCAAATTTAGCCAAGTGCATAATTTGAAAAAATCATCAAAATAAAATGACGCGCCTCTGATTTCGGAATAGATCGGTAAAAATCCTTTTAATTCATATGAACTTCCGCCATATCTGTACCGCGCACTGGGTGTGCCTTGACGATCATCGCTGAGACAAAAGTGTCTCGTTCTTCGCGTACAAGACTTGAATCTTCAAATACGTATCCATGGTTGTTAAGTGCACCACAGCAGTACACCCAATGAACATAAAAATTAATTTAAGAACTTTATACTATCAAAAGTGTCAAGAACAAAATTTGCTGCATCAATCTATGTATAACTGTCGATGTGTAAAAAAAAACTTGTTGGGAAAAAACGTTTATGTTTGTGATTTATCTAATTCCATCAACAATTGATCTGAAATCTGTACTCAACGGGAGAAAAGTGACAACTAACATAGATTACCCCAATGAAAAAATATTTGACTTTTTCCCATATACCATCCTCTCTAAGGTGACAGGATAAAAAGTAATATTGTACTATTTTTACGTTACAATATTATGTTAATTACATGTCATTCCTAGGAAGAATATGGATATTTATCTTATGTAAAAAATTATTATTAGTTGTTAAAAACAATTCTTCCAGAAGGTATCTCTAAATTGCAGCAAATAATCGATAGTTCGATTCCGACAGACTACCCGATTTGACTCATCTCAGAGAATATGTGGAAGATACTAAAAAAATCGTGTCTAGAACCGTGTTTTTGTAATCATGAGTTGTAGAAATATCATAAATTAGTAGCGCACAAAAGGCCGAACCACTGGACATCCGACGGACGTGTATGTCAATGGACATGACATACGCGTCCGTCCTTCCTCAACCTAACCTACAGCAAATGATGCAATGAAATGTAGACGACATACTACTGGAGGCTTCAGTTCAACGAAGATCTCGTGGAAACAGAATGCAGCTAGAAGACAGTCCAGATGAAGGAGATAATGAGGAGTATACATCATCATAATAAAATCTTTTAGGTTTTAAGAAATTTGGTATATCTTATTTTCTTTCTTGAGTTATGAATAATTATTATTATAATTTGAAATCATTTAAAAATAGTTTTATTAACAACAGAAGTTCATCATTTAATATCATATCAATTAATGCTAGAAGCATTTCGTCAATTGACAAATTTAACAAGTTTAAATCAATAATTGTTAATTTACCCATTTTGCCCAGAGCTATTTCAGTCCAAGAGACATGGTTTGCAAACAGTTTTTCTCAGATATATAATATCCTGGCTATTTTCGGCTGAACATTGCAGTAGATTGAATGGTTACGGTGGTACCTCGGTATTTATTCGAGATAATGTAGAATATCAAGTGGGAATATGTGAGAGCAATAGCTTTTTTGATACAATTGTTGTAACTTTAAATAACATTCGATTGCACGGGAAGCCTATGTATAAAACTCGTTTCGTTCTATAGGTCGCAGAAATGTCAAATTAATTCGTTTTTATCTATTTTGGAAATTTTGCTGATGTGCCAAGGTCGAAATCCATGCATTGTCGTTGGTGATTCAAATATTGATGTAATGGATTCTCATTTGTCTTCTGGTTTATTTAATACTTTAGCTATTTACAACTTTGGAAACGGTCATATGCTAATAACACGTCCAATAAGCAAAACATGTATTGATCATGTATATAGCAATATCCCTGAATATATAAGCGACTTATCAGACCACAATTTAATACATATTGATTTAGATATTGTAATTCAAGATGAACAATATATAAACATTAAACGATCAATATGTGATAAGGTAAGTTTAAAAAGTTTTTTAGAAAGAGAAATTCCTACAATTACTGAGACAGGCAATCCATGGCATAGAACAAAATACAATTCAGAAAAGTCATAAAAAATCAATAAGGTACGGAATTACGCCATGGGTGAATGGAAACCTTCAAAAATTAATGGAGCATAAGGAAAAACTTTTAAGGGCTGAAAGAAAAAGTCCTAATAATACAGAAATTGTAATGGGCCAAGGAAGTGTCCTGGGCCCATTACTGTTTAAAATTTATCTAAATGATATTGTCAACCTTGAATTGAATGGGGACATTTTTGTATATGCGGATGACCTATGCATTATTGATGGCTACAAGCATGAAACTGCTGTAAAGGCTGTTATTGAGCGAGACGCTGCTTTGATATGCGAATTTGCCAGAATAAATAAACTGTTTTTAAACTCCTGTAAAACTAATATAATACGTTTCAAGCCTCATATCGACCGCAATATATTATTTTCTGTACATATTGATGGCAAAGTAATATCGGAAGTCAATGGCGTAAAGTATTTAGTAAAGTATTTATTGGGATGAACACATCATGCTATTGGCTTGTTATATAAATTCAATAATAAGTTTAATTACACTACAAAACTAGTAATATATAAGGCGCTCCAGATGTCGACTTGAATACAACCACTTACCACAATCTATTAAGAATTTTTTGAAAATCTCATTATTTAAATTGAACCTAAAATCATATTTACTTCAAAATTTGGAAATGCTTCTTTTGTAGATTAATAATGTTTGGTATAAAAAAATGTAGATACATATTAAGTATTAATAAGTATTATAGGTAGTTATAATTTTTATTAGCTTCTTTTATAAACTTGCCAACTCGCCCCAATAATGTCTAAGTGGCGCTGGGGCATTCATAAAAATGAAAATATACAAAACTGAAAATAAATGAAAAAAAAAACTACAAAGCAAAGGGTTCAATTCATGGGCAGTCATGAATAATAGTTTAAAAAATGAAAGTAGAATTTCAGTTTTTAAAAGAATGTTGAACGACTATTTGCTTCAAAATGTACATGAACTTCTGACATGATTATTTATTTTAATTTAAATTTCTATTTAATTACATTATGAAATGCATCTAACATGAATAAATGATAAATAGTTGCCAGCTTGCCCCAAAAAGGTCTATATGACGTTGGGGCGCACATTTACGTATGATTAATGTAATACAAATTGTTTATAAGAATTATTTTTATTATATGTATTCAAATGAATTAAATAAAATATAGATAAAAAAAACATCAATTCGAATTAAAAGATCAAAATTCGCAGCAAATCTTCTAAAATCAATGAACGAACACATTATTTTGAGCATATTCTGCCATTAACTCTTTTGAGCATATTCTGCCATTTAGAAATGAAATAAATACATAATAAAGTGACGTTTACGCCACTTCCAAAACAAACATTTTGTATATAAGGTTTGTTTTGAAAGTGGCTTAACTACATACACTCACCATTGTAAAAAGCGGGTTAATAGTTCAAAAGCGAAACTTTTAAGACTTGTGAGCTCATATGGAGATATTTTATTTCTAGTATTCACCTAGATTTTTAAACGTACTGAAACGCAAAAGCTTTTATTATCGTCCTAAAAACGAATGCATTTACGCCATTTTCAAAACGAACAGTTTGTATTGAAATTCTCCGATTTCTACCAAAAGTGCTATAATTTCTACATTTATCCATAGATTTACTTCAAATAGGCAATTTTTTACAACTTTTATTCTATTTTTTATTTTTTTCTCGTTTCAACAAAAAAACTTGTTTATAAAAAGAAATCAATTTTTTTCTAATTTTTTTTTAACAGTTACTAAACTTCTGTTTTCACGCGAAAGTGTTTTAATTAACTTTTGTAGTCCTCACAATTTTCTTTAATATAAAGTTTTCCAGGCTTTATCGAGCTTATACTTCCAAAATATATATCGATGGCTTATTTCCAAAAGTTGCTATATTAAAAAAACCAAATTTTTCAGGAGAGCAAAAAAACTGTTGAATTTTATTATTTCGCGATAATTTTAATATGATATGAATTAGGAATTCAAAGTTAAAAATTATAGCGAAATAACAAAATTCAGCAGCTTTTTTGCTCTCCTGAAAAAATGGGTTTTTTAATATGGCAGCTATTGGAAATAAGCCATCGATGTATGATCCAATTACTAAAGGCACCTTCCAAGAAATTTTTAAAGAAAAATAAAAAAATACCATAAAATTATTTTTAAACTTTTTCGTCTTTAGGCCACCATATTACACCAGAAAATGTTAAGCACAGCCCTTTGACAAAAATGTTGTTGCCTAGTGTTAATTGACCTATTTATAACCTGGGCTCAGCTCATCCCTTCGATGTGTTTTACTTTTTATACTTATTCTTTTGTGAAGGAAGGATTTCTAAATCCAGCCGGGTGTGTTGAGAGGATTTATAAGGTCTGTCAGACCTATTTCTGGCATATCGAAGAGGTCATGAAGAAACGGTCGACCTAATGTCTTAAGTCTGTGTTGCATTAGCGCTGGACACTAGCAGAGGAAATGTTCAACTGTCTCCCGCTCCTCTTCTTTGACGTCACAGCTACGGCAGTGATCGTTGCATTGAATCTTGAATCGATTTGCTTGATTTTCTATTGGCCAGAGGCCCGTCAGCACTGCAATCTGTCTTGATAAGTTCCAATGATTTTGGCTGATCAGAAACTTTGTTCGTTGTATGTTTTACTGTGGCCAGTGGATTCTGGTTGTTCGACATGTTCCAGTCTTATCCCACCTAGACTTTGATTGTTTGAGATATTAAACGAAGATATCCCTTTTAGCGATTTTCAACGGGCATTGCTACTGACGCAGTGTGGTAAGCGTTAGAAAAGGGCCCAGCACTGGCTGGTTCATCTGCCCTTACGTTTCCATCTAGCCCCCTATGACCTGGATCAAAATGAGAACTATCTAGGATACACGAGCTAACTTAGCTAGTTCTACTTTACATTCCTTCACGAGCTTTGATATAGTGATGTTGAATTTTAATGCAAGAATTGCCGCCTGGCAGTCCACAAATATTCCAATACGCTCTGTTATATGTCGTTGTGATAGAATATTACAAGCTTCCTTTATGGCTGTAACTAGGAGATTTGAGTCAGAGTGTTATGTTCCCAAAGCATGTTAGATAGAAATCCGTTTTAGGACATTTTAAGTGATTTGAGCAATGTCCGTCCGTCTGTCTGGATGGAGCGCACGATAACTCTCGAAAGGTGTAACGTATTGACTTAACATTTTGTATGTAATAATAATTTTTTCTATCTCAGGTTAAGTTCGAAGATGGCCCATATTGGTACACTCCTTCTAGTACCTCCCTCACAAAGGGTTAAAATTTAGTGAATTATTGATTCTGTAATAACTTTTATACAACATATGTAATTGAACTACATAGTAATAGATTATCTGTCGCTGTCAATTTGAGAAAAATGGGCAAAGTGACCCCGCTCCTTTCGGTACCTTCCACACAATGGGACAATATTGTACAAAAAGTTAACTGCTAATAACATACACAGTACGACACATGATTTTGGCACACAATTCTGAGAATTGGACGTGAAAGTATCCCTAAAAGTAAGAACTGCTGCATCATTCGTGTAGTCAATTTGACTCAATAAATAATTTAATGGCCATACGATTTTTTTGTTAAAGGTGTATTTTTTGCACTTTTTCTATATTTTTTCTCGGTATACCGTACGGAATATCTCTTGTCTGAATCAAAGCTGTAGATATTGAATAGGAGAAAAAAATGCACAACAAATCTACCCGAAAAAAGTGCATCCAGTGCCTTTTTGGCAACACTGTGTTTGGCAGATCAGCTGTTTTCGTGCTTTTTTCTGTAAACATTGTTTTTCATCTTTATACAATGAATTATAGAGTCCTTTCTATCGACTCAAATAAAGATTTCATTAATTTCACGAAATTTTGTGTGTGTTTTTTTAAATCAAATCCAAAAGGTCTTAAAAAATCACTCAATACATTCCCTCTTCCACTAAAATAATTGTATAAATACATAAAAATCTAAACTGAAACACCATTTGATTTATATATTAATTATAAAATATTCTTTTTTTTCTTTATTACAGCCACCGAATGAAGCATTTTTTAAGGTATGTGTTTTAATATATCTAAAGTACTTATACTTATATGTATCAAATTCTATGCATACAAAAGAAATATGAAAGTACTTATAAAGGGTGGTTAAATTATAAGGGCCGATGTTGATTTTGAATAAAACACAAATTATTTAGGAAATTATTGTCATTTCTTTTTATTGTGATAATATTGGTATGGTTCAATTATGTATGGAACAAAGTATCAGCCAAATGGCCGCCGCGACCTCGGAGGCACACCTCCATCCGATGGTCCAAATTTTCGATGACGCTGAGACATAATTGAGGTTCTATGCCGTTAATGTGCCGAATTATCTCATACTTTAGCTCTTGAATTGTTGCTGGCTTATCGACGTACACCTTTTCTTTCAAATAACCCCAAAGAAAGAAGTCCAACGGTGTCAAATCACATGATCTTGGCGGCCAATTGACATCGCCACGACGTGATATAACACGGCCATTGAATTTATTGCGCAAAAGAGCCATTGCTTCGTTAGCTGTGTGGCAAGTGGCACCGTCCTGTTGAAACCACATATTGTCCACATCCATATCTTCCAATTCGGGCCAAAAAAGTTCGTTATCATCTCACGATAGCGAACACCATTCACAGTAACTGCCTGACCGGCCTCATTTCGAAGAAGTATGGCCCGATGACGTCGCCAGCCCATAAGCCGCACCAAACGAACTGGGCGGGCATGCACAGGTGTTTTCACATCTCCTACAGACCCGGTTTGTTGAATTTGCGCACAATTCTCCCGTTTGTGTAGACATTTGATCGATTATGCTGATCAAAAATACATCACGAAATGCATTTTGATTTGAACGCCCATTTTCGTAAAAGGCTTAAACAACTTTAACGCGTTGCTCGATCTTTCCATGGTTCAAATTGAGTTAGTCTGAAATTGAGAAATGTCAAATGAAGTGCAGAAAAAACTTGACGTTTATGTGTGGTTCACATTCAACATCGGCCCTTACAATTTAACCACCCTTTACTTAAATGTATCAAATTCTATGCATACAAAAGAAATATTTTGAACATTTATCATTTACCTTTTGTTCTTTAATAGATATCGAAAGCTCTACATTGTTTCCAATTAAACATATCCTAGATATGAATAGAAATATAAAATAAAAAAGTCTTTCTCATATCAAATGCAAGGCATAAAAATTATAATTTTAAATTTTCCTTTGTCCTAAATCTCTAGTTTCCAATTAAACACATTTTGCATGTTAGGAGTGTTGAAATAATCACATATGGGGAAATCTTGGGTTTCGGACGTTACATTCGTACGCATTATGTTTTACTAATTGTCATCCCGTTGGCGTTCTTCTGAATGCAATATTTTCATATAATCTTCTGCATCAATAATTATTTCACAGTTCTTTTAAATGACATTTAAATTTTGACCTAAATACTTTTGATGAATGTGATATTCGCGGCGAAAGTTCCGTTGCGGACGTTACAAAAAATGGAATGTTTTAGTAATCAGAAAAATCGAAATACATTAAAGAAAGAGGAATATTTAAAGATATTAATACAGCCCTTATTAGAATAAAACTCTTCGTGGTTTATCCAAATACTAGAAATTCGTCTGCTACGAACGATACACAACAATTTCAGCACGTTTAAAAGAAAATAATCTGCGGAAATTTGTATATATAATGTTATAATTGTTATATTTTATATAGAATACCGCAAAACAATGAGTTAACTATAAAACTGGATTTTTTTTTTTACATTTTTGGTAAACAGTTTTTCGGATTTACCCATATGAAGTTTATTAAAACAAAAGAAAATTGATAACAATTAAGAAAATTTCACAAAAATTGTTTGTGGTGTAAGGTAAAAGTGTAAATGAAAAAAAAACTTGGAGGCATTTTGCTCTATACGAGTATAAGTATAGGTTGGCTAATGAATATTGCTACATTAAGAAACTCAATATCTTGTTACTGTGTATGGAATTCAGTTTTCTTTTATTCATGTTAAAGCTTATTATTTATTTATTTATTTATTTATATGAATTACAATACAAAGTAAATTTATATTCTAAGGAAAGGCCGGTTACAAAGCCCATATGGTTAAATGTTTGCAGCGACAGACCAGAGCCTCTGCTGGGAATCGAACCCACGACCTCCAAACTCATAGGCGAGTACGCTACCAACTCGCCTACTGGGACGCTCTAAAGCTTATTAAATTTAATTAAATATAGCTTAATTAGTTTTAACAAGTAAGAAAGTTTCAGGTGGGTTAACCGACTAAGTTATACCCTCACTTTGTGAGTAATGTAATGTGAGGTACCAGAAGGGGTTTATCAAATACGTTAAATTCACTGCACTGTGCCGACTTATAAGCATTTATGTGCACTGGTATAAACGTTATGAGACATTAAATTGTGGTATGATTTGGGCATTTTGTGTGGGAGGTACAAAAAGGGGCGTGGCAATAACGCCAATTTTTCACAGGGCTATAGACACTATAAAAACATTACACTGTACAAAACTTCAAGTATTTTTATACACTGTTTTTAATGTTATAAGCTGTTAACTTTTGGTGCAAAAAGGTACCTTTGTGTGGGCGGTACCAAAAGGGGCGTGGCAACAACACCCATTTTTCCCTAGACTGTAGGCAATATAAAATCATAATACTTTACAAAATTTCAAGTATTTTTATACACTGTTATTAATGTTATAAGCCGTTAACTTTTGGTGCAAAAAGGTGCATTTGTGTGGGAGGTACCAAAAGGGACGTGGCGACTTCGCCCATTTTTCTCGAGTTGATAGCGACTAATAAGCTAATACTATGTGTGGAATTTCAAAAGATTCGATTAAGTAGTATAGCAGTTATTAAAGAATCAATATTTCACAACATTTTAACCCGTTGTGGGGGAGGTACTAGAAGGAGTGGACCAATATGGCCCATCTTCGAACTTAGCCGGAGATAGAAAAAAATATTACCACATACCAAATTTGAGGTCAATCGGTTACTCCTTTCGAGAGTTATCGTGCGCACCAGCCAGCAGACAGACAGACAGACGGACGGACATTGCTCATTCGACTTAAAATTACCCAAAACGGGTTTCCTCCGAACATACTTGGGGTCTTAGGTCACTCCTTCGATGTGTTACACTTTTTTCCGTAGCAAATGATATATACCCTCGTCACACTAAAGTGAGGGTTTAAAAATAATGGAATTTAAATGCCCCTTCTGCTCGTTGATGCATTTGCGGCATCTGGGAATAGCGAATGGATTGCTTTAGTTCATTCAAATTTGTTGGTTTTGCTTTGTAGACTTCCTGTTTGCAATTACCCCACAAGAAATAGTCAGGTGCAGTAAGGTCAGGCGACCTGGGGGAATGTGGAGTTTCTGAATATCAGCTTATTGGGAAATTTTCGCCGCAATTCTGTCATAACAGGCCGGGCTATGTGAGGAGTTGCACCATCCTGCTGAAACCACACAGAGTTGAAAGAAATTCTCATTCGGCGTAATTCTGGATAGAAAAACTCTCTCAACATGCTCAAGTAACGGTCTCCAGTAACTGTAACGGTGTGACCGTTTTCTTCGAAGAAGTAGGGCCCGACAATGCAGCGTGATGAAACTGCACATCACACTGTGACACGAAGTGGATGCAATTCCGTCTCATGGAGTATCTGTGGGTTGGAAGCACTCCATATTCGACAATTTTGTTTGTTTATGACCTCGAATGGACCTCGCCAGACATGAAAAGACAGTTCAACATGTTTCCGTCCTCTTCCACCATTTGAATCATCTTCTGGCAAAATTCCAAGCGAATCGGGAAGTCTGCTGAGTTCACTTTGTTGGCCATTTGAATTTTCTATTGGAACAACTCCAAATCTTTGTGCATAATTGACTGCAATGACTGTCTGCTTATACCCATTTGAGTAGATAAGGTTCTTGTCGAAACTCTTGGATTGTTTTGTATGGCATCAGCTACAGCAGCGATTGTTTCCTCCGTCTGAACTGAAGGGTTTCGATGGTAAGGTATTCTGTTGACTGTCCCATGCTCGGAAAAATTGTTAACAAGTGTCTTTATGGACCATCTGCTCGGAGGATTGCCGCCAAACGTGTCCCTATACTATCTTTGAACCGAAAATACGGTCTTCAGTGCGTAATAGCGGCGGACAATCCAAATTCTTGTTTCAGTGTTCCAGTTATCCATTTTTGTTGAATCTAAAAATCAATCTGCAAAATAAAAAAAAAACAAGTAAGGAAAGACTAAAGATGGGCGGTGCCGACTATATAATACCCTACACCACTCTCGTAATATTGAATAACTCTGATATATAAATTTTGTAATTCATGTATAAATTGTTTACATAAATTTACTTTTGGGACATTTTATACTTAAATAATACCCTGTACCATAATGTGGTGTAGGGTATAAAAACGATTGGATCTAAAGAGCCAAATCGGATGAAACATATATCTGGGAGCTATAGCTAAATCTTTACTGATTTTCTTCAAATTCGGCAATGTTGGTTCATGAAATACAGCTTCTTCAGGACTAAAGAGCAAAATCGGACGAAACATATATATGGGAGCTATAGCTAAATCTTAACCGATTTTCTTCAAATTCGGCAATGTTGGATCATGGATCAAGAAACTCTACCATTCTAAATTTCAAAACGATCGGATGTAAAATACAGCTTTTATAGAACTAAAGGGCCAAATCGGACGAAACATATATATGGGAGCTATAGCTAAATCTTAACCGATTTTCTTCAAATTCGGCAATGTTGGTTCATGGATCAAGAAACTCTACCATTCTAAATTTCAAAACGATTGGATGTAAAATACAGCTTCTATAGGACTAAAGGACCAAATCGGTCGAAAGATATATATGGGAGCTATAGCTAAATCTTAACCGATTTTCTTTAAATTCGGCAATGTTGGTTCATGGATCAAGAAACTCTACCATTCTAAATTTCAAAACGATTGTATGTAAAATACAGCTTTTATACGAAACATATATATGGAAGCTATAGCTAAATCTTAACCGATTTTCTTCAAATTCGGTAGTGTTGGTTCGTGGATCAAGAAACTCTACCATTCTAAATTTCAAAATGATTGGATGTAAAATACAGCTTCTACAGGACTAAAGAGCAAAATCGGACGAAACATATATATGGGAGCTATAGCTAAATCTTAACCGATTTTCTTTAAATTCGGCAATGTTGGTTCATGGATCAAGAAACTCTACCATTCTAAATTTCAAAACGATCGGATGTAAAATACAGCTTTTATAGAACAAAGGGCCAAATCGGACGAAACATATATATGGGAGCTATAGCTAAATCTTAACCGATTTTCTTCAAATTCGGCAATGTTGGTTCATGGATCAAGAAACTCTACCATTCTAAATTTCAAAACGATCGGATGTAAAATACAGCTTCTATAGGACTAAAGGACCAAATCGGTCGAAAGATATATATGGGAGCTATAGCTAAATCTTAACCGATTTTCTTTAAATTCGGCAATGTTGGTTCATGGATCAAGAAACTCTACCATTCTAAATTTCAAAACGATTGTATGTAAAATACAGCTTTTATACGAAACATATATATGGAAGCTATAGCTAAATCTTAACCGATTTTCTTCAAATTCGGTAGTGTTGGTTCGTGGATCAAGAAACTCTACCATTCTAAATTTCAAAATGATTGGATGTAAAATACAGCTTCTACAGGACTAAAGAGCAAAATCGGACGAAACATATATATGGGAGCTATAGCTAAATCTTAACCGATTTTCTTCAAATTCGGCAATGTTGGTTCATGGATCAAGAAACTCTACCATTCTAAATTTCAAAACGATTGGATGTAAAATACAGCTTTTATAGGACTAAATGGCCAAATCGGACGAAACATATATATGGGAGCTATAGCTAAATCTTAACCGATTTTCTTTAAATTCGGCAATTTTGGTTCATGGATCAAGAAACTCTACCATTCTAAATTTCAAAACGATTGTATGTAAAATACAGCTTTTATACGAAACATATATATGGAAGCTATAGCTAAATCTTAACCGATTTTCTTCAAATTCGGTAGTGTTGGTTCGTGGATCAAGAAACTCTACCATTCTAAATTTCAAAATGATTGGATGTAAAATACAGCTTCTACAGGACTAAAGAGCAAAATCGGACGAAACATATATATGGGAGCTATAGCTAAATCTTAACCGATTTTCTTCAAATTCGGCAATGTTGGTTCATGGATCAAGAAACTCTACCATTCTAAATTTCAAAACGATTGGATGTAAAATACAGCTTTTATAGGACTAAATGGCCAAATCGGACGAAACATATATATGGGAGCTATAGCTAAATCTTAACCGATTTTCTTTAAATTCGGCAATGTTGGTTCATGGATCAAGAAACTCTACCATTCTAAATTTCAAAACGATTGGATGTAAAATACAGCTTCTATAGGACTAAAGGGCCAAATCGGACGAAAGATATATATGGGAGCTATATCTAAATCTGAACCGATTTCAACCAAATTCAATAGCGATCTTAACAGCCGCGAAATACTCTAAACTGCAAAATTTCAGAACGATCGGAGTGAAATTGCGACCTTTAGGCGACGAACAACTTTACGTGGACAGACGGACATCGTTAAATCGACTCAGCTAGTGATTCTGAGTCGATCGGTATACTTAAGGTAGGTCTAGCTGTGTTATTTTCAGGTGTTACAAACATCTGCCGTGAAACAAACTTATAATACCCTGTACCACAGTGTGGTGTAGGGTATAATTAACCAGATTCATTAAATAGAAAAAAAGTTATTAAATTTTTTTTGGTAGCAGCTTTCATCAGCCACCCTGTATCTACTGTCGTCCACAATAGTGGGTGAATAAAAAATAAATGATTCTATTTAAATTCTCTTACCAAGAGGGCTATAATTTATACATTCATCAATAGATTTTTTCAAATATGCTATATGTTTTTAGATTTAAAAAAAAACAACTCAAATATTTTATTTATTTTTCTATTTGTTATGGTTTTTCGTGCAAACAAAAAACCAGTTTTTGAAAAAGAAAACAATCATTTTTGTTTTAAACGATTTTTTAACTACTATTTCTACGTTAAAACAATATTCTCAACATTTGTAGCCCTCGCATTCCTGGAAAATATGTGTCAAATCTGTCCACAAATATGCATGAAAATGAAAAAAACGTTTGAATGTCTGAAAAGTGACTGATATTTGTAAATTTTGCTACATATAGATCAAAGGAAACTTTTGTAGAAGTTTCTCTCTCTGTCACCTAACATTCTGTGCATATGTTGAACACTTGGCTAGGACACTCATACACCCATACACCCCATTCAAATATCCCTTTGCGCCACTCGTACATATGCAAATGTCCAGCAATGCCATACACCCACACACACACACACACACAAATTAAGGCACCCTAGGCACTCATACACAAAGGCACACACACGTAGACGCACATAGAGTTGCTGTTATGTACATTTATGTCCTGTGAATCGTGTTGATGTTCACCATAAAGTATGTATGTGAACGGATACCAGTCTCCTTGTTTGAAAGACTAAACGAGTGGAAGGCAAAAAGGCAACAACGATAATTTACTGCAGTAATTCAACAGTAATTCGTTTAACAAATGGACAGAAATTAAGAGCCACAATGAATTTAAAACCGAAATCGAGCATAGATTTATTACATTTGTTTTTTAAATCATCATTTTTGAATTTTCAAAGAATTTCTTAAAAAATTTTAATTGAATTTTTGAATCATTTATCTAATTTCAACAAAATGAAAAACAGTAAAATTTTAATCAATATTTGTTTCTATCTCAGGCTAAAGTCAAAGATGGCGTTCGTCTCTGGATCAAAAGACTTTCTATCTTCTACCAAATTTCTAAATGTTTGAATGCACATTACAGCTTTTTTAGCGCTGAGAGACACAAATCGAAAGGAACATATAAAGGGTCCGCAATCTAACGTTTTTTTTTCAACTAGTGCTTTTTTCGTGAATGGTAACACTTTGCTCATGTCTGATTTGACAGATAATTAGTTTTATCCTTCCGCTGAACGAATATGGTTGTGTATACGCTTGAACAACGCTGGGAAATATTGCGACATTACTTTGAAAATCATAGTAATGTTGCAGAACGATTTTCCCAAAAAAAAATCATCTTTTCAGATGAAGCTCATTTTGATCTTGGCGGGTATGTAAACAAGCAAAATTGTCGCATTTGGGACACAGCATACATCGAAAAGCCGATACACCCAAAACGAGTCACTGTTTGGTGCGGATTTTGGTCCAGAGGCATAATTGGGCCATTTGTCTTCGAAAATGAGCAAGGAGTGGCCGTTACAGTCAATGGCGATCGTTATCTGGCCATGTCGAACGAATTTTTGTTCACAAAAATTTAAGAGGAGGAATTGGCAACATTTGGTTTCAACAGGACGGCGCTACGTGCCACACAGCCGAAGCTACACTCGATGTTTTGCGCCCTGTTTTTGAAGATCGCATTATCAGCCGCAGAGCTGATGTCGTTTGGCCACCTCGGAGCTGCGATTTGATCCCGTTGGACTATTATTTGTAGGGTTCCCTCAAAGATAAGTGTTACGCCGACAAGCCAGAGACAATTGACGCCTTAAAGGGCAATATTCGTGAAGCCATTGGTGAAATACAGCTGCTTAAAATGTGCTTAAAAATTGGACCGATCGATCTAAAGTTATGAACATGCGATTGTCAGATCGGTTAAAGTGCTGCCAATGTACGGACAATGACAGATTGTAAGGCAAAGGGGAGTTGACAGTTCAGACGACAGCAAGAAATCCTAACAATTTCACTACTACATTTGTAAATATTTATATGCAAGTTTGCCAATAAAAATATTTTATAGTCAGTGTTGTCAATAAAATGTTTCTCTGACAGTGCCACCATTGTCATATGCTTAAACTTCGCAAATCTTACAATGTCGCACAATTTATTGACGATGACTTTTCTGCCAACGTTGCAGGACAAACAATACAGGGTGGCTGATATGTAATGCAACAAAGTAAAGCGCTATATATTTTTTAATTATTTTTTAAATTTTATTGTTCAAAAGCAAAAAATGTCGGAAATAACATAAAATTTTAGAAACAGTTTAGATTTGTTCGAATTGCCCACCTTTGGCACGAATTATGGCCTTCAAACTGCCGACAAAGCCATAACACGCTGCACCAAAGTGGCTCTGCGGTATTTTGGCCCATTCCCGGCGAAGCGCCGTCTTGAGATGATCGATACTTTGGTATTTTTTAGTGCGAACCTTACTCTCTAAAATGCCCCAGGCGCAAAAGTCCAACGGATTGAGATCCGGAGATCTTTGTGGCCATTGTGCGGTAGAAATGAAGCGAGGAACCTCCTTTTTAAGCCATTTTTGGTTGACGCGTGCTGAGTGCGATGGTGCTGAGTCCTGTTGGAATGTCCATGGTCTGCGGCCGAAATGTTTGTCTGCCCAGGGCTGCAATACTGTCTTTAGGACATTTTCCCGATAATATTCGGCATTTATTTTGACCCCATGGTCGATGAATACGAGCGGGGAGCGACCATCGGCCGTTACGGCGGCCCACACCATTACCATCGGCGGCGCTTGAGTTCTGGTGGCCAATCGAAGGTGTAAATATTCAGCTGACCTCTTTGGCAAGTAAACCCGATCATTTTGCTTTGTTCACAAACTGCTCAATTTGGAATGGCTTTTCATCGGAGAAAACCAAATTCGGTAACTGGCCACTTTCGTGAAAGCGAAGCAACTCCTTGGCTCTATCCAGTCTAACTTTTTTTTGTGCATCGGTGAGCTCTTGCACTTTTTGGAACTTCAATGGCTTTAGTCCAAGCTCATTTTTTAATATGTGTTGTATCCGTTCTCGCGATATGTTCAGCTCACGAGCAATTTTTCTACCACTGCGGCGTGGATTTCGATCAAATCTGGCCTTCAATTTTCGGATCATATCTGGTGTTGTTACCGTTTTTTTTCGTCCACTTTTTGGACGCGATGCAACACTGCCAGTATCACGGTAACGAGCAATGGTACGAGAAACAAGAGATTTATTCACATTTAAATGCTGGAGGGCTCCAACGATAGCCACTTGTGTTTTTCCGCCGAAATATAAAGCAATCACACTATCACGCTTGAATTCCATCACGAATAACTTTTTTCTTAATGCAATAGATCAAAATGCTTTTGTAAGCTTGTAAACAATAAAATGAACTGTCACTGAAATAAATCTGTCAGCTATCAGACTAGCGGTTTAGAAATGATAGCAACCTGAAGTTGGTTGCAATACATATCAGCCACCCTGTATAAGTTCACACAGTTGTAATTCACAGGGTTGCATTTTTTCGCCATTTTCTTGACAATATTGTAAAATCTGACAATCGTGTGTAGATCTGATAATCTGGAGCCGATTTTGACCAAATTAAATAGGCTTCGTCCCTGATGTGAAAGCGTGCTTTGCGTCAAATTTCATCAAGATCGGAGTAAAATTGCGACCTGTTCTTTGTGAACAACTTTACATGGACAGACAGGCGGATGGACAGACGGACGGACGGACGGACGGACAGGCGGATGGACGGGCGGACGGACGGACGGACATGTTAAATCGAATCTGCAAGTTATTCTGAGTTGATTTGTATACTTTAAGGTGGGTCTAGCGGTAGTATTTCTAGGTGTTATAAAGATCTGGGCCACAACAAACTTATAATACCTGTACCACAGAGGGGTGTTTATGATGTTGATGTTGATTTAAAAGATATAATCACTGTAGAAAAGCAACTTCCCTTCATAAGCCTTTAGTTATAAAATTCACCCTATATATGACCATTGATTGTGTAAAGTTTTTCAAAATTGCAACTTTACAGCTTTTAAATCTCCTCTTTTACACAGTTCCTCGAAATTGTTGTATGATCGCATGGACGAGGGATGTTCAAAAAAGTTCGTGACAATGTACATTCGATTTAGCATTTTTAATTCCTTCACTTTAGTGAAGGAGGGCATATATAAGTAGCTTCGCAAAAAAGTCCACCACATTGAAGTAGTAAGCCCAGACCCTAAGTATGTTTGTCAGTGTTTTGACATCCATTTTTATGTAATGTCCGTCCGTCTGTCTGTCTGGCTTGTGCGCGGTATAACTTTCGATAGGAGTAACCGATTGACTTAAAATTTGGTATGTTTTAATATCTGTGTCTATCTCTATCTCAGAGGACCATTTTTTTCAAGTTTTCAAAATTTTGTCAAGCTCTATGTATACATATATATCTAGGTATAAAAAATAAAAAGCCATCTGACTTTTTGAACTCACCTCCTACTTTGTCATAGCAAGTACTTTGTCATGTGCAAGTAATTTTTCATATTCTCCGCACTACAACTTCAGTAGATCAATGTGGCTTTGGGAAATGGCAGCAATGAAAACAAATATTAACTACTAAATGCGATTATTTTGCTTTATTTTTGTTCTGCCATGGAACGTGCCTTACAGTATGAATGGCAAAGTCGGGAATATGTATTAGTGGTGGGACAAAGTGAAGAAAACTATTTTAAATAAAAATGTTAAAAAAAAAACAGTAAGGAAAGGCAGAAAGTCGGGCGGGGCCGACTATATAATACCCTACCCTACCTACCCTACCCTACCCTCCCTAACAATGCTATAAGGGTTATTGCGATAATAATTTGGAATAATTGGTAAATGGGTAAGAACATATATATGCGGATATATCTAATTCTGAACCGATAATCGCTAAATTAAGCAATATTCGGTCCTAAATTGAGAAACATCTTTCTGGAGAATTTTGTAATGATCGGAAGTAAAGTACAACTTCTATAGCGCTTTGTAACCAAACAGTAAGGAAAGGCAGAAAGTCGGGCGGGGCCGACTATATAATACACTACACCTCCCTAACAATGCGATAAGGGTTATTGCGATAATAATTTGGAATAATTGGTAAATGGGTAAGAACATATATATGCGGATATATCTAATTCTGAACCGATAATCGCTAAATTAAGCAATATTCGGTCCTAAATTGAGAAACATCTTTCTGGAGAATTTTGTAATGATCGGAAGTAAAGTACAACTTCTATAGCGCTTTGTACGCAAATCAGGAGGAACATATATATGGAGCTTATATATAAATCTGAATCGATTTTCCCTGAATACTCATTCTTGTAAAATAGAAACCTCTTTCTGTCGAATTTCGTACTGATCAGATATAAAATACAGTCTCTACAGCGCTTGAATGTCAAATCGGTGCTAACATATATATGGGGACTATATCTAAATCTGAACCGATTTTCTCCGAATTTGGCAGTATTCCTTCATGTAATAAGAAACCTCTTTCTGCCGAATTTCGTACTGATTGGATATAAAATACTGTTTCTACAGCGCTTACATGTCAAATCGGGTGCAACATATATATGGGGGCTATATATAAATCTGAACCGATTTCCCCCAAATTTTGTATTGTATCTTACTGTATCACGAGACTACTCTCTGTCAATTTTTGTACGAATCGGTTACAAAATGTTGCTTATACAGTGCATATATGCCAAATCGGAGGTACATAAATATGGGAGCTATATGTAAATCTGAACCGATTTTAAACAAATTCAATCGGGATCGTCCTTGGGCCTAAAAAAGATATGTGCAAAGTTTCGTTGAGATCGGACCATAATTGCGACCTGTACTTTGATTACAAAAATACGTCTACAGACGGACAGACAGACAGACAGACGGACATAGCTAAATCGACTCAGAAAGTGATTACAAGGCGATCGGTATAATAAACAATGGGTCTATCTCTTCTCCTTTTGGGTGTTACAAACAAATGCACAAAGTCATAATACCCTGTACCACAGTGTGGTGTAGGGTATAAAAACAAAAAATAATCGGAGGGAGCTAAATCGGGGCGAATAAGGTGCGTGCCGAAGCATTTCGAACGTTAGTTCATTGTTTTTGGCCATCGAAATAATGGATGAGTGTACTGGTGCATTGTCTTGAGTGTGAGCAAACGCGGCAACCATCATGCGCACAGCTTTCTCATCATAAAATTTTCAGTCAAAATGCGTGGTATATCACTTTTTGAAATGCCTGTGACTTCAGCTAGCTGACGAACCTTCAACCAACGGCCATCAAATACCATTTTGTGCATTTGTTTATATATTTAGTTGCCAACGATGGAGCAGACTCCACCAAAGTAGAATCTAGCTCGGTTTAAATATTGGTTGGACTGAGACCTTTTAAATTAAAGTAGTCTATTACATATCGGTTTTTCCATGTTTAAAAATTCACTGAGATTATTGACTTTTGAGTGTTAACAAGTAAAGAAGGTTTAAGTTCGGCCGTTTTCGAATCGTATATATACCACGACAAATCGACGGTTTCAAAAAAAAATCGGTTTTGATTTTTCCCATTTTTTTATATTTTGTAGTACCCCCGCAGAAACGCTTAGTTGAATTTTTTGAGATTTTTCCAAAAACTCGTTCAGAAATTATCGATATTTAAAAAATCGTCAAGATATCACTCTGTGTATCTGGTTTTTGGTCATAACTTCTTATGTTATGGTCCGATTTGAAATATTAAAAAACCGTTGAATTTCCATAAAAGTGTATTGTGAGCACCTATAGTGATTTTTTACAATGAATCTATTTGTCGAATCCATTAAAACCGATATCTTCCGATCGGGATGAAACTTGCACCAAGTTTAGTCCTATTGGATAGTAGTTATGACACAAAATTTTATCCAAATCGGTTATGGACTGTCCAAGTTGGAGGGTGTTGAATTTCGAAATTTTGGTATTGATTTTTTAATTTTGCCCAAAGTGTTTCGAAAACACCAGCAGGGATGGCGGGTATTTTGGAAGTAATTCTTCCTGAAGTGTCTCCTTTATTTTGTTCTTTGGTGTGGAACATCTAGTCCGAAGCCTTAAAGTCACAAGCACAATATCAAGCAGCGACAGTTATTTTTTAAAATTTTAAAAAATTAAAAAAAAATAAATAAATAGGCCCACTTCCATCCAAAGCTAATATGTTAGAGAATTGATAGAAGTTCCAAATATAAAAAATTCGCAAAAATTGGAGAGTACAAACAATTATAAAATGACATTTAAATTGTAAAACTTAAAAATGGCAAACTAAAAATTGTTAAATTGTTTTCTGAAAAGTACCTAAAAATACCAACATCTCTAAATAAAAAGATTTTTCAAATCGGACCATAACTTACAATTTTTATACCCTACACCACACTGTCGTACAGGGTATTATGACTTTGTGCATTTGTTTGTAACACCTAAAAGGAGAAGAGATAGACCCATTGTTTATCATACCGATCGACTCAGAATCACTTTCTGAGTCGATTTAGCCATGTCCGTCTGTCTGTCTGTCTGTCCATGTATTCTTGTAATCAAAGTGCAGGTCGTATTTATGGTCCGATTATGATGAAATTTAGCATAGTGCTATTTGTTGGCCCAATGACGATCCCTATTGAAATTGGTTAAAATCGGTTCAGATTTAGATATAGCCACAATATATATGTTACCCCCGATTTTACATGTAAGCGATGTAAAAACTTTATTTTATATCCGATTAGTCTGAAATTCGGCAGAGAGAGTTATCTTATTACATGAATGAACACTGCCATATTCGGGGAAAATCGGTTCAGATTTAGATATAGTCCCCATATATATGTTTCTCCCGATTTGACATGTAAGCGCTGTAGAAACCGCATTTTACATCCGATCTTTATGAAATTCGGCGGAGACTGTTTTCTTATTACGTGAATAAACACTACTAAATTCGGAGAAAATCTGTTCAGATTTAGATATAGCCCCCATATATATGTTTTACCCGATTTGACATGAAAGCGCTGTAGAAACTGTATTTTATATCATATCAGTACGAAATTTGGCAGAGAGAGTTCTCTTATTACATGAATAAACACTGCCAAATTCGGGGAAAATCGGTTCAGATTTAGATATAGTTCCCATATATATGTTTCATCCGATTTGACGTGTAAGCGCTGTAGACACCATATTTTATATCCGATAAGTACGAAATTCGGCAGAGAGAGTTTTCTTATTACATGAAAGAAAACCACCAAATTTGGGGAAATTCACTTCAGATTTAGATATAGCCCCCATATATACATATGTTACACCCGATTTGACATGTAAGCGCTGTAGAAACCGTGTTTTATATCCGATCAGTACGAAAATCGGCAGAGAGAGTTTTCTTATTACATATATGAACACTGCCAAATTCTTACCGCAATTCCCATTTTCGCATTGATAGGTAGTTGTAGGGTATTATATAGTCGGCCCCGCCCGACTTTCTGTCTTTCCTTACTGGTTTAAATATACATAACTTCTGAACGAGTTATCCAAAAAATCTCAAAAAATTCCACAAAGGGGAAAGTGGAAAAAATCAAAACCGATCTTTTTGTTGAAACCGTCGGTTCGTCGTGGAATTCCCCACATACTTTATGGGGTCGCAGATCAATATTTAGTGGTGTTACAAAGGGAGTGATAAAATGAATAAACCCCCATCCTATAATGGAGGGTATAAACAAAAATGTGTGTAGGGTATGTTCAGCAACTTTATAGAATATATAGGGTGATCCAAGTAGAGATACTATCCATGATGAAATGCCAAACAATACGTAACAAAAATAACATGACAGCATGACACAAGTAGCTCTACTTGGATCACCCTATATACAGGCCAATATTTTTGTGCAACATATTAACCTTCTAGCTACCCCACATAACGGCAATTATTCGCCCTATTTGAACAAATCGGGACAAACACCTCTATAAATGTGGAAGGCGGGGATAAAATGTTTTACAAAAATGTTGGCCATAAAATGTTACCATATATGTCGAAACACACAAAAGCCCAAAACTTACCAGAAACACCAAAAAATAGTCAAATTACACTGGGCCGAATATTCCAAAAGGGTGCTTTTGACTGGAATTTGCTTGTTTTTGGTGTTTGTGATCAGTTTTGGTCTTTGATGTGTTCTGACATATATACACAGAAAAAAATTTGTGATAAAATTAAAGAAATGCTCCAAAGACGTCCTTAGTCTTCGTAATAAGTACATTTTGTACTTAAAATTAAGAAAATGTACTTAAAATTAAGTAAATTACCTAATGTTATTGAAATTATCTATATTTTAAGTACAAAATGTACTTATTTTAAAAACTAATGACGTCTTTGGAGCATTTCTTTAATTTTATGAAATTTTTTTTTAGTGTAGTAAAATTTTATGTGCCAACATTTTTGTAGAACGCATCATCGACGCCCTCCCCATTTTTATGGTTTTTTTTACTATTTGTTATGAAAGGGCCAAAAATTACCGTTATGTGGGGGAGCTAGAGGTTTAATATGACCCACAAAAATATTGGCCTTAATATTTTCTATAAAGTTGCAGAACTTACCCTACACCAAAGACAAAAAATTTTTGTTTTAGAGTTACACAATAGTGAAATACGGGTTGCCCATATTCGACGGACCCATCTGGCAACGCCATAACTTTTGACAGAGATGTCAGATCGCTTAATGACATACCCCGTTTGAAGCGTCAGTCCAAGCAGATTTTTACCATGGAACAATACACGCGAGCGCTCTGAAATAGTTGAAATTTACATTCAACAGAAGAAGTCAATTGTGAAAACTCAACGTGATTTTAAAATATTAAAAAATGTGAGAAGTGCGCCTTCTAAGAACACCATTAAGCGTTTATACGAAAAATTTTCGACTGGTGAGGCTCTTTCTAATCCTCAGGAGATTCAAGAATTGCCTCTTCATGACGAAAAAGTCACAGTTTGGTGCGGCGTTAGTGCGAAAACGGTCATTGGGCCGTTTTTCTTCCAAAACGAAAATGGCCATGCTGTTACCATCAACCAGGAGCGTTATCGCGACATGATGACCAATTTTGTGATGCCAATTATTCGTCGAAAGCGTATGAGGCAGTTCTGGTTTCAACAAGACGGCGCTCCACCGCACACAAGTCGCATAACAATCGATTTTCTGAAGAATTTGTTTCCGGGCCGTTTGATGTCGAAAGTGGTGATTTGGACTGGCCACCGCGTTCGCCCGATTTGACGCCGCCTGACTTCTTCTTGTGGGGATATTTGAAGTCAAAGGTTTACGTTAACAAGCCAAGGACCGTAGAAGAGCTCAAGGACAACATTCGTGAAGAAATAGCCGCTATTCCGGCCGAAATGTTGGCGAAAACGATGGAAAATGCTGCAAAAAGGGCACAATACGCCATCAACGCCAGAGGCGGCCATTTGAGAGATATCATATTCAAAAATTGATGTAAACAAATCTACTTGGAACAAATTAAATGATTAAGATTGCCAACCGCCAAATTTTTATTTTTTTCTTTGATTTTTTTTAAAAAAACATGGGTCCGTCGAATATGGGCAACCCTGTACAAACATTTTTCAGGTATAATGTGCTCTTTGTGAGCTATATATGGTGTCTAGGCGCGTTCAGCTTACATTGATATGCTTACAAAAGTTGTTTAGATTTACCGCGGCTAAAATTTTGCCAAATATTTTTATTCAAAAATTGGGAATCCCTGTAAGTTATGCTGAAAAAAGTGAAATAAAATATTTTTCCTTCACTTTTTCAAAAAAAAGTACCGGACATTTTTATTTCGCATAAAATGTTAAGAAGCTTTGTTCAGCATATTTTTAGCTACATTATTGACAAATATAGTTAAGCGGTATCACCAAGTCTGAATTAGTTGTTGGACAACTGATTTTAAGAATCTTTGGAGGCCCATAAAAAAAGTTGGTTACCAATTTTCCCAAACCGAGTATAAGGTTATACTACACTTTGGTAGTAAAATCAAACATATCCCAATTCCAACACCTTGGAAGACCTAATTAACAATATTGAGGCTGAAATTGGCACAATACCAGTCTACATCCTTGTTAGAGTTCATGAAAACTTCAGAAAACGTATGCAGCAGTGTGTGGATAGCGAAGGTCGACATTTGCCAGATACACTATTTAAAACTATGTAATTTCAAAATGTCCTTACTTTTCAATATAATCTTTATATATAAAATCCTTTGTGATCGCCCCAGTAGGCGAGTTGGTAGCGTACTCGCCTATGAGTTTGGGGGTCGTGGGTTCGATTCCCACCAGAGGCTCTGGTCTGTCGCTGCAAAATTCAGCCATATGGTCTTTGGAACCCGGCCTTTCCCTGGACCTTAAAATTAGAATATAAATTTACTTTGTATTGTAATTCATATAAATAAATAAATAAAAATCCTTTGTACGTTTGTTAGTAACGCATGATCTCCGAAACCATAAAGGCGAATGGGCTGAAAATTGAACAATATATTCAGTTTGGCGTCATTTGTGTTTTAGAATTATTTTCACCGCGACAAAGTGCGGAGTGGTCAAGTTATTTGCAAAATTTGCATTTCCAGAGCGATTTGACTGAAATTTAAAATGTATGTGTGGTGTGTGTTGATAGTAATTTGTATGTATGATTGTAAGCAGTAGATGGCGCTGTAGTGGTCATATGGTCAATAAACATTTTGAAACTCGGGATGTATGCATTTTTGAATGAAATATCAATGAATAAGAAACCAATACATCCCAAACAGGACGGGCAGGACAACGTCTGCTGGGGTCAGCTAGTTAAAATATAAAATCAATTTTTCTAAAGTTCATAACTTTTTTATTTTATTCCCAAATAAGCAAAATACCGCGCTCCACCCTGTACTTATATATGTGGTTGCATATTTTTTGCATATGGATGCTCTGTTTCAAAATATGGAACAGAACAAGTTTTTGCGACTTTTTTTATATAAATTTTTTTATGGTTTTTTTCGGTCCAGCAAAAACGATTTTATTAAAAAAATATTTTTTTCTAATTGTTTTAACGACTGTTACTACACCACTGTTTCTACGTGAAGGTGATATTCCCAACATTTGTCGCCTTTTAGGAGGGCGACAATTATGTAAGGTTATCACAGCCCTATCGGGATTATACCTCCAAAAATATGGTCTAAATACAGCGTGGCAGATGAAAGCTGCTACCAAAAAAAAGTTTAATAACTTTTTTTCTATTTAATGAATCTGGTTAATTTTTTTTTATTTTGCAGATTGATTTTTAGATTTAACAAAAATGGATAACTGGGACACTGAAACAAGAATTTGGATTGTCCGCCGCTATTACGCACTGAAGTCCGTAGTTTCAGTTCAAAGAGAGTATAGGGGCACGTTTGGCGGTAATCCTCCGAGCAGATGGACCATAAAGAGACTTGTTAAAAATTTTTCCGAGCATGGGACAGTCAACAGAAGACCTTACCATCGAAACCCTTCAGTTCGGACGGAGGAAACAATCGCTGCTGTAGCTGATGTCATACAAAACAATCCAAGAGTTTCGACAAGAACCTTATCTGCTCAAACGGGTATAAGCAGACAGTCATTGCAGTCAATTATGCACAAAGATTTGGAGCTATTCCCATATGGCCAACAAAGTGAACTCAGCAGACTTCCCGATTCGCTTGGAATTTTGCCAGAAGATGCTTCAAATGGTGGAAGAGGACGGAAACATGTTGAACTGTCTTTTCATGTCTGGCGAGGCCTATTTCGATTTAAACAGCAAGTTAAACAAACAAAATTGTCGAATATGGAGTGCTTACAACCCACAGATACTCCATGAGACGGAATTGCATCCACTTCGTGTCACAGTGTGGTGTGCAGTTTCATCACGCTGCATTGTCGGACCCTACTTCTTCGAAGAAAACGGTCACACCGTTACAGTTACTGGAGGCCGTTACTTGCGCATGTTGAGAGAGTTTTTCTATCCAGAATTACGCCGAATGAGAATTTCTTTCAACTCTGTGTGGTTTCAGCAAGGCGGTGCAACTCCTCACATAGCCCGGCCTGTTATGACTGAATTGCGGCGAAAATTTCCCAATAAGCTGATATCCAGAAACTCCACATTCCGTTGGCCCCCTAGGTCGCCTGACCTTACTGCACCTGACTTTTTCTTGTGGGGTTATTGCAAACAGGAAATCTACAAAGCAAAACCAACAAATTTTAATGAACTAAAGTAATCCATTCGAGAAACAATTGCGGCTATTCCCGTCTCAACTCTACAAGCAGTAATGAACAACTTTTTGGTAAGATGCCGCACATGCATCAACGAGCAGGGGGGCATTATCTTTAAAACTAATTAAGCTATATTTAATTAAATTTAATGAGCTTTAACATGAATAAAAGAAAACTGATTTTTGAGTTTGAGTTTCTTAATGTAGCAATATTCATCAGCCACCCTGTATATTCAATGAAAATTGAAATTAACAAAAAAAATTTTTTAGGTTTAATAAAATTAGGTGGGTCTCGGACACAATTGTTTTTTGTTACTTATGTCGATTTCTTTTCTGCAAAAAAAGTGCAACATTTTCGTTGCCCTTTTCTCGATAACTGGACTTCTATGCCACATTTTGGAATTTTGAAGTAGAAGCTAAGTTTAATTCGAGGGACTACTCGTACATCAGCTCCTCCTAAAAAGTGCAAATATTTTTCAGAATTTCACATTGACGGGGCAAAATTTTTTCAGAATCGAAATCAACATTAGTGTTACAAGCATACATGGATGGACAGACGGACATAGCTGAATCAACGTGATACTAAGCCGATGTTTTTTTTTATCATATCTCCTTTTGGGTATTATAAATAAATGCACAAATTTCAATTTTGAAATTATTCCCTCACATTCATTGTTTTTTTTGTGTGTTCCCTAATAACTCGCTCAGATACTGTGCGTCCTACTAACCGAGACCTGAGATGGAGCGTTTAATAGTTTAATATCCATTTCAAGACCAATTCTGAAATGTAAACAAACAACAGTTGAACACATTAACACATTAATTGTACCGGTGGAATAGAGCACGTGGCGTTCTGAGATATGTAGTAAACTGCTAAAAGCGCATGCTCCAACAGGACCACCCGCCCGATACTTCCAATAACGTAGAAATACGTTCTGCCTTTGTAGTAGATACTCGTACATTACGAACAACGCACATCGCACATAGCCAATTGGCAACATTCACCCAACGAAATGGTTGCTCAGCCATTTATTGTGTTAGTCTTAGTTGCGTTTTGGCCATAAACAAACGTTGGACGCGGCGCATTAATACGCATTCGTATATTTCGTCGGTCCACATAGATCGCAGCAGTCACTGCAGTGCCCGAGGCAATTTTAAAATTTCGTATATCCAAAAAAAAGAAAAAGAAAATCCCAAATGATTTCAAAAAAATCCCATCCCATCAATATGAAAGAGAGCAAATTAATAATTCTAAATGAATTTATTCTCACAACTGATTTAACGAAATCTCAATCCCTATAACCGGAAAATAAATAATTCAATACGGATATCTTCATCATCGATTCAATTCAAAAAAGAAAACAAAAAAAAATGCAAACAAAACATAAGTTCTCAAATGATTTAAAAAAAAAATCTGAAAATCATTTATAATAAGTACGCAAAAGTGGCAGACCTCTGTAATTGGCAACAAAAAATACAATTTTAATTAATTTATGGCTGCTAATTTGTAACGAAAAAAACATTTTTTTCTAAACAAATATTTCTACAAAATTATAATTGCCAGCCAGTGAAGTTTATATTTGTGCGTGTGTGTGTATGTTCGTATATATCTGCTCATTAGTGTTTACTTAAAGTAAAAACGATTGTTTGTTTTAATTGTTCAATTCTCATCAGCTACACAAACAACCGCACTACAGATCCGCACATCCCCCATCTAAAGAAGTATACTTTGGAAATTTTGCAAAAACAACAACAAATCAAAAAACAAAAATCTGGAATATACAAAAAAAAGAATCGGTTGTGTAAACAAACAACCAAGTTGAACAAATAAATAAAAAACGAAAAGTAATCCAAGTGCAAAGTGTGTTCTTTCTGCTCAGCAGAAATTGAGGAATTTTTCGTTAATGGAAATATCTTTTACTCACATCACGAAAATTGTTAACAAATTCCGCCGAATATCACCCGGAGTGTTGGCGTTCTAAGAAATTTTACAAAACGAATTTTACAACACATCAACAACCACAGAATACCACCTATGAGATCCATTAGGCAACTCTTTACAAGTGAGTACGACGAGTTTAAAAGCAAAATCCCAGAAGAAAACAATAGCTGAAAATTCTCCCATAAATGCCAAAGAAGACAAATTCAAAGTTTACTCTTATTTTGTGAAATTTGCAACTTTGAGTGGCAAAACTTTCATGATTATTTGTTAGACTAAAGTTATTGACAAAGTACGGAATACTTGAAATACTGTTGAGATGATTGGCGCGTAAGCTATGGGGTAATGAATTTGTCAACTACTAACATTTTAATTGAAATACACAGGAGAAAAATCACCATTTTTATCAGCTCACCTTAGAGAGGAGCACGCTTCTGTAGTATAGCGTGATGCATTTCGAGGTTCCCTACTTTTTTAAAGAAAAAAAAAACACAGAAAATTCAAATTGAATGGGGAATGTTTATTATCATTTGAAAGAACATTCTTTGGCATTTATTTTTTGAAAATTATGTCTATCAAATGTTGGCCGCGGCTACGTCTCAGATGGTCCATCCATTGGGTCCATATTTCGATGACTCATTCGAGCATTTCGACTTGTAACTAGCCTAACTAACTGACACGCGTGATGTTTTGCTCCAAGGCCTGAATCAAAGCGGGTTTGTCCGCATAAACTTTAGACTTTACATACTCCCACAGGAAAAAGTCTAACGGTGTGATATCACACGATCTTGGTGGCCAATCGACCAGCCCAAAACGTGAAGTTATCTGCTCACCGAAGTCTTCTCTCTCTAAATCCATTGATTGATGCGATGTGTGGTAAGTGGCGCCCTCATGTTGAAACCAAATGTCGCCGAGATCACGAGCTTCAATTTCAGGCATCAAATAGTCGGTTGTCATGGCACGATACGGTCACCATTGACGGTTACGTTCTCACCGGCATCATTTTTGAAGAAATATGGACCACCGGCCCACAAACCACACCAAACCGTTGTTTTTTCTGGATGAAGTGGCAGCTCTTGAATCTCTTCAGGTTGCTCTTCGTCCCAAAGGCGGCAATTCTGCTTGTTTACATACCGATTGAGCCAGAAATGGGTCTCATCGCTGAACAAAATTTGGCTCGAAAACCTCGGATATTCTTGGAACATTTTAGAGCGAAGCGATGTCGCTTGGGAAGGTCGGGCGGCTTCAGTTCTTGCACAAGCTGTATTTTGTATGCTTTCAATTTAAGATCTCGACGTAAAATGCGCCAAGTCGTTCCATACGTCAGTCCGAGTCGCTGCGAACGGCGCCGAATCGACTGTCCACGCACGGTCTTCGTGTACACTCTCAGCTACGGCCGCTACATTTTATTCACTGCGTGCTGAACGTGGTCTATTCGGTCGAATATTATCCAATAATCAATGCTGGATCTCCAGATGGGTGATGGTGTTGCGAACAGTACGCTCAGTAGGCCGATTATGTTGACCTTAAGTTGAGCGAAGTGCACGAAACACATTCCTCACAGAACGAGAATTTTCGCAATAAAGTTGAACGATTTGTAAACGTTGTTCAGGCGTAAGTCTTTCCATGATGAAATGCCAAACAATACTTAACAAAAATAACATGACAGCATGACACGACTCACACATGATCTGTCAAAATAAGGCTATTGAAAAAAGTATCTCTACTTGGATCACCCGTTATATTGTCTCAAACATATTCCGCTTGAAACATACATATGTTTAGGGTAAACTCCAAATATATAATATTTGGTAAATACAAATATTATATTATTATTAACAAATTATGGTTTTATCCATTTTTTTTATTTGGAACTATATTTATACTTAATTACTATTGTATTTAAATATTTGGCAGTCTAATTTAAGAACACCGTTTCTGTTTTTCAGAAGATCAAAGTGCAATTTTGTAAAAATTGTATATGTTTGTTAAATTGGCAAAAAGTGATGAATTGGAATATTTATAAATAAAAAATTTGTTCTGTAAAACAAAAGCTAATGCTGTTTATGACAAGTTTAGCTATAAAGTATATATAACACGTTATCTAGAAAATATTCAAACTAAAATTAGGAAAAGCCAGCAAAGTTTTAAAAATCGTTTTTGAATAAAATATATTTGGAAAACTTCTTAAGCAATAACTCTATTTGTGTGTAAATACATATTTTGTTTGTGAAAGATTGTTCGGAAATATATTTTGTTCTAATATATTAATATATGCGTTCCAAACAAAATATCTTGATTTTTAAATAAATTTTTTTTTGTTCACAAATATATAATATTTCAAAATTTTGGTTCCAAATATATTTGCTTTCAATTCAAACATATCCAAATTGGCGATTTCCTCCGTGAGGATATATATATTATTTGCTACGAACCAAAAGTGTAACACATCGAAGAAGTGACCTAAGACCCAAAGTATGTTTGATGGAAATGCTATTTGGATCGTTTAATTAATGTCCGTCCGTCCGTCTGTCTGCTGGCTGATGCGCACGATAACTCTTGAAAGGGTTAACCGATTGACTTCAAATTTGGCATGCGGTAATATTTTGCACTATGTCCGGCTAAGTTCGAGATGGGCCATATTAGTCCACTACGTCTAGTACCTCCCCCACAAAGGTTTAATATTTAGTGAAATATTGATTCGCTAATAACTTATATACTACTTATTTGAATTCTCTGAAATTCTACACATAGTATTAGTTTATTAGCCAAGTTGCCAAGCCCCTTTTGGTACCTCCCACACAAATGGACAATTTTGAACCAAAAGTTAATGGCTTATAACTTTATTACCAGTATATACAAATACTTGAAATTTTGTACAGTGTAATGCTTGTATAGTACCTAGGGTCCAGAGAAAAATCGGCGTTATTGGACCGCCCCTTTTGGTACCTCTCACACAAATTGACCATTTTGTACCAAAAGTAAACAGCTTTTAAATTTAATACCAGTACATACTTTAAAGTTTATTAAATGCAATTTAAAGTGATCATAATTTAAATAAAACAAAAAAATAAATAAATTTAATAAACTTTTTTTGAGGCTCAAGTCTGAACTTTCTTACTTGTTACGATTTGCTTCAACAGAAAGGATGGTTTGACGATTTGCTCCATAACCAAAGATTTTTCTAATAATAGAATTGAATGCAATCCATGGTGGAGGGTATATAAGATTCGGCATGGCCGAACTTTATGTTTTTTACTTGTTATATGTTTGAATTGAAAGAATATGTATTTCAAAATATATTTTTATTTATTATTTATTTTTCAACAAATACGTTTTATTTGAAAACCAAGAAATTTTGTATGTTAATATACTTGTAGACACCTACTGCTTCGCATGCGAACATTTATAATAACAGCATTTTGATTACCCTTTATGTTCGCTGTTTGTCAGAGCTCAAACACAGATATTTCAGTACAAAATCATTTACATTCCCCTTAAAAAAATAATTATTATTCAAATAGTCTTGTTGACCCGTACTGTGATATTTCACCTTTGCAGAACGTCTAAAGAAATTTAAGAAAACTTGCTGTCGTTCAGCCAAATTTTAGCTAATAAAGCAGTTCTGTCAATTTTTAAAGACACTCGACATCGTAATACAGGTTTTTCCAATAAAAGTGATATGATTTCTTTACAAAAAAAACACACACTTATTGTTAAGGAAATTCAAGAGTTTTTTATTTATTGTGAAGTACAACACTAGCCAACAGTCGTTTTGTTATTTGGTTCTAGCATAGTTTTTCTCATTGATTTTGACCTACTGAACACGAAAATGAGTTTTAAAAATTTTTCTGTCGATTGGTTTTCGAGATACAAATTTTTGAACTTTTTTTAAATTTTTGGAGGTACACTTACAATTTTGAGCATATCTTTCGTCTTCTTTGACGTATTTGATCCTACTACTACTCAAATTAAATCAAATTGAGCCGTCTACAACTCATTCTCAGAAAATTTTCAAATCGGGTGAGTAGTTTTGATGTTGGCGGCTTAAAAAGGTTAAAAAACTGCGTTTTTTTAGTAAAAATGTGGCAGAAAAATTCATATAAAAATTCATATAAAATATAAAACGCGATGCTAACAGCGATTTTGGTTTTTTACGTATAGCTGGCATTTTTCCAAAGAAAATAAGCACTTAACAAAATCTGACAACAAATGGCGGACTTATAATTTTTTTGGTATAAGACCGAAATTCCGCTATTTCACGATATTTTGATTTTCATTATTTGCACAGCTAACCTACTAGGAGGGATCGAAAAAGCAAGTTTTTTATAATCCTTTTGGAATAGAACGGAACAGTTGCTCCTATACATAAGTTACTTCTGTTCAAAATTTCACCACCCTGGGTTAATGTCTTCTGTTCTGGCAAGGGACGTGAAATTTCAAAAATTTAGTGAAATCAGCAATTTTTTTTTTTGGAAATTTTTTTCAAATGTCACAGCACTTTGCAGTTTTGATAAAATTTTTAAATTAATATTAATAACACAAATATTTCATAATTGTAAAAAACCTATTTACAATACCGTAGGGACGTTTCGTCGAAAATGGTATAATGAAAATGCAGAACATAGAAACACAGGTGCATTTTACGATACGAATTTTGGCAAACCCACTTTACATGTACAAAATTGTTTGGAAAAAACGTTTACGTAATTTTTATGATTCTCAGAATTAAAAAAAATAAGTAATACACAAATAGTTATTTAATTTTTATGATTGTGGTTGCAGAGTAATATACGCTTCTGAATGTGCGTGGACGCTCTTCGTGTTCCTTTATGACTGCTACTCCAGTCACAGTCAATTAAAGGGAAAAAAGGGAATTACAATTTTTTATTGATGTGTGTTTTCCCGATGGCTACCTGTATCGGATTTTTTTACAGAAATTCCCCCCACATTTGTGAGTGGTCATTATTTGGAAACTTTTCCACAATTTGAAACGCACAATTGCTGAATCAGGTATATAGCCACCCTTAAAAGATGCGCCCATTCATAAGTACCTGTCAGTAAAATATTGTAACATACTTAGTATTTATAGGTGTTCATTTATCTTTTTTTGTCATTCAACAGGTGTCTACGAACGCGAGTAGTACGAGTAAAAAGTGAAACAAATTGAATTTAAGTGCATATAATACCTACCCAACAAGTAAGACAATGAGTAAAAGACTACGTGTGTTCGAGTGTTTGAACAATCCAGACAATTTCTGCAATGTTTGTGGCGAGTTTATAAAGAATAATCACGCACACACGTTTACTCCAGCAGTGCAATTGCACTATTTGAATTATTTTGGTATTTCACCAAATATCACAGAACCATGGACACCTAAGTCGCTATGTGATCTTTGCTATATAATCCTAACCAAGAACACAGCAACAAAGAGAGCTTGAAGGCAGTTCTCTTACATAATGGGAATGAAAAGCCATCTCTTCCTATTGCTCATGCGGTTCATTCAAAGGAGAACTATGAAACTATGAACATTTTGCTGACGAACACGGCGAGCGCTTTCATCAGGAATTGAAGGCTATGGAACGACGCTATCAGGGCATCTATGACACGGCTATGATGGGTGACTACATTTGGACCCTAATACGTGAGACCAATTGCAGCGAATACAAAAAACAAAGAAGAAGTCAGCTGTTTTTCCACATGGCATAAAATGTACAGTTATATCTTTGTTTCTACTCATTTTTTTTGGGCGTTGATTTGGTTAATTTCGTTAGTTTAGCTAACCTGGCACATCCATTTCTAATTGTGCCATACATTGAGTATGTAGTGCTCTAAATAAATTAAAAAATAATATACTAAGACTAATTTGTTTATTTTAAATTAAGTTCAAACGTATTTATTCGTTTGCGTTGGGTAGGTAAGCTGTGCAAATAATGAAAATCAAAATATCGTGAAATAGCGGAATTTCGGTCTTTTACCAAAAAAATTATAAGTCCGCCATTTGTTGTCAGATTTTGTTAAGTAAGTGCTTATTTTCTTTGGAAAAATGCCAGCTATACGTAAAAAACCAAAATCGCTGTTAGCATCGCGTTTTATATTTTATATGAATTTTTATATGAATTTTTCTGCCACATTTTTACTAAAAAAACGCAGTTTTTTAACCTTTTTAAGCCGCCAACATCAAAACTACTCACCCGATTTGAAAATTTTCTGAGAATGAGTTGTAGACGGCTCAATTTGCTTTAATTTGAGTAGTAGTAGGATCAAATACGTCAAAGAAGACGAAAGATATGCTCAAAATTGTAAGTGTACCTCCAAAAATTTAAAAAAAAAGTTCAAAAATTTGTATCTCGAAAACCAATCGACAGAAAAAATTTTAAAACTCATTTTCGTGTTTAGTAGGTCAAAATCAATGAGAAAAAGTATGCTAGAAACAAATAACAGAGAAAATTTTGTTATTTGTGTCCTAGTGCAATCGATACAATTAAGTTCTAAATAAAACGTCATTCAAATGGCCTCCACGGCTTTTTCTGCAGGAACGAATTCGATGAACCCAATTGTCATGAATGGCACGTTCAATATTGACTTGTAAAGCTTGAAGAGAGTCTGTTTTATTTCGAAAGACCAATGACTTCAAATAACCCCACAAGAAATAGTCTAACTTCTTGAATGGCCTATTCCATATCACAATTTCTTGAAATAATCGAATCTCCAAACTTTTCTCGCAACAATTCAATTGTTTCATTTGCTGTGTGGCACATAGCCATAATCGGTCAATGACAAAAAGATAGCTCTTAATAAGAGCTAAAATATTGCTTATGGGTGTTAAGATCGTAGGTTGACTGGAAAGTGATTTTTTTGGATTTAAAGAAAAATGGACTTAGCATCATTTTTAAATATGAACGGAAAGTTTACTTTTGCTCTAGTTCCTTAACGGTACGTCGGATCGATAAGCGATCAATGGCAAAAAGATAGCTCTTAACGAGAGGTAAAATCTTGCTCTTGGTTGTCAAGGTCGTAGGTCGACGGGAAAGTGTGTGTTTTTTTTTATTTAAAAAAAATTTACTTAGCACACGAAAAGTTGCAATTGGAGTACGATTATTTTGATAATAAAACTGAATCATTTGTGAACGTTGTTCTTGCGTATATCTCTAAATGCTGAAATTGTATACACTACTGAATACAATGAAAAACAAATGACAGATCATGACATATCACAAATGGCCGAAACGTCCCTCCAAAATCATATCATCCCTATTGGAAAACCCATTACTTCACATTACATAAAAAACTTTTGAATTTCCTTAACAATAAGTGTGTTTTTTTAAAGAAATCATATCACTCTTATTGGAAAACCTTTTATATTCCTTCGATTCAAACACATCAAAAAAGTCGATTTGCCCCGTGTAGGTATTTTAGAAACATAGCATTACACCGACTATTATTTTTTCTGATCTGTTGTTATTGATATATATAAAAAAAAATATTAAAATATTAAATTTATGTTTTTATTTTAATTCGACATATTTATATAATATTATTTTAATGAAAGGAAATTGTGAGGACAACAAATAGTCTGCTTAATGCTATTTTGTTCCATACGACCTTTTTGAGTAAAAACGGGACTCAAGAGTTTCACACTTTTTATACCAGTGGGTTCCCCGCATTGTACACGTGTCAAAATCGCCTCTTTTGATATGTTTGAACCGAAAGAAAATATATTTGGAACACAAATTTTTAAATATTATATATTTCTTAGCAAATTAATTTTATTTGAAAATCAATATAATATATTTGGAACGCATATATTAATATATTACAACAAAATATATTTGCAAACTAAATTTCTTAAATAAAATATGTGTTTAATTACAAAAAAATATTGTTTAGGAATTTTTCGAAATATATTTATTTAAAAAAAATTCCAAAACTTTTGTTGATTTTTTCGATTTTCAGTTTTAGTTTTTCCTTGGATTCAAATTGTACCTCCCAGTTATGATACCATATGCAGCATTAACTTCTGCTTTAAATCAATCATTTAAAATTTCTGTGTATACCAAGTCATCATTAGTTGTCATTCGTCCAAGTAATTTATATTGATCCAATATTATACGATTTCAATTATTATTATTTATTATTTTTACGAACATTAAAAATGTAACATTGAATTACTGTAAAATTTAACACAATTTAGGTATTTTCTGAATACTTAAATGCAAATAAATATTTGTTTCGGAAACACATATATTTTTCAAGCCGTATATTTTTGGGGCAATATACTACAGAGGCGATTTTTTTTCAGCGTGTATATATGATTCTCAAGCATTTCTATGCCATTACATCAAAAAAATAATAACAATGGGCCTGTTTCTGTAACTCTTTTTCGTTCGTCTACTGCGAACGATCAAAAATCACTCAATTATTCCGAGAAATCTATAAATCACAGAAGTTTATAATTCGTTGTGTCTGTAGAAAATCATGTAAAAAGCTTGTTCCTAAAATATTTCTATCCTTCGTTTTATAGAATTCAAGTAATAGCTGAGAGTATTTTGATCGTTCGCCGTAGACGAACGAAAATAAGTTACAGAAACAGGCCCAATATTTGTACACGGCATTTTGGTCCATATCCACTTTTGTTTTAATATTTTGTCGTATTTGTATTACATGGACCACAAAGACGGCCGGTATGGGAAGAGAGTAATTTACATATTGTGATCGAAAGAAAGTAAAATAGTGAGTAAAAAATATAGGGCGATAGAAAAATGGAGTCATAGAACAAACATATCAAAATTTTTTCCCGTAAATCGGAGTTAAATCGATTTACCCTACCAATATCTCGAAAACTAAACAAGATAGGAAAACAATTATTGCAGATTCTGAAAGAGCATGCTTCAAACTTAACTCCTAACTCAAAAAAGCGTACACGCTGAAAAAATATCGCTTCTGTAGTATATTGTCCCAAACATATTCGGCTTGAATTATACATATGTTTAGGGTACACTCCAAATATATAATATTTGACATACACAAATATTATATGTTTGGGAGGATATTGTTCTAAACAAAAATATGTTCCCATTCTAACATTTTTTTATTTGGAACTAGTATTTTGGCAATGTATCAATGCCTTAACTTAAAGACAAGATTTCTGTTTTTCTGATGTTCCAAGAGCATTTTTTTATACATTTTATATGTTTATAAAATTTAATTAAAACTTAAATCGTATAATCTTTCGTATATATAAAATGCATTGATGGATTGACAAAATGTGATGAATTGGAATATTTATAAATTAAAATTTATTGATGTAAAACAACAGCTAATGCTGCTAATGTCATTTTTAAATATAATCTAGGAAAAACTAACTCAAATTAGAAAAATTTAGCAAAGTTTAAAAAATCATTTTTAAATAAAATATATTTGGTAAACATCTTAAACAATAACTTTGTTTGTGAGTAAATACATATTTTATTTGTGAAAGTCAGTGCGCAAATATATATTGTTCTAATATATTAAAATATGCGTTCCAAACAAAGTTTCATGATTTTCAAATAATATTTGTTTGTTAACAAATATATAATATTTAAAAAATTCGTTTCCAAATATATTTTTTTTCAATTCAAACATATCAAAAATGGAGATTTTCCTCCGTGTATGGACCACAATAGCATTAAACCGACGAAATGTTAATAACACTGTGCAACAGTGAAAAAATACGCTGACTTGACAGTATAGGTTCGATTCTACTATCAAAGGGTAGTATAACCCTATACTCGGTTTGGCGAAATTGGTGACCAATTTTTTTTTATGGGCCTCCAAAAATTCTGAAAATCAGTGGGCCCCTCGAAAAAGGTGTCATCAGCTTTTGTCCCACAACTAATTCATACTTGGTGATACCGCTTAACTATGTTTGGCAAAAATTTAGCTCAGAATATGCTGAATAAAGCTTCTTAACGTTTTTTGCGAAAAAAAAAAATTCCGGTACTTTTTTTGAAAAAGTGAAAGAAAAAAATATTTGTTTTCACTTTTTTCCGCATAACTTCCGGGGACTCGTAATTTTTCACTAACAATCCCCGCCCTTTGTTAAAATGGGGTCAAGAACTCCAGTTACGTGGGGAAGCTAGCGGATTAAAATGTTCCACAAAAATATTGGCCTTAATATTTTCTATAAAGTTGTCTATACCAAAAAAACATATTTTTGTTACACAACAGTGAAATACTTACATTTTTGGGGTACAATGTGGTTTTTTGAACTACTTAGGGTGCCTAGACACGTTCAGAGTGTATTGATATGTTTACAAACAATTTTCAGATTTACGTTGGCTACAATTTTGCCAAGCATTGCTAGTGAAAAATTACGAGTCCCCGGAAGTTATGCTGAAAAAAGTGAAAAAAAATATTTTTTCCTTCACTTTTTCAAAAAAAAGTACCGAAACAATTTTTTCTTTTCGCAAAAAATGCTAATGAGCTTAGTTCAGCATATTCTTAGCTACATTATTGCCAAACATAGTTAAGCGGAATCACCAAGTCGCACGCTGAAAAAAAATCGCTTCTGTAGTATATTGTCCCAAACATATTCGGCTTGAAACATATATATGTTTAGGGTACACACTAAACATATTTGGTACACACAAAAATTATATCTTTGGGAAGATGTTGTTCTAAACAAATCTTTCTTTACATCGCAACATGTATTTACTTTGGACGATTTTTTTCCGAAGCAAATATTCATTTGCATTTAATTAAGTATTCAGAAAATACCTAAATTGTCTTAAATATATCAGTGATTCAAAGTAAAATTTTTAGAAATTTTTCATGTCTAATAATAATAATTGAAATCGTATATTCTTGAATCGAAATATATTACTTGGAGGATTAAAAACTAATGATGGCCTGGAATACTCAGAAATTTTAAATGATTGATTTAAAACAGAAATTAATGCTGCATTTGATATCATAACTGGGAGGTTCAATGCCAAATTAAAAAAAATAAAACTGAAATTCGAAAAATTCAACAAAAGTTTCGAAAATCTTTTTTAAATAAAATATATTTGGAGAAATTCCTAAACAATAATTTTATTTGTATTCAAACACATATTTTATTTGAGAAACTTAGTTTGCAAATATTATATGTTGTAACATATTAATATATGAGTTCCAAATATATTTTATTGATTTTCAAATAAAATTTATTTGCTCAGAAATGCATAATATTTAAAAATGTGTGTTCCAAATATATTTTCTTTCGATTCAAACATATCAAAAAAGGCGATTTTGCCCCGTGCGGAATTAGTTGTTGGACAAAAGCTGATGACACCTTTTTCGATTGGCCCACTGATTTTCGGAAACTTTGAAAGCCCATAAAAAAAATTGGTCACCAATTTCGCCAAACCGAGTATAGGGTTATACTACACGCTGAAAAAAAAATCGCTTCTGTAGTATATTGTCCCAAACATATTCGGCTTGAAACATATATATGTTTATGGTACACTCTAAACATATACTATTTGAAACACACCAAAATTATATATTTGGGAAGATGTTGTTCTAAACAAATCTTTGTTTACATCCCAATATATTTTTATTTGGGGCCATTATTTCTGAAACAAATATTTATTTGCATTTAAGTATTCAGAAAATACCTAAGTTATGTTAAATTTTTCAGTAATTCAATGTTAATTTGTTATAAATTATTAATGTTTGTAAAATAATTATTGAAATCGTATAATCTTGGATCATAAATAAATTACTTAGAGGATTGACAACTAATGATGGCTTAGAATACTCAGAAATTTAAATTATTGATTAAGAACAGAAGCTAATGCTGGGAGGTACAACTCGGAACCAAGGAAAAATTAAATCTGAAGTTCGAAAAAGTCAACAAAAGTTTTGAAAATTTTATATTTGGAGAAATTCCTAAACAATAATTATAATTGTATTTAAACACATACTTTATTTGAGAATTTTAGTTTGCAAATATATTTTGTTGTAATATATTAATATATGCGTTCCAAATATATTTGTTGATTTTCAAATAAAATTTATTTGCTAGGAAATATATAATATTTAAAAATTTGTGTTCCAAATATATTTTCTTTCGATTCAAACAATCAAAAAAGGCTATTTTGTCCCGTATACCCTTTGATAGTATAATCGCACCTATACTGTCAAGTCGGTGTATTTTTCAAAAAGTATTCATTTGTTGCATAGTATAATGACACCTTCACGTGGAAACAGAAGTTTAGTAACGATCGTTGAAACTATTAGAAAATAAAATGATTTTTTTTACAAAAAATCGTTTTTTGTTGGCGCGCCAAAAGCCATAGAAAATAGAAAATTATCGCCGAAATCATTGGACCCTTGCCTAAAATCGAAATTTTAACGAATTAAAAAATCTTTGCTAAAAAGAAAAGTTACAGAAATGTCTCCGATCTAAATCAATTCTGAGACACTGTGCGATGATGGCATTCAAACTATGTTTTCTAAACGGAAAATCGGATCTCGTTTTTTTTAAATTTGTTGTTAAAATAATTTTTCCAATATTACCTCCATAAATTACTCCATTTGCATTGATGGATTTTACTCTAAAGAGCTTTGAAGGCACGATTTTAATGCCCAAGTGAATGGAACAAAACAAAATCGTTGAATATCGGATTTCAGTTTTTATTTTGTAGTTTTCATGAAATAGTTTTGAATGCGTTTATAGTACGCTTTTAAATTATACACTAAAAAAAAACAAAAAACATTTACTTTGGTATTTTGTATGCGAGATATGGGAAATGTCCAAACAGTGGAAATATTTTATTATATTCATGGCAGGCTATAGTCATTGAAAAAGTAATCTAAAATACAGCATTTGAAGATATTTTTTTAAAGAATTTCTCTTTATTCCTCCCTGTAAACCATACAGTACTAATCATAACAATCCGAGTTTAAAAGCCATATACAAAAATGTATACATAAATATTATTTTCTCTGTTTTGTGTTGTGTCTAATTGCTAAAAAAAAAAAAGCCAAACATCGCATATACGAGTACTATTGTCATATTTAACACCCGAATAGACTCAATTATTCAAAATTCGAAAGTTGTTAAGAACGTATTATTGTTATTGTTTTTTTATATTTTTTTCACAAAGGACACAAATTACAGTGTTCGCCAGAGAACAGCCCAAACGCAATCTAAAAGGTTCATGGCCGCCATCACATGGAGAACACCCTCATATGACAGACATACAGTGGGTCAAGGAAATTCTAAATCAAAATAACTTCTTTTAAAGTGAACAATTAAGGCATAAATTGCTTCCTTGGCAATAAGTATGTATGTAAAATGGAATTTCTGTGGAGTTTGGCTCTTATGAAAACAAGGATGAATACTTTTGATCACTATTTTTTGGTGAACAATTCGAAATTTCTTTCCATTGCATTAAACGGTCATATCTCGTTAAATAAGGCTCCTAGGACAAAAAGGACGAAAGTTTGTGTTCACTATTTTTTGATGAAAAATTCGGTATTTCATAACTTTTAACGGTCATATCATGGTTAATAAAGTTCCTAGGGTAAAAAGAACTAAAATTTGTGATCATTATTTTTTGGTGAAAATGTCTAAAATTATTTATATTCACAGTTTTAATCGATTATTATCTCATTAAATAAGGCTTTCTTGGAGAAAAAATCAAAATTTATTTTCAAAACTTGAATTGTTTTAATATTCCAAATACTAATTATACCTGCAAGGAAAATAGGATCTTTAATAAAAATGGCAAAATTATCATATGCGAGTATACAAGGTGGCGCAAAAGTAATCCTCCTATCAGAAAATGCTATAAATTTTGTAATTTTTTTTTTCGAATTTAGGACACCATATATCGTCTAATAAGACTCCTGGAGCTAGAAGTACGAAAATTCGTGATCAATATTTGTTGGTGAAAATTCGAAATTATTTCCAAAACTTTAAATGGTCATATATCGGTAAATAAAGCTCCTAAGGTAAAAAGAGCGAACATTCGTTATCAGTATTTCTTGAGTGAAAAATTCGAAATTAATTTTCAGAACTTCAAACGGTCAAATCTCGTTTAAAAAGGCTCATAGGACAAGCAGGACGAAAATTCGTAATCACTATTTTTTGGTGAAAACATCGATATTTCTTTCAAAAACTGGAATCGGCTCATATGACAAAAAATACGAAAATTCGTAATCACTATTTTTTGGAGAAAAACCAAAATTTCTTCTCAAAACTCGGTTAAAAAAAAATATTTCCAAGACTTTAAGTGTTATAATATTTCCAATACTAAATGCACCTTCGAAGAAAATACAGGGTGGAGCGCAGTAATTTGCTTATTTGGGAACAAAAAAATAAAAAAAAATTTGAACCTTAGAAAAATGTATTTTATATTTTAATTATATTGAACAGTAAGGGAATTTATAAATTAAAGTTTTCATGAACTCTAACAAGCATGTCGACTATTCTGCGTCGGTATTCAGCGAATATCAGCCTCAATATTGTTAATTAGGTCTTCCAAGGTGTTGGGACGGTTGATATACACCTTAGACTACATGTACTGTATGTCAACCGTCCCAACACCTTGGAAGACCTAATTAACAATATTGAGGCTGAAATTGGCAGAATACCAGTCGACATGCTTGTTAGAGTTCATGAAAACTTCAGAAAACGTATGCAGCACTGTGTGGATAGCGAAGGTCGACATTTGCCATATACCCTATTTGAAACCATGCTATTTAAAAATTCCCTTACAAGAGGTGTTATTTTGAATCACCCGGTATTTCGGTAGCTGTCACTTTTGAAGCTTTTATTCTTTGACATTTGACAAGTAGAAACTACGCCATTACTAAAAATGGAACCATACACGATTCAACAACGCATTGAAATTATTAAAATTCACCACAAAAATGGTGAAAATCTTGCAGTCACAGTTCGCAAAACCAAAGTCGGACCGCAATACAGAAATTGGTGGAAAAATTCGAGCTGTTGGGACAAGTTAGTGATGTGAAGAATAAAACCCATGCACGTCGCTCAAGAACAATTGAGAATATTGCTGCTGTAGCCCAAAGTGTTGAAGAAAATCCAGGTTTGTCCATTCCTCATCGTTCTTTGGAATTGGGCATTCCACAAACGTAATTACACCGTATCTTGCATAAAGACTTGGGTCCTAAGGCTTATAAAGTTCAGTTAACACAAGAACTCAAGCCGGCCGATCATCAACAACGTCGTGTCTTTGCTGATTGGGTCCTTGAAATGTATGAAATCATCCGGAATTCCATCGAAAAATCATCTTGACTGATGAGGTCCATTTTCACTTCGGTGGCAACGTCAACAAGCAAAATTGTCGCATCTGAGGCTCGGAAAACCCAAGAGTTATTGTTGAGAAGCTTCTCCATCCTCAACGTGTGACTGTTTGGTGCGATTTATGGTCCGGCGGGGTTGGATCAACAGTTACGGTGAATGGATTGCGCTATTGAGAGATGATTAATGATTTTTTATGGTCGGAGTTGGATGGTATTGATCTGGACAACGTTTACTTTCAACAAGACGGCGCTACGTGCCGCACAAGCAACGAAACCATTGCTCTGTTACGGGAAAAGTTTCCGAACCGTGTTATCTCTCGAAGAGGTGATCACAATTGGCCACCGAGATCTTGTGATATAACACCTTGCGACTTCTTCCTTTGAGACCACGTGAAAGATAAGGTCTACGCCAACAGCCCAGCGTCGATTCAAGATCTCAAAGATAGAATTCGTGAGGCTATCGAGGACATAGGGCAGCCACTTTGCGATTTGGTTATGGAAAATTTCATGAAAAGGATATGGTGCTGTAAACGTGGTCGTGGTGGCCATTTGGCTGATGTTGTTTTTCATTATTAACGGCATACCTTCCTCTTTATTATGAAATAAACATCCGATCATTTATCTCAAAAATGGCATTTTTCTTTCAATACCATAATAACACCTCTTGTTGGAAAACCCTTAAATTAAAATATAAAATAAATTGTTCTAAGGTTCATAACTTTTTTATTTCATTCCCAAATATGCAAATTACCGCGCTCCAACCTGCAGAAACTATGATCAAAATTTTAAAAATAACTTATATACAAAAAAAAAATTGGAATTTAGAACAACAAAGTATATCTGGAAAATTTTATAATGTCAAAAGCATTTTAAACTAGTGTTATTTTATTATCTGATATTTAGAGAATACACAAATAAAATGTTGTCTTAAAATTAAAGATCCGCCAAAGTCTCCCTAAACAATTAAATTAAGTACATTTTGTACTTAAAATATAGATAATTTCATTAATATTAAGTACATTTTCTTAATTTTCGTACTCATTACAAAGATCAGGGGCGTCTTTGGCGCAAATCTTTAATTTTAAGATAACAATTTTTTCTGTGTAAGTGGCAATTTATAATTTCAAAATCATCAGTCTAACATTCAGTGGCAGTTACAGAAAAAGTCATCATTGCATAAAATATGCTGTGATCCACCGTTCGTTATACACTTTGCAAATATGAAATTTCGAATGTAATTGTCATGGTTTTTGCTGGATGACAACAGTGTACAAATTCATGGAATATGCAAGCAATTTGTATTGCCTGCGCTATACAAATTGCCAGGCTAAGTATCATAGTGAAATTGTATGGCATGGTGATAAAACACTCACTTTTATTCAACTCACTTCAGTTGAATAGAATTTTGTTGCCGAGTCATCATGAAATGCTACTGTTTTTAAAGGAAGAGAAAAAACAAGTAAAAGCGTTAAGTTCGGCCATGCCGAATCTTATATACCCTCCACCATGGATCGCATGTGAATGGTTTGGGTTACTTATAAACTAATTAAACCACATTTCAGCCCAATTCGTTGAAATTTGTGGCGTTACGATGCCAAATCTAGAGGGATCTTTGTAGGGGGGCTATATCAAAACATGGACCTATGACTACCGTTGTTTGTGGGAAGTATACCGGTTTTAAATAAACCCCAGTTACCAATTTTCAGCCCGATCAGTTGACATTTGTGGTCTATATGGCGTTAAGAAGTCAAATCGGGGAGATGCTATATATGGAAACTATATCCAAAATAGGACCGATGTTGCCCATTTGCAATCCCAACATACCTGCAGATATAAGATGTATGTATAGGCCAAGTATTAAAGATTGTAGCGTGATTACAACAGACGGACGGACATGGCTATATCGGCTTAGAACTTTACGACGATTATAATATATGTATATCCTTTATGGGGTCTCAGATCAATATTTAGTGGTGTTACAAACGGAGTGACAAAATGAATATACCCCCATACTCTGGTGGAGGGTATACAAATTGGGCCAACTGAAGGTGCGATGTCTGTCACTACGATTTTATTTCCAGTCAAATGGTTCGTAGAACTGAAAATAATTACTATAACCATTTTATTATTGTACCCAATCAATTGATGGTTGTCGCAATTGAAATTATGTTTGCGTTAACAACAAAATTTTAATTGGCGAAACTATTTGTTGTCACAACCAAATTGTTCCCTGTGTGTAAAAAGAAATTATGGAGAATAGTTCAGCTGAACTTTAGAAAAAGTAGTTAGTTAAAAAGTAGCTAAGAGCGGCAGTCTAGTCAGTCTTTTGTGATATCACGGGGACGTAAGGTATAGCATAAGTTTCCCCTACACCGAAAAAAATTTCTCTTAAAATTAAAGATTTACGCAAAGACGCCCTTCATAGATTAAGGGGGTCATTTGCGGAAATCTTTTATATTAAGACAAATTTTTTTTCTGTGTAGACCCTCAAAGTGGTAGGTAAGTAAAAGCATATTTTCAGTGTAAATATAAAATTCTTATAGCCTACACCACACTGTGGTACAGAGTGCTGTAAGCTTGTTTTGTGGCAGATGTTTGTAACACCTAGAAATACTATAGCTAGACCCACATTAACGTATACCGATCGATTCAGAATCACTAGCTGAGTCGGTTTAACAATGTCTGTCCGTCCGTCTGTCTATTTTATGTTGTTGGATAATTACAGGTCGCAATTTCCCTTCGATCTTGTGGAGATTTGGCAGTAATGACTCTTTCACACCTGGGAAAACCCCCATTGAAACTGGTCAAAATCGTTTCAGATTTAGCTAATGCTCCCATATACATATATGTTTCGACCGATTTGGCCCTTTAGCTCTATATAAGCTGTATTTTACATCCAATTGTTTAGAATGGTAGAGTTTCTTGATCCATGAACCAACATTGCCGAATTTGAAGAAAATCGGTTAAGATTTAGCTATAGCTCCCATATATATCTTTCGTCCGATTTGGCCCTTTAGTCCTATAGAAGCTGTATTTTACATCCAATTGTTTTGAAATTTAGCACGGTAAAGTTTATTGATCTATGGACCAACATTGCCGAATTTCGCTTCAGATTTAGCTATAGCCCCCATATATATGTTTCCTCCGATTTGGCTACAGAGGCAGAGACGTACCATCTGTAAATTGTGTAAACAAATTTTAGTTAAAGGATATTTCATTGCTATTGCATAGTGCTATTGCCGGTGTCTGCTATAATTGTCGATTATTTTGTGCTCCAATTGAATGGAATGTGAACTGAAGTACTGTTTGCTGCGGCAGGACGCCGTCACGTGCCAGAATTTTCACTACTAATAAAAACGTGGAGATATTTCCAATGAAACCTATTTCATAAAAGCATATGAAATATTCAAAATTCAAAGGAATATTCAAAAGGGTTTTTTTACATAAAAATGGCATGCTGATCTTCTGCGAATTTGTGTCAATTTACAACAGCCATTATTTAACAACATTAGTCAATGACGTCAATGAATTTGATATACAATATGTAAACCACGCCACAGTGGGTAAATGTCATATGGGAAAGTCATATGGAAGATTTTTTTTACTTTATCTACCAGGCATTTAGAGAAGATGAGTTAAGCTTTTGGAAAATCCCTATTTGAACCTAGATCTTTCGCAAAGTTTAAATTGGGAGCTATAGCAAATCTCATCGATCATGTAGGCATTCATTGGTATCAGTTAGATAGAGTTAAGTGTACTAAACAATATAGTTGGCTGTGGAATGTGCTCACAAGAGTTCATCAAAGAAATCTATTCGTTAGTAGATGATCAGTTGGGTTATCTATTTCTTAGTATAAGACAAATTGGGTTATGTATATCCAATCTTTAGTTTATCTAACCTTTAGTCTTTAGTAAACGACAAGTTGGATTGTCGTTCTGATGCTTAGTAGAGATGCAGTTGGGTTATCAACTAGTTATATATATCTCACTTGACGACCAGTTTGGTAATCTTCTCCTTAGTAGATATACATTTGGGTTATCTATTCCAGTTCGTTTATCTAACTCTTAGTAGAGAGGCATCAACTCCGTAGTAGACATATACATTGCGAGGTTATATACTCCTTGGTAGAGATACAGTTGGAAAATCTAATTATTATTAGAGACACGGTTGGGTTATCTGCACCTTAGTAGAGATACAATTGGGTTATCTGCTCTTTAGTGGAGGACCAGTTGGTTTATATACTCCTTAGAAGAGATACAGTTGGGGAATATACTCCTTAGTAGAGATACAGTTGGGGTATATATACCTTAGAAGAGATGCACTCCTTACTAGAGGTACAGTTGGGTTATCTATTCCTTAGTAGAAACACATTTGAGATATCCACTCCCCACTAAAGGTGCAGATGGGTTATCTATTCCTCAGTAGAGGCACAATTCGGTTATCTATTCCTCAGTAGAGGCACAGTTCGGTTATCTGTTCCTTAGTAGAGGAGCAGTTGGTTTATCTACTCATCAGTAGAGATACAGTTAGGTTATCTAGTCATCAGTAGAGATACAGTTAGGTTATCTACTCCTTAGTGTAGGTACTCTTGGGTTATCTACTCCTTAGTGGATATATAGTTGGTTTATCTACACATTAGTAGAGACACAGATAGGTTATCTACACATTAGTAAATATACAGTTGGGTTTTCTATTCCTAAGTAGAGGTGCACTTGCTTTATCTATTACTTAGTAGGGATACATTTGGGCTATCTACACCTTTGTATAGATACAGTTGGGCTATATACTTCCCAATAGAGATACGGTTGTGTTATCTACTTATTGGATTATCTGTTCATCTGTAGAGACACATGTGGGTTATTTACTCCTTAGTAGAGATTACACTATGTTAAATACTCTTACGCATAGCAATTTAATGAAGGATTGAGTAACGTTTTAGCATTGCCTTAAATTCCAGAGATTTACATATTTATTTAAAGTGTTTGTCTTCAGAGTCGACAGTCCTGGATAACTACTGTCTGTCTGCCTTAAGGAGTGTTGCTTGTTTTTTCTGAGAAATTCTTTGCAGCAACATGATTTCTTGTATCTTTTGAGTTTTTCTTTATACTATATTTGTGTTGCAGATTCAATAAACCCCCACTGAGTACTAAGAATTATGTGTACGTCAATGAAATCCTGGAAATTCCTGCAACTCATATCCCGTCACAAGTAGGTTACAGTGAAATTGTTCAAAATGACAAACACATATTCTCACAGTAAGATAAATAAAATTAAGTTGACTTAATACACTCACAGAAAAAATGTTCAAATTTGTCACATATAACTAGGTATAATCAAACGTTATACAATTACAAAAATATTTCCAACTTCAGCCAAACGATTGATCTGTTATGTTGTTTGAAAAAATAGTTATCAAAATGGAGTTCAAACATAACAGTGTTATGAATTATCAAAATATGTAATTCTTCTTTTGGCGCATTCAAGTTTTGTCAATGAGATTTTGCGGCAATCGGTGGTATAATTTTGAAACGGCAGATTAATTCTCCTTTTCCAATTCATCCTACGATACGGCGTGTAACAGAAAGATGAACAAACTCGATGTTATTATCTACACTAAAGATGTCATTATCGTGCAATAACTCATGTTTTCACATTTAAATTTAAAATTTACAAATCAAGCTCTGTCCAATCTATAAGAGGTGTGTTAAAAAAGTCTGATTACATTGTCTTTTTTATCAAAAAAATATTTATTTATTCATCAGTAGCAATTGTACTCCTTTCATAGTAATCCCCCCAAAGACTTAATTAACGTGTGTCAGTCATTTTTCCAATCCTCAAATCACTTTTGATATTGACTTTTTGATATACTCTTTATCTTTTCTGTTTCCGAGGTCCAATTCAGGGAAGACTATTTCTTTCCTTTGATTTCCTTAATAAACAATATATGATTAGATCATATACTAAACTATCAAATGACACTTATACCGCTTCAATCTGATATTCCGTTCAAAATTGTATCATCCTATATATACTCTACGGGATTAAAATTGGGGCTCTGCACTGATCTGATTAACGAGGGACTGATTGACATCAGTTAATTAGGATTAAATGCCATCATACGACTGCAGATCAGATTTGTCTACTCCTTAGTATACGACGAGTTGGGTTATCCACTCTTCAGTAGATGATTCCTTAGTAGACAAGCAGTTGGGTTAACTAGTCCTTGGTAGACGACCAGTTAGATTAGCTGCTCCTTGGTAGACGAGCAATTGGATTATCTTCTTCTAAAAATAAGTCCAGTTGGCTTATCCACTCCTTAGCATACAACCAGATGCGTTATGCACTCCGTAGCAGACAACCAGTTAGTTTATCTACTCCATGGTACGCGACCAGTTAGGTTATCTATTCGTTAGTAAACGACCCGTTGGGACCAGTTGGGTTGTCCACTACTTAGTAGACAACCCGATTGGTTATACACTACTTAGTAGACGACCAGTTGGGTTATCTACTCCATAGTAGACGTCCAGTTGGAATATCTAATCCTTAGTACACGTCCTGCTGGTTTATCCACTCCTTAGTAGACAACCAAATAAGTTATCTACTCCTTAGTAGACGGCGAATTGGGTTAATTTTTCCTTGGTAGACAACCAGATCTATTATTTACTCCTTAAAAGAAGTCCAGTGGGGTTACCTACTCCTTAGTAGAGGACCACTTGGGTTATTTTCTCCTTAGTAAACATCCAGTTGGATTAATTACTCCTTGGATTACCCACTTCTTAGTACGCAACCAGATGGGTTATCTCCTCCTAAGTAGACGACCAGTTGGGTTATCTACTCCTTAGTAGACGTCCATTTGGGTTATATACTCCTTAGTATACGTCCATTTGAGTTATATACTCCTCAGTAGACGCCCAGTTGATTTATCTACTCCTTAGTAGGCGACCTGTTGGCTTATCTACTCCTTAGTAGAAGTCCAGATGGGTTATCTACTCGTTAGTAGTCGTCAACTGGGGTTATCTACTCCTTAGTAGACGACCAGTTGAATTAACTACTCTTTAGTAAACGACCAATTGGACTATCTGCTCCTAAGTAGACAACCAATTTGATTAACTACTCCTTAGTAAACGTCCAGTTGGGTTAACTTCTTCTTGGTAGACGACCACTTGAATTATCGGCTCCATAGTATACGCCCATTTGGTAAATCTACTCCTTCGAATATTACCAGTTGAATTATCCACTCTTAAGCAGCCAACCAGATAGGTTATACACATCTTGGTAGACGACCAGTTGGATTATCTAGTCCGTAGTAGACATCCAGTTGGATTATCTACTCCTTATTAGGAGACCAGTTGGATTATCCTCTCCTTAGTAGACAAGCAGATGGGTTATCTACTCCTTATAAGACGACCAGTTGATCTATCTACTACTTTGAATTATCTACCAGTTGAATTATCTACTCCTTAGTAGACGCCCAGTTGGTTTATCTACTCCGTAGTAGACATCCAGTTGGATTATCTATTCCTTATTAGACGTCCAGTTGGATTATTTACTCTTTAAAAGAAGCCCGGTTGGGTTATCTACTCCTTATTAGATGACCAGTTGGACTTGGAGTAGCTAACTGGATAGACTTAATAGATGATCATTTGGATTATCTACTCCTTAGTAGACGTCAAGATGGGTTATCTACTCCTTCGTAGTCGTAAAGTGGGGTTATCTACTTCTTAGTAGACGACCAGTTGAATTAGTGGACGTCCAGTTGGAATATCCACTCCTTAGTAGGCAACCACTTTGATTATCTACTCCTTAGTAGACTTCCTGTCGGGTTAACTTCTTCTTGGTAGACTACCAGTTGGATTATCTGCTCCTTAGTATACGCCCAGTTGGTTTATTTACTCATTGCTACATTACCAGTTGAGTTATCCACTCTTCAGTAGCCTACCAGATGGGTTATACACTTCTAAGTAGACGATCCTGTTGCATTCTGTACTCATCATTAGACGACCATTTGGATTATCCACTCCTTAGTAGACAACCAGATGGGTTATCTACTCCTTATTAGACAACCAATTTAATTATCTAATCCTTAGTAGACGACCAATTGAATTATCTACTCCTTAGTAGGCGATCAGCTGGATTATCTACTCCTTAGTGGACATCCATTTGGATTATATGTTCCTTATTAGATATACACTTGGATTATTTACTCCTTAAAAGAAGCCCAGTTGGGTTATCTACTCCTTATTAGAGGACCAGTTGGGTTATCTACTTCTTAGTAGACGATCATTTGGATTTTCTACTCCTTAGTAGACGTCTAGATGGGTTATCTACTCCTTAGTAGAAGTCCAGTTGGGTTATCTACTCCTTAGTAGTCGTCCAGCGGGGTTATTTACACCTTAGTAAACGACCAGTTGAATTATCTAATCCTTAGTAGACGTCCAGATGGGTTGTCTACTCCTTAGTAGACGACCAGTTGTGTTAACTATTCCTAGGTAAACGTCCAGTTGGTTTATCTACTCCTTTTATGGACGACATATTAGGTTATCTTCTACTCATCTGCTTAGTAGGTGAACAGTGTAGTTATTTACTCCGTAGTATGAAGCCAGTTCGGTTAAATACACCTTAGTGGCAACTAGTTGGATTATCTACTCCTTAGTAGATATGCAGTTGGATTATCGGCACTATAATTACGACTAGTTGGGTTATTTGATTTATGCTATGTCTGACATTGAAGAATCAAAAAACAGACCGCTTTGACTAGCAGTTTACTTACCTGTGCAAATTTTATCGAAAGGGCTAAAGGGAGTACTCTGTAGCACATATTTTTTTTTTCTTCTTTCTAAAAATCACTATGCACACCCAATCACTTCGAACATTTTATCTTTCAAAAGAAACTGTTAACGGAAAATGGCTATTTGGTCAATATTTGAAAATCACATTATTTATTTAACTTACCTCTTATATAGCGTGGTAATGCAAATTGCAAATTCCACGAATTTCTATATTTGTGTCATTCAATATAAGAGTGACAATTTAATTGAAAATTACACACGTGCAAAATGTGTTTCGTAAATGCATATCATACCACAGTGGATCACAGCTTATTTTAAATAACAGTGATTTTTTCAGCATTTATTATTTGAAGCTCAATATTTGAAGCTGAATGTTAAAATAATGAAATTGAACTGGAAAATTGTCGCTTATCCGCTGTACATTAGATAGTAATAAATAAAAAATATAAAACTTTGATGGAGTAGGTGTCGTGATCGCCTGTAAGTTTGGGGGTCGTGGGTTCGATTCCCACCGGAGGCTCTGGTTAGTTGCTGCAAAAATCTAGTCACATGATCTTTGTAACCCTGGACCATAAAAAGTAGAATATTAATTTACTTTGTATTGTCATTCATATAAATAAATAAATAAAACTTTGATGAATCCACTTCATCCACATCAAAAATCATATTGTGGGGAATGTTTGTGGTCAAATTTACAATTTTATTACTGCAACAATTCGAAGATAATTTGGATTTATTATTTCGTGGATATAGTATCATTCTTAAATTTTATAGCACCACCCAACAAACAAGTATGGAAGATATTCCGAAGAAATATCATTTGAAGCACATACTCGTATGTACTTCCAAGGAAGCAATTTGTGCATTATTTGTTCACTTCTAAAGAAACTGTTTTGATTTAGAACTACCACGAACCACAGTATGCGTACGAAAATATGTCCTTGAAAATGTGGTTGACTCTTTGTCGAACACAGTTATTTGTGTCCTTGTGCAAAGGGCAATTACATGTAGCTAATAACTGTCGAATTGAGAATAATTGAGTTTATTCGGATGTAAAATATGGTAAAAACAAATACGAAATTAAATTTCGTGTGATCAATGATGCGCAAATCCAAATCAACGTATTTTTGTAATCTCAAAAGGAAAATTAAATAAATATTTTATTTGATTTTTGTTTGAACAATTTATTTGAATTCCAATTTTTTAGTCCAAAAAAAGAAAATTAAGAAAATATTTTTTTTTGTAAAAATTTATTTCAATATGTTACAATGAATCTTTTTGTCAAATACATCACTTAAAAAATCCATCGATTTCAATTACTTTTGATAGATAGTTATTTTTGGAGGGAGATTATCAGGAGTAAGGCGATCAGCGGGGGTGGCGGGTGTTTTGGTAGAAATACTCCCTGAAGTGTCTCCTTTGTTTCGTTCTTTGGAGTGGGACTTCTAATCCGAAGCCTTCAAGTCACGGGCACAGTCGCATACAAAAAATTCTAAATACTTTTCTAAATTTTTTCTGAAAAGTAACGAAAAATACCAAAATTTCAAGAGAAAGAATTTTCAAATCGAACCACAACTTAAGAAGTTATGACCAAAAACCAGATACACGGAGTGATATCTTAACGATTTTTTAAATATCGATAACTTCTGAACGAGTTATCGGAAAAATCTCAAAAAAAAATCTATAAAGCGTTTCTTCAGGTGTACTAAAAAATATAAAAAATGGGATAAATCAAAACCCACATTTTTTTGAAACCATCGATTTATTGGGATTTCCCCATATATGTATATATGAAATGAAAAAAACACTGGGTTGCAATTACAGTAAATTGTGGTGACATATGAAGTTTTTTTACAAGGAATATTTTTGTTGAATACACCAACAAAAAACCTATTGATTTCGATGATTATTTTTGGAGGTGGATTTTCTGGGGTAAGAGGGTGAGCGGGTGTTTCGCGTGTTTTGGGAGAAATACTTCTTGAAGTGTGCCCTTTAATTGTTTCCTTGACATGGAACATCTATTCCGAATAATTCTATACTAAATTTCTTTACCTAGCTGACTTGGTGGATAAATACGACATACTGAATGAGGTGGTATTTCGGTAGATGTCACTTTTGAAGCTTTTATTCTTTGACATTTGACAAGTAGAAACTACGCCATTACTAAAAATGGAACGATACAAGATTCAACAACGCATTGAAATTATTAAAATTCACTACAAAAATGGTGAAAAACTTTCAGTCACAGTTCGCAAAACTAAAGCATTTTTGGGTCGTCGTGAAGCACTTTGTCGGACCGCAATACAGAAATTGGTGGACAAATTCGAGCTGTTGGGAGAAGTTAGTGATGTGAAGAATAAAACACGTGCCAGTCGCTCAAGAACAACTGAGAATATTGCTGCTGTAGCCCAAAGTGTTGAAGAAAACCCACGTTTGTCCATTCCTCGTCGTTCTTTGGAATTGGGCATTCCACAAACGTCATTACACCGTAAATTGCATAAAGACTTCGGTCCTAAGGCTTATATAGTTCAGTTAACACAAAAACTCATGCCGGCCGATCATCAACAACGTTGTGTCTTTTCTGATTGGGAAAAATCGCTTCTGTAGTATATTGTCCCAAACATAGTCTGCTTGAAATATATAAATGTTTAGGGTACACTCTAAACATATAATATTTAGCACACATAAAAATTATATATTTGGAAATATGTTGTTCTAATAAAACTTTTGTTTCCCTCCTAATATTTTTAACTTGGGACTATTATTTACGAAACAAATATTTATTTGCATTTAGCTATTCAGCTAATGTATTACAACATGTTTTATGTTTTTCAGTAAAAATAAATGTGTTTCATAATGTTTTTCAGTAATAAGGTATAACTCGAAATCAGATAAAAATAAATTGGAAAAATCTTCAAAGTTTTTAAAACTTTTTTAAACAAAATATAATTGGAGAAATTCCTAAACAATAATTTTATTTGTAATAAACACATATTTTATTTGAGAAAATTAGTTTGAAAATATATTTTGTTGTAATATATTAATTTATGCGTTCCAAATAAATGTTACTGATTTTTAAATAAAATTTATTTGCTCAGAAATATAAAATATTTAAAAATGTGTGTTCCAAATATATTTTCTTCCGATTCAAACATATCAAAAAAGTCGATTTTGCTCCGTGTACGTGCCACACAAGCAACGAAACCAATGCTCTGTTACGGGAAAAGTTTCAGGGCCGTGTTATCTCTCGAAGAGGTGATCACAATTGGCCACCGAGTTGTTGTGATTTAACACCTTGCGACTTCTTTCTTTGGGGCCATGTGAAAGATAAGGCCTACGCCAACAGCCCAGCGTCGATTCAAGACCTCAAAGATAGAATTCGTGAGGCTATCGAGGACATAGGGCAGCCACTTTGCGATTTGGATATAGAAAATTTCATGATGTTGGCTGATGTTGTTTTTCATTATTAACGGCATACCTTCCTCTATATTATGAAATAAACATCCAATCATTTATGTAAAAAAAAATTGAATTTTTCTTTGAATACCAAAATAACACCTCTTGTTGGAAACCCCTTTATATTACCAGTAAGAAAAAGCTAAAAGTCAGTAAATGAGAGTGGACAACAATGAAATATTCAACTAAATTTTGTTTAAATAATTTAAATTTTGTATATCTCTGCCCCTGTAGTCAAATTGGACGAAACATATACAGGGTGGCTGATATGTAATGCAACAAAGTAAAGCCCTATATTTTTTTAATTTTTTTTAAATTTTATTGTTCAAAAGCAAAAATTGTCGGAAATAACATAAAATTTTAGAAACAGTTTAGATTTGTTCGAATTGGCCACCTTTGGCACGAATTGTGGCCTTCAAACGGCCGACAAAGCCATCACACGCTGCACGAAAGTGGCTCTGCGGTATTTTGGCCCATTCCCGGCGAAGCGCCGTCTTGAGATGATCGATACTTTGGTATTTTTTAGTGCAACCTTACTCTCTAAAACGCCCCAGGCGCAAAAGTCCAACGGATTGAGATCCGGAGATCTTGGTGGCCATTGTGCGGTAGAAATGAAGCGAGGAACCTCCTTTTTAAGCCATTCTTGGTTGACGCGTGCTGAGTGCGATGGTGCTGAGTCCTGTTGGAATGTCCATGGTCTGCGGCCGAAATGTTTGTCTGCCCAGGGCTTCAATACTGTCTTTAGGACATTTTCCCGATAATATTCGGCATTTATTTTGACCATCGGCCGTTACGGCGCACAGTGGCGCCCGTAGAGCAAACGAGGTTGCAAAAATCAAAATTTTCATGTGCGCCGACGAAGTTTTGAATAAACCCATGTTATAAGAAACTTTTCAACGATTTCAAATATGCTACTCTTAATAATATCACATTTTTAGTTTAGAAGATATAACCGTTCAAAGTTGACCGACTTTCGGTTTTCAAAAAAACACACAATTTTTAGTCAATTTGTTGCGATTTCAGGTGTAATATCACGAAAAATAGGTAACGAATCGCCTTATTTTTTGTTTGTATATATTGATGTGTTTATTAAATGTATAATGATAAAAAAAATTAACTGTTTGCTTTGTGCTTCTCCTGGTAAAACACTATTTAAAAACTATCCGTTTTTTCACTATTTTTCAACTTTGACGGAAAATAAAAAAAATCTATATTTTTCTATATTTGCCATATTTTCAAAATATGTTCTTTGATTATTCCTTTACATAATCCGAAAGGTTTTATTTGCCTCTAGGCGCCCCTTTGGATTCTAGAGGTGAAAAAGGTAAAAAAAGACGTGGTTCTTGATTGGCAAAAATCAAATCATTAACCCTTCGTCATACACATGTTTCTATAGTCACATTCGTAACACATGGGTCAGGCCAGACTAACTGTGTATTCATTTTGTAAAACAATAAAAACAACTCGCGTAAACTTCTGTAACTGGCACTCATGATAGAATTATTGGGAAAATTAGCTGTACGGACAGCATGGGATGCCATCATTTCCAACATGAAAACCCTTTTTTGTCTGAATTCGTGGAAAGAACTAACAATTCTTGGAAAAACAAAATTACGTGATAAAATGGACGCAACAATTGTCATCCAGTCCACACGCATTCGTATTTTTAGAACAAAACATATCTTAGGGAGATGCTTCGTGTAGGTAGGTAGGCCAGCACTCCACCACACCACGCACAGTCCAACCCCGTTAAGTTTTTCACGGAAGCTGCTTTAGAAGAACTTGATAGCTTATACGGAAATATTGAGAGAAGCGAAATTATAAAAAATAATTTTTATCTGATATATGCAAATATTAAGGCAAAATGGGTGAAATCTAATCGAACCATTCAAAAATTCAACTCCAAATACGAGGACTGGCTTAAGCCAAAGACACCATCCTGGATATATTGGCAGTAGATAAACCCACCACATCAACCAGAGGAGCAAAAGGAAGGACAAAAAAAAGTGTTGAGGAGTGATCAATTTTCACAAAAAGAGGAAACTTGCCGATGCCACCAATGACTTGACCACGAAGCATTTATCGGAGGCGCTGTCTATTAAATATACAAAGGATAGTGAAAGAGTGAGGTCGCAGATTACAAAATCTGTTGCTGATGCAAGCCCACTGCGACTAAAAAGGATTAAGGAAAGCATTCCCACGCTCACAAACGCACACATTAAAAAGTATGGTTCCGAAGAAGCCTTGGCCTTGTTTATGGACTTACAACTTTCCAAAGAAAAATATGAGATACTACGGGCATCCTTGATGCGACACGGGGCTGACGTTTTACCAGGATACAAGCATATTACGCAAGCCAAAATAAATTCACAACCACTGCATACGGAGTTTACGGAAGTCTCTGTAAAAGCCAATCTGCAGGATCTCATGGGCCATACAGCAAAAAGGTTGTTGGAGAGTCTTCCTGAAAATGAGGAGAAAATTCTTCCTGAGAAACTGACATTGATCAGCAAATGGGGCTGCGATGGATCATCCGGACAAAGCCTTTATAAGCAAAGGATATCTTCCGATGACGCTACAATATCGGACGGAAATATGTTTATGGCATCTGTTGTTCCTTTGCGGCTAAAATCTGATGTTTCCCTACACTGGAAAAATCCACGTCCGTCATCAGTGCATTATTGCCGACCAATAATGTTTCAGTTGCAAGGGAATCGGCAGAACTCATAAGGACCACGGTGAAGGACATTGAATAACAAATAAGCAAGATTAAGCCTACAAAGCTGCAAATTGGAGAAGGAAAATATATTGAATGCAATTACGAGTTCCACCTGACCATGGTTGACGGAAAAGTCGTTAACGAACTGACAGGAACTACCTCAACATTGTCATGCCCGATTTGCAAAAAGAGTCAGAAGAACTTTGGTAATTTAAACGATTCTACAAACGAGGAGAATTACGAATATGGAATGTCACCATTGCACGCAAGGATAAGGTGTATGGAGTTGTTGCTAAAACTGGTGTATACCCTGCCACAAGAGGAGGAAAACTTCGATGAAATTACATCAATAAAGGATGAGGAAAAGATCAGAAAGAAGCAAATACAGGATGCTTTTTTTAAACAAGTTGGACTAAAAGTAGACTGTCCCAAGCACGGATACGGTAACTCAAACGATGGAAACACTTCTAGGAGATTTTTTGAAAATGATGAGGCAGTAACTAGAATCACTGGAATTGACAATCAAATTGGGAAAAAAAGATTGGGAACGATCTTGAATGTTTTAAACTGCAAAGAAAATGTCAATTCTACAAAATATGGAGAATATGCATCGAAAACTGCATCTCTTTTAGCAGAAATGTATCCACAGAAGAAGTTGACCCCGACCGTCCATAAAATATTGGCGCATGACAAAGGTATAATTGAGTACCAGTCTTTGCCAATTGGAGAGCTTTCTGAAGAAGCACAGGAGTCTCTTAACAAATTTTATAAAAAATATAGATTGCAGAATACATTCAAAGCATCAAGGGTAAGGCAAAATGAGGACCTCTTCAACATGTTGGCAGCATCTTCCGATCCACTTATTTCTTCCCTGCGGCATGTGAAGTCACGAATAGAGTTAGAAAATAATTATAGTTTAGAAATGATTAGTCTTTTAGATATACCTTCTCCTACGAATTGTGATGAATATTTTACAGAAAATTGAAAAAATAAATTTAAAAAAGAAGTAATTTTTTTTATTTGTTGGATAATAATTTAAAACATAAAACCCTAAAGAAAAAAAATAAAAACAATCTAACAATGTAAAAATAATTTTTTTTTATTTACCATAAAATTGATTTTTCTACAAATTTTAACTTTGATAACCCATAAGTAGGCCCCTACAAAGCGTAGCACCCTTTCCAAACGCTAATTTCATAGGCTGAACAGTTATCTATCATATGCTGTTTAAACTGTTCAATTATCTTATTCGGTTCAAAAGATATGATTTTTGCAACGAAAAAACTCAAATGGCGCCACTGTGAGGCGGCGCACACCATTACCATCGGCGGCGCTTGAGTTCTGGTGGCCAATCGAAGTTGTAAATTTTCAGCTGACCTCTTCGGCAAGTAAACCCGATCATTTTGTTTGTTCACAAACTGCTCAATTTGGAATGGCTTCTCATCGGAGAAACCCAAATCCGGTAACTGGCCACTTTCGTGCAGGCGTAGCAACTCCTTGGCTCTTTCCAGTCTAACTTTTTTTTGTGCATCGGTGAGCTCTTGCACTTTTTGGAACTTCAATGGCTTTAGTCCAAGCTCATTTTTTAATATGTGTTGTATCCGTTCTCGCGATATGTTCAGCTAACGAGCAATTTTTCTACCACTGCGGCGTGGATTTCGATCAAATCTGGCCTTCACTTTTCGGATCATATCTGGTGTTGTTACCGTTTTTTTTCGTCCACTTTTTGGAAGCGATGCAACACTGCCAGTATCACGGTAACGAGCAATGGTACGAGAAACAAAAGATTTATTCACATTTAAATGCTGGAGGGTTCTAACGATAGCCACTTGCGTTTTTCCACCCAAATATGTATAAAGCATTCACACTATCACGCTTGAATTCCATCACGAATAACTTTTTTCTGAATGCAATAGATCAAAATGCTTTTGTAAGCTTGTAAACAATAAAATGAACTGTCACTGAAATAAATCTGTCAGCTATCAGACTAGCGGTTTAGAAATGATAGCAACCTGAAGTTGGTTGCAATACATATCAGCCACCCTGTATATGTATCAAAATCGCCAATACTTGGATCCTTGATCCTTGGATCAAGAAACTCTACCATGCTAAATTTCAAAACATTTGAATCTAAACTACAGCTAAAGGTCAAAATGGGACGAAACATATATGTATATGAGAATTATTACAAAATCAGAACCGATTTTTTCAAATACGGCAAAGTTGGCCCATAGACCAATCAACTCTGCCATGCTAAACTTCAAAACAATTGGATGTGTAGTACAGCTTCTATAGGGCTAAAGGACCAAATCGGACGAAACATATATATGGGAGCTATATCTATATCTGAAGCGATTTCAACCAATTTCAGTAGGGTTCTTACCAGTTGTGAAGGACTCCTAAGTGCAAACTGTCCGCACGATCGGAGTGAAATGGCGACCTGTACTCAACGAACAACATAAGATGAACAGACGGAAGGACGAACGGTCGGTCGGACAGACGGACGGTCGGACGGACGGATGGCCATGGTTAAATCCGGGCTAATTTATTTTTTTATGAATTGGCTTAAAACCATAATATATCTAAAGAGCTAAACTATTAATAAATGGTTTTATTTGAGGCAATTTGTGAAAATTTGTAAAAAAGTGAATAAAATTTCAGTGATTAATTTTTTTGTTCGCCCCCTTATTTTCGGAATCCCTATGTAAAAATTGTTTTGGTTTTATGAAATAGTATGCCATAATCAATCTGCACAAAATATGCTATATAGGCTGTGAAATTTAAATAATTGTTATTCCTTAACCGTTAAAGATAGAAGGCTGAAATTTGAATATGTGTTGTGTCAGTTAGAGTTCCGTAACATGTATTTTTTTACGATATTTAATTGCACAACTTTGAAGGATATTAAAGGATTAAAGTTTGGAAGGACATTTTTTGTAGTCTTCGTCCTTGGAATTTTTTCCAAAAATATTATTAAATAGCGGGAATTCTCCCCTTTTATTTTTGAGATACCCATATGTATCAATTCGCATTGTTGTAAGTGAAAATAAAAATATTTTAAAATTGTTATCCTTGAAATTTTCAAAATCCTGTAAAAAGGACAAACGATCACGAAATAAAAAACTGAGTATGCAGTTTATCTACTGTTGGCCTATAGTTTTATTTCTATACAGTCCCGTTGTTGGGAGGGAAAAAAACGTTCGAATTTGTCGCACGGTGTAATATCACATGAACAATGTTCACAAAAATTCTTCCTTCTGGCTATTTTAAGGAGCTATACAGTTTTTCCTGCAAACAGGAAATCGCGGCTATTGAATATCGCTGAGAAAAAAGTATCGAGCTTGGGACTGACCCTCGTACATTTCAACATATTCCTACCCCCCCCCCCCCAGTGTACGTATTACTTCTTAATCAGATTGTTGTCTACAGTTATCATACTTGACAATATAATTCCTCGAATTTTATAGCTTCGTACTGCATTTCCTATGGGATTTTGTCTTAAAGTTTATGCGAGACTTCAATGCACAGCTATCATTGGCTCTTCCTCCCACAATTATCCCTTAGATTACAGCATTAGATAAAGGGTCCTAGTAATCCTTCCGCTACATGAAACAAAACAATTTCCGAGCCATTTAACAAGGCACACACAGCGCAAATCTGGTCTTTATGAGTAGTGGCACATCAAAATCTCATTATGGCCGCGTGAGCACAACTTAAACGGTTGCTACTACCATCCCTTCATCGGTTGACGCAAAAAAAGGGTTAATAAAAAATTATTTATGCCATAAACACACACACACGTAGTTACTCGTAATTAAAGCAGCAGCTGTCATTGGAGACTTGTACACTTAAATGAGGACAAAATTAAATAAAACAAAATGGAAAATACAAACAAAAAAAATATGGAAAGTTGCGCTAAAACTATGACGACAAAGTCTAGGACGGAATGCAGTAGCACCGCATGCACAGTGGGGGGCAAACATTTTCAGTTTCATATCGATACCTACATTCTGAACTATGTTAAGTGCAATAAGGTAGTTTTTCAGGAGAGGCGATCAAAGTTTCATGATTTTTTTAATTTTGTGTGGAATTCCTTTATAATGCAAATCAAATGACCTACACTGTTTTGTGAATAACTTTTGATTGGGTTGACGGATAAACACCAAATTTTGACTGAATATAATTTGGAATATTTAGAAATGCAATCTCCCAAAACTATGCTAAGTCGAATTAGCATGTTTTAGAATGGAGGAATCGATATGTGCTAACCCGGGGTTTACAGGAGACAGTTTTGCAAAGACAATAGCAATACATTTAAATTTTTTAAAATTACAAATATTGTCTAAAATACAAAATAAGAAAACATTTAGATCGGGGCTTCCCAACCAATTCATCCCCACGGCTCCCCACAATAATGTACAGAATCTTTATGACTCTTACAGCAAAAAAATGGCAAAATTAAATTCGCTTTTTAAACGAAATTAAATGTTATTGAAACGTACTTATCGTAAAATTTCAGTCGAAATTGCATTTTTCTACCAAATCGTTTTCTAGAAAATACTTCAAAATTTCAATTTTTAATATAATATTCTGTTGAGGTTTCTTTTTTTTACAAAATTTTTCATTTTTCTTAAACATTTCGCCATAATTTCTTTACAAAATGTTGTTGAAATTTTATTTTGTTGAAATACAATTTTCCTAGAAATGCATAAAAATTTCATTTTTATAGAAAAAAATCATTAACATTAAATTTTTCCAGAAAATTAAGGTTAAAATGCATTCTTCCAATAAGAAACAAGAAATGGTGTTTTGCTAAAAAAAATTTCGTTTATTTTAAAAAATTTCCGGTGAAAGCTCGACGAACGAGATGAAGAATTTTTATAGAAAAATTAAATTTTAAATAAATTTTCCATAATTATTAAATTTCAAGAAAATTATCTAAAAATGTGCAACTTCAACGAAATTTTCCAAAATAATGGAATTTTGACAGAATTTTCAAAAAAAAATATTGTTGACAACATTTTAAAAAAATACACTGAAGACTTTTTAAAGAAAAATTAAATTTTAAATAAATTTTCCATAATTAATAAATTTCAAGAAAATTATCTAAAAATTTGCAACTTCAACGAAATTTTCTAGAATAATGGAATTTTGATAAAATTTTCAATAAAAAATATTTAGACAAAATTTTCTATTAAATGCAATTTCCAACAATTTTTTCTGAAAACTGCAATTTGCCGAATTCCTTTAAAATACCAAATTTGACAAATCCAAAATTTTTAAACTCTAAAAAAACATGTACCACGATTTGTTTAGAAAAATGCAATTTTAGTGATGTTTTTTGACAACATTTTCTACATAATAAAAAGTTTATAAAACTGCAATTTTGTTAAAAAAATTTTTACAAAAAGTTTAATTTTGCGTAAACTTTCTATAAAAATGCCATTTTAATTAAATTTGCAATAAATACAAATTTGATAAAACGAACAAAAAAGTATTATTTTAGGCAAGATTTTCTAGAAAATACGATTTTGTCATTTTTTAAGGAATTTTCAATAAAATTCAATTTCGCCGAAAATGGATTGACAATAATATCGAAATCGATTTTTTTTGTGAAAATTGCTATCATAAAAAGAATTTTGTCAAAAATACAGTTTTCAAAAAAAAAAATAGTTGAAAATTGCATCTACATATTAGAAAATTTGCTAAAATTTTTTGTTAAAAAATTCTGTTGAAATAAAATTCTTCTAGAAAATAATGCCATGAATATTCTAAAAAACAACAAAATTTTCAATATTTTTTTTGACAAAAAGTTGACAGAATTTCAAAAAAGCAATTTACACAAAAGTCTCTAGTAAATGCAATATTCAACATTTTTATTTTGAGAAATGCAGTTATGACGAATTTTTTCCACTTTTGACAAAATTTTTTATAAAAAAACGATTTTTATTAAATTTCCAAAGAACTAAATTTTCTAAAAAAAAATTAGTTCCACAAAAGTTGTAGCAATGTACTATTTAACGATTTTTTTTTAGAAAAAATTATTTTTGACTACAGTTCCGCTTTTGACAAAAATTTGACAAAACTATGATTTTTTAAAATTTTCAATATAATTAATTTTTGACAAAAGTTTCTAAAGTTGCAATTTGGTTAACATTTTTATACAAAAAATTTAATTTTACTGAAATTTTCTATAAAAATGCAGTGCAAATTTTGATGAAATTAGCAAAAAGTTATTATTTTAGATAAAATTTTCGGGAAAATACGATTTTGTCAATTTGGAAGGAATTTTCAATAAAATACAATTTCGCCGAAAATGGATTGAAAATGTAATAAAAACAGCATTTTTATGGAATATTTTGTTAAAATTTGTATCTTAAAAAGATTTTGTCAAAATTGCATTTTAAAAAAAAAATAGCTGAAAATTGCATTTATTGCAAAATTTTGATAAAAAAAAAAATAAATAAAATTCTTCTAGAAATTTTCTAAAAAAAAGAAATTTTCAATAATTTTTTTTTTGATGAAATGTTAAAAAATTAATTTTACACACAATTATCTAGCAAATGCAATTTCCGAAAAATTTTTTTAAGTTGAAATCTTATAGAATTTGTAGAAAATAAGATTTTGTTAATTTTGAAGAAAATTGCAATACAATACAATGTCGCCGAAAATAAAATTGCAGTTTTATTGAAAATTTTGTCAAAATTGGTATTTTTAAAGGATTTCGTCACAATTGCAGATTAAAAAAAAATCGTCGACAAGTGCATTTCTCTGTAAAATGTTGTTGAAATAGCATTTTGCTAGAAAATTTCGTTGAAATAAAAATGCAATTTAATCCTATCCACACAAAGTTTGGTACAATCTCTCTTTAGAATAAGCAAAGAAATTTTGCCAGGTTACATCAGAATCGGCCCCTTCCACCGCCAATGCAACGAAAATAGATTTTTTCGCACAAAATGCAAAAAAATTTCAAAATAAAGAAATTATGTCTAAATTTTCCAAAAAATCAATTTTGTTGAAATTTTTTACAAAAAAATTAATTTTGCAATAGATATTCAAATTTGATGAAAATAATTATTTTAGGCAAGATTTTCTAGAAAATACGATTTTGTCAATTTTGAAGGAATTTTCAAAAATATTGAATTTCCCCGAAAATGTAATAAAAATCGATTTTTTTGTCAAAATTGGTATCTCAAAAAGAATTTTGTCAAAATTGTAGTTTTCAAAAATAATTTTGTCAAAATTGTAGTTTTCAAAAAAAAAAAAACGTTGAAAATTGTATTTATTAGAAAATTTTTCTAAAATTGTTTTTTGTTAAAAAATTCCGTTGAAATAAAATTCTTCTAGAAAATGCCATGAATTGTGTAGAAAAAAAATTGTTAATAATTTTTTTGAGAAAAAAAAATTATTGACAAAATTAAAAAAAAATGAATTTACACAAAATTTCTGGTAGAAGCAATTTTCAACTTTTTTTGAGAAATACAATTTTAACGAATTTTTCCAAGGTACCACTTTTGACAAAAATTTTATAAAAACGATTTTTATTACATTTTCAATGAATTAAATTTTCGTCAACATTTTCTCAAAAATGCAAAAATTTCTAAAAAATTAGTTCCACAAAAGTTGTAATCTTTAAAAATTTTTTTTTAGATAAAGTAATTTTGGCTAAAATTTGGTACCTCTTTTGACAATACTTTCACAAAACTATGATTTTCTTAAATTTTCAATATAATTAATTTTTGACAAAACTTTCACAAAACTACACGGGGCAAAATAGCCTTTTTTGATATGTTTGAATCGAAAGAAAATATATTTGGAACACAAATTTTTAAATATTATATATTTCCTAGCAAATAAATTTTATTTGAAAATCAACAAAATATATTTGGAACGCATATATTAATATATTACAACAAAGTATATTTGCAAACTAAAATTCTCAAATAAAATATGTGTTTAAATACACATATAATTATTGTTTAGGAATTTCTCCAAATATAAAATTTTCAAAACTTTTGTTGACTTTTTAGAACTTCAGATTTAATTTTTCCTTGGTTCCGAGTTGTACCTCCCAGCATTAGCTTCTGTTCTTAATCCATAATTTAAATTTCTGAGTATTCTGAGCCATCATTAGTTGTCAATCCTCTAAGTAATTTATATTGATCCAAGATTATACGATTTCAATAATTATTTTACAAACATTAATATTTTATAACAAATTAACATTGAATTACTGAAAAATTTAACATAACTTAGGTATTTTCTGAATACGTTAATGCAAAGAAATATTTGTTTCATTCCCCAAATAAAAATATATTGGCATGTAAACAAAGATTTGTTTAGAACAACAACTTCCCAAATATATAATTTTGGTGTGTTTCAAATATTATATGTTTAGAGTGTAACATAAACATATATATGTTTCAAGCCGAATATGTTTGGGACAATATACTACAGAAGCGATTTTTTTTCAGCGTGTATGATTTTCTTAAATTTTCAATATAATTAACTTTTGACAATAGTTTCTAAAATTGCAATTTTATTAAAATTTTTTTTTACAAAAAATGTAATTTTGCTGAAATTTTCTATAAAAATGCAATTTTTATTAAATTTACAATAAATACAAATTATGATGAAATTTGCAAAAAAGTATTATTTTAGGCAGGATTTTCTAGAAAATACAATTTTGTCAATTTGGAAAGAATTTTCAATAAAATTAAATTTCGCCGAGAATGGATTGACAATGTAATAAAAATAGCATTTTTATGTTATATATTTTTATGTCAAAATTGGTATCTTAAAAGGATTTTGTCAAAATTGCAGTTTTCAAAAAAAAAAATAGTTGAAGATTGCATTTATTGCAAAATTTTGCTAAAATTGTTTTTTTGTTAGAAAATTCCATTGAATAAAATTCTTCTAGAAATTTTCTAAAAAAAAAGAAATTTTCAATAATTTTTTTTGATAAAATGTTAAAAAATGAATTTTACACACAATTATCTAGCAAATGCAATTTCCAACAATTTTTTCAATGTAAGATTTCAAGAATTTCTAAAAAATAAGATGTTGTTAATTTTGAAGAAAATTGCAAAACAATACAATTTCGCCGAAAATGAGTTGAAAACTTAATAAAAATTGCAGTTTTATGGAAAATGTTCTCGAAATTGGTATTTTTGAAGGATTTCACCAAAAATGCAGGTTGAAAAACAAATCGTCGAAATGTGCATTTCTCTATAAAATGTTGTTGAAATAGCATTTTGCTAGAAAATTTCGTTGAAATAAAAATTCAATTTAATCCTATCCACGCAAAGTTTGGTACATTCACTTTTTAGAATAAATAAAGGAAGTTTGCCAGGTTACATCAGAATCGGCCCCTTCCACCGCCAATGCAACGAAAATCGATTTTTTCGCACAAAAATTTTCCTATCCAAGAAAAAGTTTTTTTATTTTTGTATGCCAGCGATTTTCAGTAGCTTCGATACCCCGTTTATAGTAAGAACTGTCTAAGTTCTGAAAATAGCCATCGACAGCAATCTCCACCTCTTCATTAATGGCAAATATTTTTTCGCCTGGCCATTTTTTCAAGTTTGGAAACAAAAAATATTCCGAGGGAGCTAAATCAGGGCGAATATTAGGTGCATGCTTAAGCATTTCGAACTTTGATTCATTGATTTTGGACATCGCAATAGTGGATGTGTGAACTTGTGCATTGTTTGGATTGTGAGCAAACGTGGCACCCATCTTGCTCAGAGCTTTCTCATCATAAAATGTTCCATTAATAAGGGATGTATAGCAATTTTGAAATGACTTTTTGACTTCCACAACGGTGTTCGTCTCGGCAGCTCCTACTGTCACGTTTAAACTCTAAACAACGTGGCGCCTTGAAACATAAAACATGTGTTTTAGAAAAAAAAAATTTAAATAATACTATACAAAACTACATTCGATTTTTGAAATTAAATGATCGAAAAAATAGGGTTATTAACACCAAAATCATCCCACTGTGCGGTGCTCTATGTTCTACATATCGTCATCAGAAACGAAAAAGGGCGTAACAACAAGAAAAATGGAAATTCAGTTTTTGATGGATTTCGGTACACTGCATCAAAATACATATCCTGACAAATTTGTAGCTGCGTAATAATAAAAATGGCGAATTAATTAACGAAATTCAAAAGGGCCTAACAACAAATTACTTCTTTTTTCATATTTACAATATCTAATTTCACGCAATTTTCACAAACAAGTTATAAAACATGTTTGTGTGATTTTATATATGCATCATTATGTTTGGATATTATCCTGAAAACACCGTTTTTCCGACGACAGCTCTTTTCATTTTATTTAGTTTTTTGCTTCTCCTGTAAATTTTTCAAACATGATGATAGGCCCTTTTTCGTTTCTGATGACGATATGCCCACCCTCTGCCGAAGACTAAGAATGCCAGTTCTAAAACTGGTTTACGATGACGTTAAAGGGATCAACTCAAGTGAGATGAAACGATGAAACGACGTTAGATGTCTAAAATTTACATATCTAAATGGGTGAGTGAGTGGGTGGTCCTCATCGTCGCCTTCGGTCGAGACTAAATGCTTTGGAAACGTTACAAAAGCCTTAAGAGGGATTAAATTTAAATTGTTTACATTGAGGATATCATTTAGAATTATTTCAAACGCATCACCCGCTTCAACGCCCAAAAGCATAAAAGCAATTTGCCCATTATTATTTTTTCTCTTCTTTTCTGTTTTTTTTTTTTTTTGATGGGGGCATGGTGATGACGTGGGGCACCGCGTCATGTTGTCATTAACAACTGTTTATAATTATAGCCGGAAATGTTACAACGTTTGTTTTTTCATTAGGTTTCGATCTCTTGAAAAACGTCGCTAAAAGCCAAATCCTTCAACATTCTACTTTGATGGTAATGAAGGTTAATTTTAATTTTTTGCTCTTAGCGTAACCAAGCCTTCAAATTCGTTAAAATTTCTTAGAAAAGCAGGAGATTGCCTGTTTTATTATTTCTCATTAATTGCCATAAATGTGGTTTAGTTTTTGTGGTGATAATATAACAACCTTCGTTTGAAGTTGAAATCTTCGGTTTTTAAATTTCATAGAAATTTAAATATGGTCAGAATAAAGAGAGGAGACTTTCAGGAATAATAACAATATTCCACAAAAAAAATATTTTTTTGTACATTTTGTGGAATACTATTTTATGAAACCAAAGCAAATTGCTTCTACCTACAGTGTCCCTTTGTATGGGAGGTACCAAAAGCAGTACTTCCATATTTTTTGCTGTATAATGTTTGTACATAATCTTATATGTATACATAATGCGTTCTGCTCCGGCATCTCTCAGCCAAAGTACCAAATTCCAGATAACATTTCTCAGTAGCTGAGGTTATGCATCAGTCGGTTTATTCAACTGAATTGTTTATTTTTGTTTTTTTTTTGTTACAATAAGTTTTGGAAATTTGTGCGCCTTCACATTCCATGAATAAATTACTGCTAAAAAAGGGTTATTATTTTTAATAATATTCATGGGAAATTATTCAAGCGTATCTGGCATAAAATATTTTCACTGTAAATAAGAGTAAAATAACGAATAATACATATATGGGAGAATTCATGTCAAGTGAGTGAATTTGTAAAACCAGTGGCTTTTGATTGATATAAAATTTGCACCTAATTTAGTCCAATTGAATAGTAGTTACGATACAAAATTTCAAGGATATCGGTTAAGGACTGTCCGAGTTGGAAGATGTTGAATTTTTGAGATTTTGGTCAGACGGCCCTTTCTTTCGATTTTTTTGGCAGAAGAAATGACAAATTGTTTCTAAATAACGATAGAAATATTCTGTGGAATTTTTTTAAAATATTTTTATTTGAAACATATGCTCGTTCGTATGTACACTGATAGAAAAACCGTTCGTCACCATGACGAATCAGTTTCGTCAATATATCTTCGTACTGGTGACGAAAAGTTGCGTACATGCGATGTTTTTGTACGTCAATAGAACGAACACGATCATCAACCCACGTTTTTGGTGATTTTGAAATTCGTCGAGGGAACGATAAGGTTTCATTCCCACGGCGAAAAGATTTATTTTACCATTTTGTTCAAAATATGATAAAACGAAACAATCAATTTATATTTTGTGCTTAATTGTACTGTTCTATATGCGTTCTGATTACATTAGTTAAACAATTTGTTGTAAAAGTTTAATTTAAACCAGTAAGGAAAGACAGAAAGTCGGGCGGGGCCGACTATATAATACCCTACACCTACCTACCAATGCGAAAATTGGCTTTGCGATAAGAATTTGGCAGTGTTCATACATGTAATAAGCAAACTCTCTCTGCCGATTTTCGTACTGATCGGATATAAAACACGGTTTCTACAGCGCTTACATGTCAAATCGGGTGTAACATATATATTGGGACTATGTTAAAATCTGAACCGATTTTTCCCGAATATGGCAGTGTTCATACATGTAATAAGAAAACTCTCTCTGTTAAATTTCGTACTGATCGGATATAAAACACGATTTCTACAGCGCTTAAATGTTAAATCGGGTGAAACATATATATGGTGGCTATACCTAAATCTGAACCGATTTTCCCCGAATTTAACAGTGTAATAAGAGAACTCTCTCTGATAAATTTCGTACTGATCGGATATAAAACACGATTTCTACAGCGCTTAAATGTTAAATCGGGTGAAACATATATATGGTGGCTATATCTAAATCTGAACCGATTTTCCCCGAATTTGGCAGTGTTTATTCATGTAATAGGAGAACTCTCTCTGCCAAATTTCGTACTGATCTGATTTAAAATACAGTTCCTACAGCGCTTACATGCCAAATCGGGTGAAACATATATATGGGAGCTATATCTAAATCTGATCGGATTTTCTCCGAATTTGGTAGTGTTCATTCAAGTAATAATAAAACTCTCTCTGCCAAAGATCGGATGTAAAATGTGGTTTCTACGGCGCTTCCATGTCAAATCGGGTGAAACATATATATGGGGACTATATCCAAATCTGAACCGATTTTAACCAATTTCAATAGGGATCGTCCTTGGGCCAAAAAAGAGCACTATTCTAAATTTCATCACAATCGGACCATAAATACGACCTGCACTTTGATTACAAGAATACATGGACAGACGGCCAGACGGACAGACAGATGGACATGGCTAAATCGACTCAGAAAGTGATTCTGAGTCGATCGGTATAATAAGCAATGGGTCTATCACTTCTCCTTTTAGGTGTTACAAACAAATGCACAAAGTCATAATACCCTGTACCACAGTGTGGTGTAGGGTATACAAATCTATAATGTTGATGAATGGGATTCGTCGTGGTGATGAATGGTATTCGTCGTGGAGATGAATGGGATTCGTCTGTTGGCAAATATATTACTTGATGAGATTATTTTTGATTTAAAATATCAGAAGTAATGAATACTTCTCGTTCGTTTGCTTTAAGCCTTCCCTGATAAGAACTGCGTTTCGAACCGAATAATCAACAGCACCTTGCAAAGCAGTGAAGTAATTTTATTTTCCATATCCGTTTTAATGGTCTAAAACCAGAAGATTATTTATTGAAATTTTTAAAACATAAATAGTCGGGGGCATGAATTCGTCGTGGTGATGAATGGAGTTCGTCGTGGTTATGAATGCAGTTCGTCGTGGTGATGAATGATATTCGTCGTGGTGATGAATGGTATTAATCGTGGTTATGAATGGTGCTCATCGTGATGATGAATGGTGTTCATCCTGATGATGAATGGGATTCGTCGTGGTAATGAACTCGATTCATCGTAGGGATGAAATGTGATCATCCTGAGGACGAAAGTTTTTGGAAACAGAGATTCGTCATGGTGACGAACAAATTCATCAAGAGGATTATTCCGTCATGACGAAGCTTTTTCTATCAGTGTATATAGAGCTATGTTAAATAATCCTTTTTTGTTTTGCAAAATGTTTTGCTTTTCTTCGACAGAATAAAGTAATAAATTCCATTTTAAATTTCTCCAAAACTGATGTTATGCATTCATTAATCGGCTTAATCGACTGAAATGTGGTACTTTTTCTGATCATAGTGTTTTATGGAAATCTGTAAGCCCATAAAATTCCATGACTTCCATGCTGATAAAAAAAAATATTTTTAATAATATCCACTAAAAATTATTAGCGATATGTTGTTTCTGGCATAATCATTTTCATGTTAAATATGGAGGAATATACAGAATATTTTTTTTTTTGATTTGTTTAAATTCCCAAAATACAGTAAAATATTTGTACATCGCAAATTGTTATGAAAATTTTTAACACATAATACATAATACCAAATTCGTCGAATGTTGTTTTAATTTAGGGATGTAACGAAAGTGGCTTTAGCGAAAGCGAATGCGAAAGCGAATATTGAAATATATTTCTTGCGAATGCGAATGCGAAAGCGAATAGTGAAATATGCATTTTTGCGAAAGCGAATGCGAATGCGAATAATAGTTAGAGCCTTTAGTACCAACAAATTTAAGGAACTGAATTGATACTTTTCCAGGATATTCAAGTATTAAGACTGTTTTCCATAGTTTTACCTCCTGTTACCACAAGCACACACATATCTTCAAATTGTGTGAAGGGAATAAGGAGATTTAACACTTTAATAAATGGAAGCGAATACTGAAATATATTTTTGCGAAAGCGAATGCGAAAGCGAATAATCCAAAGATGGTTTTTGCGAATGCGAATGCGAAACCGAATTTTAAAATGATGCGAATAATTCGCGTTCGCATATGCGAATGCGAATATTCGTTACATCCCTATTTTAATTGGATTAATATCGGATTCTATAACCAATATACATTTCGAATATACAAAATACTTAGGTATCGTATTGGAGAGAAACATAAACTTCAAATCCAACATTATGGAAAGAGCAATAAATGCTGTGCTAGCGCCATATATACATGTAAAAGGGCAATATGAAAACGCTATGTTGTAAACTGAGTACATTGGTTGTATACGGCAGTAGTGAGACCAATAATGATGTTTCGGTTTAGGTTATTTTTTTTATACAAGCTCACATAGACCAGTTTAGGTCCCTAGTGTTACCACGGGCTGAAATGGCCCCCATCGAAATCAACCTGTTTGATATACAAATTTATCGATAGTACGAATATCGGTACTGGAAATAACTGTTAGGCAGCCTGGAAAGGCCGACCCTAGTATGTTCAGTCGTCGTTTACTCAGAGCGGGGCAATCGCATAGCAAGTACTCAATGCTCTCCACTTCTTCCTCATCTCCACAGCTTCTGCAGAAGTCTTTAGAGTTAATACCCAATCTTTTGGCGTGTTCGCCGATCAAGCAGTGTCCCGTCAGAACTGATACTAACGTAGACAATCTTTGCCTCTCTAGTGCGAGGAGATATTTTGATCTTCTCAGGTCATACCTTGGCCAGATTTGTCTAGCTACTCTGCAGGTGCCGATTTCTGTCCATCTTTCGTTGGACTGCCTGATTGCCTCTTGCCTAAGCCAAAGCTTGCACGTGGATAGTGGCGCACCAATATATGCAAATTCTTCGAGAATTTGTAATGTCGTGCCTTTCCTAGCAAGTTCATCGGCTTTGCAGTTCCCCGGGATATCCCTATGCCCAGGCACCCATATGAGGTGTATATTAAACTGCTCGGCCATCGCGTTAAGAGATGTGCGGCAGCCGAGGGCTGTTTGTGAATTGATCCAGAGAATTGATGTCAGCCTGGCTGTCCGAGTAAATGACAACGCCAGTGTTGGTTACTATGTTGCGACTCAGCCACTTGGCGACTTCCCATATTGTCATTATTTCGGCTTGATTAACACAGCAGGTAGCTGGTAGTCTGTAAGCTATATCCATACTAAGTTCTTCACAGTGTACTCCGAAGCCAACCTTTTTATCAAGCATCCATCCGTGTAAAAGTGGAGATGGTTTCTATTACCTGGGATTCTGCCGACCCATTCATCTCTTGCGGGAATCATAGTGATGTAATTTCTCTCGAAGGTGTACACAGTTGGTATATAGTCCACTCGGTCGGTTACCATAGCACTACACTTTGATATCCTCATGTGACCATAGTTCTTGTACCTCCACATTGATAGGCAGTTTAATCTTATTGCCGCTTTGGTTGCAACTTCTCTCGCCACAATATTAATCGGCAGTATATGGAGTAGGACTTGTAGAGACTCGGTCGCTGTAGTCCTTAAGGCTCCGCTTATGCTCAGGCAGGCAGTTCTCTGAACCTTTGTTAGTAGGTTGGTGATGGTTAGTTTGTCAGTCCACTGCTATATATATCCAGTGGCCGATTTTACGAGAGAGGCCCCAGCGCGACGCTACAGACTTTTTGCAGGAATATAAGGCGACGTTGGCCTTCCTTACACGTTCCAATACGTTAGGTCTAAATAACAGTTTTCTATCTAGAATTATTCCTAAAAATTTTGCACTTTCAGAAAAGACTAGATCTGTTCCATTTATCCGAGGTGGAGGGTTCACATGTGGGACATTATTCATCCTAGTAAAGAGAACCAATTCTGTCTTGTTTGGCTTTACGCCCAAACCGCTGCTTCTGGCCCATCTAGCCAATTTGTTCAGAACCACCTGTATAATGTCTCGGAGGACGTTTTCGAATTTGCCACTCACTGCAATTGCCACGTCGTCCGCATATGCCACGACCTTGCAGCCACAACGTTCTAGATCTAGCAGGATTTCATTCACCGCTAGGTTCCAAATTAGTGGAGACAGTACTCCTCCTTGTGGAGTACTGTTAGAGCTGTGGACCCAAGACATGCTGTTACGCGTCTTCTATTGAGCAGGCTTTGAATTAGTCTAATCAAAATAGAGTTAACTTTTAGAGGTGACAGTGCCGCAATTACTGCATCTGAGTGAATGTTGTTAAAAGCCCCTTCTATGTCAAGAAATGCCACCATGGTGAATCCCTTGAAATGCAGGGACAATTCGATAGTGCTCACAAGTTCGTGCAGGGCTGATACTGTAGACTTCCCCTTATTGTAAGCATGTTGGTTCACCGACAGGAGTTTTGTATCCAGGCTTTCCCTAATGAAATAATCTAAAAGTCTTTCCAGACCTTTCAATAGGAAGGAGGATAGGCTTTAGATATGAATACCACTTTGGTATCCCTCCATCGATTCGGGATGTATGAAAGCCTGATACAGCCTACATCAATTTTCTCCAACATTTTCTGCATTTCTGCTGGAGTGATGCCGTCTGGTCCAGGTGACTTGAAGGTCTCAAAGCTATTAATAGCCCAGCTTATTCTGGATCTCTCAGTCAACAAGCTAGCTACGCTCGCAGTCCACTCGCACTCTTGTTGGTCCTGCTGATCCTCTGGTTCTGTTAGAGATTTCCCCGGGAAATGTGTGTCGAGCAGTACATTGAGCGACTGCTCGCTGTTTTTGGTCCAATTATTTGCCTCATCTTGCAAGTAACCCACTGTGCAGGGTGAAGCTGACAGTACTTTCCTCAGCCTTGCGGCGTCGGAGACCTTTTCCACTTCGCCACAGAATGTATACCAAGAGCGTCTTTGCGCCTTTCTAAGCTCTTTCTTATAGATCTTGAGTTGATCTTTATAGGCATCCCAAACATTAGCGGCCCCCGGTAGATTTAGCCTTGTTGAATAGCTTGTTGCAGGTCTTTTTCATAGCCGTTAGCTCAGAAGTCCACCATTGGGGTTTAGGTTTACCCTTGTACCTTGTTTTGGACAGGCTTCTTCAAGGAAACTATTGAATGATGTGGTGATATGCTCGACCAGATTATCCAGACCGGCTTTGTCATTCGGTTCATAAAGAAGTTTAGAGTTGAAGACCTTTTTAAAATTCTTCTCATACAGGTGCCACTTTGTCCTCCTCACATTTTTGTGGACAGCAGGTTTAGGCATTTTTTCGGCGAGTTTGATCTCTATATAATGGTGATCCGAGATTGAGTGGTCGTCCAGTACATTCCACCCAATAATTTTGTCTGACAGCCGGTCAGTAGCAAACGTTACGTCTAGTACTTCTTGTCGGTCTTTATTTTATAAAGGTCGGTTTATTACCTATGTTACAAATACTTAGGTTGGTAGTTAGAATAAAGTCAAGAAACGAATCACCCCTATTGTTTATATCCGTACTACCCCAGATAGTATGATGAGCGTTCGTGTCTGCGCCAATAATCAGCTCGACCTTGTCAGATGTTGCTTCTTCTACTACTTCCCTGAATATAGCAGTCGGTACTACAGCTTCATAAGGCAAGCAACTGGAGACCACCCAATATATGCGTTTACCGATCTCCACACTAGCAGATGTTTGGTCTTTACCACTTAAATTAGCCAGGAGAAAGATACTTAGATCTTTCCTGGCCAAAATGCAGGTTCTTGGAGTGCCTTCACAGTTGGCCACAAGTAGTTTAAAGTTGGGTGTCCTGATACCTTACACCCTTCCTCCCACTGCGTAGGGCTCCTGTATCAGGACGATATCTACTGCACCTGTGGACAGGCGCAGCAATAGAGCCGCTGACGCTGCTTCAGCGTGATGGAGGTTAATCTGTACAATTCCTACCATCATTGGTAATTGACAGATTAACATCCACCCCGACAAGGGTGTTATCGAACTCTATCGAGGGGAGTCCGGAGACTCCCCTCAGCTCCTCAGTGCCCGATGCAGAGCTTTCGTCCTCAGAGAAGGACGTTGCAGATCTTCTGTTAGAGTTGGAGTCTCCAGAAATAATGGGCCTGGATTTCTCCGCACTTCCAGGAAGCCGTGTATCCATTACTGTGGACGACTCACCGTCCGTAGTGGGAGATATATCCTGCTTGTATACCTTCAAGACTATAGTCTCGAAACCATATTGCAGGGTTGCGCTTACGCGTTGTATATTGGAGGTGGATTCAGCGTTAAGATCAAATTGACCTGCATCTTTTTACCTTCCGATTCACCCACCTTACTTATTCTCCAATTATGTGTCGGCAGACCAGGATTGGAATCTTTTATTATTTCTAAGATGTCAGCCGGGTTGGAGGGCTCTTCTGTAACCCAGGTGATTGTTCTAGGGACGTTGTTTGTTGTTGTTGTTGTCCCAGTTGGATGTTGTCGAAAAATCCATCCTCACTAAATCTGTCATAACAGCCATCACTAGACTCTTCTTCGCCACTTCATTGAAGGGCTTGGTGAGTGTCCTGTTGATGGTGACATTAAGGCCTCTTGTTTTTCGAAAGGCAGGGGTTCATCAGGTGATTTAATTCTTTTGACTTTATTATCCATTAACACAGCTGAATTTGTGACTCTTTCAGCCGACTCATTGGCCTTAGAAGCATCTATGACGCCTTTAGCCCAGGTAAGTGCCTCTTTTTGTATTTCGGTAAGAGCTGAAACCTCAACAGCCTTCCAACTTCGTCAAAACTCTGAGCACTATCCGGTGCCCATGGTGCTTCCGTTTCGAGGGTCGGACATGACGTTTTCCCCTCACCATACCAATTGTTGTTAGTACTGGGGGGGAATTATCACCATCTTTGGCCAAGAACAACGGACGGACATAGGAGTCGAGTGTTTAAAGTGCGTACCCGCCGCAATGGCCTTACCACACTGTGCTCTTAACACAGGGTAAATACAATGCGTCTACCAACGCCCCCACAAACAAGGGTATGAGTACCAATTCGACTTCATATTTTTGGCATGTCGTGCCCTTTGCTTAAGGGCGGAGTCTACCTAAATCTCCTTCCATTCTATGGGTCATGGCACCCGGCTGAAATGCAAATCCACACCGAGCTTACGCTCTCCCCGCGATTTGGGTCCAAACCACAGCCAACACGAAATGCTCCCCAAGGGGCCACACCAACAGCCAGGCTGGAACTGAAGTTCCAGGGGCTCCTGGCTCCAGTGGTACCAGATTATAGTCTCCGGTCAGATTTCGTAGCCGAAACTACTACCAGTTGGTCCACCAAAAAAGGTCCGGGTTGGGGAACCCCACTCCATCGGAACATGAAGATAATTTATTTATATATTTTTCTGTTTTAACCCGTAATAGGTACTACGATGTAGGCCTTCCAGACTTTGTGCAGATTTCATAATAGGTACTGCGTAACAGGTTTTAACTATCCGCTCTGTGATAAACATGTCCGTTCACTACGACTGATCAGCATCGAAGAAAAAAAGGAAAAGGAATAAAAGCATCACCCTATATAATTATGGGGAATTTGATTACAACGGCATATTTATTCCCAATTTTAATTAAAAGTTCGTCCACTGTTCTCTAATATATATGTATCTCTCAATGTCGCCTTCTCCATCGCCCGAGGCGAAATGGTTTTAAAACGTTACAAAAGCCTTAAGAGGGTTTCAATTTAAATTATTTACATTCACGATATCATTTAGAATTATTTCAAATGCCTCACTCGCATTAAAGATCAGAAGCATAAAAGCTATTTTTCCATTATTATTATTATTAATTTCCTGTTTTTTTAAGGAAGCATGGGATGGCGGTTGACACCATGTTTGTCATCAACAACTATTTATAATTCCAGCCAGAAAATGTGACAACTTTTCTTGTAGTTTTCGATCTCTTGACAGCGACCCTTTAATTCCAAATCCTTTGACATTGTAACTTGATAATAATGAAGGCAAATTTTTTCCTTTTTGCGCGGCAAAACCTTTAAATTGGTTAAATTATTCTCGAAACACAATAGATCCCTACTTTTCTTATTTCCGATTGGTTGCCATAAATGTTGTTTGATTTATGCAGTGATATTGAAACCATTTTCGTTTGATGTTTACTGAAATCTTTTTTTTTTTGAAAACCCATTGTTATTTATGTATAAATTGGTCGACCTTTGACATGAGATGAGATTTTCATGGAATAAGTGATCATAGAATGAAACAACAGAAAATAATGCTAGAAAAACTGATTTTGTTTTTCTAGTATAAGACATCTCTCACACAATGTATCAAATTCCATATAACATTTCTGCAATTAGTGATGTTATGCGTTAACCAGTTTATTCAAATGAAATTTGTTAATTGGTTTTTTTGTAACAATATGTTTTGGAAATTGGTACACCATGAAAAAATTGCTGCTAAGAAAAGGATTATTATAACTGGAAATTTGTAGAGTTATAGGATTTCTGGCGTAATCATTTCCAACTAAAATTCCAAGAAAATTAGCGGATAATGAATTCATTATAGAAGAATTTTTTTACAAAACTAAAATAAAATAAACTGTTGGTACACCGCAATTTCTTGTGAACAGATTTAATGAACACATAATACTACACCGAAAATACGTCGCTTTTAGTTTACTTCGAATGTATGCTGATTTTATAGCCAATATGCACTACTAATGTATTCTGCTGCGTCACCATAAAAACGGTAAATATCTTCATTTATTATAATACAACTAAAGAAGAAGTATTGAAACAACTTTCACTTCATCTATTAAAATTGTCCAAAATTCTTGAATTTGTTCAAAAATGTGTTGAGTCGACTTAGCAAGTCTAAAGGGACATGGAATTTTTAAATTTTAATTTCTCCAAATTAAATTCAGTCACAATTTTGTCTTTAGCCTTCAACCCAATCAAAAATTGCGCATAAAACAGTAGAGGCCATTCGATTTGCCTTACAAAGGAATTTTGTACAATATTTTCTATTCCAATTTACCTGTTTTCACTTATATCTGGGGAATTCCACGACAAATCAAAGGCTTCAAAAAAATTACAATTTTGATAGTTCCCATTTACCACTAAAAGCTCCTGAAGAACCTTTTTTTTAGATTTTCCGATAACTGTCTTTTTTTTAGAATGTTGGTTTTTTTTTGGTACTTTTCAGAAAAAATATAAAGAAAATGTTTAAAAAAATTTGGTGTGCGATTTTCAATTTTTGAAATTTAAATGTGATTTTTATACCCTACACCACACTGTGGTACAGGGTATTATAACTTTGTGCATATGTTTGTAACACCCAAAAGGAGAAGAAATAGACCCATCGTTTATTATACCGATCGACTTAGAATCACTTTCTGAGTTGATTTAGCTATGTCCGTCTGTCTGTCTGTCCGTCTGTCTGTGCATGTATTCTTGTAATCAAAGTACAGGTCGCAATTATGGTCCGATCTCGACGAAACTTTACACATATCTTTTTTTTGGCCCAAGGACGATCCCTATTGAATTTGGTTAAAATCGGTTCAGATTTAGATATAGCCCCCATATATATGTTAGCCCCGATTTGACATATAAGCGCTGTAAAAACTTTATTTTATAACCGATCAGTTTGAAATTCGGCAGAAAGAGGTTTCTTATTATATGGATGAACACTATTAAATTTGGAAGAAATCGGTTCAGATTTAGATATAGCCCCCATATATACGTTACCCCCGATTTGAAATGTAAGCGCTGTAAAAACTTTATTTTATATCCGATCAGTATGAAATTCGGCAGAAAGAGGTTTCTTATTATATGGATGAACACTATTAAATTTGGTTAAAATCGGTTCAGATTTGGATATAGCCCCCATATATATGTTAGCCCCGATTTGACATGTAAGCGCTGTAAAAACTTTATTTTATATCCGATCAGTATGAAATTCAGCAGAAAGAGGTCTCTTATTATATTAATGAACACTGTTAAATTTGGAAGAAATCGGTTCAGATTTAGATATAGCCCCCATATATATGTTACCACCGATTTGACATGTAAGCGCTGTAGAGACTGTATTTTATATCCGATCAGTACGAAATTCTACAGAAAGAGGTCTTTTTACATGAATGAGTATTCAGGGAAAATCGGTTCAGATTTATATATAACTTCCATATATATGTTCCTCCTGATTTGGTATCAAAGCGCTATAGAAGTTGTACTTTACTTCCGATCATTAATATTTTCCGGAAAGATGTTTCTCAATTTAGGAACAAATATTGCTTAATTTAGCGATTATCGGCTCAGAATTAGATAATATGTTGCTGCCGATTTTCAATTATTCCAAATTATTATCGCAATGACCTTTATCGCATTGTTAGGGAGGTGTAGGGTATTATATAGTCGGCCCCGCCCGACTTTCTGCCTTTCCTTACTGGTTTTTTTTAGTGTTACTGTTCGCGAACGGTACCACTATGATAACGTACCTTTCTTACAACACGACGAACGGTATCACTACGATAACGTACGGTTCACAGAACAGAACACTAACAGTATCACTACGTTTAGCGTTCCGTTCTTTTTTATATTCGCTATATTAAAGCATGGACCGATATGCCTAACTTTCACTAGGCACGATTGAATGTAATACACAGTACAAATATTTGAACCGTACGTTATCGTAGTGATACCGTTCGTCGTGTTCTAAGAACGTAGTGGTACCGTTCGCGAACAGTAAAAAAATACTAAAAAAAATTGTTATGGTAAATTCTTTTTTTTTACAAATTTTTCTTTGAAATTTCCGTTTTCATGCAACGGGCCTTTAGTATTTGCACCAACATTTTTTTCTTTAAATTAAAGGAAATTATAAGGATTACAAATATTAATAATGGATCTCTCACGTGGAAACAGAATTTTAGTAACTGTCGTTAAATCTATTAGAAAAAATTGATTTTTTTTCTAAATATTTTTTGTTGGCGCGAGAAAAACCATAGAAACTAAAAAAAAAATCTCAAAAAAGTTAGTATTCTATCGAAGAAAACAATGCCTATTTGAAAAAATCTATGGATAAATGTATAAATTATAGCACTTTCGGTAGAAATAAGAGAATTTCAACATACTCCGGTTTTTCCCCCGCTATTGTGAAAAAGGGTATATATCAGATGCTGCGGGCCTAATAGACCCCAAGTATATTTGGCGGAAAATATTTTGAGCCATTTTGAAACATCTTCTGCAGGAACGAATTCGATGAACCCAATTTTCGAGCACTTTTTCCACTAAATCAAGTCGTATGTCATGAATGGCACATTCAATATTGACTTGTAAAGCTTGAAGAGAGTCTGGTTTATTTCGAAGTACCAATGACTTCAAATAACCCCACATGAAATAGTCTAATGGTGTTCAATCACAACTTCTTGGAGGCCATTCAATATCACAATTTCGTGAAATAATAGAATCTCCAAACTTTTCTCGCAACAATTCAAGTGTTTCATTTGCTGGGTGGCACATAGTCACAATCGGTCAATGGCAAAAAGATAGCTCTTAACGAGAGCTAAAATATTGCTGATGAGTGTCAAGGTCGTAGGTCGACTGGAAAGTGTTTTTTGGATTTTAAAAAAATCCAATTTTTGGACTAAGTGCACGAAAAGTTGCAATTGGAGAACGATTATTTTGATAATAAAAGTGAATAATTTGTAAACGTTGTTCTTGCGTTCTTGAAATTGTAAACACTACTGAATACAATGAAAAACAAATGACAGATCATGACATATTACAAATGGCCGAAACTTCACTTCAAAATCATATGATCCCTATTGGAAAACCCGTTATAAGTCAGTAACTTATATTCAAGGATTGTCCGAAAGATTTAAAAATTCAAACATATATGAAAACAAAAAAAGAACTCGCATTTGGGACACAAAACACTATGAAACAATTATTTAGCAGGACGAAATCAAAATTAAAGAAAGAGAAGAAATCAAATTTGGTATATCGGATAAAGTGCAGATAAGACAGACACATACAAATGCTCTCAAATGTATCGGCATATTATTAACAAAGACGGACTTACAAAAAGTCTTAACAGAATTGAATTTAAATTGTTTACATTGAGCATATTATGTAGAATTATTTTAAACGCATCACTTGCTTTAACGCCCAGTAGCATAAATGTAACTTGCTCATTATTATGTGTTCTTTTCTATTTTAAGTTGCGTTGCCGATGGCGGGGTGGGGGTTGGCGTGTGGTTTCCAAATGCTGTCATTAAGAATTGTTTTTGTAATTACAGCCGGAAAATATTACAACATTTTCATTAGGTTTTGATCTCTTGCCACCAACCACCTTAATGAAGGTTCATTTTTTCCCTCCTAGCTTAAGCAACCCTCGAAATTGGTTAAAATTGGTTCGAAAAGCAAGGATCACCATGTCAGTTATTTCTACTAATTCATTATAATAAATGCAGTTTGATTATTGCTTTGAAAATAAAAAAAAATTTCGCTCGAAGTTTATTGAAACATTATTTTTTTTATTCCATTGACATTTATAAATCCGCATAGTAATGAGAGGGGATTTTCATGAAATAACTATTCATTGAAAACATTTTTAGAAACCGCAGAAAATAATATTTAAATTGTTTTTCTACTAACAGAGGATTAATGTTAGCAAATTCTCTTGTATAAATGAGCAAAATATTCGCTTCTGTTCTGGCATCTCTCACATAAAGTACAGAATTCCTTTAAATACGAGGAAATTATCCAATAATGAATTCATTAGAGTATAATGTTTTTAATTTGACTAAATTCCCAAAATACCATAAACTATTTGTACAACGCAAATTCTTCTGAACAGATTTAACACATAATACTCCATCGCACATACGTCGAAGGTATGTAGTTCTCATTAAATTTACTCGTATACTGATTTTACTTATATCACTACGCAACAAAAAATTTTTTTTTTGTTTCCTAGACCTAAAGATTATTTTTTTGATTTAAACTGAGATACTCTCTCGGCTATAGACCAACCTGCTTCTATACAGTGATAGAAAGCAAGTATTTTACATGGCAAAATATATTGCAAGTATTTCATTGCGTTATTTTTTTGTATAGATTGTGGCATAGTGTTATATAAAATCAAAACCAAAATTTTTTCAGGGATAAATTTTTTTTTTTTTAAATTTTTTATTAAAAATGCTATTATCGTCGAAGGTACCCTTAGTATATGCACTATAATTTTTGGAGTATATGCCCGATCAGGTCGACATATGCGTTAAATTGAAGTTATTAATGTGGACTACCAATGTTGGAAATATCTCTTTCACTTACAAAAAGTAGTTTAGTAACAGTCATTAAACAAACTGGAAAAAGTAGATTTTTTTTCAAAAAAAAAAATCCTGGGACAAAAAAAAAACATAAAAAATCGAAAAAAATAGTTTATTTTATTTTTTAAAAGTTTGCATCCCAGCGTAGAAAATAATGCCTATTTGAAAAAATCTATGGATAAATGTAGAAATTATAGACCTTTTGGTAGAGGTAAGAGCATTTCAAAAATCTTGTTTTTTTTAATTTTTGTTTAAATAGCGATTTTATTTATTACTTTTATTTATATTATGTACATTTGAGTTTATTTACATGAACAAGTTTCATTAGAAGTAATTGTGAGTTATTTGTTGACGTTTGAAGATTTCGGAATCGGTTTCTCTAACACTATGCAACAAATGAACACTTTTTGGAAAATACACGGACTCGACAGTATAGGTTCGATTATACTGAATTTATGTGGACTCTAATGATTGAAACTTTCAAAAAAAATGAAAATTCTAATCACGGACAAACTTTATGATAATAACTAAAACAAAAAATGTAATTTTTCGATTGCCGAATTTGTTAATAGTCTCTCAGATTTTGTTGAGAGAATCGTCTCACAACCCTCACCTACCATAGTTCTAGAAACATTGATAATGTTATCTAGAACCCCTATTACGAATAGAGTGATCAAAAAACCGGTTTTTTTGAAAAAATAAAAAACCGGTGGATGGTTTATTTAAGTTATAAAAAAACCGGTGGACGGTTTTTTTCTTCGAAGAAAACCGGGGAAACCGGTAGAACCGGTATTTTTCTGCATAACAAAACAGTATGAAAATTGCCGTTTGAAAAACATTTTCCTTTTTAATAACAAAAAAGCGATTTTTTAATATTAAATTTTTAAAAGCGATGTCTTCTGATCAGGAATCTTGCAACAAATTTAGTCCTGTTGGATAGTAGTTATGAGTTGGATTGTGATGAATATTGTCATTTGAGTCAAACGGTCCTTTTATGTCATACTTATAACTAATTAGCTATTGTATTTAGAAACATTTTCCAAAAGTGTTATCGATAGTCTTTTCTTCAACCTTTTAAAAAAATTAGCAAATATATTTTCATTACTTTTTTGCAAAATTAAACCTTTTTGAAATTTTGGTAAAAACCTATGTTTTAATTTTTGATTTTTTTGCTCAAAAGAAAGCTTAAATAATTTCCTTTAAAAGCTTTGTGACCTATTAATGGGATGGGACCTGTTGATCTATCAAAATAAATATAAACCTCTGAAAAAAAAATAACGTTCAACCAAACATTTTAGCATTTCAGATGGGAAAAACAACCGTTTGACAAAAATGTCAATATTTGACACCCTCCAACTCGGAAAGTCCTTAACCGATCTCGTTGGAATTGTGTACCATAACTACTATCTGATAGGGCTACTTGGTGCAATTTTCTTCCCGACAGAAGACATCCCTTTTAAAAATTAACCCAATTGACATGAAATTCCCCTTATGTAGTTCAGTCAAGAAAATATTAATATTTCGGGGTATTAAATAGAATATTTAATAGAGGTATTAAAGCTTAATACATATATATTTTATATACACACTTTAGTGCAGGTGGGTATATACGAGAATACATATAAATATATAAGAGTATACACTACACTTACTTGTTTTTGTTTCGGTTTGGAAGTGGGATAATGCGTTTACTTTTCACATAACTTCTGCGCGTATGAATCATTTATTTTCTTTAAATTTTTGTAATTTGTATAGAAATTGGTGAATGGCTTCGTATCCTAGCAAAGTTACCGAGTCTGTTTAGGCCATATAAGGAGATCTTTCATATTATTATCTTAATTTGTGATATTTTGTATATAAAGTTGTAAATAAATTTTAATATTTTAGCGATAATAAAAAAAACCGGAAAACCGGTGGAAATAAACGAAAAAAACCGGTTGCACCGGTTGTTCGAAATTCATGATTTTGAGAAAAACCGGGGACGGTGGAAGCAAAAAACCGGTGGGCCGGTTTATTTTAAACCGGTTTTGATCACTCTAATTACGAATTCGATCACTCCATTCCTAGTGATTTACATCTCCGCAGGAAACCATCTTATATTTCTTGTATATCTTCATTATAGTAAGTAAAGAATTTATTCAAAACATTTCAATTATGATTTCTAAGTTCTAAATAGTCGTAATTGTAGTGATAACCTATCATCAATACTCAATCATGAAATTTAATATACATATTTATATGCAAAATGCGTAATTTCAATCAATTCAAAATAGTAATCATTAGGGATATGTAATTAATGTATTTACATTTTTGTTTACCATAAATAATACTAGTTACTTTCATTTAATTTCTCATATCGTTAACCAAAATTATATCAACCCAAAATGGGGACTCCTTTACAAAAATATCTTCTTTAGGTTTTTTCGATTGCTTTGTTATTTTCTTCTTTTTCTATCAATTTGTTTTACGCAAAAAAATACCATCTGGAGATACTATGTATATCAATCAACAAAGCAATTTGCACATGGCAAGTATATACCTACGAAGAAAGCTTACAAGTCACACAGCCAAAGCTCCAAGCTAGGAAGATTCATAAACTTTTACTCAAAGCACCCTAGAAGAACAATAATGAACACGGCGACTAATTTTATATCCAGAGTACTGTACATTAGTGACGAAGATTTTCACTCAGCCAATAAAAAGAGAATAAGAGATATATTGACAAAGAATGAATTTCCAAGAAAAACGATCAACGAAATATTAAGACGAACAATGACGAAAAAGGATAAGGATAATATCACAGAACCAAAAATATATAAGTCGGTAACTTATATTCAAGGATTGTCCGAAAGATCTAAAAATTCAAACATATATGAAAAAAAAATTGAACTCGCATTTGGGACAAAATAAAAGAAAGGGGAGAAATCAAATTTGGTATGTCGGATGCCAAAGGTATATGTGGGGACGACGAAAACAAAATTAAAAACCAGACTATCATCACATAAATCGGACCAAAAGGCTATGGAAAAACCCTTTGAACAGAATACGGCTTTGACAGCACATTGCACACTCACTGGACATAAACCAAACTTCGATGAAGTAGATATCATAGTAGAAGAGAAAAAAGCCACACAAACGATACACACTGGAGATGTGATTCATAACAAATATACCAACAGACAAGAGACTTAACTACAAGACAGACACAGACAAATGATCTCAAATGTATCGGCATATTATTAACAAACACGGCATATTATTAAAAATCTTAACAGAATTAAATTTTAATTGTTTACATTGAGGATATAATTTAGAATTATTTTAAACGCATCACTCGCTTCAACGCCCAGTAGCATAAATGCTATTTGCTCATTATTATGTGTTATTTTCTTTTTTAAGTTGCGTTGCCGATGGCGGGATGGGGGTTGGGGTTTGGTTTCCCAATGCTGTCATTAACAATTGTTTTTGTAATTACTGCTGGAAAATGTTACAACATTTTTCTTTAGGTTTTGATCTCTTGCCAACAGCCACCTTAATGAAGGTTCACTTTTATCCCTCCTAGCTTAAACAAACCTCGTAATTGGTTAAAATTCTCTCTATTTCTAATTCACTGTAATAATTGCAGTTGGTTTTTGCTTTGATAATAAAACTAATTTTCGCTAGAAGTTTATTGAAACATTATTTTTTAAATTCCATTGACATTTACTAATTGGCATAGTAATGAGAGGGGATTTTCATGGAATAACTATTCATTAAAAAATTATTTAAAAACTGCAGAAAATAATACTTCAGTTGTTTTTCTACTAATAAAGAATTAATGTTTGCACATTCTCTGATAACTATAAATGCGCAAAATGTGCCTCCTGTTTTTAAATCTCGCAACATTCGAAGTGTCATTGTTTGACATTTGAATAATTGTTATTGTTTGTTAGTAGAAGGTACGAGGTTAGTAAAAATGGAGCGCTACACGAATGAACAACGCATTCTCATTGTGAAATTGTTTTACCAAAATGGTGAAAGTTTTGCGGCTATAGTTCGCAAATTGCGATCAATTTGGGGTCACAATAATGCTCCAAAAGAGTCAACTGTAAAGAGATTAATGGATAAATTTGCCGAAACTGGGTCTGTTAGTGATGTAAAGACAACAACGAGCCATCGACCAGGTCGATCGACCGGTTTTTGGGCTGGAGGAATCATTGGACCTTTTTTTTATGAAAATGAGGCAGGTCAAGCGCAAACAGTCAATGGTGTTCGGTATCGTGAACTGATAACCAGTTTTTTCTTGCCTAGAATTGAAGAAATGAATGTGGAGGGCATGTGGTTCCAACAAGACGGCGCCACATGTCATACAGCCAGAGAAACAATTCAATTGCTGCATCAGTCATTTCCCGGTCGTGTTATTTCGCGTTTTGGAGATCAGAATTGGCCGCCTAGATCGTGCGATTTAACACCATTAGATTTTTTTCTTTGGGGTTTTTTGAAGTCGATGGTTTACGCGAATAAGCCGACGACGACTCAAGCCTTAAAAGACGAAATTGGACGCTGCATTAATGAAAAACCGCAGCATTCATGCAAAACGGTCATTGAAAATTTCATTAAAAGATCGCGTGCATGCCAGCAAAGCCGCGGCGGCCATCTGCACGATATATTGTTCCATACATAACCTCATTCTGTCTACTTTACGATATAAGAAAGTTTCACGATTTTTTCTTAAATATCTGTGTTTTATTTAAAATTAAAAAATTGCGCTCTTCTTGGGACACCCTTTATAAACTGTTTGTAACATCGCAAATTCTTGTGAAAAGATTTAACACATAATACCCCGTCGCAAATAGCTTTCAACGAATTTATAATGATTTAATAACCCATATGAACTTCTAATGTATTCTCCTACATTCCCTACAAATTACACTGTCCAACAAATTAAGACTTTTTGATTGGAACAGAATAGCGACCCTATAATTCTGAAAGGGCATGTTGAGTAGATCATTTTTGTAGAATAAACTTATGGTCCAGCTGGTCTGAGTTTTTTTTTACAGTGGGTCAAAGTTTTCATTTTTTGGTCGAAGGTAGCATTATACTAAATGAAAAAAATGATGTAAGTTAATGTCTGAGAGATTTCTCATTGTCAGAGTTACATAGTGGAATTTTATGAGGATAATTTTTGTGGAAGATCTGAACCCTCTAGCTCCCATTTTAATGGGTCAATTTGGCCCTTTTTTCGAAAAAATTAAAAAAAAGTCCTAAAAAAGGAGGTTAATATCTTCCACAAAAATGATCCTCATAAAATTCCACTTTGTAACTCTGACAAGGAGAAATTTCTCAGACATTAACTTACACCATTTTTTTCATTTAGTATAAAGCTACCTTCGACCAAAAAATGAAAACTTTAACCCACTGTAAAAAAAACTCAGACCAGCTGGACCATAAGTTTATTCTAAGAAAATGATCTACTCAAAATGCCCTTTCAGAATTATAGGATCGCTCTTCTGCTCCAATAATTCCACAGATATCACGGCTTTAAATGTACATTATAGAATTTTTTTGTATAAGTTGCCATGTAATTTTGCTAATTAAACCTAGAAAGCTATAATTACAACTTTGGTGGCCTTGGCGACTCCCACTGAAATTTTCCGGCAAAAATTTTCGTAGAATATTTTAGTCCTTAAATGTCCTTTTTGAAAGATTTTTTTTTTTAATTTTTTCGAAAAAAGGGCCAAATTGACCCTTTAAGAGGGGAGCTAGAGGGTTAATATCTTCTACAAAAATGATCCTCATAAAATTCCACTGTGTAACTCTGACAAGGAGAAATCTCTCAGACATTAACTTACACCATTTTTTTCATTTAGTATAATGCTACCTTCGACCAAAAAACGAAAACTTTGACCCACTGTAAAAAAAAAAACTCAGACCAGCTGGACCATAAGTTTATTCTAAGAAAATGATCTACTCAAAATGCCCTTTCAGAATTATAGGATCGCTCTTCTGCTCCAATAATTCCACAGATATCACGGCTTTAAATGTACATTATAGAATTTTTATACCCTACACCACACTGTGGTACAGGGTATTATAAGTTTGTTTCACGGCAGATGTTTGTAACACCTTAAAATAACACAGCTAGACCCACCTTAAAGCATACCGATCGACTCAGAATCACTAGCTGAGTCGATTTAACGATGTCCGTCCGTCCGTCCGTCCGTCCGTCCGTCCGTCCGTCCGTCCGTCCGTCCATGTAAAGTTGTTCGTCGACTACAGGTCGCAATTTCACTCCGATCGTTCTGAAATTTTGCAGTTTAGAGTATTTCGCGCCTGTTAAGATCGCTATTGAATTTGGTTGAAATCGGTTCAGATTTAGATATAGCTCCCATATATATCTTTCGTCCGATTTGGCCCTTTAGCCCTATAGAAGCTGTATTTTACATCCAATCGTTTTGAAATTTAGAATGGTAGAGTTTCTTGATCCATGAACCAACATAGCCGAATTTGAAGAAAATCGGTTCAGATTTAGATATAGCTCCCATATATATCTTTCGTCCGATTTGGTCCTTTAGTCCTATAGAAGCTGTATTTTACATCCGATCGTTTTGAAATTTAGAATGGTAGAGTTTCTTGATCCATGAACCAACATTGCCGAATTTGAAGAAAATCGGTTAAGATTTAGCTATAGCTCCCATATATATGTTTCGTCCGATTTGGCCCTTTAGTCCTATAGAAGCTGTATTTTACATCTGATCGTTTTGAAATTTAGAATGGTAGAGTTTCTTGATCCATTAACCAACATTGCCGAATTTGAAGAAAATCGGTTCAGATTTAGATATAGCTCCCATATATATCTTTCGTCCGATTTGGTCCTTTAGTCCTATAGAAGCTGTATTTTACATCCGATCGTTTTGAAATTTAGAATGGTAGAGTTTCTTGATCCATGAACCAACACTGCTAAATTTGAAGAAAATCGGTTTAGATTTAGCTATAGCTCCCATATATATGTTTCGTCCGATTTGGCCCTTTAGTCCTATAGAAGCTGTATTTTACATCCGATCGTTTTGAAATTTAGAATGGTAGAGTTTCTTGATCCATGAACCAACATTGCCGAATTTGAAGAAAATCGGTTAAGATTTAGCTATAGCTCCCATATATATGTTTCACCCGATTTGGCTCTTTAGATCCAATCGTTTTTATACCCTACACCACACTGTGGTACAGGGTATTATTTAAGTATAAAATGTCCCAAAAGTAAATTTATGTAAACAATTTATACATGAATTACAAAATTTATATATCAGAGTTATTCAATATTACCAGAGTGGTGTAGGGTATTATATAGTCGGCACCGCCCGACTTTAGCCTTTCCTTACTGGTTTTTGTATAAGTTGCCATGTAATTTTGCTAATTAAACCTAGAAAGCTATAATTACAACTTTGGTGTCCTTGGCAACCCCTACTGAAATTTTCCGGCAAACATATTCGTAGAATATTTTAATCCTTAAATGTGCTTTTTGAAAGCACTTTTTTAATTTTTTTAAAAAAGGGCCAAATTGACCCATTTAGAGGGGAGCTAGAGGGTTAATATCTTCCACAAAAATGATCCTCATAAAATTCCACTTTGTAACTCTGACAAGGAGAAATCTCTCGGACATTAACTTACACCATTTTTTTCATTTAGTATAATGCTACCTTCACCAAAAAATGAAAACTTTAACCCACTGTAAAAAAAACTCAGACCAGCTGGACCATAAGTTTATTCTAAGAAAATGATCTACTCAAAATGCCCTTTCAGAATTATAGGATCGCTCTTCTGCTCCAATAATTCCACAGATATCACGGCTTTAAATTTACATTATAGAATTTTTATACCCTACACCACTCTGTGGTACAGGGTATTATAAGTTTGTTTCACGGCAGATGTTTGTAACACCTAAAAATAACACAGCTAGACCCACCTTAAAGTATACCGATCGACTCAGAATCACTAGCTGAGTCGATTTAAGCATGTCCGTCCGTCCGTCTGTCCGTCCGTCTGTGGATGTAAAGTTGTTCGTCGACTACAGGTCGCAATTTCACTCCGATCGTTCTGAAATTTTGCAGTTTAGAGTATTTCGCAGCTGTTAAGATCGCTATTGAATTTGGTTGAAATCGGTTCAGATTTAGATATAGCTCCCATATATATCTTTCGTCCGATTTGGCCCTTTAGTCCTATAGAAGCTGTATTTTACATCCAATCATTTTGAAATTTAGAATGGTAGAGTTTCTTGATCCATGAACCAACACTACCGAATTTGAAGAAAATCGGTTAAGATTTAGCTATAGCTCCCATATATATGTTTCGTCCGATTTGGACCTTTAGTCCTATAAATGCTGTATTTTACATCCAATCTTTTTGAAATTTAGAATGGTAGAGTTTCTTGATCCACGAACCAACATTGCCGAATTTGAAGAAAATCGGTTAAGATTTAGCTATAGCTCCCATATATATGTTTCGTCCGATTTGGCCCTTTAGTCCTATAGAAGCTGTATTTTACATGCAATCGTTTTGAAATTTGGAATGGTAGAGTTTCTTGATCCATGAACCAACATTGCCGAATTTGAAGAAAATCGGTTAAGATTTAGCTATAGCTCCCATATATATGTTTCGTCCGATTTTCCTCTTTAGTCCTGTAGAAGCTGTATTTTACATCCAATCATTTTGAAATTTAGAATGGTAGAGTTTCTTGATCCATGAACCAACACTACCGAATTTGAAGAAAATCGGTTAAGATTTAGCTATAGCTCCCATATATATGTTTCGTCCGATTTGGACCTTTAGTCCAATAAAAGCTGTATTTTACATCCAATCGTTTTGAAATTTGGAATGGTAGAGTTTCTTGATCCATGAACCAACATTGCCGAATTTGAAGAAAATCGGTTAAGATTTAGCTATAGCTCCCATATATATGTTTCGTCCGATTTGGCCCTTTAGTTCTATAGAAGCTGTATTTTACATCCAATCGTTTTGAAATTTAGAATAAATAAATAAATTTATTCATGAACTACAAAATTTATATTTCAGAGTTATTCAATATTACAGAGTGGTGTAGGGTATTATATAGTCGGCCCCGCCCGACTTTAGCCTTTCCTTACTGGTTTTGTATAAGTTGCCATGTAATTTTGCTAATTAAACCTAAAAAGCTATAATTACAACTTTGGTGTCCTTGGCGACCCCCACTGAAATTTTCCGGCAAAAATTTTCGTAGAATATTTTAATCCTTAAATGTCCTTTTTGAAGGGACTTTTTTAATTTTTTCTAAAAAAGGGCAAAATTGACCCATTGAGAGGGGAGCTAGAGGGTTAAGGTCTTCCACAAAAATGATCCTCATAAAATTCCACTGTGTAACTCTGACAATGAGAAATCTCTCAGACATTAACTTACATCATTTTCTTCATTTAGTATAATGCTACCTTCGACCAAAAAATGAAAACATTGACCCACTGTAAAAAACAACTCAGACCAGCTGGACCATAAGTTTATTCTGCAAAAATGATCTACTCAACATGCCCTTTCAGAATTATGTATAGGGTCGCTATTCTGTTCCAATCAAAAAGTCTTAATTTGTTGGACAGTGTAATTTGTAGGGAATGTAGGAGAATACATTAGAAGTTCATATGGGTTATTAAATCATAATAAATTCGTTGAAAGCTATATTCGACGTATTTGCGACGGAGTATTATGTGTTAAATCTTTTCACAAGAATTTGCGATGCTACAAACATTTAATAGTATTTTGAGAATTTAGTTATGTAAATCAATGACATTATTCAACTCATAAAGAAGGGGTATATTAGAATTGTCCACAAATCTATAATCCCTTAAGACTTGTGTCTTAAGCGACATTGCAATTTAAAATTTTAATTTTTCGAAATTATATTCAGTCACAATTTAGTGTTTACTGTTCGACCCAATCAAAAGTTAAGCGTAAAACCGTAGAGGTCATTCGATTTGCATTACAAAGGAGTTTCGAACACATTTTCCATTCCAATTTACCTGTTTTGGCTTAGTATACTTTAGAAAGAATGTAACGGCGATATGCTTGTCCAACTAGTTTACAAAAATGTTATCGAAGGGATGGTGTAATTTGGTGTTCTAAACATAATTAATTAAATAAATTGTTCTGGGTCAGAATTTTTAATATCGACGAAGTTAATTTTTGCCTACAAATTTTATAAAAAGTTGCTAAATGTTAATATAAAATCTCCAAAAATTGTATAGGGATGTGATATTTAAAAATTATTAAAATAAAATGTTTTTCCAATATTGCCATAAATAAAATTGAAATAGCTCTTGCACGACCGAAACGATTTCTACAAAGTCTACGTCGTTTTTAAATTTCTTATAAAGGGATTTTGAAAGTCATATGTGCAGAAACAGAAGAAAAATTCCAAAAAAATAAGGCGGAGTAGTTTCAACTATTGTTAAAGGTTTTTATTTTTAATGCATGTTGTAATTTATTTTTAATTGGGCTGATGGCTTTTTATTACAAGTGAAGGAGAATAAATGAAAAATTACCAGACCAATAATAGTATTTCGTCCATAACTTTTACAAATATTGAGGCTCCAAAAATCCAAATAGAGTGTGTGTGAATTTGTAGAAAATCGATGGGGGAGAAATTATTTTTAATTTCAAGCTTTAAAAAAATCCAAAGAAAATGCAGAAAAATTGGCTCGGTCCTATTGACAGAAATCGATAATAAGTTATTGGCTCAAATAAGGGTAAAATTGGTATGCGCAAATCGACCAAAATAATAAACTAACTTAAATGTACGTTATAAATTAGCTATATAAAATTCATTTATTTGGGAAATTAAACCAAACTATTTTGATATAACATTTAATAGAATTCCTAACAATACAAAAATGCCAAGTCAGCAGAAAATTACTATTCAAAATTGTTTTGGAAAATTCATAATTTTTGTTAAAGTAAAACAAGTTAGTAAGTTTAATTGGGATTAGAAAAAAAGCTGAAACATAAAGGGTTTTCCAACAAGAGGTGTTTGGTATTTAAAGAAAAATGCAATTTTTTTGAGATAAATGATCAGATGTTTATTTCATAACAAAAAGAGGAAGTTATGCCGTTAATAATGAAAAACAACATCAGCCAAATGGCCACCACGCCAACGCTTACAGAACCATATCCTTTTCATGAAATTTTCCATAACCAAATCGCAAAGTGGCTGTCCTATGTCCTCGATAGCCTCACGAATTCCATCTTTGAGCTCTTGAATCGACGCTGGGCTGTTGGCGTAGATCTTATCTTTAACGTGGCCCCAAAGAAAGAAGTCGCAAGGTGTTAAATCACAAGATCTCTGTGGCCAATTGTGATCACCTCTTCGAGAGATAACACGGTCCGGAAACTTTTCCCGTTACAGAGCAATGGTTTCGTTGCTTGTGTGGCACATAGCGCCGTCTTGTTGAAAGTAAACGTTGTCCGACCATAAAAAATCGTTAATCATCTCTCGATAGCGCAATCCATTCACCGTAACTGTTGATCCAACCTCATTTTCGAAAAAGTATTGGACTTTACTTGGACCCCGCCGGACCATAAACCGCACCAAACAGTCACACGTTGAGGATGAATAGGCTTCTCAACAATAACTCTTGGATTTTCCGAGCACCAGATGCAACAATTTTGCTTGTTGACGTAACCACCGAGTTGGAAATGAGCCTCATCAGTCAAAATGATTTTTCGATGATTTGCGATTTTTAGAAATGTAATAATTTCAATGCGTTGTTGAATCGTATATCGTTCCATTTTTATACCCTACACCACACTGTGGTACAGGGTATTATAAGTTTGTTTCACGGCAGATGTTTGTAACACCTTAAAATAACACAGCTAGACCCACCTTAAAGTATACCGATCGACTCAGAATCACTAGCTGAGTCGATTTAACGATGTCCGTCCGTCCGTCCGTCCGTCCGTCCGTCCGTCCGTCCGTCCATGTAAAGTTGTTCGTCGACTACAGGTCGCAATTTCACTCCGATCGTTCTGAAATTTTGCAGTTTAGAGTATTTCGCGCCTGTTAAGATCGCTATTGAATTTGGTTGAAATCGGTTCAGATTTAGATATAGCTCCCATATATATCTTTCGTCCGATTTGGCCCTTTAGCCCTATAGAAGCTGTATTTTACATCCAATCGTTTTGAAATTTAGAATGGTAGAGTTTCTTGATCCATGAACCAACATAGCCGAATTTGAAGAAAATCGGTTCAGATTTAGATATAGCTCCCATATATATCTTTCGTCCGATTTGGTCCTTTAGTCCTATAGAAGCTGTATTTTACATCCGATCGTTTTGAAATTTAGAATGGTAGAGTTTCTTGATCCATGAACCAACATTGCCGAATTTGAAGAAAATCGGTTAAGATTTAGCTATAGCTCCCATATATATGTTTCGTCCGATTTGGCCCTTTAGTCCTATAGAAGCTGTATTTTACATCTGATCGTTTTGAAATTTAGAATGGTAGAGTTTCTTGATCCATTAACCAACATTGCCGAATTTGAAGAAAATCGGTTCAGATTTAGATATAGCTCCCATATATATCTTTCGTCCGATTTGGTCCTTTAGTCCTATAGAAGCTGTATTTTACATCCGATCGTTTTGAAATTTAGAATGGTAGAGTTTCTTGATCCATGAACCAACACTGCTAAATTTGAAGAAAATCGGTTTAGATTTAGCTATAGCTCCCATATATATGTTTCGTCCGATTTGGCCCTTTAGTCCTATAGAAGCTGTATTTTACATCCGATCGTTTTGAAATTTAGAATGGTAGAGTTTCTTGATCCATGAACCAACATTGCCGAATTTGAAGAAAATCGGTTAAGATTTAGCTATAGCTCCCATATATATGTTTCACCCGATTTGGCTCTTTAGATCCAATCGTTTTTATACCCTACACCACACTGTGGTACAGGGTATTATTTAAGTATAAAAAGTCCCAAAAGTAAATTTATGTAAACAATTTATACATGAATTACAAAATTTATATATCAGAGTTATTCAATATTACCAGAGTGGTGTAGGGTATTATATAGTCGGCACCGCCCGACTTTAGCCTTTCCTTACTGGTTAGTAATGGCGTAGTTTCTACTTGTCAAGTGTCAACGAATAAAAGCTTCAAAAGTGACAGCTACCGAAATACCGGGTGATTCAAAATAACATCTCTTGTTGGAAAACCCTGTATAACTAAAATGTTATTATTCAAAAACAATACGAGTATATATATCGTTCATTTCATGTCAAACCGAACGATTTTTTGAAAAAAATCTGATTGACATACATGATTGTCTTGAAAATTTGCATATGCGTTTTACTATGGAAATTAATCATCTTGTAGTTAACGAAAAAAATACCAAAATTTTTATTTAGGTGTTATAAGCATCTGAAATCTGAAAAATTTGGACGGAATTTTACAAATGTCGTGACTTGTATTTTCAACTACATATATTAATGGTGGTTAAATTAACTATTTGAAATGCATCAGTTGCATATGCAACTTTATTTTACATCCAGCACTTCAATGACACCAACATAAAATTCTGAGAAAAATTTGTCCTGAACTGACCCTACAAAATTTCAAGATGGTGTTTAGCCTCGTTCTTTATTAAAACAATATATAATAAAAAAAATGTCAATGATTTTCCTTTATACATTATGAAAAATATTGAAATCACAATATGGACAGAATCAATAATAAAAAACAATTCGATTTCTGACATTTTTAAGTAGAAATGCTTTTACATAGAAACGGAAGAAAACACCATATTAAAATTTACAGGATCAGATTAGATAGGACTACACTCCTATACATACATATATTTCAAAAATCTATGTATGTTGGTGTTTTCATGGTACATTATGCAATTTAAAATGTAAGAGGAAAATGTACAACAATATATGCAAATATTGGCAAATAAAGGGTTTTCCAATAGGGATGATATGATTTTGAAGTGACTTTTCGGTCATTTGTAATATGTCATGATATGTCATGTTCACAATTTCATCATGGAGAACAACGTTTACAAATTATTCAGTTTTATTATTAAAATAATAGTTCTCCAATTGCAACTTTTCGTGCGCTAAGTCCATTTTTTTTAAATACAAAAAAAAAATACTTTCCAGTCGACCTACGACCTTGACACCCATGAGCAATATTTTACCTCTCGTTAAGAGCTATCTTTTTGCCATTGACCGATTGTGGCTATGTGCCACGCAGCAAATGAAACAATTGAATTGTTGCAAGAAAAGTTTGGAGATTCGATTATTTCAAGAAATTATGATATTGAATGGCCTCCAAGAAGTTGTGATTTAACACCATTAGACTATTTCTTGTGGGGTTATTTGAAGTCATTGGTCTTTCGAAATAAACCAGACTCTCTTCAAGCCTTACAAGTCAATATTGAACGTGCCATTCATGACATACGACTTGATTTAGTGGAAAAAGTGCTCGAAAATTGGGTTCATCGAATTCGTTTCTGCAGAAGAAGTCGTGGAGGCCCTCTGAATGACGTTTTATTTAGAACTTAATCGAATCGATTGTACTACACATTAAATAAAAATCTTTTGAATTTCCTTAACAATAATTGTGTTTTTTTTCACTCTTACATCACTCTTATGGAAAATCCTGTAAATTGCAATAAATTTGAATAATTTTTTCTTTTTTTGGTTCTTCAAATTTCCCTCGAAAATGCCATCAGCATACTCCTACGACATGCGGTTTGCTACTGAGAATATTTACATTTGTTTCATTCAAACTTTGTAATATAGGAAGACAAAACTAAAATTGTTTTGTTTGTTTTTTTAGTGAAAAAAAATTGCATATCATATGAGAAAACAAAAGAAAAATCATGTTCAAAAGACAAACATTAAACAACAATTTTGTTTTTGTTTTATTATTCTTCAGTCTTGTTAATGTCATTTCTGTACTCGATCCTGGTGCTGCCGCCGCCGCCATCTTCTTCCTCCCTCCTCCCTAACGAATGACTGAATTAGCTACAAGTTTCTCAAAGCAGGGCGATGTCATTCATGGCTCCCTCGTACTCGTCATACGAGTTGTGAGTTGCTATTTCCCAGAAGACCACCCTTCATAACCATCACAAGAGACCTCTCACAGAAAAAGCTTATTACTTTTTATATTCATGTGTTTGAGGGAGGAGAAAACCAGAAGAAGAATAATATCCTTGACTGCATTCATTTTTGTCATTTTGTCGTTTTGTGGCAAAAGACAATATCATTGTAAAAGTCACAAAATCATTATCATTCGACTACCCATCACAATGGGGGGGGGGTGAATAATCTTCAAACTTAATTACATCAGTTGAAGGACTAAACTCGTCATTGTTTTTCTGCAATTTACCAAATCCAAATTGGACTAAGTAAGAGCAAGTTCGTTATAACGACAGGGCATTATGATGTCCCTGTTTTGCTCACAATATCTTTTGTGGACAATTTATGAATCTATTAAATTTTCTTTATGAACCCCTCAGATGTTGCCAGTACTATTTCAAAATTTCAAAGAAAATTTATATTGCAATGACTGACCACAGTGGTTGACTTTAGTATAGAGGAAGACCACAGTGGTCGACCACAGATGAAGACCACAGTGGTCGACTCTAGTATAAAGGAAGACCTCAATGGTCGACTCTAGTATAGAGGAAGACCACAGTGGTCTCGACTCTAGTATAAAGGAAGACCACAGTGGTCTCGACTCTAGTATAAAGGAAGACCACAGTGGTCTCGACTCTAGTATAGAGGAAGACCACAGTGGTCTCGACTCTAGTATAAAGGAAGACCACAGTGGTCTCGACTCTAGTATAGAGGAAGACTACAGTGGTCTCAACTCTAGTATAGAGGAAGACCACAGTGGTCTCAACTCTAGTATAGAGGAAGACCGCAGTGGTCTCAACTCTAGTATAGAGGAAGACCACAGTGGTCGACTCTCGTATAGAGGAAGACCAAAGTGGTCGAGTCTAATATAAAGGAAGACCACAGAGGTCGACTCTAATATAAAGGAAGACCACAGTGGTCGACTCTAATATAAAGGAAGACCACAGTGGTCGACTTTAGTATAGAGGAAGACCACAGTGGTCTCGACTCTAGTATAGAGGAAGACCACAGTGGTATCGACTCTAGTATAGAGGAAGACCACAGTGGTCTTGACTTTAGTACAGGGTGGCTGATATGTATTGCAACCAACTTCAGGTTGCTATCATTTCTAAACCGCTAGTCTGATAGCTGACAGATTTATTTCAGTGACAGTTCATTTTATTGTTTAGAAGCTTACAAAAGCATTTTGACCTATTGCATTCAGAAAAAAAGTTATTCGTGATGGAATTCAAGCGTGATAGTGTGATTGCTTTATATTTGGGTGGAAAAACACAAGTGGCTATCGTTAGAGCCCTCCAGCATTTAAATGTAAATAAATCTTTTGTTTCTCGTACCATTGCTCGTTACCGTGATACCGGCAGTGTTGCATCGCGTCCAAAAAGTGGACGAAAAAAAAACGGTAACAACACCAGAAATTATCCGAAAAGTGAAGGCCAGATTTGATTCCACGCCGCAGTGGTAGAAAAATTGCTCGTGAGCTAAACATATCGCGAGAACGGATACAACACATATTAAAAAATGAGCTTGGGCTAAAGCCATTGAAGTTCCAAAAAGTGCAAGAGCTCACCGATGCGCAAAAAAAAGTTAGACTGGAAAGAGCCAAGGAGTTGCTTCGCTTGCACGAAAGTGGCCAGTTACCGAATTTGGTTTTCTCCGATGAGAAGCCATTCCAAATTGAGCAGTTTGTGAACAAACAAAATGATCGGGTTTACTTGCCAAAGAGGTCAGCTGAAAATTTACACCTTCGATTGGCCACCAGAACTCAAGCGCCGCCGATGGTAATGGTGTGGGCCGCCGTAACGGCTGATGGTCGCTCCCCGGTCTTATTCATCGACCATGGGGTCAAAATAAATGCCGAATATTATCGGGAAAATGTCTTAAAGACAGTATTGAAGCCCTGGGCAGACAAACATTTCGGCCGCAGACCATGAACATTCCAACAGGACTCAGCACCATCGCACTCAGCACGCTTCAACCAAGAATGGCTTAAAAAGGAGATTCCTTGCTTCATTTTTACCGCACAATGGCCACCAAGATCTCCGGATCTCAATCCATTGGACTTATGCGTCTGGGGCATTTTAGAGAGTAAGGTTCGCACTAAAAAATACTAAAGTATCGATCATCTCTAGACGGCGCTTCGCCGGGAATGGGCCAAAATACCGCAGAGCCACTTTCGTTCAGCGTGTGATGGCTTTGTCGGCCGTTTGAAGGCCATAATTCGTGCCAAAGGTGGCCAATTCGAACAAATCTAAACTGTTTCTAAAATTTTATGTTATTTCCGACATTTTTTGCTTTCGAACAATAAAATTAAAAAAAATATAGCGCTTTACTTTGTTGCATTACATATCAGCCACCCTGTATAGAGGAAGACCACAGTGGTCTCGACTTTAGTATAGAGGAAGACCACAGTGGTCGACTTTAGTATAGAAGAAGACAACAGTGGTCGACTCTAGTGTAGAGGAAGAAGTACTCACCCAATGTTCTTTTGCTGTAATTTTTTTTTAAGGAAAAACTTTGGATCGTTTATCAATGCCTGAATTTAATCTCTAGATGTTCTTTTGCTGTAAAAACTTTTTTTTTAATGAAAAACTAATTAAAGAAGTTTTATCGTTTTCCAATTGAGTGATTACTATTGCCCCGGGTGACTACCTTTGCCCCACCCTGCACATTACATTCCAATATTTTAGCATGTCAAAGAATGATAAAAGTATTGCACCATTCTGTCATCGTTTTTCTCGATTGCAATTTTCTCTCTAGTTTATTTCTTTTCTTTTTCTTCATATGTATAACTATTTTAATACATATTTATAAAGATAAAAATACAAAAAGTTCTAATGTTTTGCAACTATCGTCTCAATCCATTGCACACCTCTTTAACGTAACTTCCTCTGAAGTTACGTTACAGAATAAAACAATTTTATATATATTAAATACTTACATTGTTTTTCGTAAACAGTATGTAAATGTGCATTGGGAATATCCGATGCAGGAAATTAAAAGATAAAGTCAACTATATTATGCATAAAATATTATTCAGAATTGCACATTGCTTATCATGTGTTTACATAGAAAAAGTATGCACCCGAAAAGATAAACAGAACACATTTCAAAAGCATCATCTGAGTCCTGGAGGTAAATATTAGGTTGTGCCGAAACACACACCTGTTTTACGTAAGGGGGCTCAAAAGCTGGGCCGTAAAAGAAAGATTTTCCGAAAAAAATGGGTTTTGTTGGCATAATGATCCATTTCAAGTCATTAACATGGGATTGTCGCGAAGGGGAATGTCATACTAAGAAAAAGTAAAATTTCTCTTTACCGATTTTCTTTCTTTCTATTCTAAAAATCCATGTAATGCCGAAAATAATGAAAAACAAGTAAAAGCGTTAAGTTCGGCCATGCCGAATCTTATATACTCTTCACCATGGATTGCTTTCGATTTTATTAGTGGGAAAATCTTTGGATGTGGAGCAAATCATGAAACGTGCCTTTTTGTTTAAGTAAATTATTAAAAAAAAAACGAACGCTGCAATTTTTAGTCAAATTGTAGGCCGCAAATTCTTTAGCCAAACTCTTTACCTGAAAAATGTGGTATTTATGGCTTAAAATAGCACTTTCGAGAGCTACATCTACACGGGGAATACAACAAAATAAAATTTGATTTGTATACATTTTATTGAGATGAATTCTTGCCAAAATAGAATACAAAAACTGCAAAGTTTCAGCTCTATTTCTTAGAAAATGTGGTGTTTATGGCTTAAATAAGCCTTTTTTGGGGAGCGACATCTATAGGTGGACTTTAACAAAATATGAACTAATTAAAAAAATGTTTGCTGCAAAGATTTCTTGTCTTAATTAAATACAAACTGCACAGATTCAGTTAAAATGCTTAGAAAATATGGTATTTATGGCTTAAATACATATATTTCGGAGCGACCTCTATAGAGTAACTATAACAAAATATGAACCGATTTGTAAATTTTTTGCTGTGTTAAATTCTTGTCAAAATAGAATAGAAACTGCTAAGTTTTTGCTAGATTGTTTTCAAAATGTGGTATTTATGGCTCAAAAATCTTTTTTTGGAGGGAACCTCTATAGGGGAGCTATATCAAAACATTGGCCGATATGGCCCATTTGCAACCCCAAACAACCAGCAGCTAAATATAAGAAATATTTCTACCAAATTTGATCAACCTAGCTCTATTATTACGGACTGTAGCGTGATATGGCATGGCTAAATCGTTTTAGAATTTTACGAAGATTAAGAATATATAATTTATATATAAGTATATACTTTATGGCGTCTCAGATCAATATTTAGAGGTGTTACAAACGGAGTGACAAAATGAATATAGCCCCCATAGGTGAATAGGAGGAGGGTATAATTAGCAAATTTATATTTTAAACAATTACACATTTGAAAAATGTTTTTGCTCCCATCGAGATTTGAACCAGGATATACCTCTGCCCATAACAACACCTCTCAAGGCACCGTATAATGGGAGGAATTCCCGAAAAGGAGTAACACTATTCAACAAAAATTTGTCGAAGGGCTGTGCATAACATTTTCTGGTGTAATATGGAGTCCTCAACACAAACAAAATATTGAAAAAAATATTATGGTGCAAAAAAAGTAATTTTATAAAAGGTTTTTTGCTGGCAAGAAAAATACCATTAAAAATAGATACAAGTAAGAAAGTTTCAGTCGGGTAAATCGACAAAGATATACCCTCACTTTGTGAGTACTGTAACATGGCATACACGAATTAATCTGTCAATTTGTATGGAAGTTACCTGAGGGGGTTTAACAAATACTCCTATTTTTCACTAAACAGCAGATACATCAAATATTTTGCACTGTACCGCATTGTAAGCGTTTAGGTGCACTGGTATATTAAAGTTATAATCTATTAAATGTTGATATGATTTGGGCGTTTTGTAAGGGTGGTACCAAAAGGAGCGTGTTGATAACGCCAATTTTTTAAAGGGCTACATGTACTTTAAAAATACTACACTATGCAAAATTCTGTTGTATTTTCGTGCATTGGTAGATCTTAACTTTTTGTATAAAATGGTGCAGTTGTGTGGGAGGTACCAAAAGGGGCGTGGCAATAAACTCCGTTTTTCAATGGACTGTATGCACTATAAGAGCATTACTGCACAAAATTTCAAGTCTTTGTATGCACAGGTATTCAAATTATAAGCTGTTAACTTTTGGTGCAAAACGGTCCATTTGTTTGGTAGGTACCAAAAGGGGCATGACAACTTCGACCATTTTTCTCGGGTTAATAGCGAAGAAGATTCGAATAAGTAGTATAGAAGTTATTAAATAATCAATATTTCACTATATTTTAACCCTTTGTGGGGGAGGTACTGGTAGGAGTAGACCAATATGGCCCATCTTCGAACTTAGCCGGAGATAGAAGAAAAATATTACCACATTCCAAAATTGAAGTCAATCGGTTACTCCTTTCGAGAGTTATCGTGCGCACTAACCAGCCGACAGACAGACGAACGGACATTGCTCATTCGACTTAAAATGACCTAAAACGGATATCCGCCAAACATACTTAGGATCACAGGTCACTCCTTCGATGTGTTACACTTTTGGCTCGTAGCAAATGATATATACCCTCGTCACACTAAAGTGAGGGTATAAAAATCTATGGATAAATATACAAATTATATCACTTTGGTAGAAATAAGAGAATTTTAACAGAAGAACATTTGGAGGAAATTCGATTTGGGCCATTTTAAATCATTTCAAATGGGCGTAATTACCACGCCCCTTTTGGTACCTCCCATACATACACACAAAGTTATTGGCTTATAATTTCGATTGATGCAAATACAAACACTTGAAATTTTGTACAGTGTAATGTTTTTATAGTACCCATAGTATATTACCAAATGAGCGATATTGCCACTTCCTTTTAATACCTGGCAAACTAAATAGCCGAAATAAAAAATATGAAAAATTATTTTTTGGAATTTTCTTCCCTATTTTCACAATATGGGTAATAATTGATATATGTATTTATCCATCGACATTTTTCAAATAGATATTGTTTTTGTTTGTTAGGATCCTAGCTTTCAAAAAGTGGAACAAACTAATTTTTTTATTCTACACCACACTGTTATACAGGGTATTATGACTGTGCGAATTTGTTTGTAACACCCAAAAGAAGAAGAGATAGACCAATAGTTAATTATACCGATGGACTTAGAATCACGTTTTTAAGTCCATTTAGCCATTTCTGTATGTCTGTCCGTCTCTTCGTCTATCTGTCCTTCCATGTATTCTTGTGATCAAAGTACAGGCCGCAATTATCTGATCTCAACGAAACTTTGCACAAGTCTTTCGTTTGGTCCAAGGACGATCCCTATTGCATATTGTTAACCCTCCGTCATGCACATGTTCCGATAGTCACATACGTAGCACATGTATCTGGCCAGACACACTATGTATTTCAATACATTTATATGAAAAATATGGTATTTTAGTAATAATATTACATTGTTATATTGTTATAACGCCAGGCAGATATATATTTTCTATAAAAAAAAAAAAAAAGCGAGGAAAATGAGATGAAATGAAGGGCAAAAGTTATATAAAATAAACTTACATTTAGTGGTGGCTGAACTGTTTGGTGATGTAAATGTTGTTCATTTGGGTTTGTTCATTAGGGTTTGTTCATTCGGTTTTATTTATTCGGTTTTCCCGAATAAATAAAACATATAGAATCCCGTTTGAGTTGATTTGAGTAAACAAACGCAAAGAAAAATAAAAAATGCAAATAGAGTGCATTATTCCTCTTACAAAATATGGGTGTATCTGGCCAGACACATGTGCTACGTATGTGATGTGTAGATGAAAAATTCCACATAAATCGTTTTTGTTATTTTTTATTTTAATGTGTTTTTTCATGAAACGATAAGTAACAATATTTGTAAAGGATACCTGAAGACTCAAACCCCTAGCTAAATTAGAAATATATTTATACCAGAGTTAAATTCGCAATATGTGCATGAGGGAGGTTTAAAATCGGTTCAGATTTACATATAGTTCCCATATGTATATGTGCACCTCCCATTTTTGCATATATTCACTGTATAGGCAACATTTTGCAACCGATCTGTATAAAAATTGACAGAGAGAAGTCTCTTGAAATACTTAAAGGTAATATTAAATTTGAGGAAAATCAGTTCATATTTAGATTTAGCCCCCATATATATGTTACCCCCGATTTGACATGTAAGCTGTGCAGAAACTGAATTTTATATCCGATCGGTACAGAATTAGGCAGAAAGAGAAGTTGTGATTTAACACCATTCTTGTGGGGTTATTTGAAGTCATCGGTCTTTCGAAATAAACCAGGCTCTCTTCAAGCTTTACAAGTCAATATTGAACGTGCCATACGACTTGATTTAGTGAAAAAGTGCTCGAAAATTGGGTTCATCGAATTCGTTCCTGCAGAAGAAGTCTTGGAGGCCATTTGAATGACGTTTTATTTACAACTTAATTGTGTCGATTGTACTTCACACTAAATAAAAAACTTTTGAATTTCCTTAACAATAAGTGTGTTTGTTTTCAAAGAAATCATATCACTCTTATTGGAAAACTCTGTATATTTTTCACAGAATTTTAGGTTGATGTCATTGATGTGATCGGATGCACTCAAAAAGGTTAACGACGCGAGCTTAAATTGCTGCTATGAAAAATAGAACATACGACCTTTAAAATGAGCCTTCTTTCTCAGATTTCAGATGCCAATAAAATCTGGAAAAAATTTTTGTAATTTTTTTCGCCAACTAAAAAATATTTTGTTTTGAGCAGAGAATCTATATGCCAATTTATTTTGAAATCGGGAATGGTGACCCAAAAAAAGTGTTCTGTTTGACGTGGAATGAAAATGACCGATATATGTTCCTCCCGATATGGTATCAAAGTGCTATATTGTGCATTTTAAGTTTACCCTTTCCAATCTAGAGTTTATTATGATCAACATCTTTAACTCCTCCTTGGAATAAGTCTTGATGAGCAGGTGGAGCTAAGTACTTTGTTAGCTGATGCGAAAGCAATTATTCCAAATTATTATAGCAATGACCTTTTTTGTACTGTTAGGGAGGTGGAGGGTATTAGTCGGCCCGTCCGACTTTCTGTCTTTCCTGCAAAAAAATATTTTTTTTCTTAAAAAATCAAGTTTTTTTAAATGTTTTATCGACAGTTACGAAACATCCGTCTCTATTTCCATGAAAATTGGAGTTTTAGAAAATATATTTTAAAAAATTACCATAAAGAAAAATTTGGTTCCATAAAATAGTCTCAATCTATATAAAAAAATGTTTAGGTCACGGACACAAATTTTTTTTTTTTTTTTCGTAGTGAAATATAGGCTTATTTATTAAACTGTTTAGAGACTTTGTGTATGTTAGCGATAAGATATAAGGAGGAACATGGATTTCAGTGTCCTCCACATATGGTATGTAAATTCTAAACCAATACTTATATAGGGTTTACCTTTCAACAAACAGGTGGTGTTTTTTAATATTCTCGTGACTGTATTGGAATATAATTCTTACGAGTATCAATATTACACATTGTTTGGAATCGGCTAAATCGATTACTTTTATCTTTATATATATAAGACTATATAGTTTTTAACTGCTGATTTGTTCCGATGTTGATGTTGATAGAACTAAATAAAGTTTTTTGTTCTAACCCACAACTCGCTTTTATATATTTTAGCCAAATGTAATAAACATTTGGTAATACTTGTACATGAAAAAGTCGATTTGGAAAGGAAGACTTTTAGACTTTTTCGCAAACAAAGAGCCGACTTACCACTTAGACTCGATTTGTACCAGAAAATCGATTAATCGATTAGTCGAAACTTGATTTAAGTATAGAACCCTAGTATCCATAAGTCTTCCAGATACTTTTAAATTATCCCCGAAATGTTTAACCCTTCCGTTACTATGTATATTTTATGAATTTGTTTCAATTACTGCAATTCTAATATAACCTTTTTTATTTCTCTTTTCATTCTTTTTTTTTACAGAAAATAAATCCATAATTGTGTAACTTTATGACAAAGTGGTAAGTTAGAGAATATTTTTAGCTATTTGATTCTGCCGTAAAGTCTCCTTAAGAAATGTAGATTACAAATTGTCTTAAAAGAAATCCATATAAATCTACAGCCCAACGACCACCCACCAGCTCGTGGAGCGATGTAAGTGCTTCAACATCATCATCACCATCTCCATCATTCTTGTCATCATTGCGTTTTCCATTTCCATCCAACATCTCGGCGTCAAAACTTGTCTTTTGTTCAATACTTGTCGTCGCTGTAAAGTGTAAAACGCTCTACAGCTGTAGTCGTTCAAGGTTAGCAGATATGACCTTGAACAACGTTCTATAAGTGAGGGTGTTCATTCCTTCATACCACTTCTCAAAAATGGGGTGTAGCTGGGGGAAAAACACTCGACATAAAAAAATTGCATGAACATGTAAACGGGTTAGGGAGACGCTGCTCTATGCTCGTGTCTGAATGAATTACAGGATTTCATTGAACTGGAATATTGTTGGCGAAAATGTAAACTACAAAACGATAATGTGATAACACAAAGCTAGTACCCAAAATGTTGGATGTTAGGTCGAATAACCCGAAATATTTAGCAACAATTTTTTTTTAATAAAATCGATAAATATAATATCACTTCTTTGGTGGGTTACAATTTTTTTTAGAAACTGATATATGGTTAGGACATAATCAGATTCTACAAATAAATTTAACACATCAGAGAAGTAGACTCAGCTTCAGCAAGTCAAATGAGCTATGTCCGTGTGGCCTTCGGTTGCTCAGTGGTTAGTGCATTAGACTTGAATCCCGAAGGTGCTGGGTTCAATTCCCAGCCAGGGCACTGGGAAAATTTAACATCAACATTTAATGATTCATCATAATTCGAGTTTTTGCAGCTAAAAATAACTCACCGGTCACACTACCACTACAACAACATCTGATCACCCAAGTCAACAGGGAAGCCAAAAATAGACATAACACCATGACGTTTATTAACAGAAATGCTGCGCTTCTAGTGGAGAATAGAAACGGTAACACTCACATAACATCCATTCCCTGAAATTGACAGACGAATGTTAATTTAGAAGGGGACAACATTGAGTAGAAGAAAACAACATAAGGTTCCCGCGATAATCGGATATATGCCGGAACGAAGTCTGTAATAGAAAGAGACTTAAGGATTATCAACTCAGCGTCTCCAAGCTGCTACAACAAGAACAATAGCTATGTCGGTCCGTCTGTCTGGCTGGCTTCTGTGCACTATAACTCTCGGAAAGAGTGATCGAAGGACTTTATAAATTTTGTTCGTAATATCGGGTTTTGGTAATATCGGGTTTTTCAATAAGAGTGATATGATTTCTTTGAAAAAAAACGCACTTATTGTTAAGGAAATTCAAAACTTTTTTATTTAATGTGAATTCCAATCGATACAATTAAGTTATAAATAAAACGTCATTCAAATGGCCTCCACGACTTCTTCTGCAGGAACGACTTCTTCCACTAAATCAAGTCGTATGTCATGAATGGCACCTTCAATATTGACTTGTAAAGCTTGAAGAGAGTCTGGTTTTTTCGAAATAGTAATGACTTCAAATATCCCCACAAGAAATAGTCTAATGATGTTAAATCACAACTTCTTGGAGGCCATTCATTATCACAATTTCTTGAAATGATCGAATCTCCAAACTTTTCTCGTCAATGGCAAAAAGAAAGCTCTTAACGAGAGCTAAAATACTACTCATGGTTGTCAAGGTCGTAGGTCGACTGGAAAGTGTTTTTTTACTTCAAAATGGACTTAGCGTACGAAAAGTTGCAATTTGGAGAACGATTATTTTGATAATAAAACTGAATAATTGGTAAACGTTGTTCTTGCGTATATCTCTCCATGATGGAATTGTAAACACTACTGAATACAATGAAAATGACTGATCATGACATATTACAAATGGCCGAAACGTCATTTCAAAATTATCACGGCGGTGCATGAATAAAGAATCAAAATCAGCAACACTTCATTGCAAAATCAACACCAACTGGTGATAATTTAAAGCACGAGCTGTGGACAACAAAAGCACTCTCTGGGGATGATTTCAATAACTATCTATTAATTTTATAAGTAATTAGAACTTAACAAAACAAACATATATTTGCATATTTGTCACTAAGCAAATCACTGCTAATACAATCATTACAACATTTCAAATTGACATTTACATATCGCTCATTTAGAAAATGAACGCAACAACTCAAAATCAGAAATTCCGCCTGTGGACGATTTGTGTAGCTTATAGAATATTAACCTGACAAGCGAATGGAACAAAATCAATTTCTAAGTTTGTAAAATATATTTGCCTACCCCATAAATCCGAAATATGTATGTATCAATAATCTTTACATTTTGAAAAGCAGGACATTTTTGTATGAGCACTTAGAAATTTTAAAATTTTGAGTTGTTTTCCTTCTTTTTCTAAATGAGCGATATGATTACCTTTTAAATAGTCGTAGAAAGATTTCTTTCCTATGATTCCAGATATTTCTACCGTAGAAAGTCGCCACAGGATTTCGCAATCACATTATCCTTCTCACTCACCAGACTGCTCACAAAATCATCCATGAATTCGAATTACATTTCTTCCATTTTTCTTTTAAAATGGTTTATTCTTCTCCAATAAACAATACAAAGGCGAACAGAAAATTATCCACCTTACGGCGGCAAATACACAATGCAAAGCCGATCAAAAAATCACTCCCGTTTTGGGAATAATGAATAAACGAATCGGTGACCATTTTTCGTGCACGTTGCGGGGATAAATTATCTACAAACAGCGTTAATTTTCAACGTCTTTTTTTCCTCAGTGTAGAGTGGTGTCTATCAAAACTAGTCAAATCTAACAAGCGATTAGAACTCTCTACCTATTGTGTTGTATTTGTATCTATTAGATTTTTACAATATACAGAATGTAGCTGAAACATATGGTCTTCAACCGAATAAATTCTGACTGAATAAATTGAATATTTTATCTACAAACTTTTGCTAAATGTACTTTCGATTAATATAAATAGTATTTATATTTGATAATATAAAATATTCAGAAAAAGGTAACCTAAAAATGAATGTAATACTTTTACTACATTTCTTCGAAAATATGAACTATTTTTTTTGTAAAAATTAGAATTTTCCAAAATAAATTTAAAGTATTATTCTGCACATCTATGGAAAAGGTGCTTTTCAATGCAATAAGTAGTATTGATATTTGAGTACACTAACTATTCTTAAAATGTACCACAAAAATCGTTGTAACATTATTTACTAAATTTCATTAAAAAAATAAATATATTTTTTTGGATTTTATTAACTACCGAAATTACTTAAAAATGTGATTCTGCAAATCCTTGAGAAACGTACTTTCGATTGAAAAAAAATATATGTATGTTTCATAATATCAAATATTCGCAAAATGTATCACAATTTCTTCAAAAATATTAATGATTTTTTTCAGAAAATTATAAGCTTCCTAAGTAATTTTAAAAAATCATTCTGAATATCTTTGAAAAAGGTGCTTGCCAATGCAATACGTAGCATTGTATTTTATGTAAACTAGTTATTCTTAAAATGTACAACACAAATCAATGTAAATTTTTTACTACATTTCATTGAAAATTTAAACAATTTTTTTGGAATTTATAAACTTCCCAAACAAATTAAGAATATGCTTCTGCATATCTGTGGAAAATCTACTTTCTATTGATATAAATAGTATTGCCCTTTGGGGACACTAAATATCCTTAAAGTGTACCACAAAGATTCAATCCAATCCAATCCTTTTACCACATTTCATCAAAAATGTAAATGTTTCTTTTCGGATATTCTATTCTGCAAATCTTTGCGAAACGTACTTTGGATTGAAATAAATAGTATGTATATTTGATAATATAAAATATTCGCAAAATGTACTGCAAAAATTGTACATACATTTGCTTAATACACTTTTACTAAATTTCATTAAAAATATAAAAGCTTTTTTTAGGGAAATTATAACCTTTAAATATTATTCTGCAAATCTATGGAAAAGGTACTTTCCAATGCAATCAGTAGTATTGTCATTTGAGTGCAATAAATATTCTTAAAATGTACCACAAAAATCGATGTAACATTTGTACTAAATTTCATTAAAAATTGTTTTTTTTTGGAATTTATAAACTTCCAAAACAAATTAGAAATATGATTCTGCACATCTGTGGAAAATGTAATTGCCATTGATATAAATAGCATTGCCATTTGGGGACACTTAATATTCTTAAAGTGTACCACAAAATTCAGTGTACACCTTTTACTAATTTTCATCAAAAATGTAAATGTTTATTTTTGGAAAATATTACTTTTCAAAACAAATTAAAAATTTTATTCTGCAAATAACAGGTGGCGCAAAAGTAACCTTTCGAGCGTATGTTAGACGCGACTGCGATGCACCGTCTGGACTTTGTACGGAAACATCTTCAAATCTTGTACCAAAATTCGCTGTAGAGACCGTCGACTGATACCCATTTGCGTGGCACGTCGTCCGGTCGATGTCGACGGCGCTTCCATGACATCCTCGGCTACAGCAGCAATATTCTCTGCAGAACGGCTACTCCGGGGTCTGCCACGCCTGGCAGCATCTCGTGTTGTGCCAGTCTCTTCGAGGCGAGCGGCTAAACGTCGCAGTGTTTCACCAGTAGGCGTTGGACGGCCAGGAAATCTGTGCCAAAGTCACCGACCGATTATTGGTCAAATAAATAGTCAGCAATATTCCGCGTTCTGGAGCAGTGTAGCGTAACATTGTTTATTAACGTGTATTTCGCATGTGTTTACTACACAAATGTCAAAACAGAACTGACATTAGGGGCATCGCAAAATGTATAGAATTTTCTGATAGGAGGATTACTTTTGCGCCACCTTGTATATGATGATTACTTTCGACTAAAATAAATACTATTCATATCTGATAATATAAAATATTCACCAAATATACCACAAAAAAATTAGGTAAAAGCTTTTAAATTTATCAAAATTATTAATAATTTTTTTTGTGGAAATTATAACCTTCGAAAAATATTAAAATATTATTCTGCACGTTTTTGGAAAAGGTACTTTCCAATGCAATAAGCAGTATTGTCATTTGAATACACTAAATATTCTTAAAATGTACCAGAAAAATCGATATACTCAATTTCATCAAAAATTTAAATAATTTTTTTGGAATTTATAAGCTTCCGAAATAAATTAAAATTTTAGCTTCTGCACATTTGAGGAAAATCTACTTTCCTCTGATATAAATAGTGTTGCCAATTGGAGATACTAAATATCCTTAAAGTGTACCACAAAATGTAATGTAGGACTTTTTATAAATTTCATCAAAAATGTAAATGTATTTTTTTTTAATTTCTAGCATTTCATAATAAATTGAAAATGTTATTCTGCAAATCTTTGAGAAACGTACTTCCGATTGAAATAAATTTTATTTAAATTTGATAATATAAAATATTCACCAAAGGTACCACAAAAATGAAGGTAACGCTATTACTACATTTCCTTCAAAAATATAAAGATTTTTTTTTTGGAAATTATAACATTCCGAAATAAATTATATTTTTGTTTTTGTTGGCTTGAGGTCATAAATAAAACAAATTATTTATGAATTTATTGTTTTATTTTTAAAATTGTTATTTTCCCGATATTTCGACCGACTTCGTCGACCATTTTCAAGGGTTACAATTTATTGGAAAACAAAACAAAGTAAACGCTCCTGCTTCTCTCGAAAGTTAATGTCAAAATATTATTCTGCACATCCATGGAAAATGTTCTTCCAATGCAGGAAGTAGTATTGTCATTTTAGTACACTAAATGTACCACAAAAATGGAGGTAACACCTGATCCAAAATAATAAAAGATTTTTTGTGGAAATTATAATCTTCCAAAATAAATTTAATATATTATTCAGCACATCTTTGGAAAATTCACTTTCCATTAATATAAATAGTTTTTCCATTTGGGGAAACTAAATATCCTTAAAGTGTACCACAAAAATGCAAAATGCAATGCAGACCTTTTACCAAATTTCATTAAAAATGTAAATGTTTCTTTTTGGAAATTCTATTCTGCAAATCTTTGAGAAACGTACATTCGTTTGAAATAAATAGTATGTATATTTGATAATATAAAATATTCACAAAATGTACAGGCAAAAGTGGTACATCCATTTACTAATTACACTTTTACTAAATTTCATTAAAAATATAACAGATTTCTTTACGAAATGTGCAGAAGCTAAATTAAAATTTTAGCTTCTGCACATTTGAGGAAAATCTACTTTCCTCTGATATAAATAGTGTTGCCAATTGGAGATACTAAATATCCTTAAAGTGTACCACAAAATGTAATGTAGGACTTTTTATAAATTTCATCAAAAATGTAAATGTATTTTTTTTTAATTTCTAGCATTTCATAATAAATTGAAAATGTTATTCTGCAAATCTTTGAGAAACGTACTTCCGATTGAAATAAATTTTATTTAAATTTGATAATATAAAATATTCACCAAAGGTACCACAAAAATGAAGGTAACGCTATTACTACATTTCCTTCAAAAATATAAAGATTTTTTTTTGGAAATTATAACATTCCGAAATAAATTATATTTTTGTTTTTGTTGGCTTGAGGTCATAAATAAAACAAATTATTTATGAATTTATTGTTTTATTTTTAAAATTGTTATTTTCCCGATATTTCGACCGACTTCGTCGACCATTTTCAAGGGTTACAATTTATTGGAAAACAAAACAAAGTAAACGCTCCTGCTTCTCTCGAAAGTTAATGTCAAAATATTATTCTGCACATCCATGGAAAATGTTCTTCCAACGCAGGAAGTAGTATTGTCATTTTAGTACACTAAATGTACCACAAAAATGGAGGTAACACCTGATCCAAAATAATAAAAGATTTTTTGTGGAAATTATAATCTTCCAAAATAAATTTAATATATTATTCAGCACATCTTTGGAAAATTCACTTTCCATTAAAATAAATAGTTTTTCCATTTGGGGAAACTAAATATCCTTAAAGTGTACCACAAAAATGCAAAATGCAATGCAGACCTTTTACCAAATTTCATTAAAAATGTAAATGTTTCTTTTTGGAAATTCTATTCTGCAAATCTTTGAGAAACGTACATTCGTTTGAAATAAATAGTATGTATATTTGATAATATAAAATATTCACAAAATGTACAGGCAAAAGTGGTACATCCATTTACTAATTACACTTTTACTAAATTTCATTAAAAATATAACAGATTTCTTTACGAAAATTCTAACCTTTAAAATATTATTCTGCACATCTGTGGAAAAGGTACCATCCAATGAAATCAGTAGTATTGCCATTGGAGTACAATAAATATACTTTAAATGTACCGCAAAAATCGATGTAACATTTTTACTAAATTGCTTTAAAAATGTAAATAATTTTTCTGGAGTAAATAAACTTTTGAAATTAACTAACAATATGATTCTACACATCTGCGAAAAATGTACTTTCTATTGGTATAAATAGTATTGCCATTTGGGGACACTAACTATCCTTAAAGTCTATCACAAAATGCAATGTAACTTTTAATAAATTTCATCAAAAATGTAAATGTATTTTTTTTTTTGAATTTCTAACATTTCAAGTAAATTGAAAATGTTACTCTGCAAATCTTTGAGAAAATTACTTTCGATTGAAATAAATACTATTTATATTTGATAATATTCACAAGATATACCATAAAAACAGAATAAAAATAGATACACTTTTATTAAATTTCTTCGAAAATATGAATGATTTTTTTGTGAAAATTGTAACCTTTCAAAATAAATTTAAAGTATTATTCTGCACATCTATAGAAAAGGTACTTTCCAATGCAATCAGTAGTATTGCCATTTGAGTACAATAAATATTCTTAAACTGTACCACAATAATCGATGTTACATTTTTAACAAATTTTATTAATAATTTAAACGTGTTTTTGTGGAAATTATAACATTCCAAAATAAATTAAAAATATGATTCTGCAAATCTTTGAGAAACGTACTTTCGATTGAAATAAAATGTATGTATATTTCATAATATAAAATATTCGCAAAATGTACCACAATTGGAGGTAATACTTTTACTACATTTCTTCAAAAATATTAATGATTTTATTCAGAAAATTATAACCTTCCAAAATAAATTTAAAATATTATTCGGCACGTTTTTGGAAAAGGATGTGCAAAATATTATTCTGCACATCCATGGAAAATGTTCTTCCAATGCAATAAGCAGTATTGTCATGTGAGTACACTAGATATTCTTAAAATGTACCACAAAAATCGATGTAACATTTTTACTAAATTTCATTAAAAATTGAAAAAATATTTTTTTTCTAATTTATAAACTTCCGAAACAAATTAAAAATATTATTCTGCACATCTGAGGAAAATCTACTTTCCATTGATATACATAGTATTGCCATTTGGAGATACTAAATATCCTTAAAGTGTACCATAACATTCAATGTAGTCCTTTTATTTCATCAAATAGCAAAATATTTCTTTTTGGAAATTCTAACTTCTCAAAAGTAATTAAAAATGTTATTCTGCAAATCATTGAAAAATTTACTTTCGATTGAAATAAATACTATTTATATTCGATACTATAAAATGTTCACAAAATGTACCACAAAAATGGATGTATGAAAATAATTTCATTTTTTAATTTAGACAACATTTCCAATGACTATAGATTAACATAGAGTGGAAATTTTGTTCAACTTTCTGACATCTGCCACCCGCATTACCATATGACAATACTCCCAAAGTGAGGGTTTTTTTATTTTGAAAATGTTCTTACTTGTTGTAGTATGAATTACATTGAAATATGTTTCCCCAACAGGGAAATACAATTCTTTATTTCATAATTTTTATAAAATCCCTAGAGGAGTTTTACTTTCACTACTTATTGAGTTTTTTCTATTTGAATATTTGAATCTATATTTTTGCTCGAGTGTACAAAAGTTACTTGAAGAATACTTTCGGTTTAGTTTGTTTTTCCTTCGCTCCCATAAACATAAGCATGGATATGCAAATTTTGTGGTGAAAATATGAGAAAATCAATTCCCCAGTTGCTGGCTTCATTCATCAACAAACTGTCAAGTTGTGTACAAGAAGAAAATGTGCAAAAAATGATGGAATGAATGAATGGATGGATGGTTGAAAATAAAACGCGAATAGCTGAAATATGCAATTTTCTCAGTCGATGATGTGTTTACATAACAAAAGCAACGTATTTGAAATTTGCGCATAATTTAAAGGAACATGTGTCTTTAATTAGGTACATACAGTTTTTGTATGTTTAAGACGATATAGTTTGTAACTGGTCGAATCTATAATTACAAAACATAAAAAATGTTAAATTATAGGGCAACACTGGATACATTTTTTATATGTTTAAGGCAATAAAAAAAGGTAATTATAAAATCGAAAAAAAAAAATTAAAGGACAACACTGAAATTTTATAATCACCAAATTACATATAAAGTGATTTCAACATGTCTTATTTCTTTAATAGATTATCCTATCCCACTCAACAACTATTCTTGCTGTGTAATTAAAATGAAATAAGATACAATTCTACAATTTCCGACAAATGGAAACAGAAGAAGAGGGGACCATAATGAAATGAATGTACTGCATAGTCAGAAAAATATTTCCCCAGGCAAATGTATTCACTTCGTTTGTAATACCTCAAAATATTAGTCTGGGCCCCATTAAGTATACGTATACAAATATGCATACATATAACATAAAATTACGAGACGATTTATCCATGTCCGTCTCTCCTGTTTGATTGTGGTAAAGTTTGGCAATTTGATTTTAATTTTACCATCACCCTTCACACGAACAAGAATCGTTTTGAGTTTATATTTTCATAGGGATCATCATGAGTTTATATTCCACGAGTCGTCTACCATAGAGTGGATGACTCCACGAGTCGTCTACCATTGAGTAAATGACTCCACGAGTCGTCTACCATTGAGTAGATAACTCCACTTGTAATCTACTTTGGAGTAGATCACTGCACGTGTCATCTAGTTCGGAGTGTATAACTCCATGAGTCGTCTACTATAGAGTAGATGCCTCCTTGAGTCGTCTACTAAAGAGTAGACGACTCCATGAAATGTCTACTATAGAGTAGATGACTCCACGATTCATCTACTATAGAGTAGGTGACTCCACGAGTCATCTACTATAGAGTAGATGACTCCACTATTCATCTACTATAGAGTAGATGACTCCACGAGTCGTCTACTATTGAGTAGATGACTCCACGAGTCGTCTACTATAGAGGAGATGACTCCACGAGTCGTCTACTATAGAGGAGATGACTCCACGAGTCGTCTACTATAGAGAAGATGACTCCATGAGTCATCTACTATAGGGTAGATGACTCCATGAGACATCTACTATAGAATAGATGACTCCACGAGTCATCTGCTATAGAGTAGATGACTCCACGAGTCGTCTTCTAAAGAGTATATGACTCCATGAGTGTTCTACTATAGAGTAGATGGCACCACGAGTCATCTACTATAGAGTAGGTGACTCCACGAGTCATCTACTATAGAGTAGGTGACTCCACGAGTCATCTACTATAGAGTAGGTGACTCCACGAGTCATCTACTATAGAGTAGGTGACTCCACGAGTCATCTACTATAGAGTAGGTGACTCCACGAGTCATTTACTATAGAGTAGGTGACTCCACGAGTCATCTACAATAGAGTAGGTGACTCCACGAGTCATCTACAATAGAGTAGGTGACTCCACGAGTCATCTACAATAGAGTAGGTGACTCCACGAGTCATCTACTATAGAGTAGGTGACTCCACGAGTCATCTACTACAGAGCAGATGACTCCACGAGTCATCTACTGTAGAGTAGATGACTCCATGAGACATATACTGTAGAGTAGATGACTCCATGAGACATCTACTATAGAGTAGATGACTCCACGAGTCGTCTGCTATAGAGTAGATGACTCCACGCGTCGTCTACTAAAGAGTATATGACTCCATGAGTTGTCTACTAAAGAGTATGTGACTCCATGAGTTGTCTACTATAGAGTAGATGACCCCACGAGTCATCTACTATAGAGTAGATGACCCCACGAGTCATCTACTATAGAGTAGATGACCCCACGAGTCATCTACTATAGAGTAGATGACCCCACGAGTCATCTGCTATAGAGTAGATGACTACACGAGTCATCTGCTATAGAGTAGATGACTCCACGAGTCGTCTGTAGTAGATGACTCCACGAGTCGTCTACTCTATAGCAGATGACTCGTGGGGTCATCTACTCAATCGCCACACACACTTATACAACATGAAGTGAATTTTCCATTCAAGTTATTGCGCTTCGGGTAACTCAAGTGCAATGTGCCTTTCGATATATATCATAAGCCCAGTAAAGGATACGCATCGATACTTTGCACATATATGAACTTGTATTTGTATACATCTGTAGTGTATGTATGTCCTTGAAAAACTGATATATGTATGTGGGGGGTTGAAACCAGTCGCACTCCTTCTTTTCGTTATTAGCTTAATAGTGCTCAAGTGTATGGGAAGATGGTTGCTTGAGCTCAAGTTCCATAAAAATCCACAGAAAGTATTAAAGATACATGACATAGATAATAAAGACAAGTTTTTAGCATGTATAAATGTAGACACCATATTGTGTAACATATGCAAATAAGTATGTATACTCGCATTAAGGAAATGAGGAGTGAAAACGATTTAATGAATTTTAAATATGACAAACTTATTGAATGAAGATCACACAGTGGTCGACTCTGGTATGGAGGAAGACCACAGCGGTCGACTCTGGTATAGAGGAAGACCACTGTGGTTTCATTGCGAGCAATATGAGAAAAATGGTCTCCGAATATTAACACTTTGATAGCTGTTCATTTAAGTACGGGTCCCGGTGATAAAGGTAATACTGGGGGAGAACATCTGTCATAGTATAAATAGTTACTATCTGACCTTTCACATATTTTCACTGTGAGAATAGCTGCATAGCTCTTCATTTAAGTACTACTTCTGCATGAACAGTCTCTGCCTCTCCAGGTACTTCAAGTCAACCCCCTAGCTGACGTCGTCACATCAGTAATATAATGTAACATCAGTCATAGGTTGCAAACTATTGCAGTAGTGCGGCTGCCATCGAATGTGCAGATCGGTGTCACGCCGATTACCACTGCCAGCTACCCCAAGATCCTTGGGTTCACATCATATGAAAAATCGACATTTGGCAGTCTAATTAGATCTTCTGTTCATGCCACATCAATCTGCAATAAGATGAGAAGAAGGAACAAGACCTTCAAGTCGTTCGCAGCACACTCTGCCAACAGACAAGTAACAACAAGTATGAAGGTTGAATTATACTTGAAGATGTGCTATCATATTGCATTCATGTTCTGCTGTTGCACATATATTTTCGCAGGTTCTGCTTCTGCAGATCATACCTGCTGTTACCTGTCCTCGTTCGGAATTATTTGTACATAATTATTAAGGTTTTGATTCTGTTCAATTTCCTGCAAAATTTCAGCAGTTCAGGGAAAAAATATTCAGCAGGATAAATTGGATTATATTGCATCCAAACTATTTCATGGATGTTGTTGTTTAATATTTATACATTTCATTCCTCTTTACCAAGGCATAATATCAGTGAGGTGCTGCAATCCTGGAAATAAGTTCATAAGTATAATTTCATACTGTAATTCTCTTATTGTTGGTTATCTTACTTGTTGTGATGTTGTGAATGCGCCACCTGTTCATTGAAGTTAAGGTACTGCTCCTGCAGATAATACTTCTCATTGTACACAATTATTAAAGTTTCCTTGATTGGCTTATATTCGATTGGCTGTTTGCAGTTTCGAAAAGCCAGATAAATTGGATTAAATTGCATACAACTTATTTTATAGGAATTTTTGCAAAATACCAGTGGAGTGCCGAAAAACTGGAAATGAGTACTTAAACAATAGTCTGTAAAAAATTCTCTGAAATTGTTAATCCTGATAATAGCCTGAATTCGGGATATATTCTTAATCGTCGTAAAATTCTAAGACGATTTAGACATGCCCGTCTGTCCGTTCGTCCGTGCGTCTGTTGTAATCACGCTACAATCTATAATACTTGAGCTAGGTGGCTGAAATTTGGTACATATACTTCTTATATCTGCAGGTATGTTGGGATTGAAAATGGGCAATATCGGTCCATTTTTGGATATAGCTCCCATATATAGCACCTACGCTATTTGACTTCTTAACGTCATAGAGACCACAAATGACAACTGATCGGGTTGAAAATTGGTAATTGGGGTTTATTTATACCCGATATCCTTCACACAAACAACGATAGCCATAGGCCCATGTTTTGATATAGCCCCCGTACAAAGGTCCCTCTAGATTTGACTTCGTAACGCCACAAAAACCTCAAATTTCAATGGATTGGGCTGGAATTAGGTATAATGAGTTTATTAGTACCCGTAACCATTCACATGGTGGTGGAGGGTACACTGAAAAAAAAAATTCATAAAATTAAAGAAATGCTCCAAAGACGTCATTAATTTTTAAAATAAGTACATTTTGTGCTTAAAATATAGATAATTTCAATAAGATTAAGTAATTTACTTAATTTTAAGTACATTTTCTCAATTTTAAGTACAAAATGTACTTATTTTGAAGACTAAGGACGTCTTTGGAGCATTTCTTTAATTTTATGACAATTTTTTTTTCAGTGTATATAAGATTCGGCATGGCCGAACTTAACGCTTTTACTTGTTTTAATATCAGATGATTCGGTATCGAGTTATGAGGGGCACCGCAATTCAACTTTGTTTCGAGACGCTGCCGAATAAATGCTGTCGTTGCCATAATTTTTAATCTTTTTTTATGAAAATTTTACACAATAAACTTTCAAAGTAATCCTTTATGCACCATTTCAACTAAAAAATTTTACCGTTTCGTCACAAAAAATCATAAAAATGTGCCTTTTTTGCACGAATTAAAAACACGATACACAGAGTGATTTTGTAAGGATTTTTTTAAATATCGATATCAGGGGTACTAAAAAATCGTAATAAAATGGGAAAAATCAAAACGGACATTTTTTGAACCCGTCGACATGTCGTGGAATTTCCCATATATATTCGATAGCAAATTGTTAACATTGTTCTGGCATTATACAGAGTTTTCCAACAAGAGGTATTATTTAGAATCACCCGGTATTTCGGCAGCTCTCACTTCTGAAGCTTTTATTCTTTGACATTTGACAAGTAGAAACTACGCCATTACTAAAAATAGAACGATATACGATTCAACAACGCATTGAAATTATTAAATTTCGAAAAATCGCAAATCATCGAAAACTCGTCTTGACTGATGAGGCTCATTTCCACCTCGGTGGCTACGTCAACAAGCAAAATTGTCGCATCTGGGGCTCGGAAAACCTAAGAGTTATTGTTGAGAAGCCTCTCCATCCTCAACGTGTGACTGTTTGGTGCGGTTTATGGTCCGGCGGGGTCATTGGACCTTACTTTTTCGAAAATGAGGTTGGATCAGAGAGATGATTAATGATTTTTAATGGTCGGAGTTGAATGGTATTGATCTGGACAACGGCTACTTTCAACAAGACGGCGCTACGTGCCACACAAGCAACAGATTTGTTCCTCTACTTTTTTAATAGTCAAACTAGCAAAAGAGAAATAATTCAAAATTCTCTCTGAGTGAACATATTTTAAAAAAGCACGGGAACGGAAATCTGTTAAAAATAGCAAGCACAGAAAAATTTCTTCTATTTGAAGTTTCTGTTATACTTTCAATGTATTTTGAAAGCTACTACTTTTACTCGGAAAAATGTGTCGAGTAAAAACTAGTAAAAAAGTAGTAAAAGAGAAAAACGTTTTGAATGTTCTCTCTTAAAATTGTCTACTATTTTTACTAGTTTTTTGAGTAAAGGAACGCTTTTTGAAGTAAAACTAGTAAAAAATGGTAAAAGTAGTAACTTGTAGTAGGTAAAAGAACAAAGCTAACGAAAGCATTGCCCAGTTACGGGAAAAGTTTCCGGACCGTGTTATCTCTCGAAGAGGTGATCACAATTGGTTACCGAGATCTTGTGATTTAACACATTGCGACTTCTTCCTTTGGGGCCACGAGAAAGATAAGGTCCGCGTCGATTCAAGACCTCAAAGATAGAAGTCGTGAGGCTATCGAGGACATAGGGCAGCCACTTTGCGATTTGGTTATGGAAAATTTCATGAAAAGGATATTGTCCTGTAAGCGTGGTCGTGGTGGCCATTTGGCTGATTTTGTTTTTCGTTATTAACGGCATACCTTCCTCTTTATTATGAAATAAACATCCAATAATTTATCTCAAAAAATTGCATTTTTCTTTGAATACCAAAATAACTCTTCTTGTTGGAAAACCCTTTACAACTGCTGCAGGTCCTGCAATTCTATACCAACTATAACTAAAGTTTGCCGTGCCCGGAATATGAACCTACGAGTATACACCTCCGAATTGCCGCCTTTTAAATCTGCAGTCAATGCCACAGCTATCTGCAATATGATGAGAAGAAAGATCTTATAACCTTCGAATCACTCAGCAGCAGCACATTGGTTACCGTCAAAGAATCCTTATTGCCCTCTTAGCGATTGGTGGTTGGTGGTTGGTGGTCCATGGCAAACTAGGCAACATCTTTGCTTACTGACTATTATGTACACGCTGAAAAAAAATCGCTTCTGTAGTATATTGTCCCAAACATATTCGGCTTGAAACATATATATGTTTGGGGAAGACTCTAAGCATGTAATATTTGGTACACACAAAAATTGTGTATTTGGGAAGATGTTGTTCTAAACAAATATTTGTTTACATTCCAATGTTTTTATTTGGGACCATTTTTTCCGAAACAAATATTTATTTGCATTTAAGTATTCATAAAATACATAAATTCTCTAAAATTTTTCAGTAATTCAAAGTTAAATTTTGAGAAACTTTTAATGTTCGTAAAAAATAATAATTGAAATCATATAATCTTGGATAAAGTACTTGGAGGATTGACGACTAATGATGGCTTGGAATACTCAGAAATTTGAAATGATTGATTTAAAACAGAAGGTAATGCTGCATATGGTATCATAACTGGGAGGTACAATTCGAAACCCAAGAAAAATTGAAACTGAAATATGAAAAACTCAGCAAAAGTTTTGGAAATATTTTTTAAATAAAATATATTTGGAAAAATTCCTAAATAATAATTTTATTTGTATTTAAACACATATTTTATTTGAGAAACTTAGTTTGCAAATATGATATGTTGTAACATATTAATATATGAGTTCCAAATATATTTCATTGATTTTCAAATAAAATTTATTTGCTCAGAAATGCATAATATTTAAAAATGTGTGTTCCAAATATATTTTCTTTCGATTCAAACATATCAAAAAAGGCGATTTTGCCCCGTGTGTATAGTCTGTTAACGACACACATTGTGGCGGCTTACGCACAATATATTAAATTCCACACTGGTTTGCTTCCTACTTGTTGTTACTTGACGATGTGCTAGCAGTTCATGTAAATTCTTCAAATGCAGGTACTGCACGCTGAAAAAAAAATCGCTTCTGTAGTATATTGCCCCAAAACGTATACGGCTTGAAATATACATATGTTTACGGTACACTACAAATATATAATATTTGACACACACAAATATTATATGTTTGGGAGGATATTGTTCTAAACAAAAATATGTTCCTATTCAAATATTTTTTATTTGGAATTACTTATAGTGTTTCCGAAACAAAATTTAATTGGTAATTATTTATTTTGGCAATGTATTAATGCCTTAACTTAAAGACAAGTTTTCAGTTTTTCAGATGTTCAAGGAGCAATTTTTATAAATTTTCTATGTTTGTAATATTTAATTTAAACTTAAATCGAATAATCTTTCGTAAATTTAATTTGCATTGATGGATTGACAATGAGTGATGGATTGGAATATTTATAAATTAAGAAATTTTTAGCTATAAAGTTTAACACGAAAATTTGGAAAAACTAACTAAAATTCGAATAAGTCAACAAAGTTTTAAAAAACTTTTTAAATAAAATATATTCGGAAAACTTCTTAAACAATAGCATTGTTTGTGTGTAAAAAGATATTTTATTTGTGAAATTCAGATTGCAAATAAATTATGTTCTAATATATTATTATATGCGTTCCAAACAAAATTTCTTGATTTTCAAATAAAATTTATTTGTTAATAAATATTTGTTAATAATATTTAAAAAGATCGTTTTCAAGTATATTTTCTTTCAATTCAAACATATCAAAAATGACGATTTTCCTCCGTGTGCTACTGTAGGTTCTGCTTGAATGTAAATTATTGCGGTTTTCTTGATTGACTTCTATTCAATTTCCTTCAGCATTTTTGGAGGCAAATCAGTAAGATAAATTCGATTAAATTGCACCCCAACTATTTTATGGAAATTTTTATTTAATATTTAACGCTTTCGTTCCACTTGGCATAACATTAGTGGTGTGCGGCAAATCCGGATATCAATAGCTAAACAATATTCTATAACAAAATCTCTGAAATTGTTGGTCCAAATAACATACTCAAATTGTATAAACTTTTTATTTAGTTTTTAAGAATTTGGATTTTTTATCATTCTGACAGCACACCCACAACATATTAAATTCCACATTGTATTTATCTGAAGGTTGGAAACATACTTGGGACACTTTACTCGGCAGAACAATTGATACGAGTATTTAAATACAGGTACTGCTGCTACATATACTACTCCTACTGCAGCTACAGGTCCCGCAATTCCACACCACCTGATGGACCAACAATGGTGACATCTCTGATAAGTTAACTAATAACCTAGCCTAACTTTCGAACTTTTTCCGTTCGAGGATTATAAACATAAACACCTCCAAATCGTCTCCTGCACTGTTCACTACATGGATTGCTGAAATGCCGCTGACTAGTCTACATATTTAAATCTTCAGTAAATGCCACAGCCATCTGCAATAAGATGACAAGAAGGATCTTATAACCTTCGACGCACTCACGAGCAGCACTTTGCTTACCGACAAAGAAACCTTATTGCCCTCTTAGCGATTGATAGTTGGTGGTCCATGGCAAACTATGCAACATCAGTGTGGGGTAATCTTTGCCGACTGAATATTTTAGTCTGTTAACAAGTTGGCCAGCAGGAGCCACCCATTGCGGCAGCTTACGCATAATATATTAAATTCCACACTGATTTGCTTCCTATGCGTTGTTACTTAACGATGCGCCGGCATTTCATGCAAATTCTGCAGGCACTGCTACTGCAGATACTGCTTGTTCGTAAATTACTCGTATTATGGTTTCCTTGATTAACTTCTATTAAATTTCCTGCAAAATTTCGACATTTTCGGAGGCAAATAAGTAAGATAAATTGGATTAAATTGCAACCAAAGTATTTAATGGAAATTTTTGGTTAATATTTATACATTTCATTCCACTCTTGCACAGCATAGCATTAGTGGCGTGCCGCAGAGTCGGAAATCAATAGATGAACAATATTCTATTACAAATTCTCTAGAATTGTTGGTTCATATAAACGACTCAATATATATAAATTTTTAATTTTTTTGTAGAAAATCACTTTCAGCAAACTCTTGACCTAAAAAAATCTGGTATTTATGGCTTAAAATAGCATTTTTGAGGGCTACATCTACACGGGGACTACAACAAAATAAAATTTGATTTGTATAAATTTCATTGAGATTAATTCTTTCCAAAGCCGAATATAAACAGCAAAATTTCAGCTAACTTTCTTAGAAAATTTGGCGTTTATGGCTTAAATAAGCCTTTTTGGGAGCGACATCTTTAGGTGGACTATAGGAAAATATTAAATGTTTTAAAAAAATGTTACTGCGATGAATTCTTGTCTTAATTAAATAAAAACTCCAAATATTCAGTTAAAATGCTTCGAAAACGTGGTATTTATGGCTTAAATGCGTATATTTTGGAGCGACCTCTATAGGATGACTGACTATAACCAAATATGAACCGATTTGTAAAATATTTGCTGTGATGAATTTTTGTCAAAATAGAATACAAACTGCAAAGTTTGTGTTAAATTGCTTTAAAAATGTGGTATATATGGCTCAAACCCCGTATTTTGGAGCGACCTCTATAGAGGAGCTATATCAAAACATTGACCGATTTGCAATCCCAAACAACCTGCAACTATAAGAAATATTTAATACAAATTTATTCAACCTACCTCTATTATGACGGACTGTAGCGTGATTACAACAGACGGACGGACGACTAAATCGTCATAGAATTTTACGACGATTATGAATATATCTACCTTATGGGGTCTCAGATCAATATTTAGAGGTGTTACAAACGGTGTGACAAAATGATTATACCCCCATCCTATGTATGTTGGAGGGTTTAAAAAGACCAGCAATAAGCTAGTCAATAAGACCAAATGAACTGGGGTCACTAATGACAGGGATGCCTATAAAGAGCAGCTCAAAATATAAAAGAAGGAACTTAGAAAAGCACAAAGGCTTTCTTGGCACATATTCTGTGGAGAAGTGGAAAAGGCCTAGAATGCCACAAGGCTACATAGGATATTGCCCACTGCTCCCTGAACAGTGGGTTATTTGTAGGATGAGGCAAATAACTGGACAAAAAACTTAGAGCAGTCGCTTAGGGGAACTCACCAACAGAACCCGAGGATCAGCAGGACCAACAAGAGTGCGAAGGGACTGCGAGCGTTGATAACTTGTTGACTGAGAGATCCAGAATAAGCTGGGCTATTAACAGCTTTGTGCGCTTCAAATCACTTGGAACAGATGGCATCACTCCAGCAGAAATGCAGATAAAAGTACATTATCCCCTAGCTGGAGAACATTTATGTAAGCTCTCGCAGGCTTTCATATCCCGATATCATACCCAAAGCGGGAAATATATAAGTAGAAAGATTTCAGACCAATTAGCCTATCCTCCTTGCAGAAGCAGCGGTTTGTGCGTTAACTCAAACAAGACAGAATTTGTTCTGTTAACTAGTATGGATAAGGTCCCACATGTGGACCCTCCTCCTTGCATAAATGGAACAGATCTAGTCTTTACTGAATAAGGTCCCACACGTGGACCCTCCTCCTTGGATTAGAGGAACAGATCTAGTCTTTTCTGAAAGTGCAAATTTTCTAGAAATAATTCTAGATAGGATACTGTTATTCAGACTTAACTTACAGGAACTTAACTTACATGACTTCTGTAGAAGCTGTGGAGATGAGGAAGAAGTGGAGAGTATTGAACACTTGAAGTGTGACTATCCCGCTTTGAGTAAATGACGACTGAACAACTGGTGTCGGCCTTTTTAGGCAGTCTAACAGCAATGTTATTCATACTCCCCAGTGGTCGAAGCAATAAATACACCAGTAAAGAGGCATTTAACTGTTTGTTTGTGTTTGTGATGCTGCACAGTAACAAACTTTCCGAAATACGATTTCAACAATGCAAACTGGAATTCATTCTCAAGACATATTAGAATGCGATTAACCTTGCCGGATATTAACAACATCACGCATTCAGAAAACATTGACTCCTTGTTAGAAATATTTAATAACTCTATACAAGAGGCCATTGATCATTGTGTTCCAAAAAAGTGTCCATCCTCCGTAAAAAAACAGTTCCCCAAACACATTACGGATTTGATTCGGTTGCGAAACAGAATACGCCGGAACTGGCAGCGGTACAGGCTTATTGGCGACTTTTATGAGATGAAGTATTTAAATGTCAAAATACAGGAGGAAACTCAAAACTTTAGAAATAAGTCGTGGAATTACTTGCTTTCTACGTTGGAACAAGTAAGAAAGTTTCAGTCGGGTAAACCGACTAAGGCATACCCTCACTTTGTGAGTAATGTAATATTGAATATTACACGAATTATTCTGTCAATTTGTGTGGGAGCTACCAGAAGGGGTTTAACAAATACACCTATTTTTCGCTGAACAGTAGATACTTTAAATTCATTGCACTGCGCCGAATTATAAGCGTTTATGTGCACTGGTATAAACGTTACGAGATATTAAATTGTGGTATGATTTGGCAATTTAGTGTGGGAGGTACAAAAAGGGGCGTGGCGATAACGCCCAATTTTCACAGGACTATAGACACTATAAAAACATTACACTGTACAAAATTTCAAGTATTATTATACACTTGTATTAATGTTATAAGCTGTTAACTTTTGGTGCAAAATGGTACCTTTGTGTGGGAGGTACCAAAAGGGGCGTGGCAACAACGCCCATTTTTCTCTGGACTGTAGGCAATATAAAAGCATAACACTGTGCAAAATTTCAAGTATTTTTATACACCGTTATTAATGTTATAAGCTGTTAATTTTTGGTGCAAAACGGTGCATTTGTGTGGGAGGTACCTAAAGGGACGTGGCAACTTCGCCCATTTTTCTCGAGTTAATAGCGACTAATAAACTAATACTATGTGTGGAATTTCCGAAGATTCGAATAAGTAGTATAGTAGTTATTAAAGAATCAATATTTCACAACATTTTAACCATTTGTGGGGGAGGTACTAGAAGGAGTGGACCAATATGGCCCATCTTCGAACTTAGCCGGAGATAGAAAAAAATATTACCACATACCAAATTTGAAGTCAATCGGTTACTCCTTTCGAGAGTTATCGTGCGCACCAGCCAGCAGACACACAGACAGACAGACAGACAGGCAGACAGACAGACAGACAGACGGACAGACAGACAGACAGACGGACGGACATTGCTCATTCGACTTAAAATGACCCAAAACGGATTTCCTCCGAACATACTTAGGGTCTTAGATCACTCCTTCGATGTGTTACACTTTTTTCCGTAGCAAATGATATATACCCTCGTCACACTAAAGTGAGGGTATAAAAAGGCTCTTCTCCTTTTTGGAACTTATCAAAAATTTTAAGGAAGAAGCCAAGTAACATTCCCGTATTAAAACTCAATGACTCTCGGTTTGCTACTAATGCAGAAAAGTGTGATATATTTTCTAAAACCTTTACCAATAACTACTCCATATCAGCTAATAGTAGTGATTCCGAAACAATTAGAGAGGTAAATGAAAATCTTGAAATGTTACACCTTTCCAACTCAATTCCAACCGAACAATTTACAATAAGCACGTCGCAAATCGCACTAATAATACGAAACTTAAAAAGTAGAAAATCTCCTGGATATGATGGCATTAATAATAGGTGTTTAAAGGCACTGCCGAAAAGAGCAATACAATATTTAACCATAATTTTCAATGCCTGTCTTAAACTCTGTTACTTCCCACAAGCATTTAAAAAGGCCAAAGTCATCCCAATTAGGAAGCCCAATAAACCTCCTGATTCTCCATCTTCTTATCGGCCAATTAGCCTGTTATCATCTGTCGGTAAAGTCCTCGAAAGAGTTATTAAAGATAAATTATTGAATTTTATTGAAAATCGCAACATTTTACCTACACAACAATTTGGATTTAGACGCGAGCACAACACTATCCATCCGCTTGTTAGAATTAGGAATATAGTGCATTCAAACTTCCAACAACAAAAGTCAACAGGGATGGTTCTATTAGATATTAAAGCCGCATTTGATACTGTGTGGCATGATGGACTAGTTTTCAAAATGATGAAATTTAATTTTCCGCCGGAACTAACGAAAATAATTCAAAGCTTCCTGTCTAATAGAACAATGAATGTTTATATTGGCTCACATTTTTCTGAATCTGTACCAATTCTTGCTGGTTGTCCCCAAGGCTCCTGTCTGTCCCCTGTTTTATATAATTTGTATACCGCCGATGTTCCTCAATTTAGCAACTGTAAAATGTCTATATTTGCTGACGACACAGCCATCTTATGTTCGGATATACTAGCAGCCGACATTATGTCAAATCTTCAATTTGCTATACATGATTTGCTAAATTATTTTAAGAAATGGAAAATAATGATTAACTACGAAAAAATCCAGGCCATTTATTTTTCACGCAAACGTAAAGACTGTTATCTCCCACAAACTTGTTTAAATATTGCTAATAATCAAATTCGATGGGAACGAAAAGTTAAATACTTAGGAGTTATACTTGATCCTAAATTAAATTTCAAGGACCATATTCCATATATCATAGACAAGGTCAATGTCATAATAAGGCTATTGTATCCACTTATTAATAGAAAATCGTCATTGAGTATTGCAAATAAAAAATTAATATTTAAATCAATATTCCAGTCAGTCATATTTTACGCAGCTCCAGTTTGGACCACGAGTGCTAATTGTCACATTAAAAAATTGCAGGTAACCCAAAACAAGTTATTAAAACTTATTTATAATTTACCATGGTGTTACTCTACACAAGGGCTTCATTCTCTAGCAAATATAGAGCTAGTTTCCGAGAGACTGAATAGGCTAACTTATAATTTCAACAAAAGATGTACAGATTCTGAGTATATACATATTAATGAGCTGGTCTCATCCTAAAATGACTACTACAGTCATTGCTAGATTAGGTTAGTTATAAGTATACATAATTCTAAGTTCACATAGGTTTTTGAAATTTTTTTCCTTCTGTATAATTTTATCAATATTGTAAATTATTAAATTCACAACACTATATTAATATTTAAGAAGAAAAAGATTTAATCTTGAACTCTTTATATTTTATATAATAATAAATTATCTGTAATATTATACTTAATAAATGGAATTGAATTGAATTGAATTGAAATTGTGTTTGTGATAAGTTTGAAACTTTGATGTGTTCTGACACACATAGTGTCAGGGGTGTTTTTAACGTTTTCTTAAAATAGGCCCAAAAATTACCGTTATGTGTAGGAGCTAGAGGGTTAATATGTTCGAAAAAATATTGGCCTTCATGTTTTCCACAAAGTTGCTTAACATATTTCACACCTCAGATGTAAAGAACATATACATAGTTTTATATGACGATATAAAAAATTTAATTCCGATGTGATACTCGTATATCTTTTATTGGTCTCCTCTACCAGAATCCTTTATCAGAACCCCATTATTTGTTTTCCTGTTGAACAGTGTATCTTCTATACTTCCTATTCGATTCCTCTGTAATTCCAAACATAGTAATAGTTTATCCGTCGCTATCACCTTGACAAAAAAAGGGAAAGTTGGTCCCGCCCTTATTGACAACTCCCACACAAAGGGACCACTTTGTGTAAAAAGTTATAAAATGACATTGTTCTGAGAATGGAATTGGTACAACTGACAAAAATCTCTGTTGCCAGGTATATACATTTATTTTAAGAAACCTTATTTTTCATTTAACCTACAGATTTGAAATCGTCTTGCGTACACTAGTATATTTGTTATATTTATCTGTCATTCATTGCAAGAAGATCAGCTAAAATTGTCCAAGCTTTGTAATATTCTGCAATATTTACTTACCTATTGTATGTGGAATGAAAAGCAAAGCCTCTGAACGCTGCATTGTTAGTCCTTTTTAAAGAAGTTTAATTTTACACGAATGCTTTTATGACCGACACACATCCATAGTATTTAAATTGCATATCAACCTCGTTGCTACAGGGAAAATGAATAGGTAGGTATAAGTACTTAGTACAGTGAGCGTCAAGAGAAAAAGTACACATCTTTTTCATTCCCAAAGTTGAGTAGCTTCAGAGAAATGCATATACACTTATTTCATAATAATCTACAATCAATGTACACTTTCTTTCTACGCTCACTGTATTACCGTACTTAGGTTATACAAGTATCTGTTCTCATAACTAAAGAAGGATTATCCTGGAAAAAAAACAGAAACTCACAACCAACGTTCATATTGTACTACATACAACCAAACATATGCAAATATTAACTTTATTCGGCTTGAGTGCAACCGAGGAGGGGGAAGGTAAAATAAATACCCCCATATTGTGTTTTGTTGAATAAAACATGTCTGCCATCAAAATGTTGTGATGGGAAATTTATAATATTTAACTTTTTGCATAAGATATATTTTATGTTTATATTTTTTCTTTTATGCATTTCACTTGACTGCCAAAAATGTTAACAACTTGAAATATTTTATGGTTTATCTGACAACGCTCTGCAAATATGCTACTCCTTCCCGGCAGCAAGCGCACAGTGGGAAGGAAGGATTGCAGAAATCATATGCTAATAATATTGGAATTTTGCATTTGTTGGACAGATTGCTTGGGAACGCAGTAGACACTTTGCAGGAGAGCAGTTAGACTGACAGAATTTTAACTACATGAAATACCCATTCTGCATGAATGGAAGTAATAAAGTAGACTGGTGAAGTACTTAATGTGACACTCCTTATCCGTTACATTTCTGGAACGGTTTCTGTGGCCTCTTCATTTGCCTTTATTTGGTATTTTAAATTTTTTAACAACTTCATAGACGATAGGAAACATTTTATTATTTTTAAAGATACACTATATAAACAACAAAAATTTTTTTTTGTGTCCAAGACCTAATTTTTTTTTAAATGATTGATTGAGGCCTACTACTATTTCATAAAAAAAGTTTTTTTTTTTCATAGTAAAATTTTTAATTTTTTTTTAATTAAAAATTTTCATAGAATTTGCCTTTAGCATTTGAACCACATTTGTAGTACAGGGTTTTCCAATAAAAGTGATAAAAAGTGATATTGTTAAAGAAATTCAAAAGTTTTTTATTTAATGTGAAGTTCAATCGATACAATTAAGTTCTAAATAAAACGTCATTCAAATGGCCTCCACAACTTCTTCGGCAGGAACGAATTCGATGAACCCAATTTTCGAGTACTTTTTTCACCTACATATATCAAGTCGTATGTCATGAATGGCACGTTCAATATTGACTTGTTAAGCTTGAACAGAGTCTGGTTTATTTCGAAAGACCCAAGACTTCAAATAACCCCACAAGAACTAGTCTAATGGTGTTAAATCACAACTTCTTGGATTATCACAATTTCTTGAAATAATCGAATCTCCAAACTTTTCTCGCAACAATTCAATTGGTTCATTTGCTGTGTGGCACGTAGCCACAATCGGTCAATGGCAAAAATATAGCTCTTAACGAGAGCTAAAATATTGCTCATGGGTGTCAAGATTGTAGGTGACTGGAAAGTGTTTTTTTGGATTTAAAAAAATGGAATTAGCGCACGAAAAGTTGCAATTTGAGAATGATTATTTTGATAATAAAAGTGAATAATTTGTAAACGTTGTTCTTGCGTATATCTCTCCATGATGAAATTGTAAACACTACTAAATACAATGAAAAACAAATAACAGATCATGACATATTACAAATGGCCGAAACGTCACTTCAAAATCATAGCATCCCTATTGGAAAACCCTTTGTAATAAAGGGTTTTCCAACAAAAGGTGTTATTTTGGTATTCAAAGAAAAATGAATTTTTTTGAGATAAATGATCGGATGTTTATTTCATAACAAAGAGGAAGGTATACCGTTAATAACACTGTGCAACAGTGAAAAAAATACACGGACTTGACAGTATATGTAGGTTCGATTCTACTATCAAAGGTTAGTATAACCCTATACTCGGTTTGGCAAAATTGGTGACCAATTTTTTTTATGGGCCTCCAAAGTTTCTGAAAATCAGTGGCCCCCTCAAAAAAGGTGTCATCAGCTTTTGTCCAACAACTAATTCAGACTTGTTGATACCGCTTAACTATATTTGGCAATAATGTAGGTAAGAATATGCTGAACAAAGTTTCTTAAATTTTTTTGCGAAAAAAACAATTTTTCCGGTTTTTTGAAAAAGTAACGGAAAAAAATATTTTATTTTCACTTTTTTCAGCATAACATCCAGGGACTCGTAATTTTTCTATAACAATGGTTGGCAAAATTGTAGCCAACGTAAATCTGAACAACTTTTGTGAACATGTCAATACAATCTGAACGTGTCTGGGCACCGTAAATAGCTCAAAAAACCACATTGTACCCCAAAAATGTTAGTATTTCACTATTATGTAACAAAAATATAAAAATATTTATTGAAAATATTAAGGCCAATATTTTTGTGGAACATATTAACCCTCTAGCTCCCATAACTCCCACATAACTGTAATATTTGGCCCCATTATAACAAAACGTAAAAACACCCCCTAAAATGGGGAGGGCGGGGATGAAATGTTCTACAAAAATGTTGGCCATAAAATTTCACTATATGTGTCAGAACACACCAAACCCCGAAACTTAACACAAAAACCAAAAAAACGGTCAAATTCCAGCCAAAAACGCCCTTTATTGGTATCGTTATTGCTTCGACCACTTAATCGTTTGACATTGCTGCACGAACATGAATTTGACCTTTTTTTGGTGTTTGTGTTATGTTTTGAGCTTTGGTGTGTTCTGACACATATAGTGAAATTTTATGACCAAGATTTTTGTAGAACATTTCATCCCCGCCCTCCCCATTTTAAGGGGTGTTTTTTACGTTTTGTTAAAATGGGGCAAAAAATTACAGTTATGTGGGGGAGCTAGAGGGTTAATATGTTCCACAGAAATATTGGTCTTGATATTTTCTATAAATTTGCTGAACACACCCTATACCAAAAAAATATATTTTTGTTACATAATAGTGAAATACTAACATTTTTGGGGTACAATGTGGTTTTTTGAGCTATTTAGGGTGCCCAGACACGTTCAGATTGTATTGACATGTTCACAAAAGTTGTTCATATTTACGTTGGCTACAATTTTGCCAACCATTGTTATTGAAAAATTACGAGTCCCTGGATGTTATGCTGAAAAAAGTGAAAACAAAATATTTTTTCCTTTACTTTTTCAAAAAAAAGGACAGGAAAAATTGTTTTTTCGCAAAAAAATTTAAGAAACTTTGTTCAGCATATTCTTAGCTACATTATTGCCAAAAATAGTTAAGCGGTATCACCAAGTCTGAATTAGTTGTTGGACAAAAGCTGATGACACCTTTTTTGAGGGGGCCACTGATTTTCAGAAACATTGGAGGCCCATAAAAAAAAATGGTCACCAATTTTGCCAAACCGAGTATAGGGTTATACGTTGGAAAAATTACGAGTCCCTGGATGTTATGCTGAAAAAAGTGAAAAAAAATATTTTTTTCCTATACTTTTTCAAAAAAAAGTACCGGAAAAATTGTTTTTTCTCAAAATATTTTGAGGAACTTCGTTCAGGATATTCTTAGCTACAATATATTCAGGATATTCTTGGACAAAAGCTGATGACACCTTTTTTGAGGGGGCCACTGATTTTCAGAAACTTTGGAGGCCCATAAAAAAAAATTGGTCACCAATTTCGCCAAACCGAGTATACGGTTAGACTACCCTTTAATAGTAGAATCGAACCTATACTGTCAAGTCCGTGTATTTCTCAAAAAGTGTTCATTTGTTGCATAGTGTAATGAAAAAACAACATCAGCCAAATGGCCACCACGAACACGCTTACAGGACAATATCCTTTTCATGAAATTTTCCATAACCAAATCGCAAAGTGGCTGCCCTATGTCCTCGATAGCCTCACGAATTCTATCTTTGAGGTCTTGAATCGACGCTGGGCTGTTGGCGTAGACCTTATCTTTCACGTGACCCCAAAGGAAGAAGTCACAAGGTGTTAAATCACAAGATCTCGGTGGCCAATTGTGATCACCTCTTCGAGAGATAACATGGTCCAGAAACTTTTCCCATAACAGAGCAATGGTTTCGTTGCTTGTGTGGCACATAGCGCCCTCTTGTTGAAAGTAAACATTGTCCAGATCAATACCATCCAACTCCGACCATAAAAAATCATTAACCATCTCTCGATAGCGCAATCCATTCACCGTAACTGTTGATCCAACCTCATTTTCGAAAAGGTAAGGTCCAATGACCCCGCCGGACCATAAACCGCACCAAACAGTCACACGTTGAGGATGGAGAGGCTTCTCAACAATAACTCTTGGGTTTTCCGAGGCCCAGATACGATAATTTTGCTTGTTGACGTAGGAAATGGGCCTCATCAGTCAAGATGATTTTTCGAATTTTAATAATTTCAATGCGTTGTTGACTCGTGTATCGTTCCATGGCTTAGTTTATACTTGTCAAATGTCAAAGAATAAATACTTCAAAAGTGACAGCTACCGAAATACCGGGTGATTCAAAATAACACCTCTTGTTGGAAGGCCCTATATTTGAAGTAATTGAAAGTCTTTGGAACAGAATTTATAAAATCTTAAACTTTTTCTTTTTATATAACATAATAACGAGCGCCCCAGTAGGCGAGTTGGTAGCGTACTCGCCTATGAGTTTGCGGGTCGTGGGTTCGATTCCCACCAGAGGCTCTGGTCTGTCGCTGCAAAACATTAAGCCATATGGTCTTTGTATCCCGGCCTTTCCCTGGACCTTAAAATTAGAATATAAATTTACTTTGTATTGTAATTCATATAAATAAACAACATAATAATTTGTTTTTGCACACTGTTAGTAAACAGAAGTGTTCCCAAATAAAAATTAAGCAACAGGAATAAGTAACCTTTTTTTAAATTATCTCATATTAAAAACTATAAATAAAACAATATATTTTTCAACTATATTTAGTTATTTATGTTATTGAAAACTGTTCTGTTGGCTTTCCAGGCGTACGTGTGTGGTTGTATACATATGTACAAATTATTTATAGATTTTTTGTTTTTTTTTTTCATTTATTGCAATAAAATATACAAAATATTTGAAATTGTGCTTTCATTTATTTATATTTTGTTCAGTCAGTTTGATTTCATTTTCTTTATTGTTATTTTATTGGTTCATTTATTTATGAACGTCGCGTCTGGACTTCTGCAAAGCTTCAAAGTGTTGCCTTTGTTCAAACATTTACTATATACATAAGTAGTCAAGGGTAGTCCAGGCAATGGATACAAGGACGTGGACGTGGACATCGACGTGGTCATGGACATGGATATTCCCGAAGGGACACACACGTGTGCGTTAAAATGTGCCATGAGACGTCATGATAAATTTATATAGTTTAGTGTATTCGAGTACATTAACTGACTACATTTTTTAGCTTTTTATGTGTGTGTGTGTCATTCATGTGTTGACCATAAGTTTTGGGGATAAATTTGTTGTCCCTAATACTTATGTATTTTTCTGTATGAGTGTAAAAATGTTTTAGTGTGTTAGGAATGTGGGTGTACTGTAAAAAATTGTGTTTTACATGAATTGTCCTTAAAATCCACAAAAAAGGTCAAACGATTTTTGTAACAAAAAAATCAATATAGTTCAAACATTTTATGAAACGTCAGCAGATTTAACATTATTATTATAATTTGTATGAAATTCTATCGAATGCAGATTCATTTTGTTCTAATTGGTTTTTGACTTTGCTTTGTAATGGTTGTGGCATTAACTTATACAAAAGAAACTCAGCGAAGCTTATAAAATAAATTGGTTATATCATTAATTGTTGGTTTTCAGACGAATTTGATCCAAAATGGGAGCAAAAACCACAAACTCTTTTCGACATTGTCCAAAATTTGTCAACACAAAAATCTACCATTTTCATTCCTTCGCTACTTTTTTTTTTTGGGAAAAGGAAACCTTTCAGACACACTTAAGTATTAATAAGCAATTTTAAGGACTTTTTCGGTACGTGTGAATGTTCCTCAGAAAAATGTCTAACTTTTTCATAAAATAGCTGTGGTACCCTTTCTTGACCCATTAACAAGATCCAAGCAACAAGTTCAAATTTTGAAAAACTCGTTTTGTATCATTTTAAAATCCTCTATTACACTATGCAACAAACAACATTTTTGTTTCCGAGACCTAAAAACTTTTTTTTGTGTATATTGAAACCAAAACAAATATTTTTATAATGAAGTTTTTTTTTTTAATTCCAATTTTCGTGGGCGATACCTTTAGTATTTGGACCACATTTTTTGATGTAAATAAAAGGAAAATAAACAATTATTGAAAATTGCATTGAAATTTAATTTTTAGAGAAAAATTTTCGTCGGATTTGTATTTTAAAAAAAAAATTGTCGAAATTAAATTTCTTCCCAATTATATATTTTTGGGAAAATCTTCAAAATAGTGGTTTTTGTAGAAAATGTGGACAAAGTTGAGTATTAATAAGCAATTTTAAGGACTTTTTCGGTACGTGTGAATGTTCCTCAGAAAAATGTCTAACTTTTTCATAAAATAGCTGTGGTACCCTTTCTTGACCCATTAACAAGATCCAAGCAACAAGTTCAAATTTTGAAAAACTCGTTTTGTATCATTTTAAAATCCTCTATTACACTATGCAACAAACAACATTTTTGTTTCCGAGACCTAAAAACTTTTTTTTGTGTATATTGAAACCAAAACAAATATTTTTATAATAAAGTTTTTTTTTTAAATTCCAATTTTCGTGGGCGATACCTTTAGTATTTGGACCACATTTTTTGATGTAAATAAAAGGAAAATAAACAATTATTGAAAATTGCATTGAAATTTAATTTTTAGAGAAAAATTTTCGTCGGATTTGTATTTTTAAAAAAAATTTGTCGAAATTAAATTTCTTCCCAATTATATATTTTTGAGAAAATCTTCAAAATAGTGGTTTTTGTAGAAAATGTGGACAAAGTTGAATTTTTCTACAAATTATTTTTGTAGAACATTCGAAATTTCTAGAAAATTTCGTCGAAATAGCATTTAAAAAAAATCGACGAATTTCCATATTTCTAGAAAATTTCTTCCCTATTGTATCTTGTCGAAATTTCTGTTCCAAAAAAAATTTAATTTTTGTAGAAGATTTCGACAAAGTTACATTTTCATAGAACATTTTGTCGAAATTGTGTTTTTCTATAAAATTTTGTAAGACAAATTGCATTTTTGTAGCAAATTTCGTCGAAATTATATTTTTATAGAAGAACTCTCACTTTTTTGAAAACAAAATTGTAAAATTTTACTTAAAATTAATGTTCTAGAAAATATCGTCAACATAGAAAATCTTGTCTAAATTTTATTTTCTTAGAAAATTTCGTCAACATTTACTTTTTAAAGAAAATTTTGGCGAAATTTAATTTTTAGAGAAACTATTTTTATCGAAATTGTATTTTTTATTAAAAATTTCGTCGAAATATTATGTTAATTGAAAATTTCGTCGAATTTGTTTTTCTAAAAAAACAAAAGCTTAGACGAAATTAGGGTTTTATAGAGATTTATCTTCTGTTCAATTGTATTTTTCTAGCAAATCTCGCCTAAATTGTATTTTCCTAGAAAATTTCGTCAACATTTCATTTTTAAAGAAAATTTTGGCGATATCTAATTTTTAGAGAAAATATTTTTATCGAAATTGTATTTTTTATTGAAAATTTCGTCGAAATATTATGTTTTTAGAAAAAATTCGACAAATTTCCATTTCTAAAAATTTTTGTCGCAATTGTAGTTTTGTTAAAACTTTTCTAAACAAAAGCTTAGACGAAATTACATTTTTAGAGAAATTGTTTTCGAAATTGCATTTTAATAAAAAAACATGTTCTGCTCAATTGTATTTTTCTAGAAAATTTCGGCTAAATTGCATTTTCGTAGAAAATTTCGTTACAATTTTTTCTCGAAAATGTCGTCGCTTGTATCTAAAGGATGTTACCGAAAAATAAAATTTTGTAGAAACATTTTTTGGAAATTGTATTTTTGTAGACAATTTTAATCGAATTCAAAACATATTTCTATAATATTACAACCAACTTATTTTTGTAGAACATTCGAAATTTCTAGTAAACTTCGTCGAAATAACATTTTAAAAATATCGCCGAATTAGCATATTTCTAGAAAATTTCGTCGCTATTGTATTTTTATAAAAAATTATGTCGAAATTTATTGTTCTAAAAAAATTAAATTTTTGTAGAAGATTTCGACAAAGTTAAATTTTCATAGAACATTTTGTCGAAATTGCGTTTTTCTATACATTTTTGTAAGACAAAGCATTTTTTAGCAAATTTCGTCGAAATCATATTTTTATAGAAGTACTCTCACATTTTTGAAAAAAAAATTTTACAATTTTACTTTTGTAAAAAAAAAATTCAAAATTCTATTTTTGTAGAAAATTCCGTCGATTCTTTTTCTACGCAATATCATCAATAATGCGTTTTTTTTGTAGAAAATTTCGTCAACACTTCATTTAAAAATAGTGGTTTTTAGAGCAGCTGTTTTTTGTCAAAATTGTATTTTGATTGAAAATTTCGTCGAAATTTTGTATTTAGAGAAAAATTCGACGAAATTGCATTCTAAAGTAATTTGTCGCAAAACTTAGCCGAAATAACATTTTTGTAGAAAAATTTATTCGAAATTGCATTTCTGGTAAATTACATTATATTTCTCGTATAAATTGTATTTTCCTAAAAAATTGTGTCTAAATTGCATTAAGATATTCATCAAAATATAATTTTTCTCAAAAATCGTTTTTTTTTTAATTTTTAAAAAAATTAAATGTTTTATGGAATTTTGTCCATAGAAATTACCAAATTGCATTTTCCTCGAAATTGTAGGAAATTTTAATTTCAAGGAAATTATATTTTTATAGAAAATGTTGTCAAATTAAAATTTTTATCACAATTTTAGTACTTATAAATGCCAACAACGGACAAAATTTTATTTTGAAATTTATTTTTATAGAAAAAATTCCTAAAATTGCATTTCTAAATAAATTGTTGAAATTGTATTTTCAAATCAAATTTCGTCGAAATTTTCTATAGAAATCAAATTTCGACGAAATTTTCTATAGAAATCAAATTTCGACGCAATTTTCTATAGAAATTAAATTTCGACGAAATTTTCTATAGAAATCAAATTTCAACTATATTTTCTATAGAAATCAAATTTCAACTATATTTTCTATAGAAATCAAATTTCAACGATATTTTCTATAGAAATCAAATTTCGACGAAATTTTCTATAGAAATCAAATTTCGACGAAATTTTCTATAGAAATCAAATTTCGACGAAATTTTCTATAGAAATCAAATTTCGACGAAATTTTCTATAGAAATCAAATTTCGACGAAATTTTCTATAGAAATCAAATTTCGACGAAATTTTCTATAGAAATCAAATTTCGACGAAATTTTCTATAGAAATCAAATTTCGACGAAATTTTCTATAGAAATCAAATTTCGACGAAATTTTCTATAGAAATCAAATGTCGACAAAATTTTCTATAGAAATCAAATTTCGACGAAATTTTCTATAGAAATCAAATTTCGACGAAATTTTCTATAGAAATCAAATTTCGACGAAATTTTCTATAGAAATCAAATTTCGACGAAATTTTCTATAGAAATCAAATTTCGACGAAATTTTCTATAGAAATCAAATTTCGACGAAATTTTCTATAGAAATCAAATTTCGACGAAATTTTCTATAGAAATCAAATTTCGATAGAAATTTTGTATAGAAATTTTCTATAGAAATCAAATTTTGATAGAAATTTTCTATAAAAATAAAATTTCGATAGAAATTTTCTATAGAAATCATATTTCGATAGAAATTTTCTATAGAAATCAAATTTCGATAGAAATTTTCTATAGAAATCAAATTTCAATAGAAATTTTCTATAGAAATCAAATTTCGATAGAAATTTTCTACAGAAATCAAATTTTGATAGAAATTTTCTATAGAAATCAAATTTTGATAGAAATTTTCTATCGACGAAAATGGTTTTCTATAGTAATCAAATTTATACGAAATTTTCTATAGAAATCAAATTTCTACGAAATTTTCTATAGAAATCAAATATCGAGGAAATTTTCGATAGAAATCAAATTTCGACGAAATTTTGTGTATAAATCGGAAATTTTGATATAAATCAAATTACGAGAAATATTTTGCATATTTCTAGAAAATTTCGTCGCCATTGCAATTTTCTAATAAATGTTGTCGAAATTTAATTTTTTTAAAAAATTAAATTTTTGTAGAAGATTTGCGGCAAAATTACATTTTCTTAGAAAATTTTTTCGAAATTGTATTTTTCTAGAAAATTTTATCGAAATTTTCATTTCTACACAATTTCATCAAAATGCATTTTTGCAAAGAAAATTTCGTTTTTAGAGAAGCTGTTTTTGTCAAAATTGTGTTTTCCTAATACTTTTTTAAAAAAACTTAGCCGAAATTAAATTTCCTAGAAAATTTTGTCGACATTGTATTTTTCTAGAAAATTTCGTACGATAAAATTTCATTTATTGTAGAAAATTTCGTCGAAATTATATTTTTATAGATTATTTTATAAAAAGCTCTCTCCCTCTTTTATCGCAAAAAAAAAATTTCGTCTGAATTTTACTCTCAAAGAAAAATTCGTCGATTTAGTTTTTTCTAGAAAATTTCGTTGCAATTGTTTTTTTTTACAAAAATCGTCAAAATTGTGTTTTAATAGAAAATTATGTCAAAATTATAATTTTATATAAAATTTCTTCGCAATTGCATTTTTTCTTAAAAGCAAAATTGTACTTTTTTAAAAAAAAAATTGTCAAAATTCTATTTTTCTAGAAAATTTTATTGAAATTGTATTTTTCCATAAAACTTTATCAAAAATTCATTTTTTCCATAAAGTGTTGTCAACATTTCATTTTTAAAGAAAAATTTTCGAAATTGTAGGAAATTTTAATTTCAAGGAAATTATATTTTTATAGAAAATGTTGTCAAATTAAAATTTTTATCACAATTTTAGTACTTATAAATGCCAACAACGGACAAAATTTTATTTTGAAATTTATTTTTATAGAAAAAATTCCTAAAATTGCATTTCTAAATAAATTGTTGAAATTGTATTTTCAAATCAAATTTCGTCGAAATTTTCTATAGAAATCAAATTTCGACGAAATTTTCTATAGAAATCAAATTTCGACGCAATTTTCTATAGAAATTAAATTTCGACGAAATTTTCTATAGAAATCAAATTTCAACTATATTTTCTATAGAAATCAAATTTCAACTATATTTTCTATAGAAATCAAATTTCAACGATATTTTCTATAGAAATCAAATTTCGACGAAATTTTCTATAGAAATCAAATTTCGACGAAATTTTCTATAGAAATCAAATTTCGACGAAATTTTCTATAGAAATCAAATTTCGACGAAATTTTCTATAGAAATCAAATTTCGACGAAATTTTCTATAGAAATCAAATTTCGACGAAATTTTCTATAGAAATCAAATGTCGACAAAATTTTCTATAGAAATCAAATTTCGACGAAATTTTCTATAGAAATCAAATTTCGACGAAATTTTCTATAGAAATCAAATTTCGACGAAATTTTCTATAGAAATCAAATTTCGACGAAATTTTCTATAGAAATCAAATTTCGACGAAATTTTCTATAGAAATCAAATTTCGACGAAATTTTCTATAGAAATCAAATTTCGATAGAAATTTTGTATAGAAATTTTCTATAGAAATCAAATTTTGATAGAAATTTTCTATAAAAATAAAATTTCGATAGAAATTTTCTATAGAAATCATATTTCGATAGAAATTTTCTATAGAAATCAAATTTCGATAGAAATTTTCTATAGAAATCAAATTTCAATAGAAATTTTCTATAGAAATCAAATTTCGATAGAAATTTTCTACAGAAATCAAATTTTGATAGAAATTTTCTATAGAAATCAAATTTTGATAGAAATTTTCTATCGACGAAAATGGTTTTCTATAGTAATCAAATTTATACGAAATTTTCTATAGAAATCAAATTTCGACGAAATTTTCTATAGAAATCAAATTTCGACGAAATTTTCTATAGAAATCAAATTTCGACGAAATTTTCTATAGAAATCAAATTTCGACGAAATTTTCTATAGAAATCAAATTTCGACGAAATTTTCTATAGAAATCAAATTTCGATAGAAATTTTGTATAGAAATTTTCTATAGAAATCAAATTTTGATAGAAATTTTCTATAAAAATAAAATTTCGATAGAAATTTTCTATAGAAATCATATTTCGATAGAAATTTTCTATAGAAATCAAATTTCGATAGAAATTTTCTATAGAAATCAAATTTCAATAGAAATTTTCTATAGAAATCAAATTTCGATAGAAATTTTCTACAGAAATCAAATTTTGATAGAAATTTTCTATAGAAATCAAATTTTGATAGAAATTTTCTATCGACGAAAATGGTTTTCTATAGTAATCAAATTTATACGAAATTTTCTATAGAAATCAAATTTCTACGAAATTTTCTATAGAAATCAAATATCGAGGAAATTTTCGATAGAAATCAAATTTCGACGAAATTTTGTGTATAAATCGGAAATTTTGATATAAATCAAATTACGAGAAATATTTTGCATATTTCTAGAAAATTTCGTCGCCATTGCAATTTTCTAATAAATGTTGTCGAAATTTAATTTTTTTAAAAAATTAAATTTTTGTAGAAGATTTGCGGCAAAATTACATTTTCTTATAAAATTTTTTCGAAATTGTATTTTTCTAGAAAATTTTATCGAAATTTTCATTTCTACACAATTTCATCAAAATGCATTTTTGCAAAGAAAATTTCGTTTTTAGAGAAGCTGTTTTTGTCAAAATTGTGTTTTCCTAATACTTTTTTAAAAAAACTTAGCCGAAATTAAATTTCCTAGAAAATTTTGTCGACATTGTATTTTTCTAGAAAATTTCGTACGATAAAATTTCATTTATTGTAGAAAATTTCGTCGAAATTATATTTTTATAGATTATTTTATAAAAAGCTCTCTCCCTCTTTTATCGCAAAAAAAAAATTTCGTCTGAATTTTACTCTCAAAGAAAAATTCGTCGATTTAGTTTTTTCTAGAAAATTTCGTTGCAATTGTTTTTTTTTACAAAAATCGTCAAAATTGTGTTTTAATAGAAAATTATGTCAAAATTATAATTTTATATAAAATTTCTTCGCAATTGCATTTTTTCTTAAAAGCAAAATTGTACTTTTTTAAAAAAAAAATTGTCAAAATTCTATTTTTCTAGAAAATTTTATTGAAATTGTATTTTTCCATAAAACTTTATCAAAAATTCATTTTTTCCATAAAGTGTTGTCAACATTTCATTTTTAAAGAAAATTTCCGTCGAAATTTAATTTTTAGACATCTATTTTTGTCGAAATTGTGTTTTGATTTAAAAATTCGTCAAAATTGCATTTCTAAGTAATTTGTCGCATTTGTATTTTTCCGAATGCTTTTCTAAAAAACTTAGACAATATTACATTTTGTAAATATTTTTCTTCGAAAATGAATTTTCTAGAAAATCTCGTCTAAATTCTATTTTTATAGAAAAAAAAATTCATCAAAAATTAATTTTTTCTAGAAAATGTCATCAACTTTTTATTTTTAAAGGAAATATCGTCGATATATAATTTTTAGAGAAACAATTTTAGTCGACATTTTATTTTTATAGAAAAATTCGTCAAAATTGTATTTCTAAAAAAATTTTCGAAATTGTATTTTATTTTAAAACTTTTCTAAGTAAAATAAGACGAAATTACATTTTCGTATAAATTTCATTTCTTTTCTAGTTATGTATTTTTCTACAAAATAAATCCTAATTGTATTTTTCTACAATTTATTTCGAAATGTCAGTTAAAAAAAATCGTTGAAATTACATTTTTCTAAAAAATTTCGTAGCTATTGTATTTTTCTAAAAGATTTGTCGAAATTTCATTTTTCTAAAATAAATAAACAAAATTATGTTTTTGTAGTAAATGAATTTTCGTAGAAAATATTGTCGAAATTGTATTTTTCTACAAACTATTTTAGTCGAATTTGTAGTTTGATCAAAAATATCGTCAAAATTGTATTTTATAGAAAAATTCGAAAAAATTTCCTTTGCAAAAAACATTTGACGCAATTATATTTTTCTTAAAACATTTCTAAAAAAACCTATATGAAATCATATTTTTGTAGAAAAATTTTTCTAAATTGCATCTTTTTACAGATAATCTCGTCTAAATTGTATAATCCTAAAACATATCGTAATTGTATTTAAAAAATTTCGTCGCTTTAGAATTTTTCTAAAATATTTTTTTCGAAATTTCATTTTTCTGAAAACATGAAACAAAATTAATTTTTTGTACAAGATTTTCGCCGAAACGGTATTTTCCTAGAAAATGTGGTCGAAATTGTACTTTTCTACAAAATTTCGACGACAAAATAGCATTAATGTAGAAAATTTCGAATTTAAAAAATATTTTATTTTTATAAAAAATTAGTCGTTATTATATTTATATACTTGTTGGAAAAAATCGCCAATATTTCGTTTTTAAATTCGCCGAAATTGCTTTTTTATAAAAATTGTCGACGAAATTACATTATTAGAGATATATTCGAGTAGATAGAATTTTGTAAGACAATATAATTTCTGCAAATTTTTGTTTACATATAAACAATTTCATAATTTATCAAAAATTTCATCGAAATTTTAATTATTTTGTATATTACGTCCAAAATATATATTTTATAGAAAATTTTGTCGAAATACATACACTTAAATTTGTATAGACAAAAAGATTCGAAATGTCAATATTGTATTTTGAACGAAAATTTCATAAAAATTAATATTTTCTAGAATATTTTACCGAAATTGAATTTTCCCAGCAAATATTGTCGAAACTGAATTTTTATAGAAAATTATGACGAATTTCATTTTGTAGAAAACCAATGACAATGACATCTAATCCGACCAATGTTCCTTTATTCGGTGAATGGCTTTGCTCAATGGCACTTAATATGTATATGTATATTTATATTAAAGAGTCGCCAAACATGAATTTTTATAAAAAATTTTGTAGAAATTAGTTTTTATGGAAACATTTATCGAAAATTAATTTTTATGGAAAATTTTATTGGAAGTGGATTTATATGGGTAAATTTACATCAAGCATTTTGTAAAAATTTAAATTTTATAGAAAATTTCGTCAAAATTAAAATATTATAGAAAACTACGAATTTTTCAATAAAAATTTAATTTCGATAAAATTTTCTATTGAAATATAATTTTGGCGTATAAAAATTCAAATTTGAGGAAATATGCAAAAATATGGAAATATGATTTTTTTTGTCAAAATTACACTTTCTATAGAAAAATTTGTTGTTCTATAGAAAAATTTGTCAGTATTGTATATTTATAGAAAAAATGTGAGGAAATTGCATTTTTATATACTACTAGCTTACCCGGTGCGCTTCGCAGCCCCCATCTTTTATCTATTTTCTGTTTGGGGTACTGTAAAATAGCTATACCTCTTTATTTCAAAATTACATGATTATTACATATGGTGCAAAATGAAGAAGATTTGATTACTTTTATATATAAAATACGAACCCTCGTTTCATTTCTAGTTTATGTTCAAAGAGTTACCCTGACATCATGGTACAATATGTATCCCTTTTCCCACAGTACCTCTGGACGTTGAAAAACTATTTTTTTGGTTCATACGTTAGCAACTTTCCCCTTGTTTATGTTCCAATACCTACATTCACATCCTGGTACAATATAAAACCACGTTTGTCCCACTGTTTCTATAAAGGTACGAATTTAAAAATCTAAAGTAAATCGCTCCATTGTACCACATTTAACCTTTAGTGTGTCATAATTAACCACTTTGCACCATTGTACAATATTTTAAAATGATAATTGATATTTCAAGATCCAAATTCGCAAGCTTAGACAGTATTTCAACATTTTTGTCCCCTATCTGTGCCATTTATTTAACTTTTTCCCCACGGTTTAAGTAGAAGAACCTATTTGGAAAAAACAATTTCTTAGCTTTGGTTTATGCTGTAAGAGCTACCTTTGCACTCAGGGACCACATTCAACACCTTTTGCACCACTGTTCCATATTAAACACTTTTTATTACACTGTGCTTCTAAAGTACGAATTTTTATACATATCTGGGACTATTTTGTTCCCTTTTTCCCCACTTACCACATTTAACCATTTTAACGTATTTAACTTTTTTGCTTCACCGTACAATATTTAACCCTTTTTGCTCCTCTAAACCATATTTAACACATTTTTTCCCCTCTGTAACATGTTGAACAATTTTTGCTTGCCCCAACTGCATCATAATTTTAACCTTTTTGCACCACAGTGATACATAATTGCAGTGCATCATAATTTTAACCATTTTGCACCACAGTGCTACTAAAAGCATACATTTAGAAAAAAACATTCTTATTTCATATTTAACTTACCCTCTCTCTCTCCCTGCATCCATATTTTTACCCACTGTACTAAATGTACGCTTTTTGACCCACTGTGCTATATTTAACCTTTTGGGTCCACTGAACCAAATTTAACACCTTTTTGTCCTACAATATTTTGTCCACTGTATTTAACCTTTTTTCCCCACTGTACCATAGTTAACACATTTTTGCCCCACTGTTCCATAGTAAACGCTTTTTGCCCCACTGTACCATACTTAACCCATTTTGTTCCACTTTACCATATTTTACTATTTGTGCCCACTGTAACCATTTTTGTCATACTGTACCATAATTAACCATTTGTGTCCCACTGTACCATTCTAACACATTTTTTCCCCATTGTTCCATAGTTAAAGCTTTTTGCCCCACTGTACCATATTTAACCCATTTTGTCCCACGTTACCATATTCAACTAATTGTGCCCCACTGTACTATAATTAACCCTTTTTGCCCCACTGTGTCATACCATTTTTGTCATACTGTACCATATTTAACCATTTGTGTCCCACTGTACCATAGCTAACACATTTTTTCCGACTGTTCCATTGTGAAAGCTTTTTGCCCCACTGTGTCATATTAAACGCTTTGTCTCACTGTACCATAATTAACAGTTTTTGCCCCACTGTACCATATTTAACTCTCTGTGCTCCACTGTACAATATTTAACACAGTTATGCCCCAATGTACTGTATAGTTACCCATTTTTGTCACACTGTAACATATTTAACCCTTTTTGCCCCACTGTATCATAGTAAATACATTTTTGCCCCACTGTTCAATATTTAACGCTTTTTGCCCCACTGTACCATTTTTAACCCATTTGTCCCACTTTACCATATACATATAACTATTTTTACCCCACTGTACCATAGTTAACCCATTTTGCACAACTGTGCCCCATTCAACTCTTTATCTCACTGTACGAAATGTTTACCCACTGTACCATATTTAACAAATTTTCGTCTCACTGTACCGTACTCGTATTTAAAATGTGTCTCCACGCTAGCGTACTTTAACCTTTTTCCCCGACTGTAACATATTTAATCATATTTTCTCCACTCCACTATTTAACCGTTTTTGACCTCTTCATATCTCATTTTTAAGTTCCAATTTTGGCAGATTGTTCCCTTTTTCCCCATGCTCCATAATTAACCCGTCGTGTCCCACTGTGCCTCTTAAAGTTAGAATTACTAAAAATCACTTTCAATCTCTAGTTTATGTTCCAAAAGTTACCCTGGAACCATTGATCCATGTTTGACATTTTTAAGCCACTGTACTACATTTTACACTTTTTGCCCCACTGTGCCCCGAAAACTACGAATACAAAAAAAAACTTAATACCCCGATCAGTTGTCTTAAAGACACCCCTCGCTTCAATTTCCACCATTCTAATATTATATATGTATATATTTATACATTTTTGTCCCACTGTGCCTCTAATTTTTTAAAAAAAATCGCTCCTTGTTCTTGTTTTCGTCTCAAGAGCTACTCTCACACCAAATTTTACGATTCTAGGTCTTGCCATTTGGATTTGGCTGTTGTACCACATTTTTCCCTTTTTACCCCACTGTGTACGTAAATGTTCGAATTTCGAAAAATCCTGTCAATTTCAGAGTCTACCTCATAAGAGCTACCTTCACACCAAATTTCACGATTCTAGCTCTTGCCATTTGAATTTGGCTGTTGTACTACATTTATCCCATTTTTCCCTTTTTACCCCACTGTGTGCGTAAATGTTCGAATTTCGAAAAATCCTGCCTATTTCAGAGTCTACCTCATAAGGGCTACCATCACACAATATTTCACGATTCTAGCTCTTGCCATTTGGATTTGGCCGATGTACCACATTTATCACTTTTTACCCCACTGTGTGCGTAAATGTTCAAATTTCGAAAAATCCTGCCAATTTCTGAGTCTACCTCCTAAGGGCTACCCTCATACCAAATTTCAAGATTCTAGCTCATTTCGTTTAGATTTGGCGGTGGTACCATATTTATCCCTTTTTGCCCCATTGTTCGGCTAATAGTACGAATTTCGAAAAATCCCGCCTTATTGCTCGTCTACGTCCCAAGGACTACCCTCCCACCAAATTTCATGATTCTAGCTTCAGCCGTTTGGCCTGGGCGATGATCAGTCAGTCAATCAGTCAGTCAGTCAGCCAGTCACGCAACAATTTTATATATATAGATTTCAGCGAAATTAAGTCGAAAATATATTTCTATAGAAAATTTTGTCAAAATACATAATATTTTTATAGAAAAATTCGTCAAAATGTGTTTTTTTGTTTATAGAAAAGAAGCGGCGAAAATTCATTTTATAGATGTATCGCCAAAATTGTATTTCGTAGATAAAAGCGTCGAAAATGCTGAATATTTTATCAAAATTGGATTTTTGCAGCAAATACCATCTAAATTTGATTAGGAAAATTAGTACGAAATTCATTTTGTTGCAAAACATAATTATTATAGAAAATTTCGTAGAAGTTGGATTTACACCAAAATTTTAAAGAAAATTTTGTAAAAAATCCAAATTTTATAAAAATTTTCGTCAAAATTTCAATTTAAAATGTTGCTGCAAATTCATCAACATTTTATAGAAAAATGTTTGAAATTGCAACTTTTTTAAAAAAAAAATCTTCGACATTTCGTTTTTATAGAAAATGTTACTAAAATTTTTTTTATAAAAAATACAGTCAAAATTTTAATTACATAGAAAATGTTGACAAAATTAGGTGTTTCCAAAAAAAATCGTTAAGATTTTTTCAAGAAAATGTCATCAAAATTGCATATTTCCAGAAGATAACGACGAAATTGCTTTGGTATTTCGACAAAAAAATTTTTAAATTTCAAACAATGCATTTCAAACAATTAAATTTTTCTACAAAATTTGGTGATTTTTTTTTTTTTTTGAAATTTTGTTGAATTCATTTTCATAGAAAAAGCCGTCGAAAAGGCATTTTTTAAAAAACAAATTCTCTGACGTAGGATTTCATAATAAATAATATCTTCAATAATTTTATACCACTTTTGTCAAAATTAAAATTTTATGGAAAATTTCAATAAAACTGCATATTTCCAGAAAATTTCAATAAAACTGAATGTTTCCAGAAAATTTCAATAAAACTAAATGTTTCCAGAAAATTTCAATAAAACTGAATTTTTCCAGAAAATTTCGGTAAATTGATTTTTTTCAAAAAAAAAAAATCGTCGAAATTACGTTTTTATAGAAAATTTTGTAAAAATGTAGTTCGCAATACAGAAAATGTCTTCAAGATTTAATTTCTTTAGAAAATTTGGTTTAAATTAAGTTTTTTTTTTTTAATAATTTCGTCGGAATTGTAATTTTACAGAAAATGTTCTCGAAATTGCATTTTATCCCCTCAACTTGCAGGTAGGAGGGTATATATCATTTGCTATGACCCAAAAGTGTAACACATTGAAGGAGTGAACACAAAATGACGTCGAAATTGCGTTTTAGGAATATTTAGTCCAAATTGCATTTTTCTAGAAAATTACGGGTTTTCAAGTTTTTTTTTTAATTTTTTAAAATTTGGCTTAATTTCATTTTAGTATTTTTTTTTGGAAATTTTTGTTTCGAAATATCTGATGAAATAATGTCAAATTTTTGTCCAAATTACATTTTTTATAAAAAAAAATCGTCGCAACTATCATCGAGATTTTCTATAAAATTGCCAAAAACGACAAAATATTGTATATAACTGCATCGTCGACAACATTTTCGATAAAACGATAATTTCAACGAAATTGTCTTTAAAACTGAAATTGTTGTCTAGACAACTGCAATTTCACTGAAATTGTCTATAAAACGACAATTTCGACGAAATATTCAATAAATTCACCTGTTGCTGCCTTCAAAGGCTCTTCTCCGAATTGGGGCTGAGTGCACTACAATTACATTCCAATTAATTAATTAATTGTCCCTGATAATTTCCTTTAATCCTTTGTGTGGCTCAATTGCTTTATGGCTGTTGTGTATACCAGGAATTTCATTGTAAGTCGTAAGTAAGTCTTTGTCAGTTTATTTGAAAGTTCTTTCGAAATCATGTGCATATTTCCACGAAAGTGCTGTAGATGCAATAAAGGCAGAAAATTCCTGATCCCACAACAACACATTTAAACAAGACAACAAGATCTGAGGAATATATTGATACCAAATATTTGATATCATCAGTTCATAGGTGAGTTTAATATTCGGAATACTTAAATGCAAATAAATATTTGTTTCGTAAATAATACATATATAGTAATTGGGACAATATACCACAGAAGCGATTTTTTTCAGCGTGTAATTTAGTAAATTTAGTAACTGTAGAACTTCTACATTTGAAATTATACTTTTCAAAAAACATTCGTTGTCAAAATTAAAAAAAAAATGGCAAAAATACAGAACCTCCTTTTTGTAAAATATAACTTCATAATAACTTTTGTCTCAGCCGGTATATCTATGTTTGAATCGAAAGAAAATCTATAGTATATGGAATACAAACTTTTAAATATTATATATTTCTGAGCAAATAAATTTGATTTGAAATTCAATAAAATGTATTTAGAACACGCATATATATGAACACTTATATCACTATAAAATATATTTGAAAACTAATTTTCTCAAATAACATATATGTATGTGTTTATATACAAAATAAAATTAATGTTTAGGAATTTGTCTAAATATATTTTGTTTTAAAAACATTTTCTAAACGTTGCAGATTTTTTGGAATTTCATTTTTAATTTTGCATTGGTTTCGAGTTATACCTTAGCATTTAAAATGACATAAGTAGCAATAACTTTTATTTTAACGCAAAAATGTTTAAATTCGATTCGAACCCATCAAAGAATGTATCATTTCAATTACAAAGGAATTTGCGCTTAGCATTTACACTTTGTGGAAAAAATAACCTTGAGTTACTAAAAAACATAAAACTTGTCTTAAAATTAAGGTATTGACATATTTTCGGAATACTTAAATGCAAATAAATATTTGTTTCGTAAATAATACATATATAGTATTTGGGACAATATACCACAGAAGCGATTTTTTTCAGCGTGTAATTTAGTAAATTTAGTAACTGTCGTTAAAACAATTAGAAAACATATTTTTTCTCTAAACAATTGTTTTACGTTGGCACGAAAAAAAAAAACATAAAAAATCGCAAAAATTTAGTTCGTTCGATTTTTTTAAAGCTAGCATCCTAACTAAAGAAGCAACAAGTCTATGGATAAATGTGTATGTTATGACCCATATTGTAAAAATAAAGAATTTAAAAAAATATATATTTCTTCATATTTTTTATTTTGGCCATTTTGTTTGGCGGTACCCAAAGGGGCGTGGCAATAACCCCAACCCTCACATTAGGTATATATTATTGCTACGGGCCAAAAGTGTAGCACATCGAGGGAGTGACCTAAGATCCCAAGTATGTTCGGCAGAAATCCGTTTAAGGACATTTGTGAAATGTCCGTCCGTCTGTCTCGCTGGAGCACGATAACTCTTGAAAGAAGTAACGAATTGATTTCAAATTTGGTATGTAATATGTTCTATGTTCTATCTCAGGCTATGTTCGAAGATGGGCCATATTGGTCCACTCATTCTGGAACCTACCGCACAAAGTGTTAAAATTTAGTGAAATAACGGGTTTTCAAATAGGGATGATATGATTTTGAAGTGACGTTTCGGCCATTTGTAATATGTCAGTCATGATCTGTCATTTGTTTTTCATTGTATTCAGTAGTGTTTACTTACAGTTTCATCATGGAGAGATATACGCAAGAACAACGTTGACAAATTATTCAGTTCTATTACACTATGCAACAAATGAACACTTTTTGAAAAATACACGGACTTGACAGTGTAGGTTCGATTCTACTATCAAAGGGTAGTACATATAACCCTATACTTGTTTTTTTGAAAAAGTAAAGGTAAAATATATTTTTTTCACTTTTTTCAGCATAACTTCCAGGGACTCGTAATTTTTCAATAACAATGCTTGGCAAAATTGTAGCCAACGTAAATCTGAACAACTTTTGTGAACATATCAATACAATCTGAACGTGTCTGGGCACCCTAAATAGCTCAAAAAACCACATTGTACCCCAAAAATTTTAGTATTTCACTATTATGTAAGAAAAATATATTTTTTTGGTATAGGGTATGTTCAGCAAATTTATAGAAAATATTAAGGCCAATAATTTTGTGGGACATATTAACCCTCTAGCTCCCCACTTAACTGTAATTTTTTGCCCCATTTGAGCAAAACGTAAAAAACACCGCTTAAAATGGGGAGGGCGGGGATGAAATGTTCTACAAAAATGTTGGCCATAAAATTTCACTATATGTGTCAGAACACACCAAAGCTCAAAACATAACACAACCACCAAAAAATGGTAAAATTCCTGTTCGTGCAGCAATGTTGTCAAACGATTTAGTGGTCGAAGCAATAACGATACCAATAAAGGGCGTTTTTGACTGTAATTTGACAGTTTTTTTGGTTTTTGTGTTAAGTTTCGGGCTTTGATGTGTTCTGACACATATAGTGAAATTTTATGGCCAACATTTTTGTAGAACATTTCACCCCCCCCCCCGCTCCCCATTTTAAGGGGTGTTTTTACGTTTTGTTAAAATGGGGCAAAAAATTACAGTTATGTGGGGGAGCTAGAGGGTTAATATGTTCCACAAAAATATTGGCCTTAATATTTTCTAACAATTTACTGAACATACCCTAAACCAAAAAATATATTTTTGTTACATAATAGTGAAATACTAACATTTTTGGGGTAAAATGTGGTTTTTGAGTTATTTAGGGTGCCCAGACACGTTCAGATTGTATTGATATGTTCACAAAAGTTGTTCAGATTTACGTTGGCTACAATTTTGCCAACCATTGTTATTGAAAAATTACGAGTCCCTGGAAGTTATGCTGTAAAAAGTAAAAAAAAAATATATTTTTCCTTTACTTTTTCAAAAAAAAAAGTAACGGAAAAATTGTTTTTTCGCAAAAAAATTTAAGAAACTTTGTTCAGCATATTCTTAGCTACATTATTGCCAAATATAGTTAAGCGGTATCACCAAGTCTGAATTAGATGTTGGACAAAAGCTGATGACACCTTTTTTGAGGGGCCCACTGATTTTCAGAAACTTTGGAGACCCATAAAAAAAAATTGGTCACCAACTTCGTCAAACCGGGTATAGGGTTATACTACCCTTTGATAGTAGAATCGAACCTATACTGTCAAGTCCCTGTATTTTTTTCACTGTTGCACAGTGTTATCAAAATAAGCGTTCTCCAATTGCAACTTTTGGTGCGCTAAGTCAATTTTTTTTTAAATCAAAAAAAAAAACACTTTCCCTTCGAACTACGACCTTGACACCCACGAGTAATATTTTAGCTCTCGTTAAGAGCTATCTTTTTGCCACTGACCAATTGTGGCTACGTGACACACAGCAAATGACACAATTGAATTGTGGCGAGAAATGTTTGCAGATTCGATTATTTCAAGAAATTGTGATATTGAATGGCTTCCAAGAAGTTGTGATTTAACACCATTAGACTATTTCTTGTGGGGTTATTTGAAGTCATTGGTCTTTCGAAATAACCCAGACTATCTTCAAGCTTTACAAGACAATATTGAAGGTGCCATTCATGGCATACGATTTGATTTAGTGGGAAAATTGCTCGAAAATTGGGTTCATCGAATTCGTTCCTGCAGAAGAAGTCGTGGAGGCCATTTGAATGACGTTTAATTTAGAACTTAATTGTATCGATTGTACTTTACATTAAATAAAAAAACTTTTGAATTTCCTTAACAATATGTGTGTTTTTTTTATCAACTTAATCATATCACTCTTATTGGAAACCCCGTTATTTTTGGCCCGTGCTATCTTCAGGAACATTCTCTAGGAAGTTTCCTCTAAGATGAATATACATATGATAAGATATGAGTTTTTTTTTTAAATAATTTCTTCTATAAATCCAAAATATGACACAAACCTTTTAAAAAAAAAAAACAAAAAAAATCTATCTTTTTAAATATTTATTCCAATGACCATAACTTTTGTCTTATTGGGTATATCGGATCGAAATTAAATTTTTAAAGAAAATTTTAGTCGAATTTTCATTGTAATAAAAAAACTTTTGTAAAGAAAAAATCGTAAAAATTGTATTTCTCTAGACAATACGTCGATATTGTAGTTTTATAGAAGATTTTGCTCGAAATTTCATTTTTATGCAAAAATTTTCATTGAAATTGTATTTTTATAGAAAATATCGTCAAAATTATCTTTTTCTAAGAAATTTCATCGAAATTGCCTTTTTCCGCACAAATTCATCAAAAATGCATTTTTTCTAGAACATTTTTTCAACATTTAATTTTTAAAGAAACTATTCGATCTTTAGTTTTTTTTTTTGGAAAAATTCGTAAAAATGTAATTTCTAACAAATGTTGTCAAAATTTTTCTTAGAACTTTGTTTCTTTAAAGTTTTTTCAATAAACTTAGACTTTACATGTATTTTTATTTATAAGACATTTCTTTGAAATTTTTATAGAAAATTTGTCAAAATTGTATTTTTATAGAAAAATTGTCGAAATTGCACTTATGTATGTGTATATAAGTAGAAAAAACGTCGACATAGCGTTTTTGTAGAAAATGTCAACAAATTTGCATTATTCTATAAACATTTTATTTTGCAAAAAAAAAATAAAATTTTTCTAGAAAATTTCGCCGATATTGCATATTTCCAGATATTCAATTTTTGTAGAAAATATGACATATGTAAACCTTTTTCAAAAAAAAAATTCCAAAAAAAATTCCAAAAAAATGTATTTTTTTAATATTTATTCAAATGACCATAACTTTTGTCTTATTTGGTACATCGAATCGAGAATAAATTTTTAAACAACATTTTTGTCGAATTTTCATTCTAATAAAAAAACTTTTGTAAAGAAAAAATCGTACAAATTTTATTTCTCTAAACAATACGTATTGTAGTTTTATAGAAAATTTTGCTCGAAATTTCATTTTGATGCAAAAATTTTCATTGAAATTGTATTTTTATAGAAAATGTCGTCAAAATTATCTTTTTCTAAGAAATTTCATCGAAATTGCCTTTTTCTGCACAAGTTCATCAAAAATGCAACATTTAATTTTTGAAAAAACTATTAGAACTTTTGTTTTTTTTTTTGGAAAAATTCGTAAATATGTCATTTCTAAAAATGACATATTTACGAATTGCACTTATGTATGCGTATATAAGTAAAAAAAACGTCGACATAGCGTTTTTGTAGAAAATGTCAACAAATTTACATTATTCTATAAAAATTTTATTTTGCAAAAAAAAATAAAATTTTTCTAGAAAATTTCGCCGATATTGCATTTTTACAGATATTCAATTTTTGTAGAAAATATGACATATGTAAACCTTTTTCAAAGAAATTACAAAAAATCTATTTTTTAAATATTTATTCAAATGACCACAACTTTTGTCTTATTGGGTATATCGAATCGAGAATAAATTTGTATAGAACATTTTTGTCAAATTTTCATTCTAATAAAAACTTTTGTAAAGAAAAAATTTTATTTTTCTAGACAATATCGTCGACATTGTAGTTGTATAGAAGATTTTGCTCGAAATTTCATTTTAATGCAAACATTTTCATTGAAATTGTATTTTTATAGAAAATTTCGTCAAAATTATCTTTTTCTAAGAAATTTCATCGAAATTGTCCTTTTCCGCACAAGTTCATCAAAAATGCATTTTTCTAGAACATTTTTTTAACATTTAATTTTTAAAGAAACTATTCGATCTTTTGTTTTTTTTTTTGGAAAAATTCGTAAAAATTTCATTTCTAAGAAATGTCAAAATTTTTCTTCGAATTTTGTTTCTTAAAAGTTTTCTCAATAAACTTAGACTTTACATGTATTTTTATTTATAAGACATTTCTTTGAAATTTATATAGAAAATTTTGTAAAAAAATTTTTTTATAGAAAAATTGTCGAAATTGCACTTATGTATGCGTATATAAGTAGAAAAAACGTCGACATAGCGTTTTTGTAGAAAATGTCAACAAATTTACATTATTCTATAAAAATTGTATTTTGCAAAAAAAAATAAAATTTTTCTAGAAAATTTCGCCGATATTGCATTTTTCCAGATATTCAATAACTTTTGCCTTATTTGGTACATCGAATCGAGATTAAATTGTTAAAGAAAATTTTAGTCGAATTTTCATTCTAATAAAAAAAACTTTTGTAAAGAAAAAATCGTAAAAATTTTATTTCTCTAGATAATACGTCGATATTGTAGTTTTATAGAAGATTTTGCTCGAAATTTCATTTTAATGCAGAAATTTTCATTGAAATTGTATTTTTATAGAAAATGTCGTCAAAATTATCTTTTTCTAAGAAATTTCATCGAAATTGCCTTTTTCTGCACAAGTTCATCAAAAATGCAACATTTAATTTTTGAAAAAACTATTCGAACTTTTTTTTTTTTTGGAAAAATTCGTAAATATGTCATTTCTAAAAAATGTTGTCAAAATTTTTCTTAGAACTTTGTTTCTTAAAAGTTTTCTCATTAAACTTAGACTTTACATGTATTTTTATTTATAACACATTTCTTTGAAATTTTTATAGAAAATTTTGTCAACAACTTTTTTTTTATAGAAAAATTGTCGGAATTGCGCTTATGTATGTGTATATAAGTAGAAAAAACGTCGACATAGCGTTTTTGTAGAAAATGTCAACAAATTTACATTATTCTATAAAAATTTTATTTTCCAAAAAAAAAAATACAATTTTTCTAGAAAATTTCGGCGATATTGCATTTTTCCAAATATTAAATTTTTTTAGAAAATATGACATATGTAAACCTTTTTAAAAACAAGTAAGAAAGTTTCAGTCGGGTAAACCGACTAAGGTATACCCTCACTTTGTGAGTAATGTAATATATAACATTACACCAATAAATCTGTCAATTTGTGTGGGAGGTACCAGAAGGGGTTTTCCAAATACACATATTTTTCGGTAAACAGTACATTCCTAAATACATTGCATTGTGCTGAACTATAAGCGTTTATGTGCACTGGTATATTAAAGTTACGAGCTATGTAATTTTGGTATGATTTGGTCATTTTGTGTGGGAGGTACAAAAAGGGGCGGGGTGATAACGCCCACTTTTTACAGGACTATAGGCACTATAACAGCATTACACTGTACAAAATTTCAAGTATTTGTATGCACTGGTATTAAAGTTGCAAGCCGTTCACTTTTGGTACGAAACGGTCCATTTGTGTGGGAGGTACCAAAAGGGGCTGTACAATAATGCCCATTTTTTACCGGACTATAGGCGCTACAAAAACATTATACTGTACAAAATTTCAAGTATTTTTATACACTGTTATTAATGTTATAAGCTGTTAACTTTTGGTGCAAAATGGTGCATTTGTGTGGGAGGTACCAAAAAGGACGTGGCGACTTCGCCCATTTTTCTCGAGTTGATAGCGACTAATAAGCTAATACTATGTGTGAAATTTCAAAAGATTCGAATAAGTAGTATAGCAGTTATTAAAGAATCAATATTTTACAACATTTTAACCCTTTGTGGGGGAGTTACTAGAAGGAGTGGACCAATATGGTCCATCTTCGAACTTAGCCGGAGATAGAAAAAAATATTACCACATACCAAATTTGAGGTCAATCGGTTACTCCTTTCGAGAGTTATCGTGCGCACCAGCCAGCAGACAGACAGACAGACGGACGGACATTGCTCATTCGACTTAAAATGACCCAAAACGGATTTCCTCCGAACATACTTGGGGTCTTAGGTCACTCCTTCGACGTGTTACACTTTTTTCCGTTGCAAATGATATATACCCTCGTCACACTAAAGTGAGGGTATAAAAATTACAAAAAAAATATTTTTTTAAATATTTATTCAAATAACCATAACTTTTGTCTTATTGGGTATATCGGATCGATATTAAATTTGTAAAGAAAATTTTTGTCGAATTTTCATTCTAAATGTTTGTAGAGAAAAACTCGTAAACATTTTATTTTTCTAGACAATATCGTAGACATTGTAGTTTTATAGAAAATTTTGCTCGAAATATCATTTTAATGCAAAAATTTTCGTCGAAACTGTATTTTTTATAGAAAATGTCGTCAAAATTATCTTTTTCTAAGAAATTTCATCGAAATTGCCTTTTTCCGCACAAGTTCATCAAAAATGCATTTTTTCGAGAATATTTTTTCAACATTTAATTTTTAAAGAAACTATTCGAACTTTTGTTTTTTTTTTTTTGGAAAAATTCGTAAAAATTTCATTTCTAAAAAATGTAAACATTTTTCTTCGAATTTTGTTTCTTAAAAGTTTTCTCAATAAACTTAGACTTTACTGACATTTTTAGAAAACATTTCTTTGCAATTTTTATAGAAAATTTTGTCAAAATTGTATTTTTATAGAAAAATTGTCGAAATTGCATTTATGTGTATATAAGTCGAAAAAATCGTGGACATAGCGTTTTTGTAGAAAATTTCAACAAATTTACATTATTCTAAAAAAAAAAAATTATATTGCAAAAAAATTGAATTTTTCTAGAATATTTCGTCGATATTGCATTTTTCCAGATAGTAAATTTTTGTAGGAAATATGACATATGTAAACCTTTTTAAAAAAAAAATATTACAAAAAATCAAATTTTTTTAAATATTTATTTGAATAAACTTAAAACCATAACTTGTGTTTTATTGGGTACATCGGATCGAATGTTTACTCATCATATAGCAAATTTTGTTGCCTATTTAGTAAAGTTGATATGCAAGAAATTGGTGCATATTATGCTCAGATATTCTCAAAATACCAAGGCAACGTCGGTAATAAAATTTAAAATTATATTTGCAATTGCAGATATCTCGGTAACTATACTAGATAACTCTTAGGTGTAAAAAGACTTCTTGTTGCCCGCAGTTAGTAGAAGGCACACAATTAATTAGACGAAAAAGACACAAGTTGCACGCGTTTAATCATATACCCCCGTATACCTTAGGCTGTTCAAATTTAAAACTTATTTTCTCTAATAACTCTTCTACAAAACATGCCACACAGTTGTGTTGCACTAGGTTGAAAGTTCTAAATGTATCACCCTATAGATAGTGCCTCTGCTTCCAAAGAAATCACACCGAGAATATATACACACAAGAATTCCCCGAAAGCAGATGCAACTGGGAAATATGCCATGCATTTTTCTTGGGAAACTTGTTTGATTGTGTTGGCTTTTTGACTGACTGCCACGTTGGCATATTGTGGGACGTTAAATGGGTCACCGCTATATAGTATTTCTTCTTCTATAGAAATACAAATAATCTGAGAGCAAAGCTGAAACTTGATAAAATGTCATGCATTTTTCATGGGAAACTTGTTGACTATTAAATAACTGTTGGATTGGCAAATTGTTGGACGTCATGGCAAATCCTTGCTCATCGGGAAACAAAGCATGCATTTCAGGGAAAATCGTACTTCTAATAGACGACAATACGTCCAGATACCATGAAAAATACTCGTATTAAAAAATAACATCTCACCTATTTCCGAGAAGTTTTTCTGACAACCGCCCATGTCAAAAGCAATCAACAGATTTGAGCAATTCAAGAATTCATAAAAGCTACGAATGCAAACTAAAACTGGAAAAGTTTATGTAGTTCCACAGCAAAAAAGAAAAATATGTCAGTTATTTGAAAAAAAAAAAATAAAATTTTATGAACTTCCCAGGATGCACTATTGCGGAAAAACTAAAAAACATACTTTTGTTTTCCGAAATTTAAAGAAACTAAAATGAAAACCAGTAAGGTAGAGCCAAAGGCGAGCGGAGCCGACTATGTAGCTGACACCATGGAATGGTACATCTAGTGGTTTCTTATTGAATTAGATGTTATTTTGACGTTGACAGTTCATTCCAGCTCGAAATCCTGACTGAATATGAGTAACGTGGAACGAATTGTATAGCATTAAACTTGAACAACGTTCGGAAGTAATGCAAATTCTGTATAGCCCAAAGAGTGAAAGTTAAAAGTTTTGACCGAAAGGAGACACTCAACGCGGCTGCTGTATGCATTTTTGTGCAAAAAGTTCGTTAGACTGACATGCTGGTGGACAACACCCTTGGTCTCCGTCATTGTACAGTGCATACTAACCCGAATATGCCGTAGCCGAGAGTACTGGACTCGCCGTCGATCTCAACCACTCAAGATTTCACGCATGATGAGAATTTTGCACAATATACTCGTTACATTCGCTAAGTGAAGAAAGCCCCATGACGATCTTACGAAAACTGCAATTGATTGGAAGCCCCAAGGAAATTGCAGACAAGGACGAACATCACACACCTGGCGTCGTCAAATTGGCGTAGAAGCTGACAGACAAAGCAAGAGTTGAAACTAAATCAAATTATTAACTTTGGAGAGATCTAATAGAAAAAAAATAATATAGTTATTCGTCCAATTGACTTAATATTTGAAGGCTCACGATCATAGCTTTTCAGTTTGGGCCTTAGAGCAGCTCGTAATGGACAACGATTTTTTTCGGAAAATCATATCTTCTGACGAAGCGCATTTTCAACTCGGCGGCTATGTTAACAAGCAAAACGGCAGCATTTGGGCAGTTGGGTTATCTACTTCTTAGTACATATATGACATGTAGGTTTATATATACATACCGTAGTTGATAACTGTTTGTATTATCTACTGCTCTGTTTAACGAACAGTTTGGTTAGCTAACCCTTAGTAGACTACTAGTTGGGTTATCTATTCCTTAGTAAATGACCAGTTGGTTTTTTTACTCCGGAGTATGCGGCTACCTGTGTTATATACTCCTAAGTAGATGACCAGTTGCGTTTTCTACTTCTTACTACATATTATGTTATCTACTTCTAAATGGAGGACCAGTTGGGTTATCTACTTCTAAGTGGAGGACCAGTTGGGTTATCTACTTATTAGTAGAGGACCAGTAGGGTTATATACCCATTAGTAGAGGACCAGTTGGGTTATCTACTTAATATTTGACGACCAGTTGGGTTATATACTCCTTAAGACGACCAGTGAGTGGGTTATATACTCCTTAAGACGACCAGACGGTTATCTATTTCTTAGAAAACGACCCGACCCCTTTTACCCCTTAGCATGCGGCTGCTTGGGTTATCATCTCTCTAGTAGAGGACCCGTTGTTTTATCTACTCGACCCGTTGCTTTATCTAATAGAGGACCTGGTGGATTATCTACCTATGTATTACTTGGGTTATCTACTTCTTACTAGACGATCTATTGGGTTATATATGCCTTAGTAGATGACCAGCTAGGTTGTCTACTCATTAGTAGCGGACCAGTTGAGTTCTCTACTTACTATTTGGCGACCAGTTGTGTTATCGTCTACTCCTTAAGACGACCTGTGGCTTATCTTTTCCTTAGTAAACGATCAGTTTGATCTTTTTAATCCTTAGTATGCGGCTAATTAGTTTATCGTCTCCCCAGTGGAGGACCAATTTGCTTATCTACTTCTTAGTAGACGACTTGTTGGGTTATATTATATGCCTTAGTATATGACCAATTGGGTTATCTACTCCTTAGTAGATTACCAGTTGGCACAGGTTAGGTTATATCGGGTCCGTCAATAAGAGCGCTACAAACGTTTTTTTTTAATAAAACAAAAACGGTTTTGGATATCAATGCAATTCTTTATTCCTGTGAAAGTACGCTCGATGCCATTATGTATGGAACTCGATTTCTTTTGCATGGCCACCACGGGCACGCTTGCAGAAGTCCAGACGCTGAACCCAATTTTCGACGGTTTTCAAGCATAAATCGGCCGATACTTCTGCAATTTCACGTTCGATATTGGTACGAAGTTAATCAATCGTCGATGGCTTGTTGGCATAGACCATCGACTTGACGTAGCCCCACAGGAAATAGTCTAACGGCGTCAAATAGCACGACCGAGGCGGCCAATCGACTGGACCATTTCGTGAGATAACACGTTCTCCAAACTTGGTTTCCAATAAATTGATTGTGGCATTCGCTGTGTGGCTTGTGGCGCCGTCCTGTTGGAACCACATGTCCTCCAAGTCCATATCATCCAATTGGAGCCAAAAATATTAGGTTATCATTGAACGGTAGCGATTCCCATTCACAGTAACGTGCCGGTCTTGATCATCACGGAAGAAGTACGGCCCAATGACGCCGCCGACCCATAAACCGCACCAAACCGTAATTTTTTCGGGATGCAATGATGACTCATGGAGTACTTGTGGATTGCTGTCTGACCAATAATGCATATTTTGTTTATTGACGAAGCCATTCAGCCAGAAATGAGCCTCATCGCTGAAGATGATTTTTCGCGCTCTTAACGTTGAGGCCACTGACTCCGAATTTCGGTAGTAAATTTTAATAATTTCGACTCGTAGTTGGCTCGTATATCTTTCCATCATGAAATGGCAAACCTTACTGAAGAGAAATGTCAAAAGAGCGGCAAAAAAATATGGCGTCGTCTGCTGTCCCTGTCGATCTACTTTTGTAGCGTCCCTGTTGAAAACCCCTTTATATTCCTTTGTAGATGACCCGTTGTTATATCTAATCCTTAGTTGACGACCAGAAAGGTTATCAACTCCTTAATAGACTACAAGTTGGGTTATCTATTCCTTAGTACATGACCAGTTGGGTTATTTACATATTAGTTGACGACCAGTTTGGTTACCTACTCCTTAAGATGACCATATATGCCTAAATAGATGACCATTTTGGTTATCTACTCCTTAGTAGACGACCAGTTGGGTTATCTTTTCCTTAGTAGACGACTAGTTGGGTTACATATTCCTTAGTAGACGACACGTTGGTTTATCTACTCCTTAGCAGGCTATGAAGCCGACGCGGCGCAAACCGGCGGCGCGCCATCGCCGATGATTTTTTACAAGCCGGCGCCGCCGCCGATTTTAGCGGCTCATATCGGCTGAAACTCGCCGAATTTTATTTGGTGAGTAAAGAAGATTTTATTTTTGCAACCATGAAAATTTAGAAAACGAGCTATAATTTAGAGCTATGATTTCATTTATTAAAAAAATATTATAAAAATATACGGGAATTTTAAATAAAAAATGCGTTTTGGGTTTTACGAAAATTACAGCTGAACCGATTTTTTCAAAGTCTACGTTTAAAAAAGTTTGAGTTCCAAAAAAATGGTTTCCCTCGATTTTTTTTCAAATTTTCACAGAATATTCGCAAGGGCGTTTAAAATTCATATGTGCAGAAATAAAAAAAGCGCCAAAATTAAGAGACCGATCCTAGTATTTCGTCCATTACCCAAAACCATCGGATCAAAACTCCGGAACGACCCAATTCCTTTTGGTCAAGGATTGTCAACTTAATAACAAATGTATCAACCATTGAAGATTTATTAAACCGATTTTTAATATTATATCAAACTTCCATAACTTTGTGTTAATTTTAAGTTTTTTCCTCTATCGCTAAATATCAAAAAAAAAAAACACTTTTGCAGGAGAATTACATTCGTATTCGTGCGCTTTCGATTGTGGAAAATTACCGGCTCAGCCGATTGTTGAAATTTGATCGGCTCAGTCGATCAGCAGCCGCCGCCTATCGATATTTTTCCATGCGCCGCCGCCGCCGAAAATTTGGGTCGGCTTCATTGTCTGCTCCTTAGTCGACGGCCAGATGGGTTACTATGATGCCAGTGGGTTTATCTATTACTTTAGTAGACGACCAGTTGAGTTATCTACTACTTTAGTAGATGACCAATTGGGTCATTTCCTCCTTAGTAGATTTCCTGTTGAGTTGTCTGCTCCTCAGTAGACGACAAGTTAGGTTATATATTCCTTGGTAGATGGCCCGTTGTTTTATATGCATAATTCTTAATTGAGGACCAGTAAGGTTATCAACTCCTTAGTAGACTACCAGTTGGGTTATCTAGTCCTTAGTACATGACCAGTTGGGTTATCTACTTATTAGTCGACGACCAGTTGGGTTGCCTACTCCTTGAGACGACCAGTTGGGTTATCTATTCTTGAATAGCCGACCTTTCAGGTTATATATGTATGTCTAAGTGGATGACCAGTTGGGTAATCTATTCCTTAGTGGATAGTCAGTTGGCTTAGCAATCCCTTAGTAGATGATCAGTTGTTAGGATGCCAGTTGGGTTATCTACTACTTTAGTAGGCGACAAGTTGAGTTATATAATCCATAGTAAATGACAGGTTGGGTTGTTTACTCCTTAGTATGCGACTACTTGCATCATCTAGTCCTTAATAGATGACAGGATAAATTATATATTTCTTAGTAGATGGCCTTAAGACGGCCAGGTGGGTTATCTACTCTTTAGTAGACGATCAGTGTGGTTATATATTCCTTAGTAGATGACCCGTTGCTTTACTCTTTATTACGCCGCCAGTTGAGTTCTCTACTTCTTAGTAGACGACCAGTAGAGTTATTTATTTTTTAATAAATTTCTAGTTGGGTTTTGTACTCCTTAGAATGTGGCTACTTACTTGCGTTATCTACCCCTTAGTAGAGTTGGGTTATCTACTCCTTAGTAGACTACAAGTTGGGTTATATACTCCTTAGTATATGACCCGTTGTTTTATCTACTCCTTAGTGACGACCAGTTGAATTATCTACTCCTTAGTTGAAGACCAGATGGGTTATATACTCCTTAGTAATTTACCAGAAGGGTTTTAATTTCTTAATATGCGGTTTTTTGGGTTATCTAGTGGTTAGTAGAGGAGTAAATGGGTTATGCACTTATTAGATGACGACATGTTGGGTTATCTAATTCTTAGTAGATGACCTGTTGGGTTACATATGTCTTATACTGCGAGAGCAAACGTATTTTGGCCCTTGAGAACATTTTGATTTTCAGTAGCTACTAAATATGTACCTTCTTTGAATTTCGCTTACTTCGCAAGTTATTTGGAAAGGTTCATTCTAGAGTCTCCCATACAATCGGAAGCCTCCAACTCAAAACAAGTTTCTCTATATCCTCTAAATTATTAAAATTTACGAATGACTAAGCAAGGAGTGAATGAATTATCATCAATGATTGGTTATAACGAGTTTTCCAATAAGAGTAATATGATTTCTTTGAATAAAAAAAACACACACTTATTGTTAAGGAAATTCGAAAGTTTTTTATTTAATGTGAAGTCCAATCGATACAATTAAGTTCTAAATAAAACGTCATTCAAATGGCCTCCACGACTTCTTTTGCAGGAACGAATTCGATGAACCCAATTTTCGAGCACTTTTTCCACTAAATCAAGTCGTATGTCATGAATAGCACGTTCAATATTGACTTGTAAAGCTTGAAGAGAGTCTGGTTTATTTCGAAAGACCAATGACTTCAAATAACCCCACAAGAAATAGTCTAATGGTGTTAAATCACAACTTCTTGGAAGCCATTCAATATCACAATTTCTTGAAACAATCACGTAGTCACAATCGGTCAATGGCAAAAAGATAGCTCTTAACGAGAGCTAAAATATTGCTCATGGGTGTCAAGGTCGTAGGTCGACTGGAAAGGGTTTTTTTGGATTTTAAAAAAAATGGACTTAGCATCATTTTTAAATGTGAACAGGAAGTTTATTTTTGCTCTAGCTCCTTAACGGTATGTCGGATCGGGAATCGGTCAATGGTAAAAAGATAGCTCTTAACGAGACCTTGACCTTGTAGTAGGTCGACTGGAAAGTGTTTATATATTTAAAAAAAAATTTACTTAGCGCACAAAAAGTTGCAATTGGAGAACGGTTATTTTGATAATAAAATTGAATAATTTGTAAACGTTGTTCTTGCGTATATCTCTCCATGTTGAAATTGTAAACACTACTGAATACAATGAAAAACAAATGGCAGAAACGTCACTGCAAAATCATATCATCCCTATTGGAAAACCCGTTAGTCTGCTTAATATAAGCTCAATGAACTTTTGAATAAATTCCGATGCTTTTATTATGACTTCTATTGGGACGTTAGACTTCAATTGATTAGTTTTTCATTTGTATATTTTTTTAGAATTTGATTTTTTTCTCATTTATGAAAATTCTCATAAATGCACAAAGGTAATAAATGATTTGTTTGCTTTCTCTTTCTCTCTGGCAATATAACATGGTTATCCTTGCCAAAAAAAATTCAAGTGAACTCTCAAAGTTCAATTGCCTTTCCATTCGAAAGGACTAGATAAACACAATTACCCAACTAAGGAAAAAATACCTTTACCTTTGAAATCAAATGAAATTCTAGGAATTTAATTTCTTTTACAAATTCGATTTGATTACACTATGCAACAAAACAATTTATTTTTTTGTATCTAAGACCTAACAACTTTTTTCGTATAGATTGAAGTATCATACTATTTTATGAAATCAAAACAAAATGGTTTTTAAGGAAATTTTTATTTAATTTTTTTTTTTTTGTTAAAAATTTCCTTTTTCATGGAAATCACCTTTAGTATTTGGAAAATTTTTGTTTGATGTATAAGCTCAATAGAACCGAGATATCGTGCGCACCAACCAGACAGACAGACGGACAAGCTGGTGGACATTGCTCAAATGTCATAAAATGGCCCAAAATGGATTTCCGCCAAATATTCTGGGGGTGTCTTAGGTCACACATTTCGATGTGTTACATTTTGGCCCGCAGCATCTGATATATACCGTCGTTCACAATGTCGAGGGTATAAAAATATGATTTTGTTGAAATTATATTACTTCAACCAAAAGGGCCGTAATATGTACATTTATATTTGTCAAACTATCTATGGAATATATCTTCGTTAGGATGCTATTTTTTGTGTTTTTTTCGTGCCAGCAAAAACGATTTTTTTAAAAATCCAATTTTTTTTAATTTTTTAACGTCGGTTACTTCTTCTGTTTTCTGCGTGAAAGTTATATATCCAACATTTGTAGCTCTTATAATTCCATTTTATTTAATCTTAAAGCTCTTAAACAAAATACTAAATGCAACTTCCAAAAAAACGGAATTTAAAAACATAAATTACTATAATAATTTTTTTAAATATTTTTTTCGTGTTTAAGACCCCATATTACACAAGCAAATAGCACACAGCCCACAGCCCTTCAAAAAATTCTGTTAACTATTATCACCTGTTGTTACTCGAAGTTCACGAACAAATTTATTCACAGAACGAAAATCATACAGCTGAAAATTTTACTCGCATTGCTGTTGCGGTATGTGAAATTTAAACAAAAGAAAAGGAAATATATACTACAGGGTGGCTGATATGTAATGCAACAAAGTAAAGCGCTATATTTTTATACCCTACACCACACTGTGGTACAGGGTATTATAAGTTTGTTTCATGGCAGATGTTTGTAACACCTGAAAATACTATAGCTAGACCCACCTTAAAGTATACCGATCGACTCAGAATCACTAGCTGAGTCGATTTAACGATGTCTGTTCGTCCGTCCGTCCGTCCGTCTGTCCATGTAAAGTTGTTCGTCGACTACAGGTCGCAATTTCACTCCGATCGATCTGAATTTGCAGATTACAGTATTTCGCGGCTGTTCAGATCGCTATTGAATTTGGTTGAAATCGGTTCAGATTTAGATATAGCTCCCATATATATCTTCGTCCGATTTGGTCCTTTAGTCCTATAAAAGCTGTATTTTACATCCGATCGTTTTGAAATTTACAATGGTGGAGTTTCTTGATCCATGAACCAACACTACCGAATTTGTTAAGATTAAGATTTAGCTCCCATATATATGTTTCGTCCGATTTGGCCATTTAGTCCTATAAAAGCTGTATTTTACATCCAATCGTTTTGGAATTTAGAATGGTAGAGTTTCTTGATCCATGAACCAACATTGCCGAATTTGAAGAAAATCGGTTAAGATTTAGCTATAGCTCCCATATATATGTTTCGTCCGATTTGGCCATTTAGTCCTATAAAAGCTGTATTTTACATCCAATCGTTTTGAAATTTAGAATGGTAGAGTTTCTTGATCCATGAACCAACATTGCCGAATTTGAAGAAAATCGGTTAAGATTTAGCTATAGCTCCCATATATATGTTTCATCCGATTTGGCAATTTAGATCCAATCGTTTTTTATACCCTACACCACACTGTGGTACAGGGTATTATTTAAGTATAAAATGTCCCAAAAGTAAATTTATGTAAACAATTTATACATGAATTACAAAATTTATATATCAGAGTTATTCAATATTACGAGAGTGGTGTAGGGTATTATATAGTCGGCACCGCCCGACTTTAGCCTTTCCTTACTGGTTTTAATTTTTATTTAAATTTTATTGTTCAAAAGCAAAACAGTTTAGATTTGTTCGAATTGGCCACCTTTGGCACGAATTATGGCCTTCAAACGGCCGATAAAACCATCACACGCTGCACGAAAGTGGCTCTGCGGTATTTTGGTCCATTCCCGGCGAAGCGCCGTCTTGAGATGGTCGATACTTTGGTATTTTTTAGTGCGAACCTTACTCTCTAAAATGCCCCAGGCACAAAAGTCCAACGGATTGAGATCCGGAGATCTTGGTGGTCATTGTGCGGTAGAAATGAAGCGAGGAACCTCCTTTTTAAGCCATTCTTGGTTGACGCGTGCTGAGTGCGATGGTGCTGAGTCCTGTAGGAATGTCCATGGTCTGCGGCCGAAATGTTTGTCTGCCCAGGGCTTCAATACTGTCTTTAGGACATTTTCCCGATAATATTCGGCATTTATTTTGACCCCATGGACGATGAATACGACCGGGAGCGACCATCAGCCGTTACGGCGGCCCACACCATTACCATCGGCGACGCTTGAGTTCTGGTGGTCAATCGAAGGTGTAAATTTTCAGCTGACCTCTTTGGCAAGTAAACCCGAGCATTTTGTTTCTTCACAAACAGCTCAATTTGGAATGGCTTCTCATCGGAGAAAACCAAATTCGGTAACTGGCCACTTTCGTGCAATGAAGCAACTCCTTGGCTCTTTCCAGTCTAACTTTTTTTTGTGCATCGGTGAGCTCTTGCACTTTTTGGAACTTCAATGGCTTTAGTCCAAGCTCATTTTTATACCCTACACCACACTGTGGTACAGGGTATTATAACTTTGTGCATTTGTTTGTAACACCCAAAAGGAGAAGAATAGACCCATCGTTTATTATACCGATCGACTTAGAATCACATTCTGAGTTGATTTAGCTATGTCCGTCTGTCTGTCCGTCTGTGCATGTATTCTTGTAATCAAAGTACAGGTCGCAATTATGGTCCGATCTCGACGAAACTTTACACATATCTTTTTTTTTGCCCAAGGACGATCCCTATTGAATTTGGTTAAAATCGGTTCAGATTTAGATATAGCCCCCATATATATGTTAGCCCCGATTTGACATGTAAGCGCTTTAAAAACTTTATTTTATATCGGATCAGTATGAAATTGGGCAGAAAGAGGTTTCTTAATATATGGATGAAGACTGTTAAATTTGGAAGAAATCGGTTCAGATTTAGATATAGCCCCCATATATACGTTACCCCCGATTTGACATGTAAGAGCTGTAAAAATGTTATTTTATATCCGATCAGTGCGAAATTCGGCAAAGATAGGTTTCTTATTACATGAAGGAATACCGCCAAATTCGGAGAAACTCGGTTTAGATTTAGATATAACACCCATATATATGTTACCCCCGATTTGACCTGTAAAAACTGTATTTTATATCCGATCAGTGCGAAATTCGGCAAAAAGAGGTTTCCTATTACATGAAGGAATACTGCCAAATTCGGAGAAAATCGGTTCGGATTTAGATATAGCCCCCATATATATGTTACCCACGATTTCACATGTAAGCGCTGTAGATACTGTATTTTATATCCGATCAGTACGAAATTCGACAGAAGGAGGTCTTTTTACATGAATAAGTATTCAGGGAAGATCGGTTCAGATTTATATTAAAGCTCCATATATCACTTCCGATCATTAAAATTTTCCAGAAAGATGTTTCTCAATTTAGGAACGAATATTGCTTAATTTAGCGATTATCGTTTCAGAATTAGATAATATGTTTCTACCCATTTATTCATTTTTCGCATTGTTAGGGAGGTGTAGGGTATTATATAGTCGGCCCCGCCAGACTTTCTGCCTTTCCTTACTGGTTTCATATGTGTTGTATCCGTTCTCGCGATATGTTCAGCTCACGAGCAATTTTTCTACCACTGCGGCGTGGATTTCGATGAAATCTGGCCTTCACTTTTCGGATCATTTCTGGTGTTGTTACCGTTTTTTTTCGTCCACTTTTTGGACGCGATGCAACACTGCCAGTATCACGGTAACGAGCAATGGTACGAGAAACAAAAGATTTATTCACATTTAAATGCTGGAGGGCTCTAACGATAGCCACTTGTGTTTTCCACCCAAATATAAAGCAATCACACTATCACGCTTGAATTCCATCACGAATAACTTTTTTCTGAATGCAATAGATCAAAATGCTTTTGTAAGCTTGTAAACAATAAAATGAACTGTCACTGAAATAAATCTTCCAGCTATCAGACTAGCGGTTTAGAAATGATAGCAACCTGAAGTTGGTTGCAATACATATCAGCCACCCTGTATATATACGAGTAGTATCTCGACATCAGTAGAAATAACACAAAGAACAGGCAAAAAATTCTCCGAAAGCAAAGCTTAGCTGCATGCAATGCATTTTTCTTGGGAATCTTATTTCACTGATATCGTTGGATTTGCATATTGTGGGACGCCAAGGCAATTGGTTTTTCATCCAGAAATAATGAATGCATTTCATGGAAAGTAGTTATTTTAATAGACAAAACGACCAACTGAAAATACCATATATAAAATTCTTCTTTTACCGAGAAGTTTTGGGACAAAGGGATAACCCTTGTCCTTGGGAAAAACCACCAAAAGAATTAGAGCTATTTAAGAACTCATAAAAGCTCAGAATTCTAACTAAAACTGGAAAAGTTTATTAACAGCACTGCAGCAAAAAGAAAACTTTGTCATTTGATGCACTTCACGCAAAAATCCAATGCACTTAGTTTAGTTTTTTGAAACCTTTTTAAGTAAAAAAATTAAATATTGATACGGGCCTAACGTATAGAATGAGAAGGTCAAAATATCTCCTCGCTCTAGAGAGAAAAAGAGTGTCGGCTTTTCTAGGAAGTATGTCACATCTTCCTGGTACTGATATTCATATTACACAATGCAACAATTGTGTGCGTGACCTTAAAATTTTATTTGTATAGATTAAGGCATACCATTTTATGAAATCAAAACAAAAAATTTTATGACGAATTTTTGTTTAGCCTTCCAATTTTCATGGTTCCTTTATTATTTGGACCATATCTTTTGAAGTATAAACTCCATAAAGACAATATACCAAATAAAGGACAAAATTTATTTTAAGGGCCAGAAAAGCTGAAAACATTACTTTCATGTAGAAACGGAAGTTTAGTAACTGTCGATAAAACAATTGGAGAAATTTTTATTTTTAACCCCTCAACTTGAAGAGGAGGGTATATATCATTTGCTACGAGCCAAAAGTGGAACACATCGAAGAAGTGACTTAAGACCCCAAGTACGTCCCGCGGAAAAGAGTTTGGGTTATTTGAAGACAAGCAATGTCCGTCCGTCCGCCTGTCCGCCCGTCTGTCTGCTGGCTGGTGCGCACGATAACTCTCGAAAAAATTAACCGATTGACTTCAAATTTGGTATGCGATAATATTGTGCTGTATTTGCGTACCTCCCCCCAAAAAGGGCTAACATTAAGTGAAATTTTGATTATTTAATAACTTCTTACTCGAATCTCCTGATATTCCACACATAGTATTAGTTTATTAGTCGCTATCAACTTGAGAAAAATGGGCGATGTTGTCACGCTCCTTGTGGTACCTCCCACACAAATGGGCTATTTTGCACTAAAAGCTAACAGATTATAACTTTAATACCAGTGCTTACAATTACTTACTAAATTTCGTACAGTGTAATGCGTTTCAACACTGCCGCAAATTTCTGATCGTGGGGAAGCTTCTTGAACCGAGGGCAAGACAGGATGGGCAAAAACTACAATTTTGAGAGGGAGGTTTAGAATTTTCGGAAGTCGCCGCCTTAGTAGAATGCGTCCTAATCTTTCCAGAATTATGGACCTTTGACGAATCGACGCCTTTTATCTTTCGATGACAAGCGAGTGTTTGTATTCGTTCTGTCAGGAACGAATCTAATGGCGAATTCTTTTCTGCAACATTTTCATTGCCCTTTTTCCGAAAACGGCACTTTTGTGATACATTTTTGAAATTTGGTAATTAAGTTACTCGAATTTAGCACAACTAAAATTTCAAAATTTCAAAAAAGCGATATAATAGTGCTGTTTTCGGTAAAAGGGCAATGCAAGTGTTGCACTTTTTTGCAGAAAAGAATTCACCATAAGTCCTCCCAGGAGGACAGCGAGGATTTAACCCGAATGCTTTGTTCCCATAGGATGAGCGTCAGCTTTGGCAACCTCTGCATACATATGAACACTAATATAGGGTCCCGGTGGACCGAGACAAAGTCATATACGGCCATTGCCGATAGAAAGCCGTTGATACCTCGCTGCAGAGTCTTCAACCCCGAACTTGTCTCAGGGTCTAAGATCGGAAGATCAAAAAAAAAGCTTGAGATGATTATTCACCAGGATACGCTTGTTGTCGTACGTATCTTTCAACGCCTTCCAAGCTAGATCGAAGCTTCGATGGGTGAGGGGAAATTTTTCAACAATTTCTCTGGCCTCACCGCTCGTTCTTTGACGTAAATGACAAAGTCGTTCGATATCGCTGAGACGAGAATTGTTCACATAAACCGCTGCAAATAAATCACGAAACGTGGGCGAAAACGACAAATGTGCATAAATACGAGAGCCGAGAAGAAGCAAAGTGTCAACAGCAACAACCTCTGCTTGCGGGAAGTCCCTCTCTACATCCGAACTATGCGAATATCGTCGCGGGAGAAGCGGAGAGAGATACAGCGCTGGAAGTCTCTACTTACAATCCGTGCCATGCGAATATCGTCTTGGGAGAGTTTGTAGAGAGATTCTTTTAATCCCTCTACTATCCGTGCTGAGCGAATTCGTCCCAAGAGAGTCAAAGGAGAGCACCAGACGCTGAAAAGCCCTCTCACAATCCGTACAAGCGACAGCGTTGCCAGATATTTTTTAAAAAAAACTTAAAATTGTGTTGTTGTTATTTATTGTTGGTCTGTGCTTTTGTTATTCAGTCAGAATTTATTTTTGGTTTGAGACCATATGTTCCATTTACTTTCTGTCTATTCCAAGAACGTAATAGAAACAAATACAAAAATTGGTAGAGAGTTTTAATTGCTTGGTAGAATTGACTGCGGTTTCGATAGACACCACTCTATCATCTTCAGAATTCAGTAGCAATAGTGTATGTCTTTAACTTAAATCAGCTGAAATACTTGAGGAAGCAGTAAATTGAATTTAACAAGAACTGCTAACCAAACCCGTATTTTGCCGAACTAAGTCAACATACTAAAACTCGCATACCAATACATTTTTGTTCTTTGCTTGGGTTCGCATCGCGAACCACGAAAACAAATGTAGTTTTGTCAACGGCTAATGCCGACGTCATCGTACCTCATGTGTTTGTATGTGTTGAAGATGATAGAGTGGTGCCTATCGAAACTGCAGTCAATTCTACCAAGCAATTAAAACTCTCTACCAATTTTTGTATTTGTTTCTATTACTTTCTTGGAATAGACAGAAAGTAAATGGAACATATGGTCTCAAACCAAAAATAAATTCTGACTGAATAAACTTAAAATTTTTGAAGAAAAAACTTATTTTGCCACCAAAAAACTTATTATTTATATTTTATAAAAAAATTAAAATCGTAGCAATTCAATATTAAATAGTAATAGAAATGCTTCTTCCTTTGATGCACTTAATATATGTAGTTTAGTTTTTAAATGGTAATTATACAAATATAGATTAAACAATTGGCGATGGGCCATATTTCTCGAATCACAAACATATTGGAATATACACGCTGAAAAAAAATCGCTCCTGCAGTATATTGTCCCAAACATATTCGGCTTGAAACATATATATCTTTAGGATACACTCTAAACATATAATATTTGGTACACACAAAAATTATATATTTGGGAAGATGTTGTTCTAAACAAATCTTTGTTTACATCCCAATGTGTTTATTTTGGACTATTTTTTCCGAAACAAATATTTATTTTCATTTAAGTATTCAGAAAATATCTAAATTGTGTTAAATCTTTCAGTAATTCAAAGTTAATTTTTTCAAAAATTTTAACGTCTTATATATAAAAAATAATAATAATTGAAATCATATAATCTTGGATCGAAATATATACTTGGAGGATTGACAACCAATGATGGCTTGGAATACTCAGAAATTTTAAATGATTGGTTTAAAACGTAAGATATTGCTGCATTTGGTATCATTAATGGGAGGTTCAAACCAAAAAAAAAAAAACAAAAAAAAAATTTAAATTCGAAAAATTCAACAAAAGTTTCGAAAATCTTTTTTAAATAAAATATATTTGGAGAAATTCCTAAACAATCATTTTATTTGTATTCAAATACATATTTTATTTGAGAAATTTAGTTTGCAAATATTATATGTTGTAACATATTAATATACGAGTTCCAAATATATTTTATTGATTTTCAAATAAAATTTATTTGCTCAGAAATATATAATATTTAAAAATTAGTGTTCCAAATATATTTTCTTTCTATTCAAACATATCAAAAAAGGCGATTTTGCCCCGTGTAGTCAAATTATTATAAAATCTGGTCGATATATGTGGGTATAAGTTACAAAACAATATTGTACAATTCATAAAAGAAGGGGATGATCCATAGTAGAAATTATTCCTGAGCAAAAGACTCCTTGGTACATTCCGCCGAAAAATGCAGTCTCGAAGCCCTAACTTAGAAAAAATTTTTTTCTCCAATTATTTTTTATTTTGTTAAAAAATGTGTGTATTTCTATTCGAATTTATAGTAAATTTATTCGTGAAGTATGAATTATTTTTTAAAATTTTAAATTAAAACTAAATTAAATGGTTTTGTGTTTTTCTGAGATAATAATATAAATTAAAAAAAGAAATTAAAAAAACTTATTTGTGGAAGAAAAAACTTAAAAGAGCTATTTTTCATTTGAAAAAACTTGAGAAATAAGTTTAAACTTATCGTCTGGTAACGCTGACAAGCGAACATCGTCCCGGGAGAGTTGTAGCAGAGACCTCTTCTCCTTCAACCCGACAGGGTTGCCAATCAACGAAGGAAATGCACAAGCTGGAGAAGTTGCGCCGCAAGTTCGCGAACTTAAACAAATTGAATTTAAAAAATTTTATTTTAAAAAAATGGACTTAACGCACGAAAAGTTGCAACTGGAGAACGATTATTTTGATAATAAAACTGAATAATTTGCGTATATCTCTACATGATGAAATTGTAAACACTACTGAATACAATGAAAAACAAATGACAGATCATGACATATTACAAATGGCCGAAACGTCACTTCAAAATCATAACATCCCTATTGGAAAACCCGTTAGTATCGTTCTTGGTAGGGAGATAAAAATTGTTAATAAAGAAAACAAAAACAAACAAAAACAAACAAACAAGTTCTCATTTATCGCACGGTGTTATAACAATTTTTTTTCTGTGGATGCTTGGACATAGATGATACTTTTGCGACTTTCAATCTATTATTCTTGCAAATGCTTTTTTATCCACAAAAAATGGTTCAACTTTCTTTGTTTCAACGATAAAAGTGATACGCTTGAGTTTTGCAAATAACGACAGACATTTTTCCCTTTTTAATATTAAATTGCAAAAAAATAACTTGCAGACAGGACAAGTTCGAAAATATCCATGAGTAAACCGTCTAAACTATGCCCTCATTTTGTGAGCAGTTACATATGAACTTTGGTACTTTGTGTAGGAGATGGCAGAACGAAGGGAACATTTTCTCATTCTTTGCCATTCTAAAAACATTGGAAAAGTAGTCTAAAAAATATAAACACATTTATGTAGATGATTGTTGTAGATGGCGGTATGAGGAATTTTCCTATGATGTTTGCCCATTTGTGTGAGTAAATGAATGTTTTCATAAATGTTTTCAGCATGTACGAGTATTTCAAAATCATTGCAAGTGTGTGTGTGCGCTTATTAAAGTTACCACGAGTTAATAATGTTTGCGACGTCGAGTTGATCCTTTTTGGTGGGAGCGTGATATTTTCGGGTTTAGGTCAGTCGTTCATAATGTTATTATACTCTTGGCTCGGGGAAAAAACTTACTTACATAAATAAATACATTTATGTCTGTATTTATTTAGGTAAGTAATTTTTTTCTCTGTGCCGAGAGTATAACATTATGAACGACTGACCTAAACCGGAAAATATCACGCTTATCTTATTTGTACATACACAAATATGTATGTATATACACATGTATTTTGTGGCAACCATTTCGAAATTTATTACTCTTTTTAAACTCCACTCATTTTTTACCCCCTGCACATTTGAAAATACCTAAGGGGTACAGTTTGTAAGTTTGTTATTTTTGTCCTTATTGTTGTCAGGCAGTCATTCAAGGCAGTTTGATAAAGTTGTCGAACATTTCTCAAAAACAAAAAAAAAGAATACTTATCAACAACACTCGCTTGGGTAAATCAATACCAAAGCAAAATAAAAAAATACGTTTCAAAATTATTTTATTTATTAAGTTTTATTTTATGAAATACACTGTGCAACAAAATTTTTGTCGAAGGGCTGTGCATAACATGAAATATGGTGTCCTAAACACGAAAAAACCCCTAAGTATGTTCGGCGGATATTCGTTCTGGGTCATTTTAAGTCGAATGAGCAATGTCCGTCCGTCCGTCTGTCTGTCTGCTGACTGGTGCGCGATAACTCTCGAAAGAAGCAACCGATAGACTTCAAATTTAATATGCGGTAATATTTTTTTCTATCTACGGCTAAGTTCGAAGATGGACCATATTGGTACGCTCCTTCTGGTACCTCCCACAAAAAGGCTTAACATTTAGTGAAATATTGATTATTTAATAACTTCTTCGGCAACTATACGAGATAATTCTTAGTTGTAAAAAGGTTTTTGTAGACCTCAGTTAGTAGAACACACACAAAAAGAAATTTTATAAATCTGAAGAGAAACACGAGTTACACGCGCTTGAACATTTTCTTCACCCGATGTGGCCAACTTTGAGGCCCTCTAGCTCCGCCCCTGTCTGACATAGGGCCCAAAGAAAAAACTTAACTTCTCTAACACCATGCCAAGTTTGGTCGAAATCGGTTTTTAGATTAAGAAACGGTCGAATTATTTCCCCTTTTTGAATTCGTACCACTGTTCAGCGTTTTGCAAAAGCAGACGAAAATTGTCAGACTAGTCTTGGTATTTCGTCCATAACTTTCACAAATATTGAGTCTTTACTGTTCTGGTTTGTGAGAGTGTGTGAGCAATTTTTTCTACAAAGGTTTTTCAAAAAAAAAACGTTCATAAACAATTTTTTTAAAAAATTTCCAAAGAAATTTGTAACAAAAAAAATGCCGCATTGTCTCCTCTTTAAAACAAAGTAAACTTTGCAAAAATCGGTTCAGCCGTTTGAGAGCAATTACAAATTTCGTAAAACACAAAAACTATTTTTTTTAATTTTTTCAAAAATTAAAATGTTCATAAAATTTTTTCAAAAAAAATTATAGCGAGATCTTATTTAACCTATTTGTAGGTCGATATTAAATATTCTGACCCAGTATAGAAGTTATGAGATAATCAATATTTCACTAAATGTTGACCCTTCGTGGGGAGGCACTCGTAGGAGTGGACCATCATAGTCCATCTTTGACCTTAGTCTGAGATAGAAAAAAATATTGATGCGTACCAAATTTCAAGTCAATCGGTTACTCCTGTCGAAAGTTATCCTTAATGCTAAAGTGACTTAAAATGGCCCAAAACGGATTTCCGCCAAATATTCTTGGGGTCTCTTAAGTCACTCCATCGATGTTTTACAATTTTTGGTCCACAGCTTCTGAGATATACCGTCCCAGCAAAAACTCTCGTTACCAGGTAACCTGGCGGGTAAGTCAAATTCAAAAGAAATAATGACTTACCATTTAGCCACTCTTCAGATGCAAACATACAAAGAGTTAACAAATAACTACTTACCCCCACGTTTACGAATATCCCACATATAAGTAGTTATTATTGTCATATTAATAAGGGGTTGAATAACAACTTATCAATAACTTGCTTTAACCCGGTGCGCTTCGCAGCCCCCATCATTTATTTATTTTCTGTTTAGGGTACTGTAAAATAGTTATAACTCTTCCTTTCAAAATGACATGATTAATATATATGGTGCAAAATGAAGAAGATTTGATTACCTTTATACTATAAAATACGAACCCTCGTTACATTTCTAGTTTGTGTTCCAAGAGTTACCCTGACATCATGGTACAATATTTATCCCTCTCCACACTGTGCCTCTGAACGCTGAAGAAAAATTTTTTTGGATCATAGTTTATGTAGCTATATTCACACCCTGGTACAATGTAAAACCATGTTTGCCCCACTGTGTCTATAAAGGTTCGAATTTAAAAAGCTAAAGTGAATCGCTCCATTGTGCCACATTTAACCCTTTGTGTGTCATATAACATAACCAATTTTGCACGATTGGACAATATTTAAAAATCATAATTGATATTTCAAGATCCAAATTCGCAACCTTAGGCCGTTTTTCAACATTGTTGTCCCCTATAAGTGCCATTTATTTGACTTGTTTTTCCCCACGGTTTAAGTAGAAAAACCTGTTTGGAAAAAACTATTTCTTAGCTTTGGTTTATGCTGTAAGAGCTATCTTTGCACTCTGGGACCACATTCAACACTTTATGCACCACTGTTGCATATTAAACACTTTTTATTACACTGTGCTTCTAAAGCACGAATTTTTATACATATCTGGGACTATTGTTTCCCTTTTTTCCCCACTTACCACATTTAACCATTTACCGTATTTAACTTTTTTTGCATCACCGTACATTCTGTAACAGTGAAAAATTTTTGCTTGCCCCAACTTCATCATAATTTTAAAATGTTTGCACCACAGTGCTACTAAAAGCATAAATTTTTAAAAAAAAAAACATTCTTATTTCATATTTAAGTTACCCCCTCTCTCCCTGCATCCATATTTTTGCCCACTGTACTAAGTGTAGGCTTTTTTGACCCACTGTACCATATTTAACCCTTTTTGGTCCACTGAATCATAGTTAAGACCAGTTTGTGCTACTATATATTGTCCACTATATTTAACCATTTTTGCCCCACTGTACCATAGTTAACACATTTTTGCCACAATGTCCCATAGTTTACGCTTTTTGTCCCTCTGTACTATACTTAAAACATTTTGTTCCACGTTACCATTTTTTACTATTTGTGGCCACTGTAACCATTTTTGTCATTCTGTACCATATTTAACCATTTTTGCCCCACTGTACCATAGTTAACACTCTTTTGTGCCACTGTTCCATAGTTAACCCCTTTTACCCCACTGTGTCATATTAAATCCTTTGTCTCACTGTACCATATTTAACAGTTTTTGCCCCACTGTACCATATTTAACCCTCTTTGCTCCACTGTACTGTATAGTTACCCATTTTTGTCACATTGTGCCATATTTAAACCGTTTTGACCCACTGTATCATAGTAAATACATTTTTGCCCCACTGTACCATATTTAACAGTTTTTGCCCCACTGTACCATATTTAACCCTCTCTGCTCCACTGTACTGTATAGTTACCCATTTTTGTCACATTGTGCCATATTTAACCCGTTTTGCCCCACTGTATCATAGTAAATACATTTTTGCCCCACTGTTCCATAGTTAACGCTTTTTGCCCCACTGTACCATTTTTAACCCATTTTGTCCCACTTTACCATATATAACTATTTTTGCCCCACTGTACCATAGTTAACCCCTTTTGCACAACTGTGCCCCATTCAACTCTTTATCTAACTGTACAAAATTTTGCCCCACTGTACTATATTTAACAATTTTTTGTCTCACTGTGCCGTATTTAAAATGTGTATCCACGCTAGCATACTAAACCCTTTTTCCCCGACTGTACCATATTTAATCATATTTTCTCCATTGTGCATTATTTAACCGTTTTTGACCACTGTGCTCCTAAAACCGAATAAACTCTTCATATCTCATGTTTAAGTTCCAATTTTGGCAGATTGTTTCATTTTTTCCCCATGCTCTATAATTAACCCGTCTTGTCTCCCGCTTTAATTTTCACCATTCTAATTGTAGGCTTCAAATTTGGCGGTGGTACCATATTTATCCCTTTCTGTCCCACTGTGCCCCTAATTTTTTTCAAAAAATTGCTCCTTGTTCTTTTTAACGTCCCAAGATCTACTCTCACACCAAATTTCACGATTCTAGGTCTTGCCATTTGGATTTGGCTGTTGTACCACATTTTCCCTTTTTTACCCCATTGTGTACGTATATGTTCGAATTTCGAAAAATCCTGTAAATTTCTGAGTCTACCTCATAAGGGCTACTCTCGCACCAAATTCCACGATTCTAGCTCTTGCCATTTGAATTTGGCTGTTGTGCTACATTTATCCCATTTTTCCCTTTTTAACCCACTGTGTACGTAAATGTTCGAATTTCGAAAAATCCTGTCAATTTCTGAGTCTACCTCATAAGGGCTACCCTCACACAAAATTTCACGATTCTAGCTCTTGCCATTTGGATTTGGCTGTTGTACCACATTTATCCCTTTTTGGCCCACTGTGCGGGTAAATGTTCGGATTTAAAAAAATTCAGTCAATTTCTGGGTCGACCTCATAAGGGCTACCCTCACACCAAAATTCACGATTCTAGCTCATTCCGTTTAGATTTGGCGGTGGTACCATATTTATCACTTTTTGCCCCATTGTGCGGGTAATAATACGAATTTCGAAAAATCCCGTCTTATTGCTCGTCTACATCCCAAGGGCTACCCTCCCACCAAATTTCATGATTCTAGCTTCAGCTGTTTGGTCTGGGCGATGATCAGTCAGTCAATCAGTCAGTCAGTCACGCAACAATTTTATATATTGTATACATAGATGATTTCCATAACCATATATGCATCATCATCATTTCCGTTTCACTACTAGCGGAACATCGGGCCTCTCGTTACCAGGTAACCTGAAAGTTTCAGTCGGGTAAACCGACTAAGTTATACCCTCACAAAGTGAGTTATGTAATATGGAATATTAAACGAATTATTCTGTCAATTTGTGTGGGAAGGCACAAGGGAAGGGTTTTATAGTGCCTTGTAGGCACTATAAAAGCATTACACTGTACAAAATTTCAAGTATTTTTATACACTGGTATTAATGCTATAAGCTGTTAACTTTTGCTGCAAAATGGTGCATTTGTGTGGGAGGTACCAAAAGGGGCGTAGCAACTTGGCCCATTTTTCTCGAGTTGATAGCGACTAATAAACTAATGCTATGTGTGGAATTTCAGAAGATTCGAATAAGTAGTATAGCAGTTATTAAAGATTCAATATTTTACGACATTTTAACTCTTTGTGGAGGAGGTACTAGAAGGAGTGGACCAATATGGCCCATCTTCAAACTTAGCCGGAGATAGAAAAAATATTACCACGTACCAAATTTGAAGTCAATCGGTTACTCCTTTCGAGAGTTATCGTGCGCACCAGCCAGCAGACAGACATACAGACAGACAGACGGACGGACGGACATTGCTCATTCGACTTAAAATGACCCAAAACGGGTTTCCTCCGAACATACTTGGGCTCTTAGGTTACTCCTTCGATGTGTTACACTTTTTATACCCTCACTTTAGTGTGACGAGGGTATATATCATTTGCTACGGATATAAGCCCGCCCATATAAGCCAAATTTTGAAATTGAGATTGTTTGCACAATTTGTTAGCGAGAGTGCTGGAATGTTATGTATATGTATATGGTGGCAGTCTACGTGATGGCTCAAAAATGGGCGGGATCGGACCAATGGGCGTGGCCCCGCCCACATAGACCAAATTTTGAAATATTGATATCTTGCACAATTTGCTAGCGGGAGTGCTGCAATGTTGCGTATATGTATCTGGTGGCATTCTACGTAATTGGTCAAAAAATGGGCGGGACCGGACCAATGGGCATGGCCCCGCCCATATAAGCCAAATTTTGAAATTGATATATCTTGCACAATTTGTTAGTTAGAGTGTGGTAATATTGTACATATGTATCTGATGACAGTCCACGTGATTGATCAAAAACGGGCGGGATCGAACCAATGGGCGTGGCACCGCCCATATAAGCCAAATTTTAAAAATGTGATATCTTGAACAATTTGTTAGTGAGAGACCTGGAATTTTGTGTATATATATCCGTTGGCGAGCATTCTACGTAATTGGTCAAAAAATGGGCGGGATCGGACCAATGGGCTTGGCCCCGCCCATAAAAGCCAAATTTTGAAATTGATATAACTTGCACAATATGTTAGCGAGAGTGCTGGAATTTTGTGTATATGTATATGGTGGCAGTCTGCGTGATTGGTCCAAAAATGGGCGGGATCGGCCCAATGGGCGTGGCCCCGCCCATATAGACCAAATTTTGATATCTTGCACAATTTGCTATCGGGAGTGCTGCAATGTTGTGTATATGTATCTGGTGGCATTCTACGTAATTGGTCAGAAAATGGGCGGGATCGGACCAATGGGCGTGGCCCTTCCCTTATAAGCCAAATTTCGAAATTGGTATATCTTGCACAATTTTTTATCTAGAGTGCTGTAATGTTGTATATATGTATCTGGTGACAGTCCAAGTGATTGGTCCAAAAATTGGCGGGATCTGACCAATGGGCGTGCCACCGCCCATATAAGCCAAATTTTGAAATTGAATTATATTGCTCATTTTGTTAGCGAGAGTGTTGAAATGTTGCGTATATGTATCTGGTCTACGTGATTGGCTTACAAATGGGCGGAATAAGACCAGTGGGCGTGGCACAGCCCATATTTTTATATATCTTGCAAGTATTATATAGGAAATACATGAACAAAAATGCTCGGTATGCGATAATTACAGCTGCTCACTCCAATACAATCGCAATATGATAATGTGATGCATGACCAATGAAACAAGAATTTGGAAATTTTATAAGTATACATTTCTATTTTCTGGACTTTCCACTGAATTCGGTATTTTTTCATTCAGTGAATTTATTACTAATACCAGTAAGGAAAGGCAGAAAGTCGAGCGGGGCCGACTATATAATACCCTACACCTCCCTAACAATGCGATAAGGGTCATTGTGATAATAATTTGGAATAATTGGTAAATGTATTTTGAACCGATAATCGCTAAATTAAGCAATATTCGTTCCTAAATTGAGAAACATTTTTCTGGAGAACTTTGTAATGATAGGAAGTAAAGTACAACTCCTATAGCGCTTTGTAACCAAATCTCGAGGAACATATATATGGAGGTTATATATAAATCTGAATCGATTTTCCTTGAATACTCATTCATGTAAAATAGAAACCTGTTTCTGTCGAATTTCCTACTGATCGGATATAAAACACAGTCTCTACAGCGCTTACATGTCAAATTGGGGGTAACATATATATGGGGGCTATATCTAAATCTGAACCGATTTTCTCCGAATTTTGCGGTATTCTTTCATGTAATAAGAAACCTCTTTCTGCCGAATTTCTTACTGATCGGATATAAAATACAGTTTCTACAGCGCTTACATGTCAAATCGGGGGTAACATATATATGGGGGCTATATCTAAATCTGAACCGATTTTCTCCGAATTTGGCAGTATTCCTTCATGTAATAGGATACCTCTTTCTGCCGAATTTCGTACTGATCGGATATAAAATACAGTTTCTACAGCGCTAATTTTGACACGGGCAGCGAAGCGCACCGGGCTCTGCTAGTGCTTTTATATTGCCTACAATGAAAAATTGCCAAGACATACCAAAATTAAATAGCTCATAATATTAGTGCATATACCAGTACATATTTACATTGCTCACAAAGTGAGGGTATACCTTAGTCGGTTTACCCGACTGAAATTTGTACATGTTGAGGATTTTTTTTTTCAAAAAAAAATGTGCGCAAGTTTTTTTAGAAAAATCTTGCAACAATCGGTTCAGCCGTTCGAGAGCTATTATAAATTTCATAAAACCTAAAAACTTTTTTTTTAAATTGCAAATTGCCATAAAAATTTTGAAAAAAAAGGTAGCCAGGTCTTTATTCTGCCATTTTGCAACTGTTTATAAACTTTTTAGCAAAAAAAAAACATCAGAGATCGATATTATATATTCTGGCCCCTTTTTGACATAGAATATTTTTTCAGAAAGTATTTTTATCCCCTCACCTTAGAGAGGAGGGTATATATCATTTGCTACGAACCAAAAGTGTAACACATCGAAGGAGTGACCTAAGACCCTAAGTATGTTCGGCGGATATCCGTTTTGGGTCATTTTAAGTCGAATGGGCAATGTCCGTCCGTCTGTCTGCTGGCTGGTGCACACGATAACTCTCGAAAGGAGTAACTGATTGACTTCAAATTTAGTATGTGGTAATATTTTCTTCTATCTCCGGCTAAGTTCGAAGATCGGCCATATTGGTCCACTCCTTCTAGTACCTCCCCCACAAAGGGTTAACACTTAGTGAACTATTTATTATATTATAACTTCTATACTACTTATTTGAATCCTCTGAAATTCTACACATAGTATTAGTTTATTTGTCACTATTACACCGAGAAAAATGGGCGAAGTTGCCACGCCCCTTTTGGTACCCCCCGCACAAATGGACAATTTTGAACCAAAAGTTAATAGCTTATAACTTTATTACCAGTACAGACAAAAAAATATATTTGCATTGCATTAAATTAATATTATATATGAAAAATACCTTTTCAGTTTTAAAAGTACCATTTTAGTACTTTTTGAGAAATCGAATTTTCCATCCCCGATTCATTTCATTTCATTTCATTTATTCTCCTTAACATGTAATAAAAAGCCATCAGGCCAATTAAAAATAAATTACAATATGCATTAAAAATGAAAACCTTTAACATGAGTTAAAACTACTCTGCCTTATTATAATTACAATTTTTTGTTTTTTTTTTTGTTTTTTTTAGTCTTAAAATAAAGTAGGGTATTATTTAAAATTAATAGCATAAACATTTTTTTCTCAGCGCTGACGAAAACTACTCTCCCACTATACAAAAAAGTTTATAAAAATACCATATTTTTACATGCATACTTGTAGGGGCTACAGTTGGTCACTAGCGTGAAAAAATGCTTAACCCTAAAAATACTGCATAAACTGATCAAATTCATATTTGATAAATTTTTTTTAATCAAAATTGACTTCGATCGTCGTCGTTTACTTACTTTGAAATTGTCGTCGAATCGCACAACCTATCTTTATTAATTGTATATAAGAACTAATTGTGTTGTAACGGGTGATCCAAGTACAGATACTTTTTTCAATAGCCTTTTTTGACAGATCACGTGTGAGTCGTGTTATGCTGTCATGTTATTTTTGATAAGAATTGTTTGGCATTTCATCATGGAAAGACTTACGCCTGAACAACGTTTACAAATCGTTCAACTTTTTTACGAAAATTCACGTTCTGTGAGGAATGTGTTTCGTGCACTTCGCTTAACTTATGGTCAACATAATCGGCCTACTGAGCGTACTATTCGCAACACCATCACCCATCTTGAGACCCAGCATTCACAATTGGATAATATTCGACCGAATAGACCACGTCCAGCACGCAGTGAAGAAAATGTAGCGGCCGTAGCTGAGAGTGTACACGAAGACCGTGGAGAATCGATTCGGCGCCGTTCGCAGCTACTCAGACTGACGTACGGAACGATTTGGTGCATTTTACGTCGAGATCTTAAATTGAAAGCATACAAAATAAAGCTTGTGCAAGAACTAAAGCCGCCCGACCTTCCTAAGCGACATCGCTTCGCTCTATTTTTCGAGCCAAATTTTGTTCAGCGATGATGCCCATTTCTGGCTCAATGGGTATGTAAACAAGCAAAATTGCCGCATTTGGGACGAAGAGTAACCTGAAGAGATTCAAGAGCTGCCACTTCATCCAGAAAAAAAAAACGGTTTGGTGTGGTTTGTGGGCCGGTGGAATCATCGGTCCATATTTCTTCAAAAATGATGCCGGTGAGAACGTAACCGTCAATGGCGACCGTTATCGTGCCATGATAACCGACTATTTGATGCCTGAAATTGAAGCTATGCGCCACTTCCCACACATCGCATCAATCAATAAATTTATTGAGAGAACACTTCGGTGAGCAGATAATTTCACGTTTTGGGCCGGTCGATCGTGTGTATCTGTGGGGATATGTAAAGTCTCAAGTTCAGGCCTTGGAGCAAAACATCCCTCGTGTTATTCGCCAGTTACCAGTCGAAATGCTCGAAGAGTCATCTAAAATTGGACTCAACGGATGGACCATCTGAGACGTAGCCGCGGCCAACATTTGATAGACATAATCTTTAAAAAATAAAGGCCAAAGAATGTTCTTTCAAATGATAATAAACATTCCCCATTAAATTTGAATTGTCTGTGTTTTTTTCTTTAAAAAAGTAGGGAACCTTGAAATGAATCACGCTATATTATAGCTTTGTGCAATTACATGTCACCTACAGACTGTTCAACGCCCTCCCTGTTTTGCAATAAATCACACTGTTTTTGTAAAACTCCGCTACCGAGAAACGCTACGTAGCGACAAAATTACTCGTACTCGAGGTATTCGATTGATATACCCACACATCCCTCGCCTTCGTTGCGAAAAATGATATTATATGACATGTGCCTCTTTATGACTCCCACATAAGTCGACCAATCATCTCATTGTGTTCAAAATTAGACTCTTGTATTGACTGCGTTCTGCAAAAATAGTAAGTCACGTGTACCACCTACATATTCTGGCTCCTCCCAAACTACACCATACTGCTAGTGCTGGTGGCCCATATGAAACGCACGGTGTTAACTGTAAATAAAACAAAAAGTATTCAGAGAATTATCGTAATATTTATACCCTCACTTTAGTGTGACGAGGGTATATATCATTTGCTACGGAAAAAAGTGTAACACATCGAAGGAGTGATCTAAGACCCTAAGTATGTTCGGAGGAAATCCGTTTTGGGTCATTTTAAGTCGAATGAGCAATGTCCGTCCGTCTGTCTGTCTGTCTGTCTGTCTGTCTGCTGGCTGGTGCGCACGATAACTCTCGAAAGGAGTAACCGATTGACTTCAAATTTGGTATGTGGTAATATTTTGATCTATCTCCGGATGAGTTCGAAGATGGGCCATATTGGTCTACTCCTTCTGGTACCTCCCACACAAAGGGTTAAAATTTAGTGAAATACTGATTCTTTAATAACTTCTATACTACTTACTCGAATCTTTTGAAATTCTGCACATAATATTAGTATATTAGTCGCTATTAACTCGAGAAAAATGGGTGAAGTTGGCATGCCCCTTTTGGTACCTCCCACACAAATGGACCATTTTGCATCAAAATTTAACTGCTTATAACTTTAACACAAGTGCATAAAAATGCTTGAAATTTTCTACAGTATAATGTTTTTGTAGCGCCTATAGTCCGGTAAAAAATGGGCATTATTGTACAGCCCCTTTTGGTACCTCCCACACAAATGGACCATTTCGTACCAAAAGTAAACGGCTTGTAACTTTAATACCAGTGCATACAAATACTTGAAATTTTGTACAGTGTAATGCTGTTATAGTGCCTATAGTCCTGTAAAAAGTGGGCGTTATCACCCCGCCCCTTTTTGTACCTCCTACACAAAATGACCAAATCATACCAAAATTACATAGCTCATAACTTTAATATACCAGTGCACATAAACGCTTATAGTTCAGCACAATGCAATGTATTTACCGAAAAATACGTGTTTTTGGAAAACCCCTTCTGGTACCTCCCACACAAATTGACAGATTTATTGGTGTAATGTTATATATTACATTACTCACAAAGTGAGGGTATACCTTAGTCGGTTTACCCGACTGAAACTTTCTTACTTGTTTTATTGTAATAGAAGGATCTATGACAATTATGTGTGAAACAAAATATCAGCCTAATGTTCTCCACAGCTTGCCATTAACATTGTACATTATCGTTGGACAACCCTTTATATCACGCATTATTATTTCTCTGAATGTTAGTTTAGTCTTCTAAAATGTTCTTAAATGTTTGTATAGCTGAATTCCTGGAATACGTTTAATATCGGAACTCTTCGTGTACCAAAACTGACATCGTTCATACGGCCAAAATGAACTACTAAACCTCTACTGGGCATAACCAGAATCAAAACTAGACCTAGTCCTTGAGCATTGAGAGTAATTATAATGAAACCCAAAAAAAAAACAATTTCCATGTAAATCTGCTACGAATCTGCGTAGCATATTACGCATCACGCATTACTCGCAACGCATCAGCACTATCATCATCATTGGCATACACAGAACGCGGTGGCATAAAACAACAGTAGTTCATAGCAAAACAGAGATCTATGTATGAAAACACTCCATAAATTGCTACCAAAACAAGCGTTGCTTTGTAAGGACAACAATAACATTGTTTGTTCGTTGACGTAGGCAGGATTTGCATAGCTGGGCTTCACGTGGAAACAGAAGTTTAGTAACTGTCGTTGAAACAACTAGAACAAATTTGATTTTTGTGTATTGTAGGAAGTTGAAGACTACTTAATTTTGAATTTTTTAGAACTTTGCTCAATGAAATTGGATAAATGGTTCTAGAGTTATGCCAAAATATGTGGTTCAATCTCTCTTTTTTTTCTAAGCCATCTCGAAAGGTTCATTGGTGTTTTCTTTTTTCTAAATGTTCATTTATTCTAAAAAAAATCTAAATTTCATAAAATTGGATTTAGAATATTTGCATATTAATGTAAGGATATTCTATTTAATGCACAAAATTCCGTTTATTTATTAATTGTGTAAATATTTGCAATTTGCTTCGACATCGGAGAAGCAATATTTGATTTTTGTTCATTGTTTTTCTAATTTTTCGTTTTCGGCTTTATTTTGTTCTTTCTTGGATACATGCACACATTTACGGTCTTTTTGCATTGTTTTTGTCAAATAATATGGTCCACTACTCTGAATGTCCGAAACAGATTTTATGACTCCTTTTTACTCATTTTTTAATCTACCCCTTTTTGTTTTATCATCGTATGAGCAGCCAATCGATGTTTCCAGACAATTTATTTTCGACTCCCTGTGAAATATCATCACCACTAAAAAATGTTTAGATAGGCACAACACTGCCGACAAACAGCCGCCGAAATTGTTGCTATTAATGTAGAATTAAAAATGCACAAGCGCACGCAACCTTCCCCTACCACCGCTTCACAAGAACTGTTTACAAATATTTCGAAGGAAACTTCACGGTAACTCTCACTATTATTCTCAATTTTGCTACCAAAAAGAGTCTAAATTATCTCCCGCGGATAAAAATGATCTCTTAATATAAAAGATTACTAATCCCTAATTCAACGACACCAATAATAGGACTGAAAATTAAGGGTATATTGTCTTTAAAAACATGACATGAGAATTTATACATTTTTAAGGAACAAATCCTACAAACTATTAAAATGTATGCTTGAGTTGCACTACAGGGAAAAAAATCGTACAAACTAGTAACATGTATGCTTGAGTTAATGACAGTTGCACTATAATCAATGAATTTTTCTTTAATTTTATAACGTAACATTTAAGTGAACATGACATAGTCTTATGGACATCTTATCATAGAAGTAAGGAATTTTACTTAAAACGAATGAAATTTTTTGGAAATCAAGTAAATTTTTTTTTAAATTGCAGAAATTTGTTCTTTAAACAAAGACATATTTAATCTATGATTTAAGGCCAACAACTGTTTTTAATTTCATGGTCAATATTCTTTTTCTGTGAAAGTACATCCGCGGGTCGAACTTCACTATAACTCTCACTATTATTCTCAATATTGCGACAAAAAAGAGTGTAAATTGTCCTCTCGCAGAAAAATATGATCTCTTAATTTAAAAGACAACAAATCCTTAATTCAAAGATACCAAAAAACAGAACTGAAAATCAAGAGTATATTGTCTTTAAATACATGACATGAAAGTTTTTATCATTTTAAGGAAAAAATCTTAAAAACTATTAAAATGTATGCTTGGGTTAAAGAAAATTACACTACTATCTATGATTTTTTCTTCAATTTTTGTGACGTAACGTTTATGTCAACGTGACATAGTGTTATGGACATCTTACATAATGTTATGGACATTTTACATAACACTATGCCATGTTGACTTAAACGTTAAGTCATAAAATCCTTGATTGTAGTGCAACAGTCATTAACTCAAGTATACATTTGAATAATTTGTAAATTGTTTTCCTTAATATTGTAGAAATTTTCATGTTATGTTTTTAAAGACAATATACCCTTAATTGTTAACGCTGTCTTTGGTCATAGAAGTAAGGAATTTTACTTTAAACTAATGAAAAATTCTTTGAAATCAAGTAAATTTTCTTAAATTTAAAGAAATTTGTCTTCAAAGAAAGACGGATTAAAATCTACGATTTAAGGGCAAAATTGTTTTTAATTTCAGGCAAATATTTTTTCAGTGAAGGTGCATTCACGGATCATAATTTTTCATAATGCTCGAGTGTAAAATATAGTTTTTATAACTATATATATGGAATTTCGTTTCGGCGCCGATTACGGTGTATGCGGAAATGATACTTCAGATGCCAAATCGTAAAATATGGAGGCTATATCTAAATCTGAAACGATTTGCTCCAAATTTAGCGACGATTGTTTCAGTAACAAGGATGTCTCCTTTTGCTAAATTTCATGCAGAACTGTGGCAAAATTTGGATTCTACAGTGTCTTTGTGCCAAATCGGAGGACCAAATCTGAGAGGGTTATATGTAAACCTGAACCGATATTCAATAATAAATATAGGGAATAATTACAATAGGGTCATTTGTCCAAAAAAGAGCATCACTATCAGACCATAAATACGACCTGGACTTTGATAACAAGGATACATCTACAGACGGTCGCGATAAGATCGACTCAAGAGGTGATTCCAAGTCGATCGGTATAAAAACGATGCGTCTCTCTCTACTTTTGGGTGATACAAATAAATGTACAAACTCATAATACCTTGGATCACTATAGGGTATAAACAGGTTGTATGCAATGTAGTTTTTTTCACACGTAAATGTTGTAACTCATTAACATTGGCTGGTTGCCATTTCCCAGAGTTTGAGCCTGAGTTCCATTCGATAACTCTTCTAACTGCGACGTTAGACCATATGGTTCAGTTGTAACACTTCGATCGCCGATCCATGTATCATCCAAATTATCGCTTGCTTCTCATACATAGCGGTTTTCCGAGAACAGTCTGTGCGGTAGTCCTTCTCTGTGTGTTGGAATACCCTTATGTTGATTAACGCCCTTTTTAACTTTAGTATCTTTATAAAATATAAATAATTTTTCGGCAAATGTTTTTAAAATCAAATCGAAAAGATACTGCAGCAATTAATAAATTATACAAATGCTACCGTAGTAAATAATTCAAAATATTTTAACGTAGTATTTTCTGGTCGGTTTGAATTATGGTCCAAAGCTGTACAAAACGCCCACTGCTATGCCCAAATGAAAGTGAATGAAATACCGGATTACCATTTGCACTTTCGTTAAACGTTGAGAATAAGTAATGTTCGAACATTTAAATATTTTATTTGCCAAAAATAAAGAGAACAGATTTGGCTGTAAGCTAATAAAGTAAATTGCTGTAGACTAAATTTATTTATTTTATCATTTCCACATTTCCTTGGAAGAATGTTCCGATAAAGGAAAATAAACAATATTAATTATTCGTTGGCCTTTTAAGAAAACTCTTTTATATGTACAGCAATGTGCATTTTTCTTTGGAGTTTTCGTTAAATATTGTCTAACTGCCCTCCCTGATTTACCAAGAAATAGATTTCTTGTGTGCCAAGTCCTTCGCCCGGCAGAACTTTGCTATTAATAACCGAGTTATGCTGGGGAACTAGGGAAGAATGTAACATACATTTCTGTGTAATGCCAGAACAGATTGATAAAAGATGTTTTGCGCAGTGATTCCTACGAAATATGAATGATACGAAATATGAATGATACGAAATATGAATGATTACTACATTGCGCCCGATATCACAATTGATAGCCTGTGGTTTCCTTGAATTCAGACAATCTCCCAATAACACTATCGAGTAATTCCATGTGAAGTGATCACAAAAATGTTGGCTCTTTTCTCCGATGTCGATGAAATTTTCCAGATATGTACTTTGAGGGGTGCAGTAAAAGATTTCAAATATTTCGTTTCGCAGAAACTACAATTCTCGTTTGCCGGAACTGAAATTTCGTTTGTTGTGACAGAAACTTATTTCGGGTAAGCAATTGTTTGTTCTGACCAAAAGAATTTCAGTCGTCGTAAACGAGAATTGTAGTTGTTAATATTTCGTTTCGCAGAAAAAATTTTTTTTGGGTGTAAAAAAAATGTACGAAATTTTTTTTAACATTTTGAATAAAAATTTTAATTAAATTTTATGGAAAAATACACATTTTGTTAATTTGATTTTTTTGCCTTGTAGATTGTATTGTCTATAATACCCCCAGGAAGTTTCATGATAGGAAATCTTCATATTTGAAGAGAACATTTGAACTTTTGTTTCGATTTCTGAGTACATAATTCCATGTAAAGTAATCACACAAAATTTAGCTTTTCTCTCCGGTTTTGATGACATTTTTCACATATGTACTTTGAAGGGCTCAGAACAAGAATCAGGAATTAAAAAAAAATTAAAACCAAAAATTATGGCCGTATACAAATTTTGGTATATTTTATAAAAGTCCTCTAGCTTAGGGCTGAGATGAAAATGTTTGTTTAACTAATAGTCCGTGTTCTTAAACAAATTTACTATTTTTTTTATAATTTTTATTAAAATTAAAATAAAAACCAGTAAGGAAAGGCTAAAGTCGGGCGGTGCCGACTATATAATACCCTACACCACTCTCGTAATATTGAATAACTCTGATATATAAATTTTGTAATTCATGTATAAATTGTTTACATAAATTTACTTTTGGGACATTTTATACTTAAATCATACCCTGTACCACAGTGTGGTGTAGGGTATAAAAACGATTGGATCTAAAGAGCCAAATCGGATGAAACATATATATGGGAGCTATAGCTAAATCTTAACAGATTTTCTTCAAATTCGGCAATGTTGGTTCATGGATCAAGAAACTGTACCATTCTAAATTTCAAAACGATTGGATGTAAAATACAGCTTTTATAGGACTAAATGGCCAAATCGGACAAAACATATATATGGGAGCTATAGCTAAATCTTAACCGATTTTCTTCAAATTCGGTAGTGTTGGTTCATGGATCAAGAAACTTTACCATTCTAAATTTCAAAATGATTGGATGTAAACTACAGCTTCTACAGGACTAATGAGCAAAATCGGACGAAACATATATATGGGAGCTATAGCTAAATCTTAACCGATTTTCTTCAAATTCGGCAATGTTGGTTTATGGACCAAGAAACTCTACCATTCTAAATTTCAAAACGATCGGATGTAAAATACAGCTTCTATAGGACTAAAGGGCCAAATCGGACGAAACATATATATGGGAGCTATAGCTAAATCTTAACCGATTTTTTTCAAATTCGGTAGTGTTGGTTCATGGATCAAGAAACTCTACCATTCTAAATTTCAAAACGATTGGTTGTAAAATACAGCTTCTATAGGACTAAAGGGCCAAATCGGACGAAAGATATATATGGGAGCTATATCTAAATCTGAACCGATTTCAACCAAATTCAATAGCGATCTTAACAGCCGCGAAATACTCTAAACTGCAAAATTTCAGAACGATCGGAGTGAAATTGCGACCTGTAGTCGACGAACAACTTTACATGGACAGACGGACGGACGGACATGGTTAAATCGACTCTAGCTAGTAATTCTGAGTCGATCGGTATACTTTAAGGTGGGTCTAGCTGTGTTATTTTCAGGTGTTACCACAGTGTGGTGTAGGGTATAATTAATAATGAATTCTAAGAAAAAAACCTTTAATATTATTTATTTTTGGCATAGTAGATTATTTTGCCATTAATTCAACTTCAACATAAATTTATTTCAATCCCATCATGAAACTTTCGGGAGGTGTTATTGACAACATAATCTACAATACCAAAAAAATCAAAAAAACAAGTAAGAAAGTTCAATCGGGTAAACCGACTTACGAATCCCCTCACCTTGAGTTCAAAAATATTCGTAAATTTATTTATTTATTTGTTTTAATTAAATAATTATCAATTTAAAATGCAGTAGGTGAGTGTAGGTAGTGTGCTCGCCTATCAGTTTGGAGCTCGTGGGTTCGATTCCCACAACATGGTCAGTGTAACAGGGCTTTTTCCTGTCCGTAAAATTAAAATATAAATTTACTTTGTATTGTGATTTGTTATTCATATAAATAAATAAATAATAAAATTGCATTCAATAACTCTAATGTATACTAGTATTCAAGTTTAAGCTGTTAACTTTTGTTGCAAAATAGTCCATTTGTGGGGGAGGTACCAAATTGGGGGTGCCAATGACGCCCACTTTTCTCTGGGCTATAGGTACTATAAAAACATTACACTGTACAAAATTTCAAGTACTTTCATGAAGTGATATTAAAGCTATAAGCAGTTAACTTTTGGTGCAAAATGGTCAATTTGTGTGCGAGGTACCAAAAGGGGCGTAGCAGCTTCGCCCATTTTTCTCAAGATGATAGCGAATAAGAAACTAATACTATATGTATATGGATTTGTAATAGATTCTCTGTAGTAGTAAAGAAGCAATGAGATTATTAATATTTCACTACATTTTGACTCTTCGTGGGGGAGGTACTAGAAGGAGTGGACCAACATAGTCCATCTTTGACCTTAGCCTGAAATAGAAAAAAATATTTACACATACCAAAATTAAAGTCAATCGGTTAATCTTGTGGAAAGTTATTGTGCTCCCTAACCAGACAGACAGACGGACAGGCTGACTCAAATTACTTAAAATGGCCCAAAACGGATTTCCGCCAAATATTCTTGGGGTCTATTAGGATATATACCGCTGTTCACAATGGTGGGGATATAAAAACCGGATTATGTTGAAATTCTCTTATTTCTACCAAAAGTGCTATAATTTCTAAATTTATTTAAGACTTTCTTCAAAGAGACATTGTTTTCTGTTTGAATGCAGCTTTAAAAAATCGGAACACACATTTTGCGATTTTTTATGTTTTTTTTCGTGCCAACCAAAAACGTTATTTTTTTGAAAAAAAAAAAATCAAATTTTTTCCGATTGTTTTAACGACACTTACTAAACTTCTGTTAAAATTTGTATTCCTCATAATTTCCTTTAATTTAATGTGTTTCCCTGCTTTATCGATCATAAACTTAAAAACAGAAGGTCCAAATACTAAAGGCACAAAAAACACAAAAACAAATTTTTTCAATTTTTTTGAAACTAAAATCGCCATAAAATGCATGCACAAGGGGTTTTCCAACAAGAGGTGTTATTTTGAATCACCCGGTATTTCGGTAGCTGTCACTTTTGAAGCTTTTATTCTTTGACGTTTGACAAGTACAAACTACGCCATTACTAAAAATGGAACGATACAAGATTCAACAACGCACTGAAATTATTAAAATTCAAAAATTCGAAAATCATCGACAAATCATCTTGAACAAGTAAGAAAGTTTCAGTCGGGTAAACCGACTAAGGTATACCCTCACTTTGTGAGTAATGTAATATATAACAATACGCCAATAAATCTGTCAATTTGTGTGGGAGGTACCAGAAGGGGTTTTCCAAATACACATATTTTTCGGTAAACAGTACATTCTTAAATACATTGCATTGTGCTGAACTATAAGCGTTTATGTGCACTGGTATATTAAAATTACGAGCTATGTAATTTTGGTATGATTTGGTCATTTTGTGTGGGAGGTACAAAAAGGGGCGGGGTGATAACGCCCACTTTTTACAGGACAATATGCACTATAACAGCATTACACTGTACAAAATTTCAAGTATTTGTATGCACTGGTATTAAAGTTACAAGCCGTTTACTTTTGGTACGAAACGGTCCATTTGTGTGGGAGGTACCAAAAGGGGCTGTACAATAATGCCCATTTTTTTACCGGACTATAGGCGCTACAAAAACATTATACTGTAGAAAATTTCAAGCATTTTTATGCACTTGTATTAAAGTTATAAGCAGTTAAATTTTGATGCAAAATGGTCCATTTGTGTGGGAGGTACCAAAACGGACATGCCAACTTCACCCATTTTTCTCGAGTTAATAGCGACTAATATACTAATATTATGTGCAGAATTTCAAAAGATTCGAATAAGTAGTATAGAAGTTATTAAAGAATCAATATTTCACTAAATTTTAACCCTTTGTGTGGGAGGTACCAGAAGGAGTGGACCAATATGGCCCATCTTCGAACTCATCCGGAGATAGATCAAAATATTACCACATACCAAATTTGAAGTCAATCGGTTACTCCTTTCGAGAGTTATCGTGCGCACCAGCCAGCAGACACACAGACAGACAGACAGACAGACGGACGGACATTGCTCATTCGACTTAAAATGACCCAAAACGGATTTCCTCCGAACATACTTAGGGTCTTAGATCACTCCTTCGATGTGTTACACTTTTTTCCGTAGCAAATGATATATACCCTCGTCACACTAAAGTGAGGGTATAATGATGAGGCCCATTTCCACCTCGGTGGCTTCGTCAACAAGCAAAATAGTCGCATCTGGGGCTCGGAAAACCCAAGAGTTATTGTTGAGAAGCCTCTCCATCCTCAACGTGTGACTGTTTGGTGCGGTTTATGGTCCTGCGGGGTCATTGGACCTTACTTTTTCGAAAATGAGGTTGGATCAACAGTTACAGTGAATGGATTGCACTATCGAGAGATGATTAATGATTTTTTATGGTCGCAGTTGGATGGTATTAATCTGGACAACGTTTACTTTCAACAAGACGGCGCCACGTGCCACACAAGCAACGAAACCATTGCTCTGTTACGGGAAAAGTTTCCGGACCGTGTTATCTCTCGAAGAAGTGACCACAATTGGCCACCGAGATCTTGTGATTTAACACCTTGCGACTTCTTCCTTTGGGTCCACGTGAAAGATAAGGTCTACGCCAACAGCCCAGCGTCGATTCAAGACCTCAAAGATAGAATTCGTGAGTCTATCGAGGACATAGGGCAGCCACTTTGTGATTTGGTTATGGAAAATTTCATGAAAAGCTTATGGTCCGGTAAGCGTGGTCGTGGTGGCCATTTGGCTGATATGGTTTTTCATTATTAACGGCATACCTTCCTCTTTATTATGAAATAAACATCGGATCATTTATCTCAAAAAATGGCATTTTTCTTTGAATACCAAAATAACACCTCTTGTTGGAAAACCCTTTATAATCATTGTGCCAAATTACTAGAGCCCGACCGAAGTCGGATTTTAAGGCCGAAGCCGTAGCCGAACTTCGGCTAAATTTACAACCTTCGGCCGAAGCCGTAGCCGAAGCCGAATGTTTTATATTTGTTAAAGAATTGTTTACTTTGCACCAAGAAATTGTGTTTTTAATCAGTTTATGTCTACCAAAAATTATAAATTATGAAGATAAGTCATCCCGACAACTGTCAAAATCTATCAGTTACGGACGAATAGGAATGAAACGTCACACGCGAAAAAAACAGGTTTCCGCGAACATAGTTTGAACTTTTTTTGCACTAATCGATTGATATTAATTTTTTAATTGTGACAATTACAAAAAATTCGGGAAAATCGGTCCGAAATCCGCGGAAAAACTCACTCTTTGAACACCAACTCGTTGAAATTTTTATTCGTTCGTAACTGACAACTTACTCGCTCCGGGATGACATATCTTATTATTCATTATTTTTGATGTCTACTGCTTACGTATTTATTTACTTAGCACATAAAATTAAAAACCTTAATGTTATAATGACAAAGAAAGTATTTTTTCTGCATTGAGACCTTGTGTACTATTGTGTGTGCTCTCTAGCACACTTGGGTACAAGTACTTTTCTGCCACCATTTCAGCGATGGGCAAAAGCACTACCCGGGGTTTTTCCTCTCACGTGTAGATGAGTACACACATTGAATGAGCGTTCACTACATTCGTTCGATCGACGAGGTTGTGTCGTCGCTTGTTGCTTAGCGTGCACATAAAGAAAAAATGTATGATAAATTGCAGCAACATTTTTGTTTGCTGTATTTTTTCCGGTGAATGCGTTGTCACGCGTAAAATCGTATAATTTTTTTTTGTAATGGTAAAAGCAAATCTGACATTCTTTGTTTACCTATAAATGTTGCTTATAACATATTAAAAAATGTAAACATTTTTAAATACACAGAACCAAAAAAAAGTTGGACACTCGAATATTTTAAATTCAACAAATAATAAAAAAATTACATGTAGAATATGTTCAACTTTTCTTTTTGCTTCGGGAATTATTTTTTCTTTATTACCTATCAGTTGAAATTTGCTGGGAAATGAAAATAATATTTCTCGCAATGCACAAAGAGAGCGTTAGCACTTCTCACAAATACAGACATACGACATTGAATTTTGTGGAAGTATGTGTGTGCCCATCGCTGCACCAATTCCAAATTTTTGAAACATTTGCAGTTACGGTATTAAAAAATATTAATGATTCTTGGACTCAATGGCTCATTATTATCTATTCGTACTACTTTTACAAGAATGCTTTCACTAGTTCGAGAGCTTTTAGGTGAGGAACTGAGTCATGTTTTTCTTTGTCCTTCCTTCCTTTGGTGTCCTTTCTCCAATTATTTTTGTAGTATTTTTCACTTCTGTACACTTCCAAGAAGATTTTCATAATATAATTTTCTTTAAAAAGTCATATAATTCTATTTTTTTGTACTTTTTGAACAAAAAATCGGCCTTCGGCCAACTTCGACTGATTTTGTGGCCGAATGCCGAATGTCGAGTTTTGGCCGTAGCCGTAGCCGAAGCCGAACATTCGGTCGGGCTCTACAAATTACATTTAAATCAAAAGGGGTCATTTTTAGTAAGTGTATTTTTTGATTAATTTGATTTGGAATTACACTTTGTAGTTTATTTGAGAATTTTTCTTTGCAATTTAATTTTGTTAAAATATATTAATATATACGTTCCAAATACATTTTATGGATTATCAAATAAAATTTATTTGCTCAAAAATATATACTAATACATATTTACAAATCTGTATTCCAAATGTATTTTCCGTCGATTCAAACACATCCAAAAAGGTGATTTTGCTCTGTGTAATGGCCATATTTATACCCTCACTTTAGTGTGACGAGGGTATATATCATTTGCTACGAAAAAAAGTGTAACACATCGAAGGAGTGATCTAAGACCCTAAGTATGTTCGGCGGATATTCGTTTTGGGTCATTTTAAGACGAATGAGCAATGTCCGTCCGTCTGTCTATCTGTCTGTCTGTCTGTTGGCTGGTGCGCACGATAACTCTCGAAAGGAGTAACCGATTGACTTCAAATTTGGTACGTGGTAATATTTTTTTCTATCTCCGGCTAAGTTCGAAGATGGGCCATATTGGTCCACTCCTTCTAGTACCTCCCCCACAAAGTGTTAAAATGTTGTAAAATATTGAATCTTTAATAACTGCTATACTACTTATTCGAATCTTCTAAAATTCCACACATAACATTAGTTTATTAGTCGCTATCAACTCGAGAAAAAAGGGCCAAGTTGCTACGCCCCTTTTGTTAAAGTTAACAGCTTATAACATTAATACCAGTGTATAAAAATACTTGAAATTTTGTACAGTGTAATACTTTTATAGTGCCTACAGTCCAGTCACGCCCCTTTTTGGTACCTCCCACACAAAGGTAACATTTTGCACCAAATTTTCCACACATAACATTAGTTTATTAGTCGCTATCAACTCGAGAAAAAAGGGCCCCTTTTGTTAAAGTTAACAGCTTATAACATTAATACCAGTGTATAAAAATACTTTAAATTTTCTACAGTGTAATGCTTTTATAGTGTCTATAGCCTTTTAAAAATGGACGCTATTGCCACGCCCCTTTTTGTACCTCCCACACAAAGGTACAATTTTGCACAAAAAGTTAAGAGCTCACAACATGAGTACCAATGCACGAAAATGCCACAACATCTTGCACAGTGTAACGCTTTTGAAGTGTTTATAGCCCTGTAAAAAATGGCCGTTACCACCACGCCCCTTTTTGTACCTCCCACACAAAATGTCCAAATCATACCAAAATTTAATATCTCATAACGTTAATAAACCGGTGCAAATAAACGCTTATAATTCGGCGCAGTGCAATGTATTTAAAGCAGAGCTCCGAAATCTTCGCTCGAATTCGAGTAAAGAGTGAAACTCGCTCGAATTCGAGCGCGAGTACTCCTGCGAGTGAAAAAAAAATCGAGTATACTCTTTTTTCTTTGCCACTCTAATAAGAGCGCATATGCTTCGCTCGTTTTCGAGTGCGAGTAAAATGCCCTCGAAATCGAGCAGATTATACTCTTGCCGAGTACTCCTTCAGCTTTTCTCATACAGAGCGCGTGTGCGGAGCAATTAGTTGGGTTCATTTTATTTTTAAAAGTTTACTCGACAATATTTTGATACTAAAATTAAATAATGAACTACTTAAAAATATAAAATATTAAAAAATTACAGTATTTTACACATATACTATTTTTATTTCCATCCTTATTATTACTCGTGTAATAAATAAATTTAAAAAACAATAATAAATAATAAAAAAAAATTTTCTTCGTGAGTATTTTTGTACACAAAAACCACCGTCCCCTGGCTCTTGGCTCTTGCACACGATCTCCCCTAGTTACTATTTAAGTTACTATTCTTGCTACTACACACACACGCACACCCAAATCTGCAAAAAACCAAACCAAAGGCAAAAAATAAAATGCTTGAAACTGTAAAATGTTCATTGACTACATACATAACTCTTTTATTACTCTTTACTTTTTTATTACAGCAATTTCTATTTTGCCACTCGATTTCACTCTTAGAGTAAACTCTCGCTCTATTTGGAAGATTTTTACTCCCACTCTTAATTTTTAAGAAGGAGCGGAGAGTATCTTTTAAAACTCGTAATTTTCGAGTACTCTTCTTCGCGAGTACTTTTCACTCGCGAGTAAAATCGAGTATATCTGAGCTCTGATTTAAAGTATCTACTATTCAGCGAAAAATAGGTGTATTTGTTAAACCCGTTCTGGTAACTACCATACAATCTAACAGAATAATTCGTGGAATATTCAATATTACATTACTCACAAAGTGAGGGTATACCTTAGTCGGTTTACCCGACTGAAACTTTCTTACTTGTTTTTCCATTTTGTTGCCAAATTCAGAAAAGTTTATGTGACAGAAATCGGTGCATATCTGCTCCGATATTCACAAAATACTATGACAACGTCGGGAAAAAAAATTGAAAAATTAATTTTTCAATTGCAAATCTCTTGGTAACTATACGAGATAAATCTTAGGTGGAAAAATTCTTTTGCAGACCTCGAGAAAATTCTGTTTGCACACGAAAAATCAGGCGAAAGGGACAAAAGCTACATTTAAACATTTTGTTTACCAGAGATGGCCAACTTTGATGTCATGTGCCCCTGTCTATCATAGGGGGCCCAAATTAAAAACTTAACTTCTCCAATACCACTTCCACAAACATGCCAAGTTGTATTGCAATCGGTTGATTGGTGAAGGAACGTTCTAATTATTTTCCTTTTTGTTTAATTCCTCCCACTGCGCAACTTGTCCCTATAGCTTTCCTACGGGAATATGAGACGACGTTGGCCTTCCTTATCCCATATAATAGAATATTCTTGCACGCTTATTACAGATATAAAGAAAATAGGAAATGACTTTCGTTAAAAGGAAATTCCTTCATAAAAGTTTCTCTAATCAGCCGTATTATTTGCTTACTATTCTCGTTAAGTATTGCCTAATTAGCTTTTAGCACAAATTCCCGAAAATTGGTATAGACAGACTCATGCATACAATATTTTATTAACCAAATGCTTAAAGATATAGAAAATGCTATACATACATATATGTATATTGTTAATATCGTGCAAAGACGTCATATGTAAAAAAAGAAATAACGTTTTTTTTCAACTAGTGCTTTTTTCGTGAATGGTAACACTTTGCTCATGTCTGATTTGACAGATAATTAGTTTTATCCTTCCGCTGAACGAATATGGTTGTGTATACGCTTGAACAACGCTGGGAGCGATCGACTTACAGAAGATGCCGATTTTACCAAAAAAAAAATCATCTTTTCAGATGAAGCTCATTTTGATCTTGGCGGGTATGTAAACAAGCAAAATTGTCGCATTTGGGGCACAGAAAACCCGCACGCATACATTGAAAAGCCGATACACCCAAAACAAGTCACTGTTTGGTGCGGATTTTGGTCCAGAGGCATAATTGGGCCATTTGTCTTCGAAAATGAGCAAGGAGTGGCCGTTACAGTCAATGGCGATCGTTATCGGGCCATGTTGAACGAATTTTTGTTCACAAAAATTGAAGAGGAGGATATTGGCAACATTTGGTTTCAACAGGACGGCGCCACGTGCCACACAGCCGAAGCTACATTCGAAGTTTTGCGCGATGTTTTCAAAAAAAAGTTATTTGGCGGACCCTTTATTTCCAGATATCACCCATACAATTGGAAATTTATTTTTATCATATTCGTTATGCTGAAAATGAGAATAAACAGTTCACATAAATCACCATTTTGCTAAACATACGATTTTGAGATGTGACACTCTTGCACAAAATGAAAATCTGAATATACAGGTCACATAAATTACCATTTTGCGAATCCTGTGATTTTAAGATGTGACACTGTTGCACAAAATAAACGCTACGAATAATTAAGCTGGATTTCATTCATTATTTTTCTTTTGTGTAATATTATTTCGTATCAATTGAAGCCAAAGGCTATTAAGTAAAAATACATCAATTTCATTACATGGAAAACCCTAATTAACTTTACTTCTGTGAGAGTTCATACAGTGCACAGTGGGGGAAATTTCAAGAGATATAAATCTATATAAATCTGCCGTTTCTTAAACTGTCACGCGATTGCTACGATACTAGGCGAACTTGTTGGTGGGTTGATGTATAGGTGGGTCAGAATTTGTAATATTTACCTATGCATTTTATTTTTAACTAAACGGTCTAATTCGAAGAAACCAGTCACTCACTTTCGTCAGGAATTTGTTTTCTCTAAAGTTCGTTGGTTCGTTCGCCTGGCCCTACTTCAATGACATTAGCAATTTACCAATTGGAAAATAATGTAGTTACCTGATCAATAAATTCACAATAAAATACACCTCTGTACTCTTACACTAGCGGTGGCCAATAAATCAACCCTGGGTGGGTCAGCTGAGCTGCAGTGATGGGATTGTAAAATGTTCTAATTGTACCACAACGATCAAGAAATTGTACCAAGTGTACCACGATTGTACCAAATTACCAGAAGTGACAAATTTAGTTTGTTTTTAAAACTTTCTTTGATTTGTATACCTCCACCATAGGTATTTTCATTTTGTCACTCCGTTTGTAACACCTCGAAATATTGGTGAGAGACATCATAAAGTATATACATACATATCGTCATCAGAAACGAAAAAGGGCGTAACAACATGAAAAATGGAAATTCAGTTTTTGATGGATTTCGGTACACTGCATCAAAATACACATCCTGTCAAATTTTTAGCGAAGTAATATTAAAAAGTGGCGGATTTATTAACGAAATTCAAATGGGCCTAACAACAAATTATTTCTTTTTCCTAGTAAAAAATTCAATTTCACGCAATTTTCACTAACAAGTTATAAATCAAGTTTGTGTGATTTTATCTATGCATCATTATGTTTAGATATTATATTCAGTTGTATCCAAAAAAAAGGTAAACATTATCGAGGTATCTGACAATATTTTACTTAACTTTTTTGTTTAAGGAATATTAGGAAAGAAGAAGTTTTGTACATAACAAGAAAAACAAACTTTAAATTGTATAATAAATATTACTCCATTGGGAAGAAGCAACATTGTCTCAAAAACAGAAAATCTGCTCTCCTGAACAATTTTGAAAATGTTAGTTGCATCATATGGTCATCCAAGCGACGATATATCCAAACCGTCCGATTTGATTTCTAAACGCCATAGAGACCACAAGTTTCATATGATCTGTCTGGAAATTGGTATTTTGGGTGTATTTACACTCAACTTCACACGAACAAAGGTCCATGTTTTAATATAGCCCCCACACAAAGGTCCCTCTAGATTTTTCTTTTTGACGCAGTAAAAACACAAATTTCATCGAATGGGGTCTGAAATTTGGGTTTATTTGTGTTTATTTGTACCCGAAAAAGCTATTTTAATCCATAAATAACAGATTTCTCAGGTAAAGAGTATGGTTAAAGTATTTGCGGTCTAAAAATTGTAGCGTTCGTTTCTTTTATAATTTACTTACACAAAAAGGATCGTTTTATGATTTGCTCCATATCCAAAGATTTTTCCAGTAATAAAATTGAATGCAATCCATGGTGGAGGTTATATAAGATTCGGCATCGCCGAACTTAACGCTGTCTTCTTGCTTAATTGCTTTAATCAACGATGCAAATAATAGTTGTGGTTCATACTGGTACGAAAGGCATGCGTACAAAATAATATAGTAAATAGGTACCATCTTCTGATTTTAAAAATTGTGTGAATAGGCTTTACCATTATTATTATTTTTACCAGCCAGAGAAATGTACCAAAAATTGGTTCATTGTACCAGCGTACCAAAAATTCCTCAATTGTACCAAAAGTGGTACAATTGTACCACGTTTTCCATCACTGCTGAGCTGAAGCAAGACTGTCATTTCTTTCTATCTCTCTCTCTCTCTCACGTCTCTTTCATTGTGCACTGGCGATTTTTTTCCATCTTAGCGAGCTGCCAATGTTGACTTCTTTATGCTTAAATATGTATACAATTTTATTATTATTTAATAGTTTTTACCATAATTATCCCCTCACCTTAGAGAGGAGGGTATATATCATTTGCTACGAACCAAAAGTGTAACACATCTAAGGAGTGACCTAAGACCCTAAGTATGTTCGGCGGATATCCGTTTTGGGTAATTTTAAGTCGAATGAGCAATGTCCGTCCGTCTGTCTGTCTGTCTGCTGGCTGGTGCGCACCATAACTCTCGAAGGGAGTAGCCGATTGACTTCAAATTTGGCATGTGGTAATATTTTCTTCTATCTCCGGCTAAGTTCGAAGATGGGACATATTGATCCACTCCTTCTAGTACCTCCCCCACAAAGGGTTAACATTTAGCGAAATATTGATTATTTAATAACTTCTATAGTACTTATTTGAATCCTCTGAAATTCTACACATAGTATTAGTTTATAAGTCACTATTACCTCGAGAAAAATGGGCGAAGTTGCCACGCCCCTTTTGGTACCTCCCACACAAATGGACAATTTTGAACAAAAAGTTACCAGCTTATAACTTTAATACCAGTGCATACAAATTCTTGAAATTTTGTACAGTGTAATGTTTTAATAGTACCTAAAATACAGAGATAAATGGTCATCATTGCCACGCTCCTTTTGCTACCTCCCACACAAATGGACCATTTTGTACCAAAAATTATAAGCTTATAACGTTAATACCAGTACATACAAATACTTGAAATTTTGTACAGTGTAATGCTTTTATAGTACGTAGAGTCCTGAGAAAAATGGGCGTTATTGGCCCGCCCCTTTTGGTACCTCCCACATAAATGGACTTTTTGTACCAAAAGTGAACTGCTATTAACTTTAATACCAGTGCATACAAATACTTGAAATTTTGTACAGTGTAATGCTTCTATAGTACCTAGAGTCCAGAGAAAAGTGACCGTTATTGGGACGCCCCTTTTGGTACCTCTCACACAAATGGACCATTTTGTACCAAAAGCAAACAGCTTTAATACTTACATACTTTAAAGCTATTAAATTAAATTTAAATTGAAGATAATTTAAACAAAACAAAAAATAAATAAATTTGCTAATATTTTTTTGAGACTCAAGGTGAGGGGATTCATTAGTCGGTTTAACCGACTGAAGTTTCTTACTTGTTATGTTAATATCTACTTATTTTTTTAATAACGATTTTTTGCCGTTGTTTCTATCAGTCGACAAATAAAATGAAGTGACTAGATCTGACATTTGTGTTCACCCTGAAGACAGCAAAGAGAGATAGAGAAATCAAAATTTACACTGAAATGATTACGTTTTCGTACGAGTTCATTATCGTGCGACTTGTCGTTCTGATGGTAGTTACTGAAAGCCAAATCAGCTGTTTGTCGTCTGACAGGCGAACAAAAGCAAATTTTCGAGTTACAGAAACAGGCTGTAAAAGTTAAAATAAGATACCGTTAACAATTATTTTTAGAAAAAAAAAATCAAAATTTTAAGCGAATTTTAAATTAAAAAAAAAATAATTTTCATTCATTCATAATTTTTTACAAAGTGTACGTCGTTTGAGGGAGAACATAAGAGGCCATTTTTGTGTTTTTTCAATTAATAAAATTTTTAAAAAAAAAAACTTTAATTAAAAAATCCTATCCCTTAGATTATTTCAAAATTCCCCCACTGTGCCGTGTCCAAAAGATATGCTCAACGGCCACAATTGCGTCCATCTCTCCATATCTCCATAATGTAAATGTCAGTTCCATGACTTTAGTTTTGCACAATACGATCTCATCAGGAAAAAAAGTAAAAAAAAAATCCATAAAATAAAACAAATTACAAATTGTGTCACCAAAACTAATACCCAAAGTCAAATTTATCGCAGAATCAAAAGAACAGAAATAATTAATTTCATTGGTATTTTCATAACAGTTGGTCGCTGGCCTCATAGTCCTAATTAGTTTTTTTTTCAATTCCTTCCCTGGAAATGACTGCCTGAACTGTCACTTGATAAAAAAAAAAAAAAACAACAGCAAAAAATAAATTAATAAACTGATGGGTGGCCGGCGCCCGTTCAATTTCTTATCATAAATCAAACAAAATGTTAATTCCCTACCAATTTTGATAGTCTCGTATAAAGTGAAACACCAACAAATTGACACTGACTACCTTTTGTGCTCCTTTGGACCCTTCGAACCACAGACGACGACCGTTGCAGTGGTGGTTCATTGTTGTTCATGGAAATGATGTTTTACTTTTGTTACTTAATGGTTTGTTAATTGTTTTATAAATTGTTAATTATCGAATAAATAATAAATGAGCTCCTGCCTCCCTCTCCACATTGTTAACATTGCTAATGATCAGAATGGGAATAGCAGGAGCCATTGGGGTGTGAAATAAATTATTCTATAGGTATCCAAAGGTGTCACTGCCAAGCAAAGATAAAAAAAATTACAGTTAAGCATTCAGGTATTATTACATTAAATTGTCGGCGATAAAGTTAAAATCCAAATAATGAAGTTATAAAATCGTTGAATTATATTGTTACCTAAAACCCGAAAGGTCGTAATTGAGACTTTTTTGAAATCGCATTTTATACATATTCCGATAGAAAATGTTGAAATTCTAACAGAATAAATAGAAAACGCGAAAAACTTGAGTTAAGCTACAATGTTTTAAATTATGCATCGATTTTCTTCGGAATAGTCTCATTTTATCCATAACCAATCAGAATTTACAATAATATAATATAAATTTAATAATTTTGAATTTTTCAAAGCTTTTAAGAGGTTTTATTTGAAAAAAAAGTTCCTAAAAAATTTGTCTTTTTGCAATATCTTGTCAGATACCTTTCAAACCGTTGTTGGGAGGAAAAATTAAGTTTAGCAGAAGATGCAGGCTACTTAATTTAGTATTCGATAAAGCTTTCCTGAACCAATTAGGATAAATGGTTCTCAAGTTTTGCTAACATATGTATGTGGTTCAACCTCTATTTTTACATAATTATCTTTATTTTAATATATAAACAAGTCTCATTTCACCAACATAGTACTGCATTTTTCAGCTCATTAATATGGGACTCAATATAGAAAAAGCGCTAAAAATCCACATTGAGAAAAAAAATCGTATGACCATTAAATTACTAATTGAGCCAACTTGACTAAATGAATGATGCAGAAGTTCTTATTTATTGCGCTACTTTCACGTCCAGCTCTCATGTGTAATAGACCACAAAGCTCTTAAAAGGGACTAACACAAACACCAAAAAAGGTCAAATTCCAGACAAAAACTGTTCGTGCAGCAATGTTAATCATACGATCTGGTGTTCGAAGCAGTAAAGAGCGTTTTTGACTGAAATTTGACTGTTTTTTGGTTTTTGTTTAAAGATTTGGGCTTTGGTGTGTTCTGACACATACAGTAAAATTGTATGGCCAACATTTTTGTAGAACATTCCGTCCCGCCTCGTAGAACATTTCGGAACGACTCATATATAAACAAAGATAAACATCTAAGAAAGATAAACATTTAGGTTGGACCATATATTTTTACATAATTCGAGAACCATTTATCCTAATTGGTTCAGGAAAGCTTTAAAGAAACCCAAATAAAGTATTCTTCATTTTCTTTTAATACAAGAAAATGAAGAATAAAAACACAAGTAATTGTAAACATATCCAACTTTTTGAGAAAATTTTAATAAGTATACCCTACACCACTCTGTGGTACAGGGTATTATAAGTTTGTTTCACGGAAGATGTTTGTAACACCTTAAAATAACACAGCTAGACCCACCTTAAAGTATACCGATCGACTCAGAATCACTAGCTGAGTCGATTTAACGATGTCCGTCCGTCCGTCCGTCCGTCCGTCCGTCCATGTAAAGTTGTTCGTCGACTACAGGTCGCAATTTCACTCCGATCGTTCTGAAATTGGCTGTTAAGATCGCTATTGAATTTGGTTGAAATCGGTTCAGATTTAGATATAGCTCCCATATATATCTTTCGTCCGATTTGGCCCTTTAGTCCTATAGAAGCTGTATTTTACATCCGATCGTTTTGAAATTTAGAATGGTAGAGTTTCTTGATCCATGAACCAACATTGCTGAATTTGAAGAAAATCGGTTAAGATTTAGCTATAGCTCCCATATATATGTTTCGTCCGATTTGGCCGTTTAGTCCTATAGAAGCTGTATTTTACATCCGATCGTTTTGAAATTTAGAATGGTAGAGTTTCTTGAATGAACCATGAACCAACATTGCCGAACTTGGAGAAAATCGGTTCAGATTTAGATATAGCTCCCATATATATCTTTCGTCCGATTTGGTCCTTTAGTCCTATAGAAGCTGTATTTTATATCCGATCGTTTTGAAATTTAGAATGGTAGAGTTTCTTGATCCATGAACCAACATAGCCGAATTTGATGAAAATCGGTTAAGATTTAGCTATAGCTCCCATATATATGTTTCGTCCGATTTGGCCCTTTAGTCCAATAGAAGCTGTATTTTACATCCGATCGTTTTGAAATTTAGAATGGTAGAGTTTCTTGATCCATGAACCAACATTGCCGAATTTGAAGAAAATCGGTTAAGATTTAGCTATAGCTCCCAGATATATGTTTCGTCCGATTTGGCCCTTTAGTCCTATAAAAGCTGTATTTTACACCCAATCGTGTTGAAATTTAGAATGGTAGAGTTTCTTGATCCATGAACCAACACTACCGAATTTGAAGAAAATCGGTTAAGATTTAGCTATAGCTCCCATATATATGTTTCATCCGATTTGGCTCTTTAGATCCAATCGTTTTTATACCCTACACCACACTGTGGTACAGGGTATTATTTAAGTATAAAATGTCCTAAAAGTAAATTTATGTAAACAATTTATACATGAATTACAAAATTTATATATCAGAGTTATTCAAAATTACGAGAGTGGTGTAGGGTATTATATAGTCGGCACCGCCCGACTTTAGCCTTTCCTTACTGGTTTTTTAAATAAAACCTCTTAATAACATCGAAAAATACAAAGTTAATATATTTATACCCTACACCACACTGTGGTACAGGGTATTATGACTTTGTGCATTTGTTTGTAACACCTAAAAGGAGAAGAGATAGACCCATTGTTTATTATACCGATCGACTCGGAATCACTTTCTGAGTCGATTTAGCCATGTCCGTCTGTCCATGTATTCTTGTAATCAAAGTGCAGGTCGTATTTATGGTCCGATTGTGATGAAATTTTGCATAGTGCTCTTTTTTGGCCCAAGGACGATCCCTATTGAAATTCGTTAAAATCGGTTTAGATTTGGATATAGTCCCCATATATATGTTTCACCCGATTTGACATGTAAGCGCTGTAGAAACCACATTTTACATCCGATCTTTATGAAATTCGGCAGAGAGAGTTAGAGTAATAATATTACGTGAATGAACACTACCAAATTCGGAGAAAATCCGTTCAGATTTAGATATAGTCCCCATATATATGTTTCACCCGATCTAACATTTAAGCGCTGTAGAAATCGTGTTTTATATCCGATCAGTACGAAATTTGACAGAGATAGTTTTCTTATTACATGAATAAACACTGCCAAATTCGGGGAAAATCGGTTCAGATTTAGATATAGTCCCAATATATATGTTTCACCCGATTTGACATGTAAGCGCTGTAGAAACCGTGTTTTATATCCGATCAGTACGAAAATCGGCAGAGAGTTTGCTTATTAATGTATGAACACTGCCAAATTCTTATCGCAATGCCCATTATTGGTATTGGTAGGTAGGTGTAGGGTATAATATGTAGTCGGCCCCGCCCGACTATCTGTCTTTCCTTACTGGTTTTATTATTTTATCTTTAAGTCCGCCATGAATAAAATGAGAAGATTGCCAAGAAAATCAATGCATAACTTAAAAAGTTTAAGCTAAACAAGTAAGAGAGTTCAGTCGGGAAAACCGACTTATGAATCGCCTCACCTTGAGTCCCAAAAAATATTAGTAAATTTATTTATTTTTTTGTTTTAATTAAATTATTATCAATTTAAATTGCATTTAATAACTTTAAAGTATGTACTGGAATTAAAGTTGTACGCTGCTAACTTTTGGTGTAAAATGGTCCATATGTGTGGGGGGTACCAAAAGGGGTGTGCCAATAACGGCCACTCTAGGTACTATAAAAGCATTGCCCTGTACGAAATTTCAAGTATTTGTATGCACTGATTTTGAAGTTAAAATCCATGAACTTTTGGTACAAAAAGGTCCATTTGTGTGGGAGGTACCAAAAGGGAAGTTCCAATAACGCCCATATATATCTGGACTCTAGGTACTATAAAAACATTGCACTGTATAAAATTTCAAGTATTTGTATGTTCTGGTATTAAAGTTATAAGCTGGTAACTTTTGGTACCAAATAGTCCATTTGTGTGGGAGGTACCAAAAGGAGCATGGCAACAATGCCCATTGTTCCCTGTGTTGTAGGTAATATTAAACCATTACACTGTACAACATTTCAGGTCTTTGTATGCCCTAGTATTAAAGTTATAAGCTAGTAACTTTTGGTACAAAATTGTCCATTTGTGTGGGAGGTACCAAAAGGGGCGTGGCATCTTCGCCCATTTTTCTCGAGGTAATAATGACTAATAAACTAATACATACTATGTGTAGAATTTCAGAGGATTCAAATAAGTAGTATAGAAGTTATTAAATAATCAATATTTCACTAAATGTTTTACCAATATGGCCCATCTTCGAACTTAGCCGGAGATAGAAGAAAATATTACCACATACCAAATTTGAAGTCAATCGGTTACTGCTTTCGAGAGTTATCATGCGCACCGGCCAGCAGACAGACGGACGGACGGACATTGCTCATTCGACCCATTCGACTCAATGACCCAAAACGGATATCCGCCGAACATACTTAGGGTCTTAGGTCACTCCTTCGATTTGTTACACTTTGGCTCGTAGCAAATCATATATACCCTCCTCTCTAAGGTGAGGGGATAAAAATGGGCATTTTGTGATTTTTAAGTTACTGGATGCATTTTTTCGTACGGTATACCGAGATAAATGTGCTAAAAATCCACATTGAGGAAAAAATCGTATGACCATTTCCCGACAAAAACCGTCTTGGCCAGTCCGTGCAGCAATGTTAGTCATACGACCTTGTGTTCGAAACAAAAACGATACCAGTAAAGAGTTATGTTTTGGGCTTTGGTATGTTTTGACACATGCAGTCAAATTTATTGCCTTCATTTTTGTAGAACATTTCGTCCCGTCCAACCCAATTTAAGGGTTATTTTTACGATTTGTTAAATTAGGGCCATAAATGTGGGGGAGCTGGAGGCTTAATATGTTCCCCAAAAATATTGGCCTTAATATTTTATATAAAGTTGCTGAACATACCCTACACCAAAAAAACAGTAAGGAAAGGCAGAAAGTCGGGCGGGGCCGACTATATAATACCCTACACCTCCCTAACAATGCGATAAAAGTTATTGCGATAATAATTGGTAAGTAGACAGGAACACATTATCCCATTCCGAGCCGATAATCACTAAATTAAGCATATATATGGGGGCTATATCTAAATCTCAACCGATTTCCCTCAAATTTGGCAGTATTAATTCATGTAATAAGAAACCTTTTTCTGCCGAATTTCGTACTGATCGGATTAAAAATAAACTTTTTACAGCACTTACATGTAAAATCGGGGGTAACCTATATATGGGGGCTATATCTAAATCTGAACCGATTTTCTCCGAATTTGGCAGTATTCCTTCATGTAATAAGAAACCTCTCTCTGCCGAATTTCACACTGATCGGTTATAAAATAATTTTTTTACGGCGCTTACATGTGAAATCGGGGGTAACGTATATATGGGGGCTATATATAAATCTGAACCGATTTCTTCCAAATTTAACAGTGTTCATTAATATAATAAGATACCTCTTTCTGCTGAATTTCATACTGATCGGATATAAAATAAAGTTTTTACAGCGCTTACATGTCAAATCGGGGTAACATATATATGGGGGCTATATCCAAATCTGAACCGATTTTAACCAAATTAAATAGGGATCGTCCTTGGGCCAAAAAAAGATATGTATAAAGTTTCGTCAAGATCGGGCCATAATTGCGACCTGTACTTTGATTACAAGAATACATCTACAGACGGACAGACAGACGGACTTAGCTAAATCGACTCAGAAAGTGATTACAAGTCGATTGGTATAATAAACAATGGGTCTATCTCTTCTCCTTTTGGGTGTTATAAACAAATGCACAAAGTCATAATACCCTGTACCACAGTGTGGTGTAGGGTATAAATATTTTTGTGAAATAATAGAGAAATACTAACATTTTTGAGGTACAATGTGGTTCTTTTTGAACTATTTAGGGTGCCTACACACGTTCAGATTGTATTGATATGTTCACAAAAGTTGATTAGATTTACATTGGCTACAATTTTGCCAAAAATTGTTAGTGAAAAATTACGAGTTACACTGAAAGTTATGCTGAAAAAAGTGAAAAAAAATATTTTCCTTTCTTTTTCAAAAAAAAAACAAGTAAGAAAGTTTCAGTCGGGTAAACCGACTAAGGTATACCCTCACTTTGTGAGTAATGTAATATATAACACTAGCTGAGCCCGGTGCGCTTCGCTGCCCATGTCAAAATTAGCGCTGTAGAAACTGTATCCGATCAGTACGAAATTAGGCAGAAAGAGGTTTGTTATTACATGAAGGAATACTGCCAAATTCGGAGAAAATCGGTTCAGATTTAGATATAGCCCCCATATATATGTTACCCCCGATTTGACATGTAAGCGCTGTAGAAACTGTATTTTATATCCGATCAGTACGAAATTCGGCAGAAACAGGTTTCTATTTTACATGAATGAGTATTCAAGGAAAATCGATTCAGATTTATATATAACCTCCATATATATGTTCCTCGAGACTTGGTTACAAAGCGCTATAGGAGTTGTACTTTACTTCCTATCATTACAAAGTTCTCCAGAAAAATGTTTCTCAATTTAGGAACGAATATTGCTTAATTTAGCGATTATCGGTTCAAAATACATTTACCAATTATTCCAAATTATTATCACAATGACCCTTATCGCATTGTTAGGGAGGTGTAGGGTATTATATAGTCGGCCCCGCTCGACTTTCTGCCTTTCCTTACTGGTATTAGTAATAAATTCACTGAATGAAAAATACCGAATTCAGTGGAAAGTCCAGAAAATAGAAATGTATACTTATAAAATTTCCAAATTCTTGTTTCATTGGTCATGCATCACATTATCATATTGCGATTGTATTGGAGTGAGCAGCTGTAATTATCGCATACCGAGCATTTTTGTTCTTGTATTTCCTATATAATACTTGCAAGATATATAAAAATATGGGCTGTGCCACGCCCACTGGTCTTATTCCGCCCATTTGTAAGCCAATCACGTAGACTGCTACCAGATACATATACGCAACATTTCAACACTCTCGCTAACAAAATGAGCAATATAATTCAATTTCAAAATTTGGCTTATATGGGCGGTGGCACGCCCATTGGTCAGATCCCGCCAATTTTTGGACCAATCACGTGGACTGTCACCAGATACATATATACAACATTACAGCACTCTAGATAAAAAATTGTGCAAGATATACCAATTTCGAAATTTGGCTTATAAGGGCAGGGCCACGCCCATTGGTCCGATCCCGCCCATTTTCTGACCAATTACGTAGAATGCCACCAGATACATATACACAACATTGCAGCACTCCCGATAGCAAATTGTGCAAGATATCAAAATTTGGTCTATATGGGCGGGGCCACGCCCATTGGGCCGATCCCGCCCATTTTTGGACCAATCACGCAGACTGCCACCATATACATATACACAAAATTCCAGCACTCTCGCTAACATATTGTGCAAGTTATATCAATTTCAAAATTTGGCTTTTATGGGCGGGGCCAAGCCCATTGGTCCGATCCCGCCCATTTTTTGACCAATTACGTAGAATGCTCGCCAACGGATATATATACACAAAATTCCAGGTCTCTCGCTAACAAATTGTTCAAGATATCACATTTTTAAAATTTGGCTTATATGGGCGGTGCCACGCCCATTGGTTCGATCCCGCCCGTTTTTGATCAATCACGTGGACTGCCATCAGATACATATGTACAACATTACCATACTCTAACTAACAAATTGTGCAAGATATATCAATTTCAAAAATTGGCTTATATGGGCGGGGCCACGCCCATTGGTCCGGTCCCGCCCATTTTTTGACCAATTACGTAGAATGCCACCAGATACATATACGCAACATTGCAGCACTCCCGCTAGCAAATTGTGCAAGATATCAATATTTCAAAATTTGGTCTATGTGGGCGGGGCCACGCCCATTGGTCCGATCCCGCCCATTTTTGGAGCCATCACGTAGACTGCCAACATATACATATACATAACATTCCAGCACTCTCGCTAACAAATTGTGCAAACAATCTCAATTTCAAAATTTGGCTTATATGGGCGGGGCCACGCCCATTGGTCCGATTCCGCCCATTTTTGGAAAATTCACATAATCTGACACTAAATGCATACACACGAAATTTCAGCACTCTAGCTAAAAATTTTTCTCAATACCAAAATTTGACCCATATGGGCGGGTCCACGCCCACTTGATATATCGAAAATTCAAGTACCCTATTTTCAGCACCCCCTACACATGTACATTCTGTGAAAATTTCAAGATGATCGGTCAAGCCGTTTAGACGTCTATACGGAACAAACAAACAAACAAACCCACAAACAGACACTCTCTTTTATATATATAGACTAGCTGAGCCCGGTGCGCTTCGCTGCCCATGTCAAAATTAGCGCTGTAGAAACTGTATTTTATATCCGATCAGTACGAAATTCGGCAGAAAGAGGTTTGTTATTACATGAAGGAATACTGCAAAATTCGGAGAAAATGGGTTCAGATTTAGATATAGCCCCCATATATATGTTACCCCCAATTTGACATGTAAGCGCTGTAGATACTGTGTTTTATATCCGATCAGTACGAAATTCGACAGAAACAGGTTTCTATTTTACATGAATGAGTATTCAAGGAAAATCGATTCAGATTTATATATAACCTCCATATATATGTTCCTCCAGATTTGGTTACAAAGCGCTATAAAAGTTGTACTTTACTTCCGATCATTACAAAGTTCTCCAGAAAAATGTTTCTCAATTTAGGAACGAATATTGCTTAATTTAGCGATTATCGGTTCAAAATAAGATATACATACACACACGCACACACCACATTTACCAATTATTCCAAATTATTATCGCAATGACCCTAATCGGCCCCGCCCGACTTTCTGCCTTTCCTTACTGGTATTAGTGATAAATTCACTGAATGAAAAAATACCGAATTCAGTGGAAAGTCCAGAAAATAGAAATGTATACTTATAAAATTTCCAAATTCTTGTTTCATTGGTCATGCATCACATTATCATATTGCGATTGTATTGGAGTGAGCAGCTGTAATTATCGCATACCGAGCATTTATGTTCATGTATTTCCTATATAATACTTGCAAGATATATCAAAATATGGGCTGTGCCACGCCCACTGGTCCTATTCCGCCCATTTGTAAGCCAATCACGTAGACTGCTACCAGATACATATACGCAAAATTTCAACACTCTCGCTAACAAAATGAGCAAGATAATTCAATTTCAAAATTTGGCTTATATGGGCAGTGGCACGCCCATTGGTCAGATCCCGCGAATTTTTGGACCAATCACGTGGACTGTCACCAGATACATATGTACAACATTACAGCACTCTAGATAAAAAATTGTGCAAGATATATCAATTTCGAAATTTGGCTTATAAGGGCGGGGCCACGCCCACTGGTCCGATCCCGCCCATTTTCTGACCAATCACGCAGACTGCCACCATATACATATACACAAAATTCCAGCACTCTCGCTAACATATTGTGCAAGATATATCAATTTCAAAATTTGGCTTATGTGGCCGGGGCCACGCGCATTGGTCCGCTCCCGCCCATTTTTGGAAAAATCACGTGGACTGCTACCAGATACATATACACAACATTGCAGTCAAAATTAGCGCTGTAGAAACTGTATTATATATCCGATCAGTACGAAATTCGGCAGAAAGAGGTTTGTTATTAGATGAAGGAATACTGCCAAATTCGGAGAAAATCGGTTCAGATTTAGATATAGTCCCCATATATATGTTACCCCCGATTTGAAATTCAAGCGCTGTAGAAACTGTATTTTATATCCGATCAGTAAGAAATTCGGCAGAAAGAGTTTCCTAATTACATGAAGGAATACCGCAAAATTCGGAGAAAATCGGTTCAGATTTAGATATAGCCCCCATATATATGTATATGTTACCCCCAATTTGACATGTAAGCGCTGTAGAGACTGTGTTTTATATCCGATCAGTAGGAAATTCGACAGAAACAGGTTTCAATTTACATGAATGAATATTCAAGGAAAATCGATTCAGATTTATATATAACCTCCATATATATGTTCCTCCAGATTTGGTTACAAAGTGATATTGAAGTTGTACTTTACTTCCGATCATTACAAAGTTCTCCAGAAAAATGTTTCTCAATTTAGGAACGAATATTGCTTAATTTAGCGATTATCGGTTCAAAATAAGATATACATACACACACACACCACATTTACCAATTATTCCAAATTGTTATCGCAATGACCCTTATCGCATTGTTAGGGAGGTGAAGGGTATTATATAGTCGGCCCCCGTCCAGAAAATAGAAATGTATACTTATAAAATTTGCAAATTCTTGTTTCATTGGCCATGCATCACATTATCATATTGCGATTGTATTGGAGTGAGCAGCTGTAATTATCGCATACCGAGCATTTTTGTGCATGTATTTCCTATATAATACTTGCAAGATATATCAAAATATGGGCTGGGCCACGCCCACTGGTCGTATTCCGCCCATTTTTAAGCCAATCACGTAGACTGATACCAGATACATATACGCAAAATTTCAACACTCTCCTAATAACAAAATGAGCAAGATAATTCAATTTAAAAATTTGGCTTATATGGGCGGTGGCACGGCCATTTGTCAGATCCCGCCAATTTTTGGACCAATCACGTGACTGTCACCAGATACATATGTACAACATTGCGGCACTCCCGCTAGCAAATTGTGCAAGATATCAACATTTGGTCTATGTGGGCGGGGCCACGCCCATTGGTCCGATCCCGCCCATTTTTGGACCAATCACGCAGACTGCCACCATATACATATACACAAAATTCCAGCACGGTCGCTAACAAATTGTGCAAGATATCACATTTTTAAAATTTGGCTTATATGGGCGGTGCCACGCCCATTTTTCCGATCCCGTCAATTTTTGGACCAATCACGTGGACTGTCACCAGATACATGTGTACAACATTACAGCACTCTAGCTAGCAAATTGTGCAAGATATATCAATTTCAAAATTTGGCTTATATGGGCGGGGCCACGCCCATTAGTCCGATCCCGCCCATTTTTTTACCAATTACGTAGAATGCCACCAGATACATATACACAACATTGCAGCACTCCAGATAGCAAATTGTGCAAGATATCGAAATTTCAAAATTTGGTCTATGTGTGCGGGGCCACGCCCATTGGTCCGATCCCGCCCATTTTTTGACCAATTACGTATAATGCCACCAGATACATATACACAACATTGCAGCACTCCCGATAGTAAATTGTGCAAGATATCAAAATTTGGTATATGTGGGCGGAGCCACGCCCATTGAGCCGATCCCGCCCATTTTTGGACCAATCACGCAGACTGCCACCATATACATATACACAAAATTCCAGCACTCTCGCTAACATATTGTGCAAGTTATATCAATTTCAAAATTTGGCTTATGTGGGCGGGGCCACGCCCATTGGTCCGATCCCACCCATTTTTGAACCAATCACGTAGAATGCCACCAGATACACATACACAACATTGCAGCACTCCCGCTAGCAAATTGTGCAAGATATCAAAATTTCAAAATTTGGTCTATGTGGGCGGGGCCACGCCCGTTGGGTCGATCCCGCCCATTTTTGGACCAATCACGTAGACTACCACCATATATATACACACAAAATTCCAGCACTCTCGCTAACAAATTGTGCAAAATATCTCAATTTCAAAATTTGCCTTATATGGGCAGGGCCACGCCCATTGGTCCGATTCCGCCCATTTTTTGAAAATTCACATAATCTGTCACTAAATGCATACACACAAAATTTCAGCACTCTAGCTAAAAAAATTTCTCAATATCAAAATTGGACCCATATGGGCGGGTCCACGCCCACTTGATATATCGAAAATTCAAATACCCTATTTTCAGCACCCCCTACACATGTACATTCAGTGAAAATTTCAAGATGATCGGTCTAGCCGTTTAGACGTCTATACGGAACAAACATACAAACATACAAACAAACAAACAAACCCACAAACAGACACTCTCTTTTATATATATAGATTACACCAATAAATCTGTCAATTTGTGTGGGAGGTACCAGAAGGGGTTTTCCAAATACACATATTTTTCGGTAAACAGTACATTCTTAAATACATTGCATTATGCTGAACTATAAGCGTTTATGTGCACTGGTATATTAAAGTCACGAGCTATGTAATTTTGGTATGATTTGGTCATTTTGTGTGGGAGGTACAAAAAGGGGCGGGTGATAACGCCAACTTTTTACAGGACTATAGGCACTATAACAGCATTACACTGTACAAAATTTCAAGTATTTGTATGCACTGGTATTAAAGTTACAAGCCGTTTACTTTTGGTACGAAACGGACCATTTGTGTGGGAGGTACCAAAAGGGGCTGTACAATGATGCCCATTTTTTACCGGACTATAGGCGCTACAAAAAAATTATACTGTAGAAAATTTCAAGCATTTTTATGCACTTGTATTAAAGTTATAAGCAGTTAAATTTTGATGCAAAATGGTCCATTTGTGTGGGAGGTACCAAAAGGGGCATGCCAACTTCACCCATTTTTCTCGAGTTAATAGCGACTAATATACTAATATTATGTGCAGAATTTCAAAAGATTCGAATAAGTAGTATAGAAGTTATTAAAGAATCAATATTTCACTAAATTTTAACCCTTTGTGTGGGAGGTACCAGAAGGAGTAGACCAATATGGCCCATCTTCGAACTCATCCGGAGATAGATCAAAATATTACCACATACAAAATTTGAAGTTAATCGGTTACTCCTTTCGAGAGTTATCGTGCGCACCAGCCAGCAGGCACACAGACAGACAGACAGACGGACGGACATTGCTCATTCGACTTAAAATGACCCAAAACGGATTTCCTCCGAACATACTTAGGGTCTTAGAACACTCTTTCGATGTGTTACACTTTTTTCTGTAGCAAATGATATATACCCTCGTCACACTAAAGTGAGGGTATAAAAATTCTTTAAGAGTCTGAATTAGTTGTTGGACCAAAGCTGATGACAACTTTTTCGAAGGGCCCACTGATTTTCAGAAACTTTGGAGGCCCATAAAAAAAATTTGGTCGCCAATTTCGCCTAACCGAGTATATGGTTATACTACCCTTGGGTAGTTGAATCGAACCTATGCTGTGAAGTCCGTGTATTTTTCCAAAAGTGTTTATTTGTTGCATAGTGTAATTAGTGGACAATATGAGGAAGATTGTGTGACATATTATGGAAAAAGTAGCTTAGTGTAATAATTTAGCAAAATTTAAAAAAAATTATTAAATTTGAAAAAAAATATTAACATCAAATAATGCTTTGTCTTCTTTTTCAACAACCCTGCCTAACCGCTCAATGACATTTAAAACGACATGTAACATTTTAAAAGCGGCCATCGCAATCTGGATACATATGCCATTGAATATAAATATGTTTTCATAGTCAGAGAATTACGAATATTATAGGGAATGTGGTATTTTGTGCGAAAAATTAGATCATGCTACATATATTATGTATTAATGAATTTCATCTTAATTTTGTCAATTTATTTTGTGAGTACCAAAAGAATTTGGATAAATTCGCTAATTTTCCTCTGAACATTTGTTAGTTCAGAAACATTGAGTTGATTCAATTTTCAAGTGTTTTTGTGTGAATTGCAATATAATTTTTGAAAATATATACAAAGTTAGGGCCTGTTTCTGTAACTTAATTTCGTTCGTTTACGGAGAACGATAAAAAAATCTCTCAACTATTACTTGAATTCTATAAAACACAGGTTAAAAATATTTTAGGTACGAGCTTTTTACGTACTTTTCTATAGACACACCGAATTATAAACTGCTGTGACTTATAGATTTCTCGGAATAATTGAGTGATTTTTGATCGTTCGCCGTAGACGAACGAAAATAAGTTACAGAAACAGGCCCTTAAGTACAGTGTGAAATCTTGTTCTACTGGAAAGATTTTTTTCTTTGGAAACATTGCTAGGTAGCGTCAAGGTATCAGAGAATTCATGACTGTATATGCCTATATATCAAATTAAGATCTTAATTTAACTTTTTTCATATCGTCTTGATGATACCGGTTTTGCCATCATAAATTTCAAGTTAATATATATGTATATCGTTTCCATTCGAACGCACTGTAGACCAAAACACACATAGCACACCTTTGCTTCATTTGCCAAAACGCCTAAATATGTTCCACTTTGTAAAGCATGAATATGAATATGCAATTTTCTGATAATGATAAACGACATCCGCCGATAAAAGCATTCCGACAGAGATATGAAACAGCTTACAAAGAATGAATCTTCTATTTTTGTATTTATGGACCGAAAAATATCAGTTAAACTTTGTAGGCCGGGCCGATGAAAGGCAACAGCGGAGAATTCGATCAATGAACGAAATATATTAAAAAAATTAATTTGAATTATGGAAATTACTTTATGTTACTTTTTTATTATGCGTATAAATACTAGTATAGTATATAAGCGTGTACAAATTTAGAAACTTTATTCTACTCATAAATAATTTACTAAATTTTTTTGATAGCAATTATGTCCCCTTTAAGGAGTGGTAACATTAATTCGTGCAAAACCAGTAAGGAAAGTCAGAAAGTCGGGCGGGGCCGACTATATAATACCCTACACCTACAATGCGATAAAGGGCATTGCGATAATAATTTGGAATAATTGGTAAGTAGGCAGGAACATATTATCTAATTCTGAGCCGATAATCGCTAAATTAAGCAATATTCGTTCCTAAATGGAGAAACATCTTACCGGAAAATATTAATGATTGCAAGTAAACTTCTTCTATAGCGCTTTGATACCAAATCAGGAGGAACATATACTATGTATATGGATGTTATAAATAAATCTGAACGGCTTTTCCTTGAATACTCATTCATGTAAAAAGAAACTTCTTTCTGTCAAATTTCGTACTGACCGGATATAAACTACAGTCTCTACAGCACTTACATGTCACATCAGGGGTAACATATATATGGGGGCTATATCTAAATCTGAACTGAATTTCTCTGAATTCTGAAGTATCCCTTCATATAATAAGAAACCTCGAGCGCCCCAGTAGGCGAGTTGGTAGCGTACTCGCCTATGAGTTTGGGGGTCGTGGGTTCGATTCCCACTAGAGGCTCTGGTCTGTCGTTGCAAACATTTAGCCATATGGTCTTTGTAACCCGGCCTTTCCCTGGACCTTAAAATTAGAATATAAATTTACTTTGTATTGTAATTCATATAAATAAATAAATAAATAAAATAGATTTGTTTACTGATCGGATATAAAATACAGTGTTCATTCATATAATAAGAGACCTCTTTCTGCTGAATTTCATACCGATCGGATATAAAATAAAGTTTTTACAGCGCTTACATGTCAAATCGGGGCCAACATATATATGGTTGCTATATCCAAATCTGAACCGATTTTAACCAAATGAAATAGGGATCGTCCTTGTGCCAAAAAAAAAGATATGTGTAAAGTTTCGTCAAGATCGCGCTATAATTGCGACCTGTACTTTGATTACAAGAATACATCTACAGACAGACAGACAGACGGACATAGCTAAATCGACTCAGAAAGTGATTACAAGTCGATCGGTATAATAAACAATGGACCTATCTCTTCTCCTTTTGGGTGTTACAAACAAATGCACAAAGTCATAATACCCTGTACCACAGTGTGGTGTAGGGTATAAAAAGGCACATTTTTTACGATTTTTTGGTTAAAATTTTTTGATTGAAAATAATGGTACATTACAGTTCAACTTTCAAAGTTTATAGTGTAAGATGTGCATAAAAAAAGTATGGCAACGACAGCATTTATGCGGAAGCGTCTCTCAAAAAAAGTTGAATTGATGTATGCTGTATGGCTTCGGTTGATTGCTGATTGAGCAGTAGCCTCTGATCAATCCTAATGTAACTATCCATAAATTTCCACAGGGATTTAAGGATAAATGTCAATAGACTGATGGGCCGGAAATCACTCCCAGCTATTCCTCAATGGACTTAGTCTAAGAACTATCATATTTCTTGATGTACCTTGAGGTTTCGGATGAGTTTCCTACGCTAATACAGTAATGTTTCCAGGATTTCTTTTGAGCCTTCCTCAACTCTTTTTTGTACTGCTTGAGTCTTTCCTTGTAGGTGTCCCAGTCCTTGGTCGGCTCTGGTGGCCTTTGTCCTATGAAAAAGCTTCCTACTGCACATACCCAGCATAAATTATTTCCCCCTTGGCTTTAGTTTGGTTCATGCGGCTTGCAACGAGTCGTTAAGAGTTGCCTCGTTCCATCGTTTCTTCTATATGTATATTTCAGGTCTTTTTGAAAGAGACCTGTTGAATAGGTGCCTAAATTTTCCCCCAATTGGACTTCCTAATTTTAAGTGGGAAAACTGTGTTAGAAGACTTCGCATTCATGCAGAAGCTTATGTTCGAGTATCTATGATCGGAAAAACTATGAAAGGTTGTTTTTGGCAAGTATACAGGTTCTACGTCTGTCATTGCCTGTAACTTGAAGCAGCTAAAACCCTGGCGCCCTAAGCAAAGAAACAGCAAGACGTCTACAAGTGATGTGTGAATGGATAAATCGAGACCACAAGTCGTACCATCAGAAGTTATTACAATCACTGACCGGTCATATTCAAACAACGGAAATCTCCGACCGCATTCCTGAAGTGCGGCTTATAGCTACCTGTGATTCGTTTGTGCCAGAAAGACTCTCCTGGGAAAACGGAACACTAGCTCATGTGCCAGTGGGAACCAGCTGCTACACTGATGGGTCCAGGCTAGGAGGAAGGGCGGGTCAGTGACTTTTTATTGATGAACCAGAAGTCGAATTGTACTTCCGCTCCCCAGACCATAACACAGTATTTCAAGCAGAAGTTCGAGCAATCACGGAGTGTGTTAACTGGCTCAGTAATACCACAAAGCGTAAATATGCCAATACTCGTATCTTCACAGGTAGCCAAAGGGCGATCAAAGTAATAACATCGGAAAAGGTCAAATCCAGAACCGTTTTAGACTGTAAAAGAGCGATAAATAATTACTCAGTCTATGGTCAACTGCGTATTTTGTGGATACCGGGACACAACGGAGTGATTGGAAATGAACGAGCAAACAGTTTGGCTTCAAAGGGCAGAGAACTTTGAATAATAAACTTAGAAAATTAGAAACCTTTCGAAGCCACGAAGGTTGAGTTGAAGCGCTGGGCAGTGATGACACACAAAACTGTGTGGAATAGAGCAACTGTAGGAGCAACTGCAAAGATACTGTGGGGCGATCCAAATGAGAAGAAAACAAGTAGTTTTCTGAAACTAAACAAGATCGAGATTAGTAAGATGATGAGTGTTCTAACGGGACACTCAAGCTTACAGGCACATCTTCGTCGCATAGGTCTAGCAGAAAACGATGAGTGCAGGGCAAACATGGAAACGATAGAACATTTTCTGTGTCACTGCCCAGCTTTCACACATGCAAGATCCCGATATTTCGGTTCCGACATATTGCCAGACTTGACTCATCTCAGAGGATATGACTGGAAGATACTGAGAAAATTCGTGTCTAGTACCGATTTTCTGTAACCCGTGGGGAATAAAAATCATAAATAAGGAACGCACAACAGGCCGAACCACTGGGTAAAGTGTACGTCCATGGACATGAGACGTTTAAACGTCTCCTCTATTCATCCTTAGCTAACCTAACCTAAGCAAACGAACCATATCTCCTTTCAACCAGGGCCATGGAATAAGACCAGATAAACTACTTCTTGCATCAGGAGGGCTTTTAAGGCAGCTTGTCTTAATAGCCATAGAGTGGTGGAGGTTTATCTGCAGAAGCCAGACCATTGTCATGTCACGCCACCACCACCGTTATGTCTGCCCCGTCGTCTGTGTCCGCTAGAAGCTCATCGTCACCGGATTCATCCACACAGGATTTTCCCGATTCCGTCATTAAGGCATCCAAGCACATCGGTAAAGGGTGTAACGGAAATTCCAGCCAGAAGCTGCTCTGATCAGGGTTGCCAGAACTGGGGTTTTGACCCCAATTGTGGGGTTTTGCCATTGCAAATTGGGACAAAAAAAATAATTTGGGGTTAGGGGTTTTTTTAGGGGTTTTTATACTTTTTTATTGGGGTTTCTTGGGGTTATTTGAAAATATGCAAAGATTTTTTAAAGCTTACATTTTTAAATAAAAGCTTAAGAAATTCCGACACATCAATTTCGACTGTAGACCATCTGAGTGAGATACTGAAAAGTGTAACATTAGTAGCGAATCCATTTGAAAACATAAAGTTACATAGAACGAAATGCACAGCAATTTTAAAAAATGTTGTTGCACCATCACTCGCTCTTGAACTTGTTAGCGATATTGGGGAATCCAAATATTCCCTAATTGCGGATGACTGACATTTCACGAATGAAATGGATGTGCTTAATGGCGAATTCTTTTCTGCAAAAAAGTGCAACATGTTCATTGCCCTTTTTCCGAAAACGGAACTTTTGTGATACTTTTTTGAAATTTGGTAATTAAGTTACTCGAATTTAGCACAACTAAAATTTCAAAATTTCAAAAAAGCGATATAATAGTGCTGTTTTCGGAAAAAGGGCAATGCAAGTGTTCACTTTTTTGCAGAAAAGAATTCACCATAAGTGTTCGATACATTACCAGCTCAAAAGGAAAGATTATTATTGATTTTCTAGGAATATTCCTAGTTGAAGAAGCAACTGCAGACAAATTATATGAAGGATTTACGAACTACTTAGACAATTTTGGTTTAAAACTATCAAACCTGGTATCGATTGGAGCGGATGGTGCAAACAATTTGTGTGGAATGCAGAAATCATTATTTGCCTATTTGAAGTAAGATATTCCAGATCTTCTGCTCATAAAATGTACTTGTCACTCACTCAGTTTAAAAACTTTTCTGTCATGAGATGTACGAATTCCGTGTCACAAGCCAAATTTTGTGTAATCAAAGATGTTCTGCAAAATTTTACGGATAAAAAAATTCCAATGAATGTTTATGAAACTCAATGGGCTAAGCTTCCTTTTCCAACTGGAATCAGTATTTTGAAAATGGAACACCAAAAAATTTTCACCATAAAGAACTTGGAGAAGCTGTTCTTAGCATGCTTACAATTCCAACGAGTAATGCGTGTGTAGAAAGAGTATTTTCAATAATGAGCATTACCAAATCAATACAATATAATACAATATAAACGAGACTGAAGATACTGATCGTGAAGCTGAAGTATATCAACTTATAAATGACTAAACTTTATTACTATAGTACTATGTACAATTCCTTTAAATGATCTCTATAAATACTCAATGCCTTTTTTATATGCTATGATTTAAAAAAAAAATTTTATGTTATGTTTGAAATAAAAATCTTTCATTTGGGGTTATGTTGGGGATTTTCTTTGGCTGGTTTGGGGATATAAAACATTTTTTTCTGGCAAGCCTGGCTCTGATACATGCGAAGAGGGAGGTTCTTCATTAGATACTACACCGGTGTTATATGGAGGAGTATTTTTCGAATTTCCTCCCTCATCGTCCTTGTTCACCTTAGGTCAGATTTTGCTGAATCCATATGAAACCATGCCTTCGGACTTCACGTGGTGGTGTAGAGACTCGGCATTCAGTACAAATACTGTGTGCCTTCAATGCCCATACGACTCATCCAATCGGCCGACCTTCCAGTTGCCAGTTGGAAGCCCGGGATTGCAAACCTTCAGCATCTTAGTCACGGATTCCACATCGGCTGCTACACCAGCCTGATCTTAATTAGGCCAAATGTACTCTTGTCTGTCGTGGTAATTCCTCTTCCTTCGAGGCGACTGGTGGACGGTGATCTCGTAGCACGACATTGATTCTGTAATTATTCACGGCTTCAACGAATGCTTCAGAGAGCATACCAGCCAGACCTGCCTGGTAAGCTTTTCGATCTAGAGGTTCTCTGTGGTAGCGTTGCACCTCGCGCTGTAGATCATGAAGGTCTTTCCTGAGGTGGAAGCCTATCCACAAGATGGTGGTTGGGATGACTGGGACGTAGCAACCAAGCAGATACTGCTTCGACAGCAAAAAATTCTGTCGCCTCATGGGTATGATCTTCTCCAAGCAGATACTGCTTCGACAGCAAAAAATTCTGTCGCCCCATGGGTATGATCTTCTTCTCCTCATGTAGGTGGTCCATTGAAGACATGAGTAGGCACCCTGTCGCAGCTCTCAGGGCGACATTTGGGCAGGTCTGTATGTTCTTCCACTGCCTCTCGCTCACATTCGGTGACCACACTGGTGCTGCATAGTTTACCAAAGACCGACATATCGCTCTGTAAGAGGTCATCAAGATTTCTTTGTCTGTTCCTCAAATGCTGCCGGCCAGCGACTTGAGGTCCTTGTACCTATTTCTCATTTTATTGTAGATAGTAGTGACATGCGCTTTAGACCTGAAGAGGCTATCAAATGTGACACCAAGAACCATTGGGTAATTGGTGGTTTCTCCTTCACTTGCGCTGTCCATGCAGTAAACAGTGTGACCGATAATTTGGTCGCGGATATTTTAAGGTTCCTCGCAGCGAAGAATTGGCAATCTCAGACAGGTAGACATTCAGCCAGACATTCATATGTCATCGATCAAGGGGCCCGACGCCAGAATCGTACAGTCATCGGCAGAATCGATACGATATCAACGCCGTCAGGTGGAAGTGGAATTGCAGAAAGGTGGAGGTTAAACTGTGCCGGAGATATCAACCCACCTTCGGGAACTTCCTGTTTCACTCTACGGGGTTTGGACTTCATATTTCTGAATTCCACATACGACTGGCGTCCACACCTGTAATTGAGGATCCAACGTTTCAAACTGTTGGGAAGGGACGTGTTGGCGATGTCCTCATAAAGCGTGGCGTGGCTGACAGTATCGAAGGCCTTCGATAGGTCAATTGCCACGAGGACTGCCCTGTCACCGGGCTTGTTCTGGTTCATACCGCGGCTTATATGTGTGGATACGGCGTGTAAAGCAGTAGTCGTTCTATGCTGCTTTCAGAACCTTTTTGGAGGACCAACTGGTAGTAGCTTCGGCTACGAAGTCCGACCGGAGACTATAATCTGGTACCACGGGAGCCAGGAGCCCCTGGAACTTCGGTTCCAGCCTGGCTGTTGGTGTGGCCCCTTGGGGAGCATTTCGTGGTGGCTGTGGTTTAGACCCAAATCGCGGGGAGAGCGCAAGCTCGATGTGGAGTTACATTTCAACCGGGTGCCATGACCCATAGAATGGAAGGAGTTTTAGGTAGACTCCGCCCTTAACCAAAGAGGACGACATGCCAAAAACATGAAGTCGAATTGGTACTCATACACTTGTGTGTGGGAGCGTTGGTAGACGCATTGTATTCACCCTGTGTTAAGAGCACAGTGCGGTAAGGCCATTGCGGCGGGTACGCACTTAAAACACTCGACTCCTATGTCCAATCACGCTCGGGAGGATTAACGCCTCAAACGTCTCTGCTACTGGCGAGAGAAGGGAGATAGACCTGTACGATTCTCCCTTACTCGTGTCTTTGCCCGGTTTCAGTAGCGGGACCACTCTGCCCATTTTCCAGGCTTCGGGTATTATAAGAGTGGTCAAGAACAGATTGAGGACCGTAGTCAGATACTCAACACCCGGTATGTCCAACTGCTTCAACATCAACATTGAAATTCCGTCCATTGGATGACATAGCGCTGCGGATACTTCTTCAGCTCGGAGAGCATGAATACGACGCATTAATCTCCTCTTCGCTCTGTCACTCACGGGGTGCTCTATAAATTGCCGGTTAAAATAACGCGCGCACCTCTTCGGGTCAGTCACAATGGTGATACCAAATGTGACTTCCATCTTCGAATTCAGTCACTTTCATGCCTGAATTCGAAGATGACTTAACCCCCTGGTCCTTTTAGATGACGACGGGTCATCTGGAGAGTGCAGCCTTTTGGCTGCTGCCGTATGGAAGTTGATGTGGAATTCTGTTCTTTACTCCTTGTCCCCTTCTGGGATTCTCTCTGATTGCTGATTGTTGGTCAGAGATGCAGGATTGGCTTACTCAAGTCTCTCAAGGATCCTGAGAGCCATCATTTAAAATGTCCTCTTTGAAGGACGGGTGTGCTGGACACGGAAGTGCCAGGTAATTCTGCCGCCTTAGAAAATGTCTTTGGATCACGTGACTTGTTTCCAAGCCAAGGTTTATATCCTCTTGTATTTGTCGTAGTCGTCGTATTTGTATCGTTATCCGTTCTAGTATTCGTAGTCGTATCGTTTGGTAGTTGTAGTGTGTAGGTTTCTTATTTGTTTAAAGGGTTTCATATAGATCCTACGAGGTTGGGATTGGTCGGGTAGTTCTATCACGTCATAGCCCCACAAAAACTTGCCAATGGCTGTGACGTTGCTGATGCGTTCAGATATCAACAAATGCAGCCGTGAAAATACAGTCTATGGTAACCCATAGACAGTTTTTTTTTTTTCAAAATGTTATATATTTTTTCTGTAATACAGTGTCTTTTGCTATCCCAAAAATAGCCAAACAACTTTCAACAATACCTTCACCAGCGCCACTATAAACATTATAATTAAATTGGACATTAGCATTTATATCAGCATCATCAGAAACAACAACAACAAAAAACAGTAAATAGAAATAACATCTACAATAAGAATACGAATAACAAAACCAAACGGGGATATTAAAAATTATATGCAAATCAAATACATGAACTTGATCGAAAACAATTTGTGTTTTTTCCCAAAATATTTATGAATATGAAATTCCCTCCATATTAGAGTTCTTCTCCCCAAAACAAATAAGACCAACAACAACAATAAAAACACTAAATTTGGGAACAACAACAGCACATAACGCCAGCCAGCCCAAATGTTAAATACTTTTAATCCAGTTCATTTAGATTTTATGGAGATTTCTTTGTGTCTTTTTTTGTTTATATTCAAATAAAAAAAAACTATAAACAAAAAACCAAAGTCTTCACATATTTTATACATTTTGTTTTAAGAATTAGACATCTTTGAAGATATACTCAAAAGCAACTTTTCAGATTGTGGGTTAAATACTTTCATACGTATTCATCAAATAAAAATAAATACTTTGTTTGTTGGGTATTCATCAACAAAAAAAAAACAAAAAGTTGGTTTGAATTTTGCATTTTATTCTTTGAATTTTATTAAGACAAACTATGTAGATGAGCTTCAAATTGATATGACCGTTGTTATAATTACACCTATTTACAGCAATTTCGTTCTAGAACTGTGGCATATGTGTGCAATGTATTTGGCATTCTACACTAAACAAAAAAATCCCATTTGAAAGTTATCAGTTTTGTAATATCGTTATATTATAAAATAATTTTTGAAATATGTTTATATGTTTACTTTAAACAATTTACTAAATATTAAGGACAATTTTCCTTATTTTCCTCAAGTATGAATTAGGGCAATATTTTTTTCAGTATGCACAATTTTTTTATTTAAAACAGAGTAGAAAATATTTTATTTATAAAAATTTTTCACTATTTACTATTGAAAGTAACATATCGATACCTCCATTCCAAAACAGTTAGTATTTCAGGAGAGGCGATCAAAGCTTTTTGAAATTGATAAATTAGCATAGAATTCCTCGATAATGGAAACCGAACGACCTTTTTTATCTTGTGAATAACTTTTGAATTGGATTGATGGATAAACATCAAATTTTGACTGAATATAATTTGGAATATTGAGCGCCCCCGGAGGGGAGTGGGTAGCAGGCACGACTATCAGTTTGAGGGGTCGTGGGTTCGATTCCCACCAGAGGACCGAACAAATTAGAATATGAATTTACTTTGTATTGTAATTCATATAAATAAATAATAAAGAAGAAGTAATTTGGAATATTTAGAATTAAAAAATAAAATGTCCCTTAAAACATGCTATGTCGACTTGGCATACTTTGAAGTGAAGTTATCGAAATGTATCTTCAAATAAAGTTCATTGCGTGAACTAAAATTATAATAGAAAATATGTTTCTGAAAAGAAATCAAACAGAACGATTTATATTTCAAAAGAAATACTAATATTAAATATTGAAAAATAATTAAAAGATCAAATGTTTCAAATATAATACTTACGTTGAGATTATTGTTAGAATTAGAATTGTACAAAAAAATTAAAGAGGAGGTTTCATTATTACACTGTGCTAGTCCAAAAATGTAACAGAAAAGAGACCCTATGAATAGACCTATTTCGGCCATACTGAATACAGTGGCATTAGCCGTTTTTCTATGTTAGCTCTTGTTTTCGCGATATTCGACCATCAAGTTTGTTGGAAAACCAGAGAGGTTACATAGCTCTTTGGTGATTTTTAAGTGGAAGACTTCGAAATATACGCTTCAGTAAAAAGATCGAAATAAAGAGAACATTTGGAGAATTATTTCTCTCAAAACAGTCGTCCAGGCTTCTCACCCCCTTATCCCTGAAAAATTACAATAAAATCTTATCATATGTTAAAAATCATATATATCGTCGACATTTTTAGTAGGCATCGTTGAGAAAAATATTCCTCGCGAAAAAATACTATAAGTCCTTTCTCAGCTTTTTTATGAGAATTAATCAGATTTCGATTTATTACATATTTTGTGTACTTCTCTGCTCATAGCAGAAAATATTTGTAATAAAATTTTTTGATTTAAATTTTTGTAAACTATTTTTTGATTGATTTTTGATCAATGGAAATTTCAAAGGTAACCAACAAAACCTGCTAAATTATACAATCTGTTCATTTTTCATAAATATGTTGAAAGAAGACTCATAGTAATTTTTCGCGAGGAATATTTTTCTCAAAGACACAAACTTAAAATGTCGACGATTTGTATGTCGTTTGACATATGGTAATTGCACGTTTTCAGGGGTAAAGGGGTGAGCAGCGTGGTTGAATCATTTGAGAGAAATAATTCTCGAAGGGTTTCCTTTATTTCGTTCTTTGGAATGAAGCGTGTATTCAGAAGTTTTCCACTTCAAAATCTCATATGATTTTCTTGCAAACTTTAAGGTCCAATATCGCGAAAACAAAAGCTAACATAGAAAAACGGCTACCACTACTGGATTCAGCAATGTCGAAATAGGTATATCCATTGGGTCTCATTTCTGTTACATTTTTAAAGTGTCCATTTCAAGCACAGTGTTATTAGTAACAAATTTCCATTGAATGCTCGCATAAATCACTCTTCAGCGGATTTATGAACAGATCATCCCCCTCATAATTGTACGTACGCAACAACAGCTGAAAGAACAATGACGCACAAGAAATTGTTATTGTAGAATAAATGTAGACGGCGACGTCGACGACAGAATGGCACAAACACACATACAGGATTTTCCAATAAGAGTGATATGATTTCTTTGAAAAAAAACACACTTATTGTAAAGGAAATTCAAAAGTTTTTTATTGAATGTGAAGTATAATCGATACAATTAAGTTTTAAATAAAACATTATTCAAATGGCCTCCACGACTTCTTCTGCAGGAATGAATTCGATGAACCCAATTTTCGAGCACTTTTTCCACTAAATCAAGTCGTATGTCATGAATGACACCTTCAATATTGACTTGTAAAGCTTGAAGAGAGTCTGGTTTATTTCGAAAGACCAATGACTTCAAATAACCCCACAAGAAATAGTCTAATGGTGTTAAATCACAATTTCTTGGAGGCCATTCAATACCACAATTTCTTTAAATAATCGAATCTCCAAAGTTTTCTCGCAACAATTCAATTGTTTCATTTGCTATGTGGCACGTAGCCACAAACGGTCAATGGCAAAAAGATAGCTTTTATCGAGAGCTAAAAACAGCCCATGGGTGTCAAGGTCGTATATCGACTGGAAAGTGTTTTTTTTTTTATTTTAAAAAAATGGACAGCATCATTTTCAAATGTGAACGGAAAGTTTATTTTTGCTCTGGCTCCTTAACCGTACGTCGAATCGGGAATCGGTCAATGGTAAAACGATAGCTCTTAACGAGACCTAAAATATTGTGTCAAGGTCGTAGGTCGACTGGAAAGTGTTTTTTTTTATTTAGAAAAGTTGCAATTGGAGAACGATTATTTTGATAATAAAGCTCAATTATTTGTTAACGTTATTCTTGCGTATATCCCTCCATGATGTAATTGTAAACACTACTGATGAAAAACAATGAAAAACAAATGACAGATCATGACATATTACAAATGGCCGAAACGTCACTTCAAAATCATAATCCCTATTGGGAAACCCGTTATATACATGAAATATTAAGCAATCGCCGCTATTTTACAACTAAATTTTTTTAATCAAGTATTACTTCCCAACATACCAAATATAAACAAAACTGCAATACAACTTGCGAAGAATATTATAAAAATATTGGATTCACAATTAGTTTTTAACAATGCTTTAGGAACTCTTAGATACACAATTGTTTCTTAAGTATGCACAAGAAAACTAGTACCACTATGCTTGAAAAACTCTTTTTTAACACAACCATTTCTTAAGTATATAAGATAAATCTGTCAACAAGTGCCGCTTCATTTGTTGACAAATTAGTATTGCTTTTATTATTTGATTTGGTGAAAACTGCTAGCAAGGCACGCTTCATTTTTCGATAATTTTTTTTTGTGGTTTGCATTTAGTGATCATTTTCAAAATGAGTGCAAGTATGTATAATTGTGTTTTGTTATAAAATAATTGGTAATATTCTAATAAAATAATTAAATAATTAAAAAAATGAACTGGATCAGTAAAAATAATGAACATTACAAACAAAAACAAAATTTTAATTTCTGCTTATTCTACAATTATACAAGGATAAGTTTATGACAATATTATTTTCGTAAGCTTTTTCTACAATTACAATGAATAAGCTTATAGTAAGCGTGCTTATTTAATATTAACAAGAGGGTTCCGTTTCGATTTCTCTACAATTGTTACACAAGCATTTTGCAATAGATTCTCAACATTTGTTCAAGCTTGACGCTTGTGATGGTAAGCTTTTTATAATTTTAATCTCAAATCATTTTAACGTTGGGTTGCATCATTACCACAATGTCATTTTAATACAATCACAGTGCGCGTATAACATTTCTCAAAAACGCATCATTCAAAAATAAACAAACTATAGATTCTCTATCTTGTTATCGTTACAAAAAAAAACCCTCATTCTCAGATAAGGATAGAGATAGTTGAATTAACTCTGAGAGCGTTAGAGTATAATTATCTCTCATATAGAGTCAATTTAAGAAATATTCTTTACAACAATGTCATTGCATAAACTTAAAGAGCCGACTTTTTGTAGAGGTAGCACAGCCTTAATTTTATTTCTCAAATTTTGCATACTGATAATTAAGTCCGATCCCGCTTTAAAACTACTTGCCTACATTATTAATTATTTTAATGCACAAAATCCTTAAAAGTATTAAATTATATATATGCGCGTACACAAATCCAAACATTAGAGTTTCATTAAATCAAACACATATAATTTTATATGAATTAAAATTTCTTAAAGAAGATGTAAATTGTCGTTATTTTCATGAAATTTGTTCTTAAATTTTTGCCGAGGTCGCATACTTGATTTAGGTATGTGTCGTCTTTGATTTTATTACTATCTTTTTTTGGGTATACAGAAAAACATGCTGTCATAAATTTAAAGACTGATATCGTTCAAATAACTAAATTTAGTAGTGAATATAGACAATTTCATATTTATTAGGTATACTTTCTTAATTTTAAGTACACAGAAAAAAAATGTTGTCTTGAAATTAAAGATTTGCGCCAAAAACGCCCTTATGTAATATTTAATATAATTACGTTTTGTACTTAAAATAAAGAAAATGTTCAAATGTAATTGTTTTATTTATAACAAAACTCTTCGATTACATTCTTCGTATTTTAAAATTTCATTTATAAAATAAATTTGTAATAAATAAATAAAAAAAAATTTCTTAATATTTATGAAATTATCTACATTTTAAGTACAGAATGTACTTATTTTAATGACTAAGGGCATCTTTGACTCAAATCTTTAATTTTAAGACAACATTTTTAATCATTAAACTTTTTATGCGGTACCGTGAAGGATCGATGTTATACCACAGTCTATAACGATTCAGGCCCTTTATGCGAATATCGAGCAAGCCATTCCTGAGATAAAGGGAGAAACGAACACAAAGTTTTTGTAAAATTGAGTTGATAAAATACACTACTGCTAAACCAGACTAGGCAGACGCATGAATGAAATCGTCTTCCATAAATTCTACAAAAAAATTGTTTGTGTCTGACACCTAAACACTTTTTCTTGGTGTAGATTGAGGGATATATATTTTTTTATTAAATATATATAACTTCAAGTGGTCATAACTTTTGTACTATTGGGTATATCGAACCATTTTGTTCAGATATTAACAAAATACTAGCACACGGTAAGGGAAAAAAATAAAAATTAAATTTTCAATTGCAGATATCTCGGTAACTATACGAGATAATTCTTAGGTGTAAACAGTTTATTTGTAGACCCCACACACACGAGTTACACGCGCTTGAACATTTTGTTCATCCGATGTGGCCAACTTTGAGGCCCTCTAGCTCCTTCCCTGTCTGACATAGGGGCCCAAAAATAAAACTTAACTTCTCTAACACCTCTTCATCTACCATGCCAAGTTTGGTCGCAATCGGTTGTTTGGTTAAGAAACGGTAGAATTATTTCCCCTTTTTCAATTCGTACCACTGTGCCGTGTTTTGCAAAAACAGACGAAAATTGTCAGACTAGTCTTGGCATTTCGTCCATAACTTTAACAAACATTGAGTCTCACAAAAATTGTTTTTTTTCTGGATTTGTGAGAGTGCGACGAGCAATTTTTTTCTACAAAGATTTTTCCAAAAAAAAATTCGTAAAAATTTTTTTTTACATAATTTTCAAAAAAAAATTTTGCAAAAAAACAAAGTAAATTTTGCAAAAATTGGTTCAGCCAATCGAGAGCAATTACAAATTTCCTACAACACAAAAACTCATTTTTTTAATTTTTTCAAAAATTAAAATGCCCACAAAATTTAAAAAAAAAATGATGGCGAGATCTTATTTTACCTATTTGTAACTGCTTATAAAAATTTTAGCCAAAAATAAACTACATAGGTCGATATTAAATATTCTGGCCCCTATTTTTCTTGAATAACAACTTGAAAAATCTATGAATAAATGTCGAAATTATAACTCTTTTGATAGAACTAAAATAATTTCTACACAGTCATGTTTTTATACCCTCACTATTGTGAACGACGATGTCTAAGTATTTCATTTGCTAAAGGGCAAAAGTGTAACACATGAAATTAGTGACCTAAGAACCCACGCATATTTGGGGGAAATCAGTTTTGAGCCATTATCAGTCATTTGAGTTATGTACGTCCTTTAGTCTGTCTGTCTGGTATGCACTATAACTCTCGATATGTGGTGTAACCGATGAACTTCAAGTTTCGCACGCGCTCCTATTTTGTTCTATATCAGGCTAAGAACGAAGGTAGACCATTTTGGTACACTCGTTCCAGTGTCTCCCCCACAAACGGTCAAAATGTAGTGAAATGTATGGATTCTTTAATACTTATCGGAATATGTACATAGAAACAAATACAAGCTGATTTATGTTAAAGACATACATGATTGCTATTGAATTCTGAAGACTGCAATTAATTCTACCAGTTAATGGAAGCTCTACCGTTTTTTTATTTGTTTCTAATACATTTTTGCAATAGACAGAATGTAACTGAAACATATGGTCTTAATTCGAATAAATTCTGACTGAATTATTTTTTTTATTTTAGATCTAATTTCTACATATTATTATAATTAATTTTGTTAGTTTTTATCATTTCAGATATTTATAAATAAAATTTGGTTTCAAAATGTTGATGTCATTAGTCGAGAAGAAATTTTATATATAGAAGTCCATTAATGCGAAGTGTTACAGGTAAGTCATATGATGAATATTATTTATTTTAAACTTTATACCGAAACTATCTTCATGTGCTCAATAGTACAAAATGTTGTCGCTAAAATTTTCCGCCAACTTGAGGCTTAAGATGAGCTTTCTACGCTATTGCAGAAATCTCTCCAGAGTTTATTTTGAGCATTTTCAGCTTTTATGTACTGCTAAAGTTCTTCTTTATATGTGTCCCAGCCCTGTGAGGCTCTGGTGGCCTTTGCCTTATTAAAGACTCTCCTGCCATGGTGGTGGTTGTTTGCTTCTTGGATTTAGTTTTAACATGAGGCTTGTAACGAACAATCATGGGTTGCAGTGAATTGTTCCAGCATGTCTTCTGTTTCCCCGACAGTTTGCATCTTCATTTCAGAACTATTTGGAAGAGACCTGTTGTTGAATGTGCCTCCAAAGTGTCCTCAATCTGCCATTTCATTTCATTGTGAGAACGGTTCTCAATTGAGCCTTAATGGCTCAAAACCTATATTTAAATAGTAGATTTATGAAATGATGTTTTTTTGTTGATTTGGGAACGGTATTTTGACTATTTCATTTTGTGTCATCATTTTGACGATTTTGGCCCCAATTCGTCTGGCAACTCTGGTCATGACAGAAACGAGAAGTGAGACGTCCAGTCTCGATGAGGACAGCACGGCGTTGCACGGTGTCAACCCTATTTTTCGACCACAAAATTAAATGATTAACGGCCTGTTTCTGTATTTCTAACGAGAGTCTCTGCGAACGAAAACCAGTCACTGTTTTTTCTAAGGTTCGTTAGTTCGTTCGCCTGGCCTTACATCCATGACGTTAGCAATTTACCAATTGGAAAATAATGTAACTGCCAGATCAATAATTTCACAACTTCCGGTTTAAAAAAAGCACACATTTCCGTATGATCGACCTTAAAAATGTGCACACCTCTGTACTCTTTACACTAGCGGTGGCCAAAAAATCAACCCTGGCTGGGTCAGCTGAGCTAAAGCAAGACTCTCTTTTGTTTCTCTCTCTCTCACGTCTCTCTCATTGTGCACTGAAGATTTTTTCCATCTTAGCGAGCTGCCAATGTTGACTTCTTTATGCTTAAATATGTATACAATTTTATTATTATTCAATTTTTCTTACCGCAATTATATTAATATTTAGTTATTTTTGCTTTTAATAACGTTTTTTTTGTCATTGTTCCTGTCACTCGACAAATAAAATAAAGTGACTCGATCTGACATTTGTGTTCGCCCGGATGTCAGCAAAGAGAGATAGAGAAACCAAACTTAGCACTGAAATGCTGACGTTTTCGTACAAGTTCATTATCGTGCGACTTGTCGTTGTGATGGTAGTTAGTGAAACCCAAATCAACTGTTTGTCGTCTGGCAGGCGAACGAAAGCAAATTTTTAAGTTACAGAAACAAATATATCAGCCTGTTTCTGTAATTTAAAAATTTGCTTTCGTTCGCCTGCCAGACGACAAACAGCTGATTTGGGTTTCACTAACTACCATCACAACAAGAAGTCGTACGATAATGAACTCGTACGAAAGCGTAATCATTTCAGTGCAAATTTTGGTTTCTCTATCTCTCTTTGCTGTCATCTCGGCGAACACAAATGTCAGATCGAGTCACATTATTTTATTTGTCGACTGATAGGAACAATGACAAAATAAACATTATTAAAAGCAAAAAATAAGTAGATATTAATATAATTATGGTAAAAACAATTAAATAATAATAAAATTGGGTACATATGTGTAAATATTTTAGCATAAAGAAGTCAATATTGGTTGTTCGCTAAGATGGAAAATATTATCAGTGCACAATGAGAGAGACGTGAGAGAGAGAGAAAGATACCAGAGTCTTGATGCAGCTCAGCTAACCACACAGGGTTGCTTTTTTGGCCACCACTAGTGTAAATAGTACAGAGATGTATTTGCAAAGGTCGACCATACAAAAATGTGTGCTTTTTTAGACCGGAAGTTGTGAAATTATTGATCTGGCAATTACATTATTTTCCAATTGGTAAATTGCTAACGTCATTGACGTAAGGCCAGGCAAACGAAAGATATAACGTTAGAGAAACCAAATTCCTTACGAAAGTGAGTGACTGGATTTCGTTCGCAGAGACGTTCATTAGAAATACAGAAACAGACCATATGTTTTCAAATCGGGTGAAACATATATATGGGGACTATATCTAAATCTGAACCAATTTTGACTGATTTCAATAAGGATCGTCCTTTGATTACAACGATACATCTACAGACGGAGGCCGGACAGACGGACATGGTTAAAGCGACTCAGGAAGTAATTCCAAGTCGATCGGTATATAAACGATGGGTCTATCTCTTCTCCTTCTGGGTGTTACAAACAAATGCACAAACTTATAATACCTTGGACCACAGTGTGGTGTAGGGTATAAAAACGAACGCTGAAAAATGTGGTATTTATGGCTTAAATTAGCATATTTGAGAACTACCCAGCAAAATTTCCCATTACCAAATAACCTGACGGGTAAGCTAAATTCAAATCTAGTAACTGCTTTTAATTTGGCCTCCCTTTGAATTATTTTTACACATGCATGTCATTGGAGGAAAGTGCTTCCACTCAAGCATACCAGAAGCTGAAAAATAACCACTTACCCCCACGCTTACAATTATTAAAAAGTAAGCGTGGACGTAAGTAATACCTTTATGAGTGTGTTTGTGGGTCGTAGATATCAGTGGTGGCATGCGCTGAGAAAGTAGAAGAGCGTAAAATTGGGAAGAGCGTAACATTGGGAAGAGCGCTACATTGGGTAGAGCGTATAACTGTGAGGGAGTAGATATCGATTGTTGTCGTCATATGACGAAAAATTTCATTTGCCGGAAGGTGGGATTGAACTCGCGACCTCCTGGTTTCGTAGTTTAGCATCACAACCACTGGCCTTCCTCGCGATTCGTAGACAAATCGCTTAATAATCATGTACAAAAATATAACCCATCAAAATCTTGGTAAGTAAATGTCGTTACCACTTGCGTTACCAGGTAATGATATCTCAATATCGCCAGCATTACTTTCGGTAAATAAATAACGACTAACTAAATTAAAACAAAAATAAGTTGTTATTAGTAATCTTACTTAGAGAATCTAATTTGAACTTATAAACTTTTCTTTAAATGATTTAACTGAATACCAACTACAACGTATATACGCAAATCATTTAAGTAAAAATCATTTAACGAAAAGTTTATAACTAAAACTGAGATTTTCTTAATTAGATTACTAGCGATAACTTATTTTTGTCATTATTTTGTTAGTCGTTATTTATTTACCGAAAGTAATGCTGGCTATTATGAGATATCATTACCTGGTAATGCAGGTGGTAATGACATGTACTTACCAAAATTAGGTGACATGTACTCACGGGTAGGTCTACCCGGGGACCACAACAATATAAAAACCGATTTGTATAAATTTTATTGAGATAAAATATTCTATATTCTTGCCAAAATAGAATACAAACTGCAAAGTTTCTGCTAAATTTCTTAGAAATGTGGTGTTTATTGCTTAAATAAGCATTTTTGGGAGATAGACAATAACAAAATATGAACTGATTTAAAAAAAATTACTGCGATAAATTGTTGTCCTAATAAACTACAAACTGCAAAGATTCAGTTAAAATGCTTAGAAAATGTGGTATTTATGGCTTAAATACATATATTTTGGAGTGACCTCTATAGGGTGACTATAACAGAATATGAACCGAATTGTAAAATTTTTGCTGTGATGAATTCTTGTCAAAATATAATACAAACTGCAAAGTTTCTGTTAAATTACTTTAAAAATGTGGTATCTATGGCTCAAACCCGTATTTTGGAGCGACCTCTATAGGTGAGCTATATCAAAAAAATTGACCATTTGCAATCCCAAGCAACCTGCAACTATAAGAAATATTTCTACCAAATTTGATCAACCTAGCTCTATTATTACGGACTGTAGCGTGATTACCACAGACGGACGGACGGACATGGCTACATCTTCTTAGAGTTATACGACGATTACAAATATATACTTTTTGGGGTCTCAGATCAATATTTAGAGGTGTTACAAACGGGGTGACAAAATGAATATACCCCCCCCCCCCCCCATCCTATGGTGGAGGGTATAATAATTTCGGTTACGTACTTATACGCATAGGCAAAGTTAAAAATTTGCAAACGATTTTTATGCAATTTAAATAAAAATGGTTTCTTAATCCATAAACTGATAGTACGAGTTTCAAGGAATCCGTTTTAAATTTAGATCCCGTATACTCGTATACGCGCTTATTCTGCTCTATCAAGATGGTGTAAGGTATCATATATTCAGCTGCGCCAGAATTTTGTCTTTCCTTGCTTGTCATTCATATCTGATTCCTTAGGATTAACTTCCCTATTCCTCCACTAGGATGAGGTTATTGTTGTTTATACCCTCCACCATAGGATGGGAGTACATTCATTTTGTTACTCCGTTTGTAACACCAATAAATATCGATCTCAGACCCCATATGGTATATAGGTATATTCTTAATCGTCGTAAAATTCTAAGACGATTTAGCCATGTCCGTCCGTCTGTCCATCCGTTGTAATCACGCTACCTTCTACAATAATTAAGCTAGATCAATGGAATTTGGTGTAAATACTTCATTTAGCTGGAGGTAACTTGAGATTAAAAATAGGCAATATCGGTCCATTATTTGATATACGTCCCATATATGTATAGCATCTCCCCGATATGACATCCTAACATCATAGAGACCACAAATGTCAACTGATCGGGCTGAAAATTGTTAACTGGGGGTTTTTTTATACCCGGAATTTTTTACACGAACAACGGTAGTCATAAGTCCATGTTATGATATAGACCCCAAACAAAGATCCCTCTAGATTTGACTTCGTAACGCCACGAAAACGTCAAATTTGTGCAAACTGTTTTACATAAATAAGAAATAAAAGCAACAATCATGACATTGAAAGCACAAGGTTAAGCGATATTTACATAAAAGTTTTGATATGCATTGTATTTGTGTCAAAAATTTCCACTTGTCATAAAAGTGATGAATTTGTAATATAGGATTTTTAATTTTGTTATGAATATATAGTTTGATTATTGGTTCAACAAATAAAAACCAGTAAGGAAAGGCTAAAGTCGGGCGGGGCCGACTCCATAATACCCTACACCACTCTAATATTGAATAACTCTGAAAAATAAATTTTGTAATTCATGTACAAATTGTTTACATAAATTTACTTTTGGGACATTTATAATAAAAGTGTCGTATTAAGTTGGAACAATTGGTTTCTGTACCACAGTGTGGTGTAGGGTATAAAAACGATTGGATGTAAAATATAGCTTCTACAGGACTAAAGAGCCAAATCGGATGAAACATATGTATGGGAGCTATAGCTAAATCTTAACCGATTTTCTTCAAATTCGGCAATGTTAGTCCATGGATCAAGAAACTCTACCATTCTAAATATCAAAACGATTGGATGTAAACTACAGCATCTATAGGACTAAAGGGTCAAATCGGACGAAAGATATGTATGGGAGCTATATCTAAATATTAACCGATTTTCTTCAAATTCGGCAATGTTGTTTCATGGATGAAGAAACTCTACCATTCTAAATTTCAAAACGATTGGATGTAAAATACAGCTTCTATAGAACTAAAGGGCCAAATCGGACGAAACATACAGGGTGGCTGATATGTAATGCAACAAAGTAAAGCGCTATTTTTTTAATTTTTTTTTAAATTTTATTGTTCAAAAGCAAACAATGTCGGAAATAACATAAAATTTTAGAAACAGTTTAGATTTGTTCGAATTGGCCACCTTTGGCACGAATTATGGCCTTCAAACGGCCGACAAAGCCATCACACGCTGCACGAAAGTGGCTCTGCGGTATTTTGGCCTATTCCCGGCGAAGCGCCGTCTTGAGATAATCGATACTTTGGTATTTTTTAGTGCGAACCTTACTCTCTAAAATGCCCCAGGCGCAAAAGTGCAACGGATTGAGATCCGGAGATCTTGGTGGCCATTGTGCGGTAGAAATGAAGCGAGGAACCACCTTTTTAAGCCATTCTTGGTTGACGCGTGCTGAGTGCGATGGTGCTGAGTCCTGTTGGAATGTCCATGGTCTGCGGCCGAAATGTTTGTCTGCCCAGGGCTTCAATACTGTCTTTAGGACATTTTCCCGATAATATTCGGCATTTATTTTGACCCCATGGTCGATGAATACGAGCGGGGAGCGACCATCGGCCGTTACGGCGGCCCACACCATTACCATCGGCGGCGCTTGAGTTCTGGTGGCCAATCGAAGGTGTACATTTTCAGCTGACCTCTTTGGCAAGTAAACCCGATCATTTTGTTTGTTCACAAACTGCTCAATTTGGAATGGCTTCTCATAGGAGAAAACCAAATTCGGTAACTGGCCACTTTCGTGGAAGCGAAGCAACTCCTTGGCTCTTTCCAGTCTAACTTTTTTTGTGCATCGGTGAGCTCTTGCACTTTTTGGAACTTCAAAATGAAATTTCAAAATGATTGGATGTAAAATACAGCTTCTACAGGACTAAAGAGCAAAATCGGACGATTTTCTTCAAATTCGGCAATATTGGTTCATGGATCAAGAAACTCTAGCATTCTAAATTTCAAAACGATTGGATGTAAAATACAGCTCCTATAGGACTAAAGGGCCAAATCGGACGAAAGATACATATGGGAGCTATATCTAAATCTGAACCGATTTCAACCAAATTCAATAGGGATCTTTTCAGACATGGTTAAATCGACTCAGCTAGTGATTCTGAGTCGATCGGTATACTTTAAGGTGAGTCTAGCTGTGTTATTTTCAGGTGTTACAAACATCTGCCGTGAAACAAACTTATAATACCCTGTACCACAGTGTGGTGTAGGGTATAAAAAAAATATTGAAAACTGTATTTAATTAAGAGTCTGATGATGATGACTGACAAATTGTCAGATCGACCAATTTTTAAAAACAGTTGGTTGTGGCAACATACAAAAGATAATTTTAGCTACCATTTTCGTAGTTGGCGTAACCAAATATGACTGTTCTCAAAATGGAAGCAGAGGTATACCACAACCAAAATGTTGGTAGTCCTGATGGAATCGCATGATAGTAGACAAAACTACCAAAATTCGGTTGGCAAATAATTCGGTTGAGGCAACCAAACTGTTTTCTGTGTCTAGCTTTTTGTTCCCGAACCTATTCACACGCGATCCATGTTGGAGGGTATATAAGATTCGGCATAGCCGAACTTAATCCGTCTTAACTTGTTTTTTTTTTGAGACATTTAAACTATTATTTTCTTCCATGAAAATTCCAGACTATGATAAAATTTAAAAAAAAAAAACAAGTATCTTCATAGATATTTTAAATGAAATACAAATCTCATAAATTAGCAAAAAAGCACATTTTTGCATTCGAATCGTCTCGTTATTGTTAGAGATCAACAGACCCGACTGCTTATAGAATAGATTTTCGTCAACAATCCTCTGCATAACTGAATTTTTATCAACTGAATTTTAATTATGGGAATTCCCTGCAACAACAAAACAAATGTAAGCTGAAATTTAAAAAAAGCAAACCCCTCCAAAAAAGAATTCATGTGAAATGAAATAAGTTATGGATGTGCAAACATAACAATATGTTTGTCTGTCTGTTTAGTTTTGTTTACCAGCGACATTTTGGATTAAAGTCAAAATTGTTTCAAAACTTTCTTTGGATTTCTTTTTGACATTCTACTTTCTGCCATTCCCCTAAACGACGTCGCTCAGCAGCAGCAGCAGCAGCATCAGCGGCGCTAGAGTCCCTATATAAGCCAAACACAGTTCGGGAATTAAGTTATTCTGCTTAGGAACTTCCAACGGCAAACAGTAAATTTAAAAACAAATATTCCCCTCTCCTCCCCCATCACAAAAAAAAAACCCAAAATGAAATTCATTATTGTCGCCACTTTGTTCTTGGCCATGTTGGCCGGCTGCTTTGCCGCCTCCCTCACCGGCAGTGGATCTCAGCTCAGTGCCAGTAACATTATTCAGAAATTAATTGGTAAGTTTGTTTAGCGGCAGTAAATGGAAAATGTAAACAAAATTATAAAAAAAATCATATTTTTATCTTGTGTTCTATAGGTCAATATGAAGCCAAATACCAAGGACCTTCTGTCATCTATCCCGAAGAAGTGGCCAATGTTATTGACCCCAATCATTTGAACATCTTCTAATAATAAGGCCAAATATTTTTTTTTGCTAAAAAATACTGTTGACGATTTATGCAAATTGCTTAGATGAAAAGAGAAAAATTAAATTAAAAAAAATATATATTTAAAGAAAAAAATTGTGACTTTTGATATTACTGGGAGTACATACATATACTCGTATGTATATCGTTCAAAGATTCCCAAGGGATTTTCTGGTGTTTTGTGAATTTTCGGTTGCCAGACAGGACGTTCGAGTATTTAATTAAACAAAAAAAATTGCTTTAATGTTTTCAATTATTTAGCATCATATGTAGGTTGTAGCCTTGAAAAGAAAAGGGTAAATATGTACATCGTCAATGAATGCTAATTAATATGGCTTTTTGTAAATTTATTTTCGTAAGTCGGGACCTTGTTAAAAATGCTGTGTTGTGCAAACTGATATACATACATAATTTTGAATAATGACAAGGTCGAGAGATTACCGAAAGGGGTTTTCTCTGCAAGGATACTTTTAGCACAGTAGACTAAAGAAAGAAATAATATGACATCCCCTAATCAGTTAACCGATTGCAGCGTAGCTTTACATCAGAGCAATAGTGGGGGAGGGGGTTAAAAAAAATTGCATAAATCTATCGTTTCTTTACTTGTACTGAAAAAAATGTTGTCTTAAAATGAAAGATTTGCGCCAAGACGCCCTTAATCATTAAAATAAGCTTTGTAGACTTCCTGTTTGCAATAACCCCACAAGAAAAAGTCAGGTGCAGTAAGGTCAGGCGACCTGGGAGGCCAACGGAATGTGGAGTTTCTGGATATCAGCTTATTGGGAAATTTTCTCCGCAATTCTGTCATAACAGGCCGGGCTATGTGAGGAGTTGCACCATCTTGCTGAAACCGCACAGAGTCGAAAGAAATTCTCATTCGGCGTAATTCTGGATAGAAAAACTCTCTCAACGTGCTTAAGTAACGGCCTCCAGTAACTGTAACGGTGTGACCGTTTTCTTCGAAGAAGTAGGGCCCGACAATGCAGCGTGATGAAACTGCACACCACACTGTGACACGAAGTGGATGCAATTCCGTCTCATGGAGTATCTGTGGGTTGGAAGCACTCCATATTCGACAATTTTGTTTGTTTATGTTGCCGTTTAAATCTAAATGGGCCTCGTCAGACATGAAAAGACAATTGAATTATTGAATTTTTTTTTTGGTAGCAGCTTTCATCAGCCTCCCTGTATCATGTGTAGGTCGACCAAAGAGAGATACAAACGGAGAGAACATACGCCACTCATCGGGCGTATCCTTTTATAGTACTAAATTCTAGAGTAGTTATTGTGGCAATCGCAGTGAGTGGCAAATTTGAAAACGTCCTCAGAGGCATCCTACAAGTGGCTCTGAACAATTTGGCAAGGTGGACCAGAAGCAGTGGTTTGGGGGTTAACCCAAACAAGACAGAATTGGTTGTATTTACTAGGATGAATAAGGTCCCACATGTGGACCCTTCTCCTCGGATAAATGGAACAGATCTAGGCTTTTCTGAAAGTGCAAAATTTTTAGGAATTATTCTAAATAGGAAACTGTTATTCAGGTGTATCGTACTGGAACGTTTAAAGAAGGCCAACGTCGCCTTATATTCCTACAGGAAAGCTGTAGTGTGGCAATGGGCCTCTCTACTAAAATCGTCCATTGGATATATATAACAGTAGTTCGCCCAATACTGTTACACGGCATTGTGCTATGGTGGACGGCAAATGACAAACTAACCTTCATCAACCTACTATCAAAGGTTCAGAGAACTGCCTGCCTGTGTATAAGCTGAGTCTCTAGTAGCCCTACTCCATATACTGCCGATTAATACTATGGCGAGAGAAATTGCAACCAGAGCGGCAGATTAAACTGCCTATCAATGTGAAGGTATAGGGTGGCTGATGAAAGCTGCTACCAAAAAAAAATTAATAACTTTTTTTCTATTTAATGAATCTGGTTAAGTTTTTTTATTTAGCAGGTTTATTTTTAGATTTAACAAAAATGGATAACTGGGACACTGAAACAAGAATTTGAACTGTCCGCTGCTATTACGCACTGAAGTCCGTAGTTTCGGTTCAAAAAGAGTATAGGGGCACGTTTGACGGCAATCCTCCGAGCAGATGGACCATAAAGAGACTTGTTAACAATTTTTCCGAGCATGGGACAGTCAACAGAAGACCTTACCATCGAAACCCTTCAGTTCGGACGGAGGAAACAATCGCTGCTGTAGCTGATGCCATACAAAACAATCCAAGAGTTTCGACAAGAACTTTATCTGCTCAAATGGGTATAAGCAGACAGTCATTGCAGTCAATTATGCACAAAGATTTGGAGTTATTCCCACATAAGTGAACTCAGCAAACTTCCCGATTCGCTTGGAATTTTGCCAGAAGATACTTCAAATGGTGGAAGAGGACGGAAACATGTTGAACTGTCTTTTCATGTCTGACGAGGCCCATTTCGATTTAAACGGCAACATAAACAAACAAAATTGTCGAATATGGAGTGCTTTCAACCCACAGATAATTCATGGGACGGAATTGCATCCACTTCGTGTCACAGTGTGGTGTGCAGTTTCATCACGCTGCATTGTCGGACCCTACTTCTTCGAAGAAAACGGTGACACCGTTACAGTTACTGGAGGCCGTTACTTGAGCATGTTGAGAGAGTTTTTCTATCCAGAATTACGCCGAATGAGAATTTCTTTCAACTCTGTGTGGTTTCAGCAAGATGGTGCAACTCCTCACATAGAAAATTTCCCAATAAGCTGATATCCAGAAACTCCCAGGTCGCCTGAACTTACTGCACCTGACATTTTCTTGTGGGGTTATTGCAAACAGGAAGTCTACAAAGCAAAACCAACAACTTTGAATGAACTAAAGCAGCGATGGGCAAAAGCACTACCCGGGGTTTTTCCTCTCACGTGTACATCAGGGATGATACATTTGATACTTTAGTACTTTTTTTGGTACTTTTCAGACCGTCAAAGTACCGTGATACTCCCGCGACACATTTAATACTTTTTTTTATCAAACATGTCATTGCACGAAAATAATATACACTTTTTCCAAAAAATTATATAAGTCGTACACATGCTATTTCGACATGGTTCGACATTACTACGCAACGCCAAGAAATATGTTTGGCTCTTGTATTACAACAAAATTCAGTTTCTTGAAATCGCGCCTTTCCAGTTTCAAAAGTGTAAAAATTTGCGATTTGACAAATTTTGCATTTTTAACGAAACTAAAAACCTATAAGAAAAGTTTAAAGGCATGTAGGTTGTAAAACGTGGCAACTACACCAAAAACTCAAATTTGTCTGGAATCATCATATATAATCGTATATCAAAACGTGAAGCAATTCTAACAGGGAGCGATACTGGATAAAGTACAATGTAAAGTCAATTACTTTTATATTTAAATTGTACCGACATGAATTACCTTTTTTACAGATGATTTTATGCAATATGAAACATCTTTCATCATAATCGGCTAAAAATTCGTTCTCTAGAGAGTCAAGAATTCTAATCGGAAGATACCTCTGTATATGTAGAGTCTAAATCAAAACATGGACGGATTGTATCAATTTCCGTAAATATCGGTTTATATTTGCGTGTATAAGATTTTAGGAGCTTGTTATCAAGAAATTGATTACTGGATCTTACTAATTTGTATCTCAATATTTCAAGAAGAATTTAAACAAATTTTAAAATTGGTACTTTTTGGGTCGAAAAAGTACCTTTTTAGAACGATTTTTGTACCATTTGGTTACTCTTAATTATCATCCCTGGTGTACATGAGCACACACATTGAATGAAAGTTCACTATCATTCAGTCGCGCTTGGACATTCGATCGACGAGGTTGTGTCGTCGCTTGTTGCTTAGCGTGCACATAAAGAAAAAATGGATGATACAATTATTACAATACATACTTCACGTATAGGAATAAAGTTTAGTATGTATTGTATTTATACCGAAGAATTGATAAACATTTCTAAATACAAGTTTAAACTATTTATTATGTTACTGCAGAAATGTATATATTATTTTCTTTTTGTCAAAATTAAATAAAGTAACGAATTTTTTAAAATAATTTTAAATGTATATATTATTATCTTTTAACGATTTTTTAATAAAATTTGTATAAACACCTAAATATACTAACCAAAAAATAGTTGGACACTCGAAAACGGTTAATAGAAAAAATGAAGAATTAAATAAAGAATATGGCATAATCAATACGAGTATGTAGTACTTTTATTGGAAAATGTAGATTGATTACTTTACATAGCATAATAAATATGTATGTATGTGGCTAATCATAACATATTTAAAGTTCGATTTCTTTATGTACGCGTATAATAACCCCAAATCTACTTAATGATGTTCGTTGTCCACTTTATTTATTATCTTACCCAACAAATATATGTTAGGAAAATGCAAATACCATTTCTCGCAGTGCATAAAGAGAGTGTTAACACTTCTCACAAATACATAAACATTTTGTAGAAATATTGTGTGCCCATCGCTGAACTAAAGCAATCTATTCGAGAAACAATTGCGGCTATTCCCGTCTCAACTCTCCAAGCAGTAATGAACAATTTTTTGGTAAGATGCCGCACATGCATCAACGAGCAGGGGGGGGGCATTTAAATTCCATTATTTTTAAAACTCATTAAGCTATATTTATTTAAATTTAATGAGCTTTAACATGAATAAAAGATAACTGAATTCCATACACTGAAAAAAAAGTTATTTGAGTTTCTTAATGTAGCTATATTCATCAGCCACCCTGTACAAGAACTACGATCACATGAGGATATCGAAGTGTAGTGTTATGGTGGTCAAACTGTGTACACCTTCGAGAGGAACTACATACATCAGACGATTTTGTTTCTATTTTTTATGGTTTTTAACGCCAGCAAAAAAAGGTTTTAAAAAAAAAAACAATTTTTTCTAATAATTTTAACAACAGTTACTAAACTTCTGTATCCACGTGGGAGTGTTATTATTTAAATTTTTAAAAAATGATACGAGGGTGGTGCCAAATTAGCCTACCTAACAAAGAAAACACAACAAATTTGGAAACTTTTTTCTTTATTTCTCAACATAATCGCATTTTACCTCGATACACTTTTTCCGGCTATATTCAATAGCTTCGATACCCTGTTTATATTAAGAACTGTGTAGCTCCGGAAAATAGCCATCGACCGCAACCGCCGAGACATTTTTTCAAGTTTGGAAACAAAAAATAATCCAAGGGAACAATTCGAACTTAAATTCTCCAAGGGAACAATTCGAACTTAAACCTCTCTTTCGAAAGGAAGAGTTGATCGAAAAGCTGAACAATTCGAATGTGAAAACATTCAATAAATCTAAATTAAAATTAAATCGATCATTAACAAAAAACTTCTAAAAACATTTAAATTCATTAATTTTGGTCGTCGCAATGGTGGATGTGTGAACTGGTGCATTGTCTTAATTGTGAGCAAACGCGGCACCCATCTTGTGCACAGCCTTCTCATAGCACATTTTGAAATGTGTATGACTGCAACTAGCTCACGAACCTTCAACCGATAGTCATCCAATACCATTTTGTGGACTTTTTTAACATTTCTGACATGGACTCCTCAATTGGTCGACCACTACGGTGTTCGTCTTGGCAGCTCCTACCGCACCATTTAACTCTGTAAAGGAGCAGACATCCCCAAAGTAGAATCTAGCTCAGTTTTAATAATGGCTGGACTGAGACCTTTCAAATGAATGTATTGTCTTACATATCGGTGACCAATTTTTTACAGGTTTACAAATTCAATGAGATCGTACATTTTTTAGTGCTTAAAAAAAAATAAACAACGTGGCGCCTTGAAACATAAAACATATATTTGAGAAGGTTGCCACTTTTCACGAATGTAATTTTTTTTCAAGCTACTACCGCCATCTATATGTCCACCCCGCTAGTTTTGGTCCGCCTTTCAATGTTATTGAAGGCCGCCTCTATATCTAACAAAGCTACCAATATATATTCCTTAACATAAACTGAAAAAAAATTGTCATAAAATTAAAGAAATGCTCCAAATACGTCCTTAGTCTTCAAAATAAGTACATTTTGTACTTAAAATATAGATAATTTCATTAATATTAAGTAATTTACTTAATTTTAAGTTAGTTTTAAGTAAAAAATGTACTTATTTTAAAGGCTAAGGTCGTCTTTGGAGCATTTCTTTAATTTTATGACAATTTTTTTTCAGTGTAGAGAAAGATCCGTCAATCAAGCTGAATAGAATATTCAGGACGGTTTCGGTCAATTTGACATGCTGTTGATAGGACAGTAGCCTGTGATTACTTTTAGTTCTAAGGTAAACAAAAGATTAATCTCTCCAGAATTTTCCTTCCTATATTAGACGGCTTTCCCGTTTTTGGGATGAAGACAACCCTGGGTTCTCCTCCTTTTGTTGGTGTACGCGTATATGTCTGATTTTATTTATAGGCAAATACACTATTGGGATAAGTTTTTTCTCTTCCATCCATTGATATTGATTTTAAATTTATCTCACGTATTTTTTGGCAAACATTAAAAACGAATCTCTGGAGTGATGGCTTGTGGCAACTTCGTGTTATTTGGTGTGCTTAATATTCATAAAATAAAATTATTAATAAAGAAAGAGATAAGTTTATTTGAATTATTGTCCGGTCGAATATAAAATTCAAGGAATTGTGTTTTTCTTGGTAACGTGTCTGCCTCGACTGGAGTGGAAGGGAAATTGCATTAAATCTATGTTGGAATATAATTATTTTTTTAAAGCAACATTGCCTCGTCTAATAACTGACGAGACATGGAATACACTTTCCTAATTATTTAATTTGTAAGTACTGCTGCTATTCTAATTTAAGTCCATACAAAATTTGTTATGCATTCACTTGCTCTTGTAATTTATTCGCATTCATTACTGATTATAATTAGTCTGAAAATGTACTAAGATTTGCAATTTTTTATTCCCTCAACATACAGGGAGGAGGGTATATCATTTACCAAGGGCCAAAAGCGTAACACATCGAAAGAGAGCTCTAAGACCCCAAGTACATTTAGCGGAAATCCATTTTGGGTCATATTAAGTCATTTGAACAATATCCGTCTCACGCAAGGATAGGTTACGATTTAGGTTGGGGTGACAGCCGTTTTTTACCAGCTCACGAAGACCAGTTTAGGTCCATAGTGTTACCACGGGCTGCAATGCCCTCATCAAAAACAACCTCTTTGATATGAAATGTACGAATATCGGTACCAGAAATATCTTTTAGACTGCCTCGAAAAACCGGGGGATCTACGAATCGTATAGTGAGGTGCAACATGGTGGCTGTGGTTGAAACCAAAATCGCTGTTAGGAAATATTCTCGGATGTGGAGTTGCAAACCAACCGTGTTACATGACCCATAGAATGACAAGGAGTTTTAGATGGACTCCGCTCTTAACCAAGGTGGAGGGCAAAAGTGGCCAGAACGCGTAATTGTTTAACTACTGCGTCGAAAGGCCGACCGCGGCATGACCAGATGTCGTTTAAACAACAGTCGCATAACAAGTACTCAATGCTCTCCACTTCTTCATCATCTCCACAGCTTCTACAGAAGTCATTGTAGTCAAAGAAGACATTCTGGAGTCTTCGCCGATAAGGCAGTGTCCCGTCAGAACTTATACTAACGTAGACAAACTTTTCCTTTCCTGTGCGATGAGATATTTTGACCTTCTCAGGTCATATCTTGATCAGATTTATTATTTACAGGTGTCAATTTCTGTCCACCTTTCGATGGACTGCCAGATTGCCTCTTGCCTAAGCAAAAGCTTGCATGTGGATAGTGGCGCACCAATATATGCAAATTCTTTGAGAATTTGTAATGTCGATGCACTTTCCTAGCAAGTGCATCGGCTTTGCAGTTCCCCGGGATATTCCTATGCCCAGGTACCCATATTCGGTGTATGTTAAACTGATCTGCCATCTCGTTAAGAGATCTGCGGCAGTCGAGGGCTGTTTGTGAACTCCAGAGAATTGATGACAGCCTGGCTGTCCGAGCAAATGACAACGCCAGAGTTGGTTACTACATATATTGAGAGTTCCAATATTGCCATTATTTCGGCTTGATAGACACTTATCTTATTATTAGGTATCGGATAGTCTGTGAGCTATATCCATACTAAGTTCTAGTGTACATACTCCTAAGCCTTTTCATCAAGCTTCGAACCATCCATATAGAAGAGCAGATGGTTTCTATTACCTGATATTCTGCCAAGCCATTCATCTATGGCTGGTATCATAGTGATGTGGTTCCTCTCGAAGGTGTACACAGTTGGTATATAGTCCACTCGTTCGGTTACCATAGCACTACACTTTGATATGCTTCTGTGACCGTAGTTCTGGCACCGCCGCATTGGTGGGCAATTTAATCTCAATGCCTCTCTGGTTGCAACTTCTTTCGCCACATTGTTAATCGGCAGTACATGGAGTAGTGCTTGTAAAGACTCAGTCGCTATAGGCTTTTAAGATCCGCTTATGCATAGGCAGGCGGTTCTCTGATCGTTTGATAGCAGGTTGTTGATGGTTAGTTTGTCAGTTGCCGTCCACCACAGCAAAAAGCCGTATAACTGTATTGGTCGAACTACTACTGTATATGTATATCCAATGGCCGCTTTTAGAAGAGAGGCCCCATCGCAACCCTACAGCCTTGCTGCAGATATATAAGGCGACGTAGGCCTTTCTTACACATTCCAGTACATTATGTCTGAATAACAGTTTCCTGTCTAGAATTATTCCTAGAAATTTTGCACTTTCATCAAAGACTAGATCTGTTCCATTTATCCGAGAAGTAGTAGAGACCTTATTCATCCTAGTAAATATGTATAACCAATTCTGTCTTGTTTGGCTTAACGCCCAAACCTCTACTTCTGTTCCATCTAGCCAACTGGTTCAAAGCCACCTGTAGAATATCTCTAAGGACGTTTTCGAATTTGCCATTTACTGCGATTGCCACGTCGTCCGCATATGCCACGACCTTGCAGCCACAACGTTCAGGATTTCATTTAACGCTAGATTTCAAATAAGTGGAGACAGTACTCCATCTTGTGGGGTCCATCTGTTTAAATCTTGTTAGATCTAACAGGATTTCATTCAGCGCCAGATTTTAAATTAGTGGAGGTAGTACTCCTCCTTGTGGGTTGTGTGTTAGAGTTGTGAACCCTAGACTTGCTGTCATGCTAGAATTCACCTTTAGAAGTGACAGCGCCGCAATTACCGCATCTAAATGAATGTTGTTAAAAACCCCTTCTATATCAAGATGTAATGTAGCGACGATTCGATAGTGTCCACATGTTCGTGCAGGGCAGATTCTGTAGACTTTCCTGTATTGTAAGCATGTTGGTTCTCCGACAAAACTTTTGCATCCAGGGTTTCCCTTGGACATCCGCATATGACACGACCTTTAACCTTCTAAATCTAGCAGGATTTCATTCAACGCTAGATTCCAAATTACTTGGGACAGCACACCTCCTTGGGGGGTCCCTCTGTTTACAAGCCGTGTTAGAGTTGTGGATCCAAGTCTTGTTGTTATACGTCTTTGAATTAGTCTGATCAAGCTAGAGCTAGAGACCTTTATATGTGACAGCACCGCAATTAATGCATCTGAGTTATGCCCTTTGTTAAAAGTCCCTTATATGTCAAGAAATGCCACCAAAGTGTATTCCTTGAAATGTAGGGACGATTCGATAGTGCTCACAAGTTCGTGAAGGACACTTTCTGTAGTCTTTCCCATGTTGTATGCATGCTGGTTCCTCGAGAGGATTTGTGTATTCATCTATCTAAATCTAAAAGCCTTTCCAGACCTTTCAATAGGTAGAAGGGTAGGCTGATTGGTCGTCCGCATATGCCACGACGAGCAGGATTTCATTCAACACTTCAGGATTCAGGATTTCCTTAATGAAAGCATTTAAAAGTCTTCCCAGATCTTTCAATATGAAGGAGGATAGGCTGATTAGTCTGAAGTATTATGCCTGATACAGCCTTCATAAATTTTCTCCAGCAGGGGATAATGTACTTTAAAATTTTCTGCATTTCTGCTGGAGTAGTGCTGCCTGGTCCACACGCAAAGAAAAAATTCGTTTCTGCGAAACGAAAAATTAGACAACTACAATTCTCGTTTACAACGACTGAAATTTCTTTTGGTCAGACTATGTTTCTGTCACACCAAACGAAATTTCAGTTCCGGCCAACGAGAATTGTAGTTGTCTATTTCGTTTCCCAGAAACGAATTTTTTCTTTGCGTGCAGGTGATTTGAAGATTAAAGCTTTTAATAGCCCAACTTATTCTGGATTTCTCAGTCAACAAGCTAGCAACCCCCTCGCTCTCTTGTTGGTTTTGCTCATCCTTGGGTTCTGTTGATGAGTTCCTCGGGAAATGTGTGTGGAGGAGTATTTTTAGCGACGGCTCGTTGTTCTGTGTTGTATAGGGTGCAGTGGATAATATCTTACGCAGCCTTGCGGCATCCGAGACATTTTCTACTTCTCTGCAAAAGATGTGCCAAGAACGCCTTAGCACATTTCTAAGCTGCTTCTTATATTTATTGCTTTTATTTATTTTTTTTATTTATTTATATGAATTACAATACAAAGTATATTTATATTCTAATTATTAGACCATATTGCAAGAGTTGCAGCGACAGACCCAGGGCTGTGGAGTCGGAATCGGCGTTGTTTCTGCAAATTTCATGAAACTATACTTTCAAATGCATAAATTTTATTATTTTTTTACTTATTTTGTACAAAATTTGTTTATGTACATACATATCAACCGAAATTTTTGATCGCGAAAATAGTTGAATTAGATAATTTTGCAAAATTCATCTCGGAGTCGTAGCCGGAGTCGCAGTCGGAGTCGCAGTCGGAGTCGACTCCGAGATGAATTATGCAAAATTATCGATTTTATAAAATGTACTGAATCAATTATATTCCGGACCAAACATATTCATTCATATAAAAATATATACAGTGTATTTATTGGAAAGTATAATTTCATAAAAACAGCAAAAACAACGCCGACTTCGACTCCACAGCCCTGGACTGACCAGAGCCTCTGGCGGGAATCGAACCCACGATCCCAAACTCATAGGCGAGCACGCTATCAACTCATCTACTGGGGCGCTCTTCCTTCTTATAGATTTGGAAAGGAGTAACCGATTCACTTAAAATTTGATATGTGGTCATATTTTTTCCATCTCAGGCCAAGCTCGAAGATAGGCCATATTGGTCCACGCTATCTAGTATCTGCCCAATAAAGGGTTAACATTCTTTAATAACTTCTATACTACTCATTCGAATCTTCTGAAATTCCACACATAGTATTAGTTTATTAGCTATCACCTATCAGCTCGAGAAAAATGGGCGAAGTTACCACGCCTCCGTTGTACCGTTGGTACTAGGGATGTAACGAATATTCGCATTCGCATATGCGAACGCGAACGCGAATTATTCGCATCATTTTAAAATTCGCTTTCGCATTCGCAAAAATCATCTTTGGATTATTCGCTTTCGCAAAAATATACTTCAGTATTCGCTTCCATTTATTAAAGTGTTAAATCTCCTTATTCCCTTCACACAATTTGAAGATATGCGTGTGCTTGTGGTAACAGGAGGTAAAACTATGGAAAACAGTCTTAATACTTGAATATCCTGGAAAAGTATCAATTCAGTTCAGCTAAAGGCCCAAACTATTATTCGCATTCGCTTTCGCAAAAATGCATATTTCACTATTCGCTTTCGCATTCGCATTCGCAAGAAATATATTTCAATATTCGCTTTCGCATTCGCTTTCGCTAAAGCCACTTTCGTTACATCTCTAGTTGGTACCTCCCACACAAATGGTCCATTTTGCGTTTAAAGTTAACAGACTATAACTTTTATACCAATGCAAGCTTTAATGTTATTAAATGCAATTTACATTGATAATAATATAATTAAAACAAAAGAAATTAATAAATTCAGTATTTTTTTAGGACTGAAGGTGAAGAGATTCGGAAGTCGCTTTGCCCGACTGAACTTTCTTACTTGTTTTATCTCACTCACGTAAAATAATTTGATACATATCAATACCTTCTTTCTAAAGTATGTTTTAAGGGACAAATATTTCAAATTATATTCAGTCAAAATTGGGTATTATCCGTCAACGCAATCAAAATTTATGCGCACAACTTTCATCGCCTCTCCTGAAAAACTACTTGTTTCGACTTAGCATACTTTGGAAAGGAGGTATCGATATATATTCCAAGAAATATTTCTTTGCAATGGAACGGCATTTTAGACAACTACACTGAAAAAAAAGGTATCATAAAATTAAAGAAATGCTCCAAAGACGTCCTTAGTCTTCAAAATAAGTAAGTTTTGTACTTAAAATTAAGAAAAATTACTTAAAATTAAGTAAATTACTTAATATTATTGAAATTATCTATATTTTAAGTACAAAATGTACTTATTTTGAAGACTAAGGACTTCTTTGGAGCATTTCTTTAATTTTATGACAAATTTTTTTTCAGTGTACACTTTTTGTTTTTGTTATTTTGCTCAAAAGCTTATATTTTGTTTTTGTTTCTGTTCCTCTAAAACTTCGTTCCGGTTGTCAACAATTTTTTCTTTGTGTGTATATTTACCGGTATGTCCATATTTACCGGTATACTTACTCAACTAGATTTTAATTGAATTATTTAGATTTTTATCGAAAATGTTATTGACTTTATTGGTACGAGTAGTAGTCTTGAAAATTAAATTTTTAATTATTTTAATTGTTATCAAAATGAAATTGAATGCCGCCGCCTATAAATTATTGTCATAAATATGACAAAATATAATTGTTATTTTACGAACCGTTTCATGCAAAGCAATTAACAGCCTATTTAGAGAGTACTTCACGTTAATGGGGCACAGTGGGGCAGTATATAAGAAAATATAAAGCTATTTTTATAATTTATATTGTGATTAATTACACTATGCAACAAATGAACACTTTTTGAAAAATACACGGTCTTCACAGCATAGGTTAGATTCTACTACCAAAGAGTAGCATAACCCTATACTCGGTTTGGCGAAATCGTGACCAATTTTTTTTATGGGCCTCAAAAGTTTCTGAAAATCAGAGGGCCCCTCAAGGAAAAAAATGTTTTTTTTTAGTTTTTCAGCATAATTTACAGGGACTCGTAATTTTTCGCTCAGCAACTTTAGAGAAAATATTAAGGCTGATACTTTTGTGGAACATATTAACCCTCTAGCTCCCCCACATAACTGTAATTTTATTTAGTTTATGACCAACATTTTTGTAGAACATTTCATCACGCCCTCCCCATTTTTAGCGGCGTTTTTCACGATTTGTCAGTTTAAATGACAGATAAATGTTGCTATCAATTTTCACCAGAATTCCCAATTCAAAAGTCATTCAATTTTTTTGTTGTCTCTGTCACAAAGTAATATTATCGAATACGTTCAGTTTCATTGCAATTTCATTTTTGTTTGACATTTATTATAAACTTTGGTATGGTGCAGACATCACTGCTCTACACTCCACTATGTAGTGTATGGAATCCTTTTGTTATCCTTTCACAACAATCGATGATGATGATGAAGTGTACTTCCCCATGCTGGAACTTGTTACAGATTCGTTTCAGATTTATTGATGGCAGCGTAGCACTCGTTCGCATCGATTCCATTGTCCTCCTACGAACGCCGAACGCGTATAACAACACTCATATTGTCTTTGCTGGAGGACTTTAAGGACACTTGACATACAGACAACGTGTTGGCACAACACTTGTTAGTTCGTGGAAGGAAGGACATTGTTGTTGACGTGATTGGTTCCCTGGCAACACAATGTTGATGACAGGAAGGAAATGAGAATACAAGCATTTTGATAAATAACCGAGAGGGAGCTGATTGTGAAGTGCAACATTCTCTACCAGCCCCATTTCCCCCAACCTAGACAATATTTTTTTCAAAATGCTTAGAATCTATTAGAGGAGTTCCTTCAGAAGTATAAATAATCTCTCTAATAGTTTTAATTGGCCTCCGTTTCTCATTCACTTGCATAGCAAAGGAAACAGATTGTTAAGGCAATTGGAGCGTAAGAAGATGTGCCCATAGATCGATTGAAATATGTAACGGGTGTTTTCTTTTGAGTGATAGAACTAGTTATATGTTAAAACTAGTAAGAAAGTTCAGTCGTATAAACCGACTTGCGAATCCCCTCAACCCTTCAGTCCCAAAAAAATATTCGTAAATTTATTTATTTCTTAATTAAATTTGTATCAATTTAAATTGTATTTAATAACTGGTATTAAATTTACGAGGGTGGTCCCAAAATTAGTCGAACTGACATATAGAGGGCGGTAGTAGTTTGAAAAAAAAATACTTTCGTGAAAAGTGGCAACCTTCTAAGGCATATGATTTAAGTTTCAAAGCGCCACGTTGTTTAGTTTTTTTTTTTGTTGAGTACTGAAAAGTAGACTATCTCAGTGAATTTGTAAACATGGAAAAAATTGGTCCCTGATATGTAACACATGATTTTGGGATTCAATTCTAAGAATTGGACGTGAAAGTCGTTTATGCACCTGTGTTTCTATGTTCTGCATTTCCATTATACCATTTCCTATAGAACACGGACGAAACGTCCCTACGGTATTGTAAATAGGCACTTCTACAAAAAATAGCAGCATATTTGTGGACTTGTAATCCAGTTATTGAGCGAAAAATGGGGAAGAAATGCAAACAAAATCGTATGGCCATTAAATTATTAAGGGAGGGAGTAACGTTAATTCCTGCAAAAAAATGAACATTTTTATGATTTTTTTGTGAAGAAACTGTTTAAATTTTTTAATTGAAACCAATGATACATTAACGCAAAACCTTTATAGTTTTTTGACCCTAATAATTCGATACCGGATCATCTTAAATTAAAAAAAATAAATTTATTTAGTTAGATAATCGTTGTATCCATGTAACGCTGTCGAGTTTTTTTTTTCGAAATGTAAATTTATTTAAAAAATGCGATTTTTGCGAGAAATAAATTGACTAATTGGTTATTATTAAAAAACATAACAAATTTAAAAACAAAACTCGGCAGAGTTACCGCCAAAATTATGTAAAGAAATAGTGTCAACAATTTCTAAAGGATCAGTTCAGTAGTTTTTGAGTTATGAGGAGCACCGTCTTTGAAAGCATAGATTGTGGGAAAAACGCATTAAAGTTTTTCTGATATACTGAGTCACATATGATGCGCGGTTGCTTTGACTGCTGTATCTTCGTTACTTTCGATTCACCTAAAATTTTCACACAATATTCTTCAAAAGGGTCTCTATTCAGAAAAAAATTAAAAAAAATGCAAAGACAAATTTTATAAACGTTTCACCCCAACCCTCACCGTCCTAAATTGAGCCATCTTGACTAAACGAATGATGCAGAAGTTCTTAATTTTGTGGCATACTTTCACGTCCAATTCTCAGAATCGAGTCCCAAATGCTGTACTGTATAATACAATACTTTCATTTGAAAGGTTTCAGTCCAGTCAATATTAAAACCGAGCTAGATTCTACTTTGGGGGATTCTCCTCCTTCGCTTACGAACACCGTATTGGTCGACCAATGAAGGTGTCTACGCCAGGTAATCGCATATATTTGGTGGTCTCCATAGTATCGACAGCTCTCTTCAGGGAATTGGCTGAAGAAGCAACGTCTGACGAGCGCTAGCTGATTATAGGTGCACTGAAAAAAATTGTCATAGAATTAAAGAATGGCTCCAAAGACGTCATTAGTTTTTAAAATAAGTACATTTTGTACTTAAAATATAGATAATTTCAATAATATTAAGTAATTTACTTAATTTTAATAAAATGTTCTTAATTTTAATTACAAAATGTACTTATTTTGAAGACTAAGGACGTCTTTGGCGCATTTCTTTAATTTTATGACAAATTCTTTTCAGTGTGCAGACACTAGCGCTCATCATACTATCTGGGATAGTACGGATTAAATCAATAGGGGTGAGTCACCTCTTGACTTTATTCCAACTACCAACCTAACTATTCGTAACATGGGCAATAGACCTACCGCTACAATTAAAGACAGACAAGAAATGTTCGACGTAACGTTTGCTACTAACCGGCTGTGAGACAAAATTATTGGGTGAAATGTACTGGATGACCACTCATTCTCAGATCACCATTATGTAGAGCTCAAACTCGCTGAAAAAGCACCAAAACCTGCCGTCCACAGAAATGTGAGGAAGACAAAGTAGCACCTGTGTGAGAAGAATGTCAGTCCTCATCTCTAAACTTCTGTACGAACCGAATGAGAAAGCCAGTCTTGATAATCTGTTCGAGCATATCACCACATAATTCAATAGCTCCCTTGAATAAACCTGTCCAAAATCAAGCTACAAGACTAAAAAGACTTATTAGTTAAAGGCTTGGAAAAAGACCTGCAATAAGGTATTTAATTAGGCTTAATCTACTTGTGTAGAAGTCAAAATGGTGTCGGATGACGCAAGGCTGCGTAAGATATTTTCCACTGCACCCTGTAGAGTGGGCTATTTGCAGGATGAGGCAAATAACTGGACAAAAAACAGCCTGCAGTCCCTAAATGTACTGCTCGACAAACATTTCCTTAACTCAAACTCACCAATAGAATCCGAGTATCAGTAGAACCAACAGCTTTATGACTGAGAAATGCAGAATAAGCTGGGCTATTAACAGATTTGAGTCCTTCAAATCACCTGGACCAGATGGCATCACTCCAGCAGAAATGTAGAGGTACATTATTCCTTGGCTGGAGAAAACTTATGTAACGGGTTTTCCAATAGAGATGATATACGAGGTATGCTAAAAAAATCGCGAATTTTGTATTTTTTCAAAAAGTATTTATTTATTCATGAATATCTATTTTGTCCCCTTCAAAGTAATTCCCCTCGGATATAATACACTCCTGCCAAACTTTCTTTCCAATCCTCGAAGCACTTCAAATAATAATTTTTTGTGATCTTGTTCAACTCGTCCTTCGATGCCGTCTTTATCTCCTCAATCGTGGCGTAGCGTCGTCCATTCATGGGCCTTTTCAGTTTTGGGAACAAAAAATAGTCACAGGGGGCTAGGTCAGGGGAATACGGTGGCTGCGGCACCATTACTGTGTTGTTTTTGGCCAAATATTCGCGCACAAGCAACGGTGTGTGTGCAGAGGCGTTATTATGGTGCAAAAGCCAGTTTTTGTTCTTCCACAAATCCGGGCGTTTTTGGCGGATTGCCTCGCGCAATTTGCGCTTAACTTGCAGGTAATATTCCTTATTGCCCGTACTAACCTGTGGCAAGAACTCATAATGCACCACGCCCCTGCAATCAAAGAAAACTGTGAGCAAAATCTTTACGTTCGACCGAACTTGGCGCCCTTTTTTCGGTCTTGGTTCATGCGGCAGCTTCCATTGGGATGATTGAGCTTTAGTTTCCACGTCGCACGATGGGAAAATATGATGAAATATGAGCGCATAGGACTTTGCAAACATCTTTCAAAAATCAATTTTTTGGGAGTGTCATTTTATTGCGGATAACATTTAATGAAAATACCTTCAAATTTTATGAAAATATATACAGGCGATTTCGAGTTATGACCATTCAAAGTTTGTCTTTTTTACTAATAAATGCAAATAACATTGCGATGATACAATGCATATACTAAAATGCTTGTAGAATTCGCGTTTATTGGTGAAATGCGATAGGACTTGCAACATATAATAAGGTTATATTCATCTTAATTTTTGTGTATAAGACGTATTTTTAACGTCTTCCAGTGAAGCAAAAAAACATTTTTTTTTGTTTTTCAAAAAAATTATCCACAGTAAATGGAATACAACTTTTTTGGATCACGTGGGATCACTACCATATAACATAGAGAAGAGAGGTAACTTAGGGATGAATCCAACGGTACCTATGTCGTGTGCGTTCGGGTTTTTAAATTGTATGGCAATTTAACGGCCATTTGATAAAAAAAGTAGGGAAATTACAAACAGCTGTTTGGCCAAAAATCTCTATTGTCAGCTGACATCTGGCGGTTTATACAAAAGTGACAGCTGACAGATTAGGAGGAGGAGGTAGGAAATAAAGGAAGAAGATGGGCTTTCATGGCCAAAAGAGAAGATATCTTCCTTCCTTTTTGGTTTTGAACTTCTCACCGGCCGGACGCAGTGGCTCTTCCCGAAAGTAAAATTGCTGTGGATTAAAGTTTTTTTGAAATTTATTGTGTGACACCAAAGAAAAATCAAACACAGTGTGAAATTAAAGAAAAGCTTACAAACTAAATAAAAGTAAAGCTAACAAACTAAATTAAAGTAATGCTTACAAACTAAATAAAAGTAATGCTAACAAACTAAATTAAAGTAATGCTTACAAACTAAATTAAACTAAAGCTTACAAACTAAATTAAACTAAAGCTTACAAACTAAATTAAACTAAAGCTTACAAACTAAATTAAACTAAAGCTTACCAACTGAAATTAAAGTAAAGTTTACAATCAAAATAAATAAATTAAACCGAAATAAAGTGAAAACTACAAAATCATTTAAGACACCACATCAACAGCCACAGCATCAACAGCCACAACATCAGCGTCCGGTGCAACGAGGGAGACGCAGGAACGCATGGCCCAGCTTGGCATGCGCGGGTAACCCCAAAGTAGACTTCCCCGGACATCCACACATTCAACTCCGGACCAACAGACGAACAGACGGACAGGCATATATTTATATTTGGTATAATTCAAAAATAGAAAGAAAGAAATATTCATTAAACACAGGAACAAACAATTAGTTTTCTTTACTTACCCCTTTTGGTAGAATCTAGTTCCCCAGTACAGGTTTGAGCTCGGGTCTTGATTAGGGAACTTGTTTTTTTCTCAGGGCTCAGAGTTAGCCTAAAGCGTAGTTGTTCGTTCCACCTGAAAAAAAAAGGAAACCAAAATATTAGAAGTTTCAAACCTTGAATACAATAGCAACACAATTCACAAACAAATATACATATAGACAATCTGATAATCACCTAAATACAAGACAGACAGAGATTGACAGACGTACTTTTGGGCCCACGTTGTCATCCGTTAGCCACGAACAAAGCGACCCCAGATTCTGAATTTTTCTGCGTTGAAGTTAACCTTTGAACCTGAAAGGAAGAAGAGAAGTTATACTTACCATTACATAACCAATACCGTGAAATTAACCTGGAAGATAAAGCAGAGAGTCACCCCAAAATATGACCGAAGATTTCGGTAGGCGTACCTGAAGTGAAAATAAAGAAAATAAATGAAATGAAAATTAAATAAAATAGTAGAAATAAAATGAATTATTGGAATTAAGTAAAATATAAGGATTTAATGAATCTGAAGATAACAGAAAATTAGAATTAACAAACAGAATTAGAGTTTAGAGAAACTAATGAATTATTGTAATCGCTCTGAATAGATTTTTTTTCTTTTGAAACATAATTTGAATTGTAATTGCATCAGATATAGTTAGCATGAAATTTTTGTGAACTATTGTATGGATAATTATACCGAAATGAACCCTAACAAATACATAAGTTGAATGAGTAAATTGAAAGCTATAAGGATGTTTTCGGCCTAAGCCCTTTTCTAAGGTGGTAGGGGTATAGGGTAGAAACAGGGTAAGTATAGGGCGAATATGGGATACCCAACCCGGCGGTGGGGTATCATGGAGGGATCCTAGGACGATCCCAGAGGGTGGGAAAACTCCATAGTTCCGTTGAGTGTCCGTCTGTCAGGGTTTTGTGTGTGTCTTCGTCCTTTACCTTCCTCTTCGTTACCCTTTCCTCATGTTTTATTTCGCGACTTATCTTCGGTTCCCTTTCTTTCTACGTTCCCTTGTTCCAATTCGTTTCAGTCCGGTATGAATGTAGTTTTTGTCCCTGTATCGCTGTCCACATCGCCGGCAAGAATACCACCCTAAGCCGACGAGCCATAGCCGCGCGAAAAGCCAGCATACCGGCACCGCTGGCGATGTGGCACAACAAGCAAAACCCCCCTAATTAAACCGAGTACAGGACACCTAGTTCATCTGCGACTTTTTGCGATTATGGCAGATTTTTGTACTTTAAATATGTGTTTTTTTTCTTTAAATATACAAAATATGTGTGGGAGCTATATCTACACAGAAAGAAAAAATTGAGTAATCCGTACTTGAATCAAGCCGTAGCGGTGTCAAAAGTACGTTAAGTACGGATTTTCTTAAACCAAGTACAAAATACTTGAATCAAGTACGGATTTTTAAGCCCTGAATTCTTAATATAAGCGCTAATTAAGCCTGATTAGGCTTGATTTTAAGCCGAAAAATTCTTATTTTAAGCATAAAGCGATTGATTTAAGAATTTTATCGGATTCATTTGAGTGCGAAACGGGCTTCAATGAAGAAATTTTTGATTGAATTAAGCCTGCCCAATACTTGATTTAAGTCTGATAATACTTATTTAATCCTGATCAGTTCTTGATTTAATCCTAACCAATACTTGATTTAAGCCAGATAAGTTCTTGATTTAAGCCTGGTCATACTAGATTTATTGCGCTTTCGTTCGTTTTATACCTATATTTATATTAATTATACCATTTCTGCCACTGTATTGCAAAGAATGCAATTTTTTAAAATGGTATGTCAAAATACAATTGCTTGACAGCAAAAGTAAAAGTTTTGCTGCATTTAATCGATTTAAATATGAAACATATAAGGAATAGCATAAACGAAATGAATAAGAATTACTAACAACTTCAAAAAACTAAAATCATAAAAAATCACGCCAAGTAATGTATTTGCAAACACTGCTTGAACGAGAAACGAATTGGATATGGTCGCGCACAAATGTTTATACATCGACAATTTATATGCATGTGTGTTTAATGTTGCGTCAGCCAAAATCAACCACTTGCATGAGAGTGGTTGAGAGGGTAATTTTATTGTGCTCTATAATGGTTCTGTCTCTCAGAGATTAAAGTAAGCTTTTTTTTCTTACTTTAAGCCATATTAGGCTTAATTTTCCTTTTCAAGAAATGTTTACTTGATTTCAATCAGTAAATGCTTATTTTAAGCCTTTCAGTGCTTGATTTTTTCATTTTAAGCCGATTTATACTTGTTTTAAGAAAAACTTAGTTCGAACGTACTTAAATTTTTAAGTACGATTTCGGCTTAAATTAAGAATTTTTTACTTGAATTTAGTATGGCATTTTTCTTTCTGTGTATCTATGAACCAATTTTCCCGAAATATATGGACCGATTTTCTTGGTTAAAATAATAACTTTTGCGAAATTTCGGCAAAATCGGATAATAATTACGAACAGTACTGAACGGACGAGGATTGATGGATTAACAGGCGGCTGCAAGTTTGATCAAATACGATCACAAATAGAGATCTTATTAATATTATAAGGATTATAGTAATTGTTATACTTCACTTTTTCTACAAAACCTATAAAAATATAGTTACAATAAAATATATACGCTTCTGCAGTTAGTGTGTATCAGGGTGGACCAATTATTTTTTGTTTTTAATTTAACTTTCCTTTTATTGTCTGTCTACGACACATTGTGTAACGTGCATTAGTGCAAAATGTAAGCTTTCAAAAAAATTGCAGCCCACAATATTATCCTATTTAAGTTGTCTTAGTTTCAAATTTAAAAACATGGCAGGTTTTGTAGGCTTTTATCGCAATGTTGACAAAAATATTTTTGAACTTCAATGGTCGGCATGAAACAGATTTAAAACTAAATTTTGTCAGCTTTAATTTAAAGTCAAGATCACTGAAGTTGGCACGATATTCGGGGTTTTACACTAATTTCCACAAAGTCGCTTTTGAAGACCCACTGTGCGATAAATGGTAACAGCAAGAAAAATCTGGATACACCAAATTATTCTCCAAAGAATTTTCTTGAAGACGTTCCAAACCGTAGGACTCTATCTCTAACGGTATAGACGTGAGATAGAAAACACTGCTATGCGCGCGTATTTACCCATTTTTTCCCATTGTGCGTCGTAACCATAAACCCATGATTCGTCACCAGTTATGACCTTCTGGAGCAAATTTGGGTCGTCACGGACCGAGTTCAACAGCTCCTGAGCAATGTTAACGCGATGCTGTTTTCGGTCCAAGTTGAGCAATTTTGGCACGAATTTAGCGGCGACCAGACTCATGCCCAAATCATTGGTTAAAATCGAATGGCACGAGCCAATCGATATGTTTAGATCCTCAGCAACTTCTCTAGTGGTAATTCGTCGACTGGCCAATATTATTTTATTCACTTTATCAATGTTTTCGTCTGTTGTTGATGTGCTCGGACAAAAATATCAAAAATCAAATACACGTAGCCCGCGGAAATTAAAAATTCGCGATATTTTTCGTACATACTACGTAATTTGAAGTGACGTTTCGGCCATTTGTAATATGTATGTCATGATCTGTCATTTGTTTTTAATTGTATTCAGTAGTGTTTACAATTTCATCATGGAGAGATATACGCAAGAACAACGTTTAAAAATTATTCAGTTTTATTATCAAAATAATCGTTCTCCAATTGCAACTTTTCGTGCGCTAAGTCCATTTTTTTTAAATCCAAAAAAACACATTGGAAAACCCTGTATCAGGCTCGCATACATCCCCAATCGATGGAGGGATACTTGAGACCAATTAGCCTATCCTCCTTCTTATTTAAAGTTCTGAAAAGACTTTTAGATTCTTTCATTATGGAGAACCTGGATACAAAACTCCTGTCGGGGAACCAACACACTTACAATAAGGGGAAATCTACAGAATCTGCCCTGCACAAACTTGTGAGCACTATCGAATCGTCCTTACATTTCAAGGAATTCACCATGGTGGCATTTCCTGACATAGAAGGGGCTTTTAAAAACATTTACTCAGATGTGGTAATTGCGGCGCTGTGACATCTAAAGGTAATCTCTAGCTTGATCAGACTAGTTCAAAGCCTTCTCAACAGAAGACGCATAACAGCAAGTATTGGGTCCACAACTCCAACAAGGTTTGTAAACAGACGGATCCCATAAGGAGGAGTACTGTCACCACTAATTTGGAATCCAGCGGCGAATGAAATTCTGCTAGATCTAGAACGTTGTGGCTGCAAGGTCGTGGCACGGCAGTAAGTGGCAAATTTTAAAACGTCCTCAGAGCAATCCTACAGGTTGCTCTGAAAAAGACTGAATTGGTTCTCTTTAGTAAGATGAATAAGGTCTCACATGTGGAGCCTCCTACTCGGATAAATGGAACAGATCTAGTCTTTTCTGAAAGTGCAAAATTTCTGGGAATGATTCTACATAGGAAACAGTTATTCAGGCATAATGTACTGGAAGGCTATAGGGTCGCGGTGGGGCTTCTTTCTTAAAATCGTCCGTTGAATATAACAGGTGGCCCAAACGTAACCTTTCGATGTTTTTTGTGCCAAAGTCACCGACCGATTATTGGTCAAATAAATAGTCAGCAATATTCCGCGTTCTGGAGCAGTGTAACGTAACATTGTTTATTAACGTGTATTTCGCATGTGTTTACTACACAAATGTCAACATTAGGCATTAGGGGCCAATCGCAAAATTTATAGCATTTTCTGATAGGAGGATTACTTTTGCGCCACCTTGATATAGCAGTAGTTCGTCCGATACTGTTAAACGGCAAAAACGTTCAGAGAACCGCCTGCCTATGCATAAGCGGTGCTTTAAGGACTACAGCGACTGAGTCTATTCAAGCCCTACTCCATATACTGCCGATTAATATTGTGGCGAGATAAGTTGCAACCAGAGCCACATTAAGGCCGTTTCCGTTTCTGCAAAAAAGTGCAACATTTTCGATGCCTTTTCACGAAAACTTGGACTAACCACATTTTGGAAACAGGTTGGTTTCGATGAGGGGCATTTCCGCGGTAACACTAGGGACCTAAAATAGTCTATGTAAGCCGGCAAAAAAACGGCTATAACCTAAACCTACAACAGAAGCAATTTTTTCGGCTTAAAAATTGTGTTATTTTTAAAAACATATAAAAATTAAAGCAGCCCATTATTATATACGAGTATATAATTTTATTATATTAGATTCACATTATTTATTGTTTTCATTCACTTTAAATTACATTGAACGTTTATTATGTTTGTTGAATACAACTCTGTGTACTATGTAACGGCTTTTAATATCAAGTGCAACTCTGTTCACTTTACTATTTATACAACTCTTTAGTCTTAAGATTATTGCTACTTTTTTATACTACGATGGTTCGTGGATGCCTCCGAATCGTATAAAAGTCTTATAGGTTAGTTTTAGTTTTACATATCATATGGACAAGTGACCCTCGGTTTTTTAGACCCCTTTTTCCCAGGAGGGTATATATGTGCTAGGGATGGAGATCCATAGGTAACAGCGTATTCGACAAGTGGGCTGTTCTGCCAGTATCGCTGGAGAATAGCTAATTTTAAGTATATATTCTTAGATAGATAAAATATGCTGAGAAATAATTTTAAGGAAATTGATTTTCTAACTAAATCTGAATAACTTGGGAATAAAGATCAGGCTGAGAGCATGAGAAATCTTGAATCTTGAATCGAGTAAAAGTCAATTAGCTTTCTGACTTCACCAAAAAAGGTTCTCCTTCCAGTTCTTGAATTGTACCGGTTGAGACCTTCTTGAAACAGAAAATAACTTAAGTTTTTTCTTAAATATATAAAATAAATTAAATTGTTTTGTTTTTTTATGAAGGAATATAACCATCGTTATTTCAACATTTACATAGTTCTTCTGTTATACATACGAATTCGAGATAATACGTTCTTGCAGGATGTAACCGATATATTGGCTATTCATAGCAAAGTTTTTTATTTCATTATAGACATTTGTAAAAATTCAAATTATGTTTAAATATATTAATTTCTCTGAAATCGATTTGAGTAATTAGCATCACAAATTGATGCGTAATTAATGTTTTTTGTAAAAATGAAATTCGTGAGAAAAATTTATGTACATATTTATACAACAAATTATAACAAGTTATTATATTATTATACAAAAATATTTTATAAAAAATTTTGAGGTACATTTTTTTTTAAATTTTTCTTTAAAAATTCTCATTTTCTTGGAAGGTGCCGTTAGTATTGGGACCATGTTTTTTGATGTATATACTCGATAAAGCAGTGAGACACTTTAAATTAATAGAAATTTTGAGGAAATTTTGTCCGCATAAACTTTAGACTTTACATATCCCCACAGGAAAAAGTCTAACGGTGTGATATCACACGATCTTTGTGGCCAATCGACCGGCCCAAAACGTGAAATTATCTGCTCACCGAAGTGTTCTCTCAATAAATCCATTGATTGATGCGATTTGTGGGAAGTGGCGCCGTCTTGTTGAAACCAAATGTCGCCGAGATCACGAGCTTCAACTTCAGGCATCAAATAGTCGGTTATCATGGCACGATAACAGACGCCATTGACGGTTACGTTCTCACCGTCATCATTTTTGAAGATATATGGACCGATGATTCCGGTACGTCGGATCGGTCAATGGCAAAAAAATAGCTCTTAACGAGAGCTAAAATATTGCCCATGGGTGTCAAGGTCGTGGCTCGACTGGAAAGTGTTTTTTTTTTATTTAAAAAAAATTGACTTAGCGCAATTGGCGAACGATTATTTTGATAACAAAACTGAATACTTTGTAAACGTTGTTCAGGCGTAAGTCTTTCCATGATGAAATGCAAAACAATACTTAACAAAAATAACATGACAGCATGACACGACTCACACGTGATCTGTCAAAAAAAAGCTATTGAAAAAAGTATCTCTACTTAGATCACCCTATATTAGTAATGACACTTTTACTTGAAAGCATATCTTTAGTAACTGCCGTTAAAACAATTAGACAACATTTTTTTTTTTTAATAAAATCGTTTTTGGTGGCGCGAAAAAAGTGTGACACATTGATGGAGTGACCTAAGAGACCCCTAGAATATTTGGCGGAAATTCGTTTTAGGTCATTTGAGCAATGTCTGTCTGTCTGTCTGGTTGGTGCACACAATAACTTTCGTTAGGATTAACCGATTGACTTCAAATTTGGTATGTGTCAATATATTTTTATTCTATCTCAGGCTAAGGCCAACATTTTCTGAAATATTCTCATAATCTCATAACTTCTATATTTCTACTCAGAATCTTTTACAGTTCCACACATAGTATTAGTTTCTTGGTCGCTATTACCGTGAAAAAAATGGGCGAAGTTGCCATGGACCATTTTCCACAATAGATTAACGGTTTATAAATTTAATTTCAGTCCATACAAATACTTGACATTTTGTGAAGTGTAATGTTTTTATAGTAACTACAGTCCTGTAACCAGTAGGCTTTTTTGCCGCACCCATTTTGGTACTTTTCATAAAAATGGACCTTTTTGCACAAAAAGTTAATGGCTTGTAACTTGGATTTATTTCACTCCATACAAATGCTAACAATTTTGTGAAGTGTAATGTCTTTACAATACCTATAGTCCCCCGTCCCCTTTTTAGTACCTCCCATACAAATGGACCATTTTGCACAACAAGTTAACGGCTTATAACTTCGATTCCTGCACATACAAACACTTGAAATTTTGTACGGTGTAATGTTTTTATAGTACTCATAGTATATTAAAAAATGGGAGTTATTGCCACGCCCCTTTTGGTCCTACCAAACAAAATTGACAAAATAAACCAGTAAGGAAAGGCTTAAGTCGGGCGGTGCCGACTATATAATACCCTACACCACTCGCGTAATATTGAATATCTCTGATATATAAATTTTGTAATTCATGTATAAATTGTTTACATAAATTTACTTTTGGGACATTTTATACTTAAATAATACCCTGTACCACAGTGTGGTGTAGGGTATAAAAACGGTTGGATCTAAAGAGCCAAATTGGATGGAACATATATATGGGAGCTATAGCTAAATCTTTACCGATTTTCTTCAAATTCGGCAATGTTGGTTCATGGATCAAGAAACTCTACCATTCTAAATTTCAAAACGATCGGATGTAAAATACAGCTTCTATAGGACTAAAGGGCCAAATCGGACGAAACATATATATGGGAGCTATAGCTAAATCTTAACCGATTTTCTTCAAATTCGGCAATGTTGGTTCATGGATCAAGAAACTCTACCATTCTAAATTTCAAAACGATCGGATGTAAAATACAGCATCTATAGGACTAAAGGGCCAAATCGTACGAAAGATATATATGGGAGCTATATCTAAATCTGAACCGATTTCAACCAAATTCAATAGCGATCTTAATAGCCGTGAAATACTCTAAACTGCAAAATTTCAGAACGATCGGAGTGAAATTGCGACCTGTAGTCGACGAACAACTTTACATGGACAGACGGACGGACATCGTTAAATCGACTCAGCTAGTGATTCTGAGTCGATCGGTATACTTTAGCTGTGTTATTTTCAGGTGTTACAAACATCTGCCGTGAAACAAACTTATAATACCCTGTACCACAGTGTGGTGTAGGGTATAAAAATATGAAAAATTGTTTTTTTTTTATTTCCCTATTTTTACAATATGGATCATAAATGTATAAATTTACCCATAGCCAATAGGCATTGTTTTCCTCGTGAGGATGCTAGCATTCAAAAAATATAACAAGCATTTTTTTGCAATTTTTTATGCATCTTTTCTTGAGACATTTTCTTTAAAAAAATCATACAAATAGAACAAAATCGAAAAAAAACGGTTGCTTTAAATTTTGAAAGCTAGAAAACAATGCCTTTTTGAAACGAGACACGTTTCACTTTTCAAATGACACATTTCCATGGTAACTATTTTAATTTTTTGAATTTGAGTGAAATAAAAAATATTAAAAATTGTATGTGGTGACTTTATTTTTATACGTTTACTGCTAAATACATATAATAATTTGAATAGAACATTTAAATCGCTCTTCTGTTAGACTTACGATTTTGAGATATTACGCTCTTGCAAGAAATAACAAATATGTTGGCTATTTGTAGCAGAGTTTTTTATTCCGTTGTAGACAATTTGTATTTAATTTATACTGTGAATTTTTATAATTGTTTTTAAATTCTTTATAAAAACGATATTTGTTAAATTAATATGTAAATTTATTTTCTCACGAATTTCATCAGAATATTTTGCATCAATTTGTGACAAATTGTAATAAAAAGTGTGAAGCAAATTTACAGCTGCCAGTATGTCAAATAGACTGACAAAGAATAAGCAAAATGTTTCACAAACAAAGTGTCATATTCAATATTGATGCAACTGAAATTTATTTTATTTTATTTTATTTTATTTTATTTTATTTTATTTTATTTTATTTTTATTTTATTTTATTTTATTTTATTTTATTTTATTTTATTTTATTTTATTTTATTTTATTTTATTTTATTCTATTCTATTCTATTCTATTCTATTCTATTCTATTCTATTCTATTCTATTCTATTCTATTCTATTCTATTCTATTCTATTCTATTCTATTCTATTCTATTCTATTCTATTCTATTCTATTCTATTCTATTCTATTCTATTCTATTCTATTCTATTCTATTCTATTCTATTCTATTCTATTCTATTTTATTTTATTTTATTTTATTTTATTTTATTTTATTTTATTTTATTTTATTTTATTTTATTTTATTTTATTTTATTTTATTTTATTTTATTTTATTTTATTTTATTTTATTTTATTTTATTTTATTTTATTTTATTTTATTTTATTTTATTTTATTTTATTTTATTTTATTTTATTTTATTTTATTTTATTTTATTTTATTTTATTTTATTTTATTTTATTTTATTTTATTTTATTTTATTTTATTTTATTTTATTTTATTTTATTTTATTTTATTTTATTTTATTTTATTTTATTTTATTTTATTTTATTTTATTTTATTTTATTTTATTTTATTTTATTTTATTTTATTTTATTTTATTTTATTTTATTTTATTTTATTTTATTTTATTTTATTTTATTTTATTTTATTTTATTTTATTTTATTTTATTTTATTTTATTTTATTTTATTTTATTTTATTTTATTTTATTTTATTTTATTTTATTTTATTTTATTTTATTTTATTTTATTTTATTTTATTTTATTTTATTTTATTTTATTTTATTTTATTTTATTTTATTTTATTTTATTTTATTTTATTTTATTTTATTTTATTTTATTTTATTTTATTTTATTTTATTTCATTTTATTTTATTTTATTTTATTTTATTTTACTTTATTTCATTTTATTTCATTTCATTTTAAAGAGAGAGACTGACTCACTCATTTAAAATACCATTGAAATTTTAAATCGTCTACGTCCAGCATTTCCAGCGAAGTTTAATTTCTTTATGACACCAGATAGATCTATCTTTTACATTTTACTTACATTTCCTTTTTTAAATATAACAATAATTGCAATTTTGAAATTCTTCATCTTGTTATTACTACGTCTGTCTGGGGAGCAAGGAGCAATCATTTCAACATCTTCTCATAATTATCCTTATTAAATTATCGTGGCAGACAGACAGACAGTGAGACCAGACAAACACTTTGGTACGTGTAATTTCAGATAATTGCCATTACCATCTCCGGGACATTTAACTTTGAAAATGTTGTAAACGCTTCAATAACACAACAACGCTTACATCTGAAGTTTTGGGCTACACTTTCATTTGGTTAGAATTTAAGTAAATACATACACGGAAAAAAATATTGTCCGCAGATTTGAGCGCCAATGACATCCACTATAGATGTGGATGTCGTCCAGCAGTGTGGTCCTCCCTCTGTACTGGAGTCGACCACTGAGGTCTTCCTCGAAAAAAATGCATTTCATACATAAAATAAATCTACAAAATTTAATTAATTCCTATTACGGAAATTGTCTTCATTTATGAAATCTTGTCCTTTAAAAGATTAAGACTTTAAAATCCGGACAATATTTTTTGTCAGTGTATAATTAAAAGTGGGACCCCAACTTCTGCACTGCGTATGTGTTTGATAGTTGTTGGGAATTAAACACTTTAAACTTAAGATCCAAGAAAGAGCTCAATAGGGGGAATGGTCTTTCATCATCTATCATCGGCGAGTATAAAGACTTATCCTGTCCTGGCCTTATATTTGACTTTCTCATACTGAGTTAAATGTTAAGTGCAGCCAAAGGCCATCTAATCGCATAGTAATTATCTCAAAACTTGTAATTTAATGTCTATGTCGGCGTAGCTATGTTAATGATGATAATGATGATGATGAAAAGATGGCTTCTGTCGTTGTCATGTCAGACATTATAATAACACAGCATTTCAAAATTGTTTCATTCAACAAAATATGGGCAGAATTTATGAAACTTAATTTAATGTTATTCTATGGAAATGACAAAATCCTAAATTCAATTTGTAAGCGAATAATAATTTTAAATTGTCATGATTGTGCTTGAAGTATGTATATATGAATATTAGAAAGACCAAACATTTCATACTTAAAGTTTTGCCAAATATGTCTTTAGGCAAATTTAAATACACGTAATAGTTCATTCTTTTCTTTATTTTCTTCGTGCCTATGTTATTATTATATATAAATCCAGGTACTTAATTATTGCATGTAACAGCTTTGTTATTATTATATTAAAATCCAGGAAATTAATTATTGCATGTAATAGGTCTTTATACTAGGCATAAATTTGTAACAAAGACCCAGAACCATTTAAGACCGAGCATATGAAAACGTAGCAAATTGGGCGATAGATAACACTAAAATATTTTCGAAAATTTTTAATATTATCTTTGGCAATATTAATAGTATCTATGGAATATGTAATTATTTAATAATAGAAGCTGAACCTGGTGTAGATGTTATAGTGTAGTATGTATAGGATGAACATCCACAACATATTTCTATTATTTTTATATCCTACACCATAGGATGGGGGATGTATTCATTTTGTCATTCCGAAATATTGATCAAATAGCCCTAAAGTACACAGTAATGAAAAATAATGTCGTAAGACTAGAGATAACTCCACCAATGATTTTTTTTTGCATTTACTTCAAATTCAATTGTCATTGAAATAATGATAATGTACTTGATGCTTTAATGCTTCATTGTAAATAAAATTGTGTTGATGAGTAATTATCGATAGATATCGTCATATGGCGAAAAATTTCCTTAGTCAGGAGGTGGGAAATTGAACTCGCGACCTAATGGTTTATTAGTTTAGCATCATAAACACTGGCCTATCACTCGATTAATAGGAAAATCGTACAAGTATATAAATATAATCCCAACAACATCTAGGTAAGTAGATGTCGTTACCAAATGCATTAGTTGCGGCAAAAAAAAAATAACGACTAAAGCTAAGTACACACGATTTGCAGATCGGACACATTGCTAGAAAAATGGCGGAAAAATGCAACCCTGTGAATTTACAACCGTGTGAACCAAGGTATATTGAAGAAGGTAGAGTACAGCGAACAGCTGATTTTCTCGTCATATTTTAGAGCTCAATGAACTGTCAAACTCATAGATGACGTTCGATTGTTTGTTTACATTTTACTGTCGTTGGAGCGTTTTAAAAAATAATGCAAAATTTTTTATACATTTCCCATATTTAAATGTAAATAAAGCTAAGTGTGTATGTGTGATATCACATAACTATATTAGTTTCGTTTGGAATGCCTACTGATCTCATTACTATATATCTAAATGGAATATATCTTGCAAATGTTCGCCACCCTTTCGCTGAGGCGCGAATCCGCAATTTCCAATTTTCCATGACATTGGCACATGAAACAAGCTGAATTTTACCGATGTCAAGGTTTGTGTTGGCTGATATGGTTTGTAGATTATTCTCATAGACGTGCCACTTAACAAAATTCCACAAAAAAATAATTGGGTCACATCGCACAATCTCGGTGGGCAGTTCACATCACCATGAGATGACCATGCCATGTAGCATGAATTGTGTGGCCGTAGAGCCGTCCTGTTGGAACCACATGTTAGTGTCCATATCATCAAATTCAGCTCAAAAGAAGTTGGAAAGCCCCAAATCCACATAAAACAGCAGCTTTTTCGGTATAAATTGGACGTTCTTGGAACTCATAATTATCGTCTCAAAGTTGACGTTTTTGTTCAATTTTGTCCATCAACAAATGGTAAACTAGGCGGAAGACAACGCTCTTTTGATAAAACTGAATAAATGCCGGACAATTCAACAGATGTTGCTTGAACAATGTTGCCGATCACAACTTATTATTTGTATCTACGAAAAACTTTGTTATTAAATTAAAAAAATATAATATGTTTAACTCTTTTTACATTAATCGTCCATCATATTTTGTAGTAAATGGTAATACATATACATACTTATGTATTTTCTTATATTAATCATAAAACATGAAAAACTTATTTCTAAACTAGAAAATAGATACGACCTGAAAATTGATTGTAACATGATGAATAGCTCTCAACCCAAAGTCTTCTACGACATAATGAGGCACAGTCTGCCGTAAAGGATCTTGTTGTCGGCACTTTCACTGCATTGCAGGAGAAGCTGTCCCTCTTCCATTTAATGCATTCCCAGCTATATTTTTTTTCTGTTCTGCCTTTTCACTGATATGGGTGATATGTGTGACACGTTAGGCCATATTTAGCTTATGCCTCTCGCCACTCATTTGTAAGGACATGCTCTGAAGAGACAAACCTATTGAAAAATGTGCTTCAAAGAAGTAAAATCGTTGCAAACCTCGACCGGGCAGTATGTACAAGGTGGAGCAAAAGTAATCCTCCTATCAGAAAATGCTATAAATTTTGCGATTGGCCCCTAATGTCAGTTCTGTTTTGACATTTGTGTAGTAAACACATGCGAAATACACGTTAATAAACAATGTTACGCTACACTGCTCCAGAACGCGGAATATTGCTGACTATTTATTTGACCAATAATCGGTCGGTGACTTTGGCACAATGTGAATTTCGTCGCAGATTTCCTGGCCGTCCAACGCCTACTGGTGAAACACTGCGACGATTAGCCGCTCGCCTCGAAGAGACTGGCACAACACGAGATGCTGCCAGGCGTGGCAGACCCCGGAGTAGCCGTTCTGCAGAGAATATTGCTGCTGTAGCCGAGGATGTCATGGAATCGCCGTCGACATCGACCGGACGACGTGCCACGCAAATGGATATCAGTCGACGGTCTCTACAGCGAATTTTGGTACAAGATTTGAAGATGTTTCCGTACAAAGTCCAGACTGTGCATCAGCTGTTTGCTGCTGACCGCCAATCGCGTCTAACATACGCTCAAGCCATCCTTAATCACCACCAAGAGGAAGATGATTTTTCATCAAAAATAATCATGAGTGATGAGGCCCATTTCCATCTTAGCGGGTACGTAAATAAGCAAAATTTACGCTTCTGGGGCACTGAAAATCCGCGTGTAACCCACGAAGAGCCATTACACCCGCTCAAAGTCACTGTATGGTGTGCTGTTTTCGCTGGAGGAGTCATCGGGCCCTTTTTCTTCGAAGACGTCGCGGGCCAAACGGTTACTGTGAATGGTGAGCGCTACAGAGCAATGATCAACGAGTTCTTTTTGCCGCAACTTGATGAATTTGGATTGGAAAACATGTGGTTCCAACAGGACGGTGCAACGGCACACACTGCACGTGCCACAACCGATATGCTGAAGGATGCATTTCCCGGTCGCCTAATCTCCCGTTTTGGCGATTTGCACTGGCCAGCAAGATCGCCTGATTTGACCGCTCCAGACTTCTTTTTGTGGGGCTTTTTGAAGTCGCGGGTTTATGTCAACAAGCCTCAGACTCTTGCAGCTCTTAAAGACAATATTCGTCAAGAATGTGAGGACCTATCGCCGGAAGTTTTGGCCAAAGTGATGGAAAATGCCATAAAAAGGGCTCAAATGACAATCAACTGTGGCGGCGGCCATTTACATGACATCATATTCTCGACTTGATGTAAAAAAAATTAAAAGACCAAATAAAAATAATCCACAAGCAGAATCAAAGTTTTTCATTTTTTTTTAAATTACAGCCAAAAAATATCGAAAGGTTACTTTTGCGCCACCTGTTATATGCCCTCCATCATCAATGCTACTCAATACTGTAACAGCAAAAACACCTGGGTGCCATGTCGGATATTGATACGTTATCTTATATTCAGCAATCTATTCCAAACGTCTGCACTTCGGAGATTAAAATAAGAAAATTATTTAAATTTTATAATTTCTTAAAGACCAAACTTGCATTGTTTGTATATCCCAATACAAAAGAAAACTTATTATACTGAATAAAAATTAATAAAAATGAAGTCACAAGATCTACATTACTGTGTAATTCCACGTAACTTTGAAATATTAGAAAACATTATATTTTTCAAATAAAATAAAATCTCAAACAAGAAATTATTTGAAAACCAATTGTTGGTCAGCTGTTCGAGTCGGCTGCCTATTTTGACAAGTTATTGTACGAAAATACGGCACAGGGTTGTATCCAAGTTTTGGATTGGGCAAGTGATTTTACCTTCTATTATTGTATCATGCGTGTGAACATACAATTTTTGTTTTGCAACGTTAACAGAATAGTCATTGCGAGATAATTTGCAGATTGTTATATGTGCGAAGTCTATGCATGTGACAACGGCGCCATTGCTAGAAAAACATTTTATTTGCAACACTGTCTATAATGTATTTTTATTGGCAATCCTGCATATAAATATTTACAAAATATATTGTAAATTGTAATGTTTTCTTGCAATCGTCTGAACTGTCAATTCACCTTAACAATCTGTCATTGTCCGTATATTTGGCTTTAGTTAGCTTAACAAGTAAGTATTTTTTTTATTGAGACTTCTTTCTTTTCGATGACACAAAGTGTTCAACTTATCTCTAGTGTTGACAATATAAACTTAGAACTGTTTCGTCTTATTCTAATTAAGTTAACGTCTTATTATAATTCTAAGGTTAACAGCTAGTTGCTTAAGTGAGATTGTACATACATATGTATGTCGTACAATTCAATTGATTAAAGAGAGACATGGCTTGCTCACGGCCTTTTACAACGACTAACAGAAAATAAATCTGTTAAAAACAAACAAAAAAACTAAAACGAAATAACACTTATAAACTACATAATAAAAACAAAACAGTTAGCTTAACAAAAAGTATGGTCATGAGTGTAATGTTTGAGCAGTTGACGGTGCCGAAGTCTCTTGTTTGTACAAAACTCCAAGAAGACGACGATATAGAAAATATGTATTCAAAACAACCGCTGTACTCATGCGGTAATATGTATATCCATCTCTATTATTCTTATACGAACTGATAGCTCTCTTTTGCGCGCATACTCAAAAAATCAACCATACACCGAATGATGACAATTCACAATAGCCTGCTATTGTGAATATACATATATATAAGGTATACAGAAAAATTAGTCGGGACGCAAAATTAATTCTACAATTAAAATATTAAATGAAATCAAATATATTGCAGAAATATGTGAAAAATTGTGAAGAAAACTCCATTATTTAGCGGGAATAATAGAAATTGAAGAGAAAAAGTTGTGAGAAATGCATGGAAATTCCAATGCAAAATTTTGGCTCTTGTTCCAATCAGAAAAAAGTCAAGTCGACAACAACAAAACAGACCGCGCAAAAAACTTAAGAATTTTGGGTTAGAAAAATAAAATTACAATAAAGAAATGGAATTCATGCCATATAAACAAAATTCCTATTCCATAAAAAAGTGAAAAAGTGTCATATAGGAGTTTCTTTTTCAAAGTTTTGCTAAATTCTTGGTGAAAAATCAAATGCACCTTAGTACATACACACATTTGGGCATATACATACGCACATTCTGTCGTCCGTAAACACTTGATGTCAGTGGCAGTGCGAGCGAAACAGAGATATAAGTGCAGCAACAAAACAAAGCAATTCACAATTAACGATTTTCATCAATGAAGTTGACAGACAAATTTTCTTGAAATTGATTCTTAAAATTATCAACAAAACACAATATGGATTCTGATTACAATTTAACCACACTTGCTCCCATGATGAATGTAGATGGTAATGGGCAAATTCTAATGCCTTTACCTAATGGCAACGAACAACACCTACAACAACAATTGCCGCCCCAAACGCAACATCATCATGAACTGCAACCTCCTGCAAACCTGAATGCACAAACAACGGCCGACATTGTCCATCATCACCACCATCAGCAGCAATTGCATTATGACAATTCTGCAGCCGTTAATGCAAATATAACAAGTAACGCCACCGCCGCCCTACCACAAATGCCAACAAATTACGGAGCCGTCCCGGAGCACCATCATCATTCGCTGGGAAGCTTCTTTGGTGAGGTAAGACAAGACATATTTATTTTGCATTTTTTTTTTTTGAAGAAAAGAAAAAACCACCCCAGCAGAAGTTGCGACTTTTATAGAGAGGGGGGAAAGGTTTAATTAAATCATTTTCGGATTTTATATAGAAAAAATTACTGTAGTTTAACATATATGTTTTTCCTACAATGAGATAAACTAGGTAGAAGTATGTAGATACTTTTTTTATAATTTAAATTCTCCATTTCGCATATTGAAGGGTTTTCCAACAAGAGATGTTATTTTGGTATTCAAAGAAAAATACAATTTTTTGATATTAAATGGTCGGATGTTTATTTCAAAGAAGTAGGTATGCCGTTAATAATGAAAAACAAGATCAGCCAAATGGCCACCACGACCACGCTTACAGGACCATATCCTTTTCATGAAATTTTGCATAACCAAATCGCAAAGTGGCTGCCCTATGTCCTCGATGGCTTAAATGCAGTTTACCCAAACAGCTCCGATCTTTTCCAAATTTTTACCATTAGTAGAACTTTTTATCCTTGTTCCAAAACTATAAAAAACTTTTGTCGGCGGCCCATAGTTCCCGAGATATAGGGCTTCCAATTTTGAATATATATTTTGATAAAGTTTGATATATCTTCGTTATTTATTATCGGATCGGCGAGAAATATATGTCTCTGGGAAGCTTATTAAACCTTTCCTATGATGCATGATACGCCCTGGTGCCATTAACCCATTGCGGTGCAGTGCCAAATTAGTTTTTTTTAACCGCACTTTTTGAGAAAAGTGGCCATTTATTCAAAATTCTACCTATATGAATGTACACTTTTTTATACAATATGGAAGAGGAAACTTCAAGCAATCATTTGCGGTATATGGGGTCTCAGTTCTATAGACATACCCCAGAAGAGCAAATCTTTAACCCAGGCCGAAGGCCGGCAATGCGGAAGAAATTTAGTGCGCGTAGCCGGTGTTGGACATACCCCAAAGGAGAAAATCTTTAACCCCGGCCGAAGGTCAATTCAAGTTTTTGATTATTATTAACGCGTTTTACGTATAGTGAAGGTGCTAACACTTGCAAAATTAACGCTAATTTAAATACTTGAAAAAAAAAAAAAAAGCTTGAACGCACTGTATTAGTGGATTATAATTGCATATCGGCACAAACGGTACCATCAATAAAAGCTTGAAGTGTCGGCTTTAAGATGACGTCAAAATACATACCTCAATATCTGGCATTTTTCCCCTTACACACCATACTTCAAAAAAAAAATCCAAAACAATGGGGTTACTGAACCGAATGTAATGTGTATCGTTTTATAGATATTATCATAAGCTTTCCAATGGCACCTATATCTCTCCGATCCGATGAAAATTGACGAAGATATATCATATTATATACAAATACTAGCTGACCCCAGCAGACGTTGTCCTGCCAGCTCTGTTTGGGATGTATTGGTTTGTTATTCCATGTTTAAGGAAACAAATCACCATAAAAATGTGTATTGGACATATGTCCACTACAGCGCCATCTACCGGTTAGAATCATACATAGTGACTATTATCAAGACAGGTCTGGAAATGCTGATTTTGCAAATAAATTGACCACTCCGCCATTTTTCGCGGTTAAAATAATTCTAAAACACAGGTGACCCCGAACTGAACCTAATGTGCAATTTTTAGCCCATTCGCTCTTATGGTTTCGGAGATCATGCGTTACTAACAAACGTACAAAGGATTTTATATATAAAGATTTATTCAAAATTGGAATCCCTATATCTCGGGAACTATGGGCGTACGACAATTTTTTTTTTGGTTTTTTATAATCTGCTTTGAAAACCCTACAACCAAAAAAAAATAAAAAAAAATCGGGCTTGTGTGGGTAAACTGCATTTGTTCCCACGTGGCCCCAAAGGAAGAAGTCGCAAGGTGTTAAATCACAAGATCTCGGTGGCCAATTGTGATCACCTCTTCGAGAGATAACACGGTCCGGAAACTTTTCCCGTAACAGAGCAATGGTTTCGCTGCTTGTGTGGCACGTAGCGCCGTCTTGTTGAATGTAAACGTTGTCCAGATCAATACCATCCAACTCCGACCATAAAAAATCATTAATCTCTCGATAGCGCAATCCATTCACCGTAACTGTTGATGCAACCTCGTTTATATATCATTTCGGGCCAAAAGTGTAACACTTCGGGCCAAAAGTGTAACACTTCGGGCCAAAAGTGTAACACATCGAAGGAGCGATCCACGACCCTAAGTATGTTCGGCGGATATCCGTTTTGGGTCATTTTAAGTCGAATGAGCTATGAACTCCTCCGTCTGTCGGTCTGTCTTCTGGTTGGTGCACACGATAACTCTCGAAAGGAAGAACCGATTGACTTCAGATTTGGTATGTGATAATTTTTTTTCTATCTCCGGCTAAGTTCGACGAAGGGCCATATTGGTCGACTCCTACACCTTCAGCACCTCCCCCACAAAGGGTTAACATTTAGTGAAATATTGATTCATATATAAAGTCTATACTACTTATTCTAATCTTCTGAAGTTCAACACATAGTAACGGGTTTTCCAATAGGAATGATATGATTTTGAAGTGACTTTTCGGCCATTTGTAATATGTCATGTCATGATCTGTCATTTTTTTTTCATTGTATTCAGTAGTGTTTACAATTTCATCATGGACAGATATACGCAAGAACAAGGTTTACTAATTATTCAGTTTTATTATTAAAATAATCGTTCTTCAATTGCAACTTTTCGTGCGCTAAGTCAATTTTTTTTTAAATCCAAAAAAAAAACACTTTCCAGTCGACCTACGACCTTGACTCCCATGAGCAATATTTTAGCTCTCGTTAAGAGCTACCTTTGAACACTTTTGTGTCTACGTGCCACACAGAAAATGAAACAATTGAATTGTTGCGAGAAAAGTTTGCAGATTCGATTATTTCAAGAAATTGTGATATTGAATGGCCTCCAAGAAGCTGTGATTTAACACCATTAGACTATTTCTTGTGGGGTTATTTGAAGTCATTGGTCTTTCGAAATAAACCAGACTCTCTTCAAGCTTTACAAGTTAATATTGAACGTGCCATTCATGACATCGACTTGATTTGGTGGAAAAAGTGCTCGAAAATTGGGTTCATCGAATTCGTTCCTGCAGAAGAAGTCGTGGAGGCCATTTGAATGATGTTTTATTTAGAACTTAATTGTATCGATTGTAAATCACATTAAATAAAAAAACTTTTGAATTTCCTTAACAATAAATGTGTTTTTTTTTTAAAGAAATCATATCATTCTTATTGGAAAAACCATTACGTCTATCCATCTAGGGAGTCTCACGAAAAAGCTGCGTTTTAAAATGCGATTTTTCAGTGATTTTACCTTAATTGAAATGCCTCGGCCTCGGTTGTCCTTATGAAAGGACCCCCCCCGTTGAGTATTTGTGCCCTAAAACAAGTAAGAAAGTTTCAGTCGGGTAAACCGACTAAGGTATACCCTCACTTTGTGAGTAATGTAATATGGAATATTAAACGAATTATTCTGTCAATTTGTATGGGAGGTACCAGAATGTTTTTAACAAATACACCTATTTTTCGCTGAATAGTAGATTCTTTAAATACATTACACTGCGCCGAATTATAAAAGTTTTTTTCACTGGTATATTAACGTTATGAAATATTAAATTTTGGTATGATTTGGCCATTTTGTGTGGGAGGTACAAAAAGGGGCGTGGTGATAACGGCCATTTTTTAAAGGGCTATAGGGACTTCAAAAGCGTTACACTGTGCAAAATGTTGTTGCATTTTCGTGCATTGGTACTCATGCTGTGAGCTCTTAACTTTTTGTGCAAAATGGTACCTTTGTGTGGGAGGTACAAATAGGGGCGTGGAAATAGCGTCCATTTTTCACAGTGCAAAAGACACTATAAAAGCATTACACTGTAAACAATTTCAAGTATTATTGTTATAAGCTGTTATCTTTTGGTGCAAAATGGTACTTTTGTGTAAGAGGTACCAAAAGGGGCGTGAATATGACACCCATTTTTCACTGGACTGTAGGCACTATGAAAGCATTACATTGTACAAAATTTCAAGTATTTTTATGCACTGGTATTAATGTTATAAGCTGTTAGGTTAGGTTAGGTTAGGTTAAAAGGGACGCCCGTCAGAATACAACTGACGAGTTCACTCGGGGCCGACAATTCGGTCCATTGTGTTTCCCGTGAGTAGAATATAAACATGGAAGAAATAGTTGGAGGTAGACAGAATAGGAAGAGGGAGAAAAAGTTTAGGAAGAGGGAGAGAAGATTTAGGAAGGGAGAGAGAAGATCTAGTGACTCGTGTTTTCGTTTGTCTTTGTGGTCTTATTAAACCAGAGAGATTTTCTGATGAAATTGAGAAGGGGTTTGAGCGGTGCATCTGCTAGATCATGTAGGTTTTCGAAGAGCCGGTGCCCTAAAAAGGCCAAACGGTACTCTTGCAGTCCTTTACATGAGCATAGCAGGTGATGTACTGACTCCTCCTCTTCTTCATCCAAGCAGCTTTTACAGAAGTCTTCGTAAGGAAGCTTCATGCGTGCAGCCATATTGCCTATCACGCAGTGCCCTGTGATGACTCCGGTGAGGATGCTAAGTGTGTTCTTCCTGAAGGACAGCAACTCTTCGGTACGTTTCACATCAATGGATGGCCAAAGGATTCTTGCAGTCCTGCAGCTTTGTACGATATCCCACCTCGATCTGGTTAGTGCTGCTCCGCGTTCGTCGATTTGGTTTTTAAGTTCCACGAACGGAATTTGCACGTCCAGAGTCGCGATTTCATTTCGTGCGCCGTATCCTATATTGGCACATTCGTCTGCTAATTCGTTGCCCTGTATGTTGCTATGTCCTGGCACCCAGCAGAGCGTGATTTCGTGCGCCTGAATATGGTTTAAGGATAAAAAGCAGTCCATCGTGCAGCGATGGACTTTTGGTGCAAAATGGTGCATTTTTCTCGAGTTGATAGCGACTAATAAACTAATGCTATGTGTGGAATTTCAGAAGATTCGAATAAGTAGTATAGCAGTTATTAAAGATTCAATATTTCACAACATTTTAACACTTTGTGGGGGAGGTACTAGAAGGAGTGGAACAATATGGCCCATCTTCGAACTTAGCCGGAGATAGAAAAAAATATTACCACGTACCAAATTTGAAGTCAATCGGTTACTCCTTTCGAGAGTTATCGTGCGCACCAGCCAGCAGACAGACAGACAGACGGACGGACATTGCTCATTCGTCTTAAAATGACCCAAAACAAATATCCGCCGAACATACTTAGGGTCTTAGATCACTCCTTCGATGTGTTACACTTTTTTTTGTAGCAAATGATATATACCCTCGTCACACTAAAGTGAGGGTATAAATAGTCAATTTGTAGTTGACCTAGGGAGTCCAGAAATCTTCTACGTTATTCCCCCTTTTTGTACCTCCCACACAAAATGCCCAAATCATACCACAATTTAATGTCTCATAACGTTTATACCAGTGCACATAAATGCTTATAAGTCGGCACAGTGCAATGAATTTGAAGTATCTAATGTTCAGCGAAAAAAAGGTGTATTTGATAAACCCCTTCTGGTACCTCCCACACAAATTGACCCTCACATTGTGAGGGTATACCTTAGTCGGTTTACCCGACTGAAACTTTCTTACTTGTTTTGTCCATGGTTTACAGTCTCTTCGGGCACTATACCATATCTAAAAAATATGGATGTAGCACCAATATAAAGATATCTTCCGATTTATTTTTTTGATATCCAGAACTAATTTTTCAATCGATTTGGATAGTTTTTAAGCGTTTAGACTTTATATTGCCTGAAATTGTTCCCAGTGAAAATTGGGCACATCGGCCCATCTAACAATGCCCCCAAATAGATATCCTTTCCTATTAGCCTTCTGAACACCTTGGGGATTTTTTCGGCCATGGTCGCTGGAATTTAAGCACTTTTACTTTATTTTATCTGATATAGTCCCTAGTGGAAACGGGGCTCCCATATAAACCTCCCTTCCGATTCTTGACGTTTAAGAGAATTAACATTAAAGATTTTGTAGTCTCGACCTTAGTAGTGAGCCAGCGGAAAGAAAAAAGGGCGTAACAACAAGAAAAATGGAAATTCAGATTTGGATTTCGGTACACTGCACAACATCCTAAAATTTTCAGCGACCTGCTATGAAAAATTTCGAATTTTTTAACGAATTTCAAAAGGATCTGACTACAAATTATTTATTTTTTCATATTTAAAAATTCCTATTTCACGCAATTTTCCCAAACAAGTTATAAATAACGTTTGTTTGAATTTATATTTGCATAATTATGTTTAGGTATTATCCTAAAAACCCCGGCTACATTTTTAAATTTATTTGGTTTTTTTTGCTGCTCCTGTATAATTTTGAAATATGATGAAAAGCTCTTCTATTTTCTGACGACGATATATATTTCGGAGAAAACATCTTGACATTTATTTCTAGTAGTAAATGTGATAAAGTGCATTATTTTCGCCAGGTTTCACAGTAAAAATAGAAAATAATTTTGTGTTAGAGACAATATAATGTTTAAATAAGTACCAAGAAATTGTGTGAATAGTTTATTCATATAAAAGAGGTAAAATGTCAACTAATTCTTTTGAAAAAGATCCATGAAAGTATACAAATAGATGAAAGTAAAGCCGACAAGTCAGCAGAAGGAATATATATAAATGCCACAAAAAGGTGTAGCCGAACAATCAGCCAATACAAAAATAGAAATCCAGGATCCTAAATCCCAAAAAATAGAAAAAATGAAGAATTCATATTCCAAATTTTAAAATATATTCTGAATACGTAGGCAGGCTATTGATTAAAAAAGGAATTTAAGAGAACTTATAGTTTAGCAGAGGTATCTGAAAATTAAAATCTAAGCCGAAAAATGTCCGCAAGATACTTAGAGATACAGATATATATATACAGAGATATATATAGATATACGTATATTTATCATGACTAGAAAAGTAAATGAGGTCACAAGTAAACAAATCCGAAATTAAACCCAAATATAAAAGTCGCGATGATGTGCTTGAGAGGCTGAAGTTTTACTCATAGATAATCTAACTTAAAGAACGTATGCAATCTCTTTTAGAGCCCACATTTGGAAGTTTTAAGTGGACAATATGTGCAGCCATCAGAAATACTACAAGTCATACCAACAGCACAACATCAACTTCAGTCTAATCCGGCAGTTTTAGAAAGTCCTCAAGAAATAACCAATCAGGCCGTAAATGATAAAGCCATAGAACCGGAGACTGTGGAGGAAAAGGCGCTAGAAGCCCAAGGAGATGAAGCCATAGAAGATAAAATCGCCGAAGATAAGGCTGTGGAAGAAAAAGTCTTAGAAGGTAAAACCATGCAAGATAAAACAGTAGAGGAAAAGTCTCCCGATAATGTGGACGTTGATGGGGAAGCCAATGCGGTTGATGCCGCACTAGAAGATGTTGAAGGCGAAGAAGAGGAGGATGTCGAAGATGATGGTGATGATGAGGAAGTCGAAGAAGAAGCAATTATACCAGACGATGGCTTACCACCTCTAGTAACCAAAAGCGAAGAACCAGAGAAGTCCGGTGACGAGGCTGATGCGGGCGATAATGATAATGAAAATCCTAAACCCGAAGATGGAGTACACGAAATCAACTCAGACTCCGAACAAGCCGCCAGTTCCTCGCATACATCTCGTCGGAGACACGAAGAAGACGTGGATGAGAATCAATGTCGTGTCTGTTGTGCAAAGGAAGATCTTGTGAATCTGTTCAAAAAGATCGAAGAGCAAACGGTGGCCGATATGTTAATGATAATTTGTCCTTCGGTGCACATAGCTATTAAAGATTTCCTTCCGCAATTCATATGCAATACGTGTCTCGATAATGTTGTCAAAGCCGTCCAGCTTAAGCAACAATGTGAAACAACCGAAAAGGAATTGAGGAAAAAATTGTCACGTCACAAAAACAAAATACGACGTCCCGCCGGGTATGTGGTTATAGATGCTCCACTGGATTCCGATCCTGCTTCTGAAGATGAACACACCAACGATGAAGAATTCAAAGTTTCCGATATTGCGAGTGCTTCGCCCAGTGAAGATTCCGTGTCATCTGTCTCAAGTGATAGTAAAAAGAAGAAAAGAGGCCGTAAAAGGCGCAAATCCGGTCCAAATACAAACTCCTCCAAAGCCAAATCGAAAGGCGCCAAATCCGGCAATGGTTCCTCAGATGAAGATGATGGTGATCCCATTGGGAATCACAAACGTAAACGCTCCTCCAACTCATCACCGGAAACCTTTGCCTGCGATGAATGTGATCATGTCTTTATGCGCAAACAGTCACTGATACTGCACCGAAAGTCACACTCTAGCGAACGAGAACCCATTGCCTGCAAAGTGTGCGGCAGAAAGTTCAAGCTAAGAACCGCCTACAAGGCCCACTTGGAAAAACATCGGGAAGATAAGGCGCTCAACAAATGCCAAAAATGCTCCCGCACTTTCTCGAGTAGCGGTGATTTGAAACGTCACATGGCCGATGACCATCCCTCCGGTTTGGTCGAGTGTCCGAAATGCAAAAAGCCGTTTGTCTCCTACAATCGTTTACAAAGTCATCGCAAACAAGGACGTTGTCCGGGTTATGAAAAGACAAAAAATAAAAAAACTGAAGTAACCACTTTTGTGGTGGGACAGGACCTCTTTAAAACGGTAGCACCCCTAACGACAACCTATTGGAGTGATAGTTACTCGGATTAGAGAGTGACAATTGTCATTATGCAATATTAATGAGAAATCAAAAGCGAAAATTATGTGAAAGAAAAAATATTTTTTTAATGGAATTATTATTTGTTGGAATTTAATTTTTGAATGATTTAGAGGGGAATTTTTGGCTGTTGATCAGAGATAGTTCCCCACCCTTTGCTAAAACCCTTAATTTTTTTTATTATAAGTACTAGATATAACTTTTTGCTATATAATAATAATAATTATAATTTTATGTATAACTAAGTACATATAATAACGTACGTACATACCATTTGTTATTGATTTCATTTCGTTACTTTTTTTCTATCTACAACTTTTGACAAACTTAAATTTAAATTGATGATAATGAGATAAGGATACATTTATTTTTAATTTACAAACTAAAAATTTAATAAAATTTAAAAAAAACAACAAGAATTCAACAACTGTAATTTATTAAGCGGGGTAAGTACTGGAATAGATTCAATTTGAACATAAAATTTAGATTTTCTTCCATTATCAGTTTACTTTTATTTCGCCATTTCAGTTCGTTATTCCTCAATCTGCTTTATTTCAGTTGTAGTTTTCTATATTATAATCTTTTTTTAATCAATGTCACTATGTTTCATTGCCAATATTATTACGACAACTTCGACAGAAGACATATTTATAGGATTTGCATTCACGTAATAAACCAGCGTTTTAACTATTCTTCATGGATGGAATCACATAACTTTAATTTCAATAATAACACTGTGCGACAGCTAATATCGGCGGGTGTTCTGACTACCGGGAAAAGCTATATCGGTAAAATAAAGTTATACGTTTCCTGGCGTTTCGCTGGGTATTACAATTGAGTAAGTATTACAATTTCTACAAATTTTAATAATTGCACTTCCAAAATTGCAAACAAATGTTTAGCACCTTTCGTTTAAATTATTAAAAAAAAAAATATTTTTTTTTTTTGATACCTCCCAAACAAGATAGCCAACATAAACCAGTAAGGAAAGACAAAATGTCGGGCGTTTTATTATATGGGTCTATCTCATCTCCTTTTGGGTTTTACAAACAAATGCACAAAGTTATAATACCCTGTACCACAGTGTAGTGTAGGGTATAAAAGTATGAAAAATAATTTTTCTTAATTTCCCTATTTTTACAACATGGGTCATAATTTTTGTATTTATCCACTTATTGTATATATACATTGTTCTCTTCGTTAGGTTGCTAGCTGGGTAATTCCAAAGAAAATCGACCCAAAAATGACGATTTGAAAATTTTACATTTTTGATTTTGCTGAAATTTTGCATGCGCATACTGCAAGATGTTACGAAATAATGATAGTTTACCAAAATTTTCTAGCGGTTTAGATTTTATAGGGTGCCAAAGTAGGACATCTACATTGTTTTGTAAAAAATTAAGCTATGTTCAAGTCGCCATAACTTTTGAACGGAAAGTCAGATTTAATTGAAATAAGTACCATCTTAAAGATATTAACGTTATTTTTAAGTATTATACACATAAGGATAAGTATATGTGTATTAAGGATATAAAAAGGACGAAAATGTCCTTAACCCTTTCCGTGTTTTTGTCGAATATATTCGACATTACAATGTACTCTGTTTCTATCCACCTTTATGGTATACTAATTTATAATTACAAGGTGGCGCAAAAGTAACCCTTCGATGTTTTTTGGCTGTAATTAAACAAAAAATGAAAACCTTTGATTCTTCTTGTGGATTATTTTTATTTGGTCTTTTAATTTTTTTTACATCAAGTCGAGAATATGATGTCATGTAAATGGCCGCCGCCACAGTTGATTGTCCCTTTTTATGGCATTTTCCATCACTTTGGCCAAAACTTCCGGCGACAGGTCCTCACATTCATGTCTTTAAGAGCTGCAAGAGTCTGAGGCTTGTTGACATAAACCCGCGACTTCAAAAAGCCCCACAAAAAGAAGTCTGGAGCGGTCAAATCAGGCGATCTTGCTGGCCAGTGCAAATCGCCAAAACGGGAGATTAGGCGCCCGGGAAATGCATCCTTCAGCATATCGGTTGTGGCACGTGCAGTGTGTGCCGTTGCACCGTCCTGTTGGAACCACATGTTTTCCAATCCCAATTCATCAAGTTGCGGCAAAAAGAACTCGTTGATCATTGCTCTGTAGCGCTCACCATTCACAGTAACCGTTTGGCCCGCGACGTCTTCGAAGAAAAAGGGCCCGATGACTCCTCCAGCGAAAACAGCACACCATACAGTGACTTTGAGCGGGTGTAATGGCTCTTCGTGGGTTACACGCGGATTTTCAGTGCCCCAGAAGCGTAAATTTTGCTTATTTACGTACCCGCTAAGATGGAAATGGGCCTCATCACTCATGATTATTTTTGATGAAAAATCATCTTCCTCTTGGTGGTGATTAATGATGGCTTGAGCGTATGTTACACGCGATTGGCGGTCAGCAGCTAACAGCTGATGCACCGTCTGGACTTTGTACGGAAACATCTTCAAATCTTGTACCAAAATTCGCTGTAGAGACCGTCGGCTGATACCCATTTGCGTGGCACGTCGTCTGGTCGATGTCGACGGCGCTTCCATGACATCCTCGGCTACAGCAGCAATATTCTCTGCAGAACGGCTACTCCGGGGTCTGCCACGCCTGGCAGCATCTCGTGTTGTGCCAGTCTCTTCGAGGCGAGCGGCTAAACGTCGCAGTGTTTCAACAGCAGGCGTTGGACGGCCAGGAAATCTGCGACGAAATTCACGTTGTGTCAAAGTCACCGACCGATTATTGGTCAAATAAATAGTCAGCAATATTCCGCGTTCTGGAACAGTGTTGCGTAATATTGTTTATTAACGTGTATTTCGCATGTGTTTACTACACAAATGTCAAAACAGAACTGACAATAGGGGCCAATCGCAAAATTTATAGCATTTTCTGATAGGAGGATTACTTTTGCGCCACCTTGTAGTTATCATTTGTTTTTTTTTGGATGAAAGACAGACACTGCTGCTACTTATATGTATTATCGTATAAGGTATTCGATTTGTTTTGTTATATCTAAACGAGGTGTTAAGAAGAAGTCACAACGTTTGTAAAAACAACCAAATTTTGCAAGCAAAAAATAATATTTTGTGTGATCGAACGATATCGAGAAAAATTGTAAGTATTGATACAAGTGTAACAAAACGTTTTCCAAAAATAAAATTATAAAAACATAATGCGCGCAATTTTGGTGATTGTTTTTCGGTTGTCGAATATATTCGACATTTACCTTCAGAGGATGTTTTTTCCGTATTACAACATAGTTCATAATGACGGTTTTGTTCGGATATAATATCATTTTTTGTCACAAATAAAGCAAAAAATAAGAAAATTCCGTCGGGGTTATAGGTATGTCTTGGCTCTTTTTGTATCTGAGGTGATAATTCTCACTTTTAACAGGACTGTAGGACTCTAGGTACTTTAAAACTACTACACTGTGCAATAATTTCAAGTATTTTTATGCGGTATTAATGTCATAAGCTGTTAATATTTGGAGCAAAATTGTCCATTTGTGACGGAGGTACCAAATGGGAAGCGGCAACGTCAACCATTTTGCACATGGTGATAGCGAATAACAAAGTTATACTATATAGTACATATATATTTACTAGGTCGGGTCGATTTGTGGGGAGGCAAAAAAAAGTCGCCATTGCTCAGTGAAAATCGTATTCTAGGGATCAAAATAAGAAACTTTGCCGAAGGAACCATACCTATAAAACGAATTCTGATGTCCCGGAATTTGGGTCGAACTTTTGGGTAGGGGTAAATTTTGAAAAATCCCACTTTGACCCATTTAGAGTGCTCCAATCGAGTCCAAATGTATGACCGACCCCCACTAACTTTGGAGGCCCGACCCACCCATGCCAGTGGCACACCCCCTGGAACCCCCTGGGGGTTCCATACATTTGGACTCGATTGGAGCACTCTAAATGGGTCAAAGTGGGATTTTTTCCGCGACATCAGAATTCGTTTTTGAGGTATGGTTCCTTCGGCAAGGTTTCATATTTTGATCCCTAGAATACGATTTTCACTGAGCACTTCACTGAGTGGGGGTCGGTCATACATTTGGACTCGATTGGAGCACTCTAAATGGGTCAAAGTGGGATTTTTTCCGGGACATCAGAATTCGTTTTAGAGGTATAGTCCCTTCGGCAAAGTTTCTTATTTTGATCCATAGAATACGATTTTCACTGAGCAATGGGCGATTTTTAAATCGACCCGCCCTAATATATACTATATAGTACATATATATATATATATATACTATATAGCACATATACATATATATACATATTAAATATATTATACTATATAGTTGGCTATTACAGCGGCATGGGTTGAATAAATATCGCAAAGACTGCATCAAAATTGTATCCCGATTAAAAATCCTAGAATGTATGAATTTTCGGATCCAAGGTGCCCAAACTCTTCTCACCGTTCACCAAGAAGTTGGGGCACAATCACAGAAAGGCAATCGAGAGAAAATTTAAAGGAAACCAATCTGAAACTATATCTTCGCACTTGGATAGAAGCGACTGCTGAGACCGCTCAGATTTGATTCCGCTACTACCTCAAAAAAAAAAAAACAATTTTGCAAAAAGTACCACTGCAAGAGGTTCGCCTCGACCAACATTTGTATATCCCAATTTTTTTTTTATTAAAAGCATATGAATAAGCAATGAACACCAAAATACTTCCTCTTATATTTTTACTGAAATGTAGTGTATGTGCGTACAAATAATAGGTGTCTTTGGAGGTCAATGTCGCATATATTCGACATTCTCTACAAGCCACGGGGGCCACCAAAGACGAAATCTATTATTTTTCCCGGCTTCAGCGTCATCATATTACCCTAAATACAAGTTTTCGGATTTTTAATTCGACATAAATTATTTTTGACCCTGAAAGGGTTAATCCTTGATTATCCTGAAAAAAGTATTTTCAATTTTTTTAATTTTATTTCTGAATATTACCCCCATATTGCTCCATAAAATATAAAATTTTCAGAATGGGTGCTCAATGGGTTCAAAAGATATAACTTATTTAATGTCCGTCTGTCTGTCGTTTGACTGGTTTATGCCAATGATATCTCTGAAAAGGAGTGACCGAATGACTTACAAATTAGTTTGAGGAAAATATTCATAAAATTGTTAGAATTTGTGTGGGAGGTACTAGAAGGAGCGGGGCAATAACGCCCGCTTTGTTCTGGCCTGTAGGTACTATAAAAATATTACACTGCACAAAATTTCAAGTATTTGTATGCACTGGTATTAATGTTATAAGCTGCGAACTTATTGTACAAATTGGTCCCTTTGTGTGGGAGGTACCAAAAGGGGCGTGACATTTTCGCCATTTTTGTTCAGCTTATAAATACGGTGAAATAATTACTATGTATGAAATTTCATTGGATTCCCATGAGTAGTACAGAAGTTATAACAGTTTTAATATGTCACAAAATTTTAGCCGTTTGTGAGGGAGGTACCACAAGGAGGGGTCCAAAATGGCCCACTTCAAAACATTAAGTAGGTTTGAGGAAAATATTACCACATACTAATTTGTAAGTCATTCGGTCACTCCTTTTCAGAGATATCATTGGCATAAACCAGTCAAACGGACAGACAGACGGACATTAAATAAGTCATATCTTTTGAACCCATTGAGCACCCATTCTGAAAATTTTATATTTTATGGAGCAATATGGGGGTAATATTCATAAATAAAATTAAAAAAATTGATAATACTTTTTTCAGGATAATCAAGGATTAAGGACATTTTCGTCCTTTTGATATCCTTAATACACATATACTTATCTTTATTTGTATAATACTTAGAAATAACGTTAATATCTTTAAGATGGTACTTATTTCAATTAAATCTGACTTTCCGTTCAAAAGTTGTGGCGACTTGAACATAGCTTAATTTTTTACAAAACAATGTAGATGTCCTACTTTGGCACCCTATAAAATCTAAACCGCTAGAAAATTTTGACATACGGTAAACTATCATTATTTCGTATCATCTTGCAGTATGCGCATGCAAAATTTCAGCAATATCGAAATTCATAAATTTTCAAAGTGGGTCGATTTCCTTTGGAATTACCCAGCTTTCAAAAAAGGAACTTACAAATGTTAACGTTTTTTTTGTATTTTTCCTTTGCAGCAAAAACGTTTTTTAAACAAATCTGAGGTGGCGCAGTAGTCAAGTTATTACTAAATTCCTCGTATATGGACCAAAATGGCTCATATTCGTGGAATAGGTTGATATAAAATAGCTTATATTGACTTATATGTAATTCTAAAATAAATAAACCAGCCTACATACTGGAAGATATGGTACTTTGAATCCCATTTATTTAGAATTTACGCACTTTTAGGCTAATGTAATATCTGCCTGACCCCACATATTAAAATTACAAGAAATGTAATACATCAATTCTCTCCGGAAATATAACTGATTTCTCAGAAGTCAAGTTTATTGAGAGGACGATATTTATGGAGGCTATCTAAATTTAAACCGATTTCGACAATATAAAATAGGATTCGTATATGGAAAATGCGGACTACTTTACATGGACGGACAGACCGAATCTGCTAATGATTCAGAGTAGACCGAATCTGGTAATGATTCAGAGTAGACCAAATCTGCTAATGATTCAGAGGCGATCGGCATTTTTTATGATAGGGTAGCTCCAATAGTTTAGGCTTTTAGAAATATTTGGGCCAAAACAAACTGGACACAGAGTCGTTGTCCCTTCTATGATAGAATTTCGTGCTGAGGACGTAGAAAGCTGATATTGACGATTTATCTGTCTTCTTTTGGTATTGTTGGTTCAAATTCGTATGGCAACGCAGTTTGCAATTGCTTTCTCCAGTGGGCTGAGGACACAGCCAAACCGTCGCAGTTTTACGTCGACGACGACTTAAGCAATGCCTATTATTTTTTCTAGGTAATCGTAGAAATTTGCAAATAAAATAGTCTATATCACTACATACAGCTGAGTTGATTTTGCCAAGTGCTGATGTTTCCTCGTCTAACCATATATTCTAAACCAACCATATATTCAAAATACCGTAAGAAATTATGTAATGGTCTTCACAAACATTTATACAGAAACTTTCGTTTGATTAGGCAAGATTTCTAGTTCACATTTTAAACTAATACGACTGATTCCCACACACCTACTAACTCTTTTTCAATTTGTATTTTCTTATGTGCCAATTTGTATCTCTACATTTTCAATTTGTAAGCAAAATGTAGTTTTGTACAAATATATCAAAGGGATTCAGATGGGAGTGTGGGAGTTTGTATGAAACGAAAAAAGATGCTTCCAAGAGCAATACTCGTGCATAGGAATGAAATGCTAAATGCTACAAAGTCAATCGTCTTAGACAAGAATACAATCACTCATGCTTGTTTTAAAATAACAAACATCTTTGTCACAAAAAAACATATGTATGTATGTATAACAAATAAGACAAATTAAAACGAGTAAACCGACTGAAGTGTAGCCTCAACCTTAGAGAAATGTAATATGAAATTTGCTATTTTGTGTGGGAGTTGTCTTTGGCAGACTGTAATAAATTTGTAGTCATTGAGATTATTGGTAGAGAAGTTGTGGGGAATGAATTGTTTCGTATAAAATAGTAAATAGTAAATCACTGAACACTGTACACCCAAAAAAATTTGTTTGCTGTTAATAACAAACAACGTCTGCTAATTTTTAGCAACCATTTTTTCTGCTAATACAGCACATTTTCTGCTGTAATAGCAAAAAGTTTGCAGTTTTGCATTAGCAAACGCACTACTGAAAAATTTGCAGTTTGCTGAAAATTTTTGCTGTTAATCAAAATATGTGAAAATAAGACAAAAATTGCAATAATTTACATGATAAAGTTCAACTACCACTGAAAATCAAAAAGGTTAAGGTCATTCGTGAGATAAGAAAAGTATATTTAAAAAAAATTAAATAATTATTCGGCGATATCTGTTTTCGAGTTACGGTTCTCAATATTTTTATTTTTTCATTGGATTTTAAAAATATTGGAAATAGGAGTCGATTAAAACTGCAAAAAGTAAAACACAAATCGATAACGAATATGATTTGACGATTTCAAAATCTTAGTTCCGGACATACAATTAAAATTAATCTCTTGTGTTTAGATTTTAGTTTCTAATTTGTATATTTTAATGAAACCAAAGCTAAACATTAATATTTTATGTGCGATTTGTAAAAATGTTTATAAAGTCTGATTCACACAAGGCAATTTTATTTCAAGCAAGTGTCAAAGTTTGTAGGAAAGATACAGAGCACTTTCCGCTTCGAAGAAATTGCCTCGTGTGATCTAGGACTAAGTATTGTGTATGCAAAAAAAGTTAAAAACGAGAGAATTCCTAAAGACTTAGGGTGAGTATTAAGAGAAAATTTCGCAAGATTTTATCATTCTGTGCAAAGACGATTTTTATACGGTTTCCACGGCTATTCCTGTGTGTATTGTTGTTGTTTCAAAGTTCGAATAAAAAACAAAACGTTCAATCGAGTACGAGATTGAACCAACTGCCTCCCCTACAAACACATTTAAACCGCTGATAAAATTGCCCCGTGTAAATTGGGACGAACATAGACACCTCAACACACCCGGTAATTCGGCGTCTCTCTCTGTCAAACTTTGACACTTGCTTGGAAATAGTTGCCGGGTGTGAATCTGGACATGGAGGCATACGGAAGATAATGTTCAGATTCACACTCGGCAATCTGAACATTATCTTCCTCTTTCCGCCCGCCTCTCTCTCCATCAAACTTTGACACTTGCTTGGAAAAGTTGCCGAGTGTGAATCTGGACAATGGGGAAAGTAGATTCTTGTACTGGCAATCCGTTTTGTGTTTTTCATTCGCACTTTGCTGCCTTTGTTTCCAACAAACACCGAATTGCCCCGTGTGAATCGGGACATAGACATGCTTTATGACGGAAAAAAGAAAATTAAAAAAGCGGCGTTTATTTTATATTCCTTACCACTGAAAACAAATTTTTCCATTAACATGTGCTTGCGATAAGTTACACATATATTCATATTTGTGCAGATAACAAAATCTCATATAAAATGTTTATTTCGCTTATCAAAAAATATTGACAGACGTAATACGCTTTCACTAGCATTCAAGATTGCCTCTTTGACAGACATCGTGCGCCGACGACGGCTATTTAGTAACACCCTTTGAAGAATAAAATATTTTACGCCGAACAAATTGAATTGGATTGAAATTTTCGTTGTTTGTTAATTCGCATTAAAAAAGCATTCCGCGAAGATAATGCAAATGATTTTAATAAGTAAAACGGTTCCGGGACAGCTTCGACAACACTTACAAATGGCTAAAGAAAAAAGGCGAAATTGTGCATGCCTTGGAGGATCAATTAATCAAGTTGCAACAGGTAAGCGTACACAAATTGCAAATTTCTCTATGATTGTGTAAGTCTTATTTCTGGTTGGTTTCATGATTCTCAGCAAGCTCTATGGCTCTGGACATGTACAATTACCGTGTATATAGGGTGAACCCAATTGGCTAACGCGTAGGAGTCACTGATCATCATACGGTCTTGGAGAACATCAAATATAACCAAAGGTCGTACGATGTATGTTCTTTATTCTTATCATTCGGACAAAAAGAAGATAGTTATAATGCCAGTGACCGGTAAGTATTGTGTGTAGATGCTCCTATTTAATTTTCTAAATGATTTATATTTTTTGATCAAGCGTACACAAATGCACATAAAGGACCATGTTATCAATTAATCAAGACGCAACAGGTGGGCGTACACAAATTGAAAATTAAATGTACTATGATTATAAGACTTATTTCTGTTTGTTTTAAAGATTCTCACCAAGCAGTGTCCTATTAAAATACGCGTATAAAAGATGATCTGAAATTTCGTAGCAACTACAATGTATAAATTCAGATAACTTGTGTCATGGATGGACTAACCATTTATTTCCTTGTCTACTTTTCCAAATCGCATACAACTCTTGGAAGTGTGACCCTAATGATAATACCTGCAACAACTCGTAAGTATTTTTTTTCCATTTTGTGATTTGTTTACCGAAATGGCAACATTGATTATTTACTCCAACGATGGTCGCTAATATCCGAATCACGAAGAAACCTTTTGGCTCCAAAACACTCAGGATAATTTAGTCTAATTTGGATGTAATCCATGAATAAGATCATTTTGCCCAATGATATGGCTCTGGACATGTACAATTAGATACCGTGTCTATAGGGTAAACCCAACACATTGGCCAATATTGACAGAGTTCGCGTCGATGTCGTACGATTTATGTTCTTTATATTTATCCTTCGGACAAAAAAAAGATAATTGTTAATGCCAGTGACCGGTAAGTATTGTTTGTAGATACTCCTATTGCTATTCAATTTTATTAAATGATTTATTTTTCATTTATATTTTTAGATCAAGCATACATACAGATTTCACAGTTCGAAACCCTTATCAACACATGGGCTGAATAACTTCAGGTTGGAGTCCTGGTTGATATACTCTTCTCAAATATCAGGAAAATATAAAATTTGTATTTCTTTTATTAAAATAAAAAAGAAAGAAACGTATGCTAGAATAACAAAAATAGTTTGTTCTCCCAGCCGCTTTTTTCTGTTAAATAATAGCAAAATTGTTTGCTAAAATGACTGTTCTAGTTTGCTGCAGTAGCAGGCAAATTTATGTGCTAAAATAACAACCATAGGGTTGCTAAAATAACAGACGAAGTCTGCTTTCCCTTTTTCAGCAGACACAGACTGTTGAAACAACAAACATTTTTGCTAATGATACTCACAAAATTCTTTGAGTGTAGACTTATCAAAAGTATTGTATTTAACTGAATTTCAAATCATTCTTCTTCTTTATTTGATTTACATTACATTTATTTGTACATTCTATCAAAAATATTTGAAAAACAAAACTTCTTAGAATTTCCGCAAACGCTTCTCTATTTGTTGCCGCGCTAAATCTTTATGTCTCTACACTCAAAGAATTTTGTGAGTATCATTAGCAAAAATGTTTGTTGTTTCAACAGTCTGTGTCTGCTGAAAAAGGGAAAGCAGACTTCGTCTGTTATTTTAGCAAACTAGGACAGTCGTTTTAGCAAACAATTTTGATATTATTTAACAGAAAAAAGCGGCTGGTAGAACAAACTATTTTTGTTATTCTAGCATACGTTCTTTCTTTTTTATTTTAATAAAAGAAATACAAATTTTATATTTTCCTGATATTTGAGAAGAGTATATCAACCAGGACGCCAACCTAAAGTTATTCAGCCCATGTATTGATAAGCGTTTCGAACTGTGAAATCTGTATGTATGCTTGATCTAAAAATATAAATGAAAAATAAATCATTTAATAAAATTGAATAGCAATAGGAGTATCTACAAACAATACTTACCGGTCACTTGCATTAACAATTATCTTCTTTTTGTCCGAAGGATAAATATAAAGAACATAAATCGTACGACATAGACGCGAACTCTGTCAATATTGGCCAATGTGTTGGGTTTACCCTATAGACACGGTATCTAATTGTACATGTCCAGAGCCATATCATTGGGCAAAATGATCTTATCCATGGATTACATCCAAATTAGACTAAATTTTTCTGAGTTTTTTGGAGCCAAAAGGTTGCTTCGTGATTCGGATATTAGCGACCATCGTTGGAACATATAGAGTAAAAAATCAATGTTGCCATTTCGGTAAACAAATCACAAAAAGGAAAAAAAATGCTTACGACTTGTTGCAGGTATTATCATTAGGGCCACACTACCAAGAGGTGTATGCGATTTGGAAAAGTAGACAAGGAAATAAATGGCTAGTCCATCCATGACACAAGTTATCTGAATTTATATATATGTAGTTGCTACGAAATTTCAGATCATCTTTTATACCCGTATTTTAATAGGACACTGCTCGGTGAGAATCTTGAAAACAAACAGAAATAAGTCTTATAATCATAGTACATTTAATTTTCAATTTGCGTACGCTTACCTGTTGCGTCTAGATTAATTGATAACATGTGCGCTTGATCACAAAATATAAATCATTTAGAAAATTAAATAGCAATAGGAGCATCTACACACAATACTTACCGGTCACTGGCATTAATAACTACCTTCTTTTTGTCCGAATGATAACAATAAAGAACATACATCGTACGACCTTTGGTTATATTTGATGTTCTCCAAGACCGTATGATGATCAGTGACTCCTACGCGTTAGCCAATTGGGTTCGCCCTATATATACGGTAATTGTACATGTCCAGAGCCATAGCATTGGGCAAAATTATCTTATCGATGGATTTCATCCCAATTAGACTAAATTATCCCGAGTTTTTTGGAGCCAAAAGGATACTTCGCTATGCTGATATTAGCAACCATCGTTGAAGCATATGGTGTAAAAAATTAATGTTGCCATTTCTGGTGATACAGTAAGTAAACAAGTAAGTAAGTAAACAAATCACAAAACAATTACTTACGTTGTTGCAGATATTTTCGTTAGGACCACACTTCTAAGAGGTCTATGAGATTTGGAAAAGTAGACACGGAAAGAAATTGCCAGTCCATTGCTATCACAAGTTCTTTGTATGGACAGCATATATTTCCTAGGAAATTTTAATTTACTTTTGTAGCCGTATTAAAGTAGAGGGTTTTAATAAGACACTGCTTGCTGAGAATCATGAAAACAACCAGAAATAAGACTTACACAATCATAGTGAAATTTGCAATTTGTGTACGCTTACCTGTTGCAACTTGATTAATTGATCCTCCAAGGCATACACAATTTCGCCTTTTTTTCTTTAGCCATTTGTAAATGTGGTCGAAGCTGTCCCGCAACCGTTTTGCTCATTAAAATCATTTGCATTATCTTCGTTTCTTCATTGCAAAAAAATTCCGCCCGCGGAATGCTTTTGTAATGCGAATTAACAAACAGAACGAAAATTTCAATTCAATTTGTTCGGCGTAAAATATTTTACTCTTCAAAGGGTGTTACTTAAATAACCGCCGTCGGCGCACGATGTCTGTCAAAGAGGGCAACTCTTGAATGCTAGTGAAAGCATATTACGTATGTCAATATTTTTTGATATGCGAAATAAACATTTTATATGAGATTTTGGCATCTGCACAAATATGAATTTATGTGTAACTTATCGCAGGCACACTTTAGTGGAAAAATTGTTTTCAGTGGTAAGGATTATAAATTAAACGCCGCTTCTTTTTTAATTTTCTTTTTTCCGTCATAAAGCATGTCTATGTCCCGATTCACACGGGGCAATTCGGTGTTTGTTGGAAATAAAGGCAGCAAAGTGCGAATGAAAAACACAAACGGATTGCCAGTACAAGAAACTACTTTCCCCATTGTCCAGATTCACACTCGGCAACTTTTCCAAGCAAGTGTCAAAGTTTGTAGGAGAGAGCTCTTTCCGCCCGCCTCTCTCCATCAAACATTTGACACTTGCTTGTTGCCGGGTGTGAATCTGGACATAGAGGCATACGGAAGATAATGTGCGCCGAATTACCGCATGTGTTGAGGTGTCTATGTTCGTTCCAATTTACACGATGCATTTTTATCAGCGGTTTAATGGTGTTTGTAGGGGAGGCAGTTGGAAAGGGAGGGGAAAAAACTCTCGTACTCGATTGAACGTTTTGTTTTTCATTCGCACTTTGAAACAACAAAAATACACACAGGAATAGCCGTGGAAACCGTATAAAAATCGTCTTTGCACAGGATGATACAATCTTGCGAAATTTTCTCTTAATACTCAACCTAAGCCTTTAGGAATTCTCTCGTTTTTTTTACTTTTTTTTGCATACATAATACTTGGTGCTAGATCACACGAGGCAATTTCTTCTAAGCGGAAAGTGCTCTCTGTATCTCTCCTACAAACGTTGACACTTGCTTGAAATAAAATTGCCTTGTGTGAATCAGACTTTATAAACATTTTTACAATTCGCACATAAAATATTAATGTTTAGCTTTGGTTTCATTAAAATATAAAAAATTAGAAACTAAAATCTAAACACAATAGATTAATTTTAATTGTATGTCCGGAACTAAGATTTTGAAATCGTCAAATCATATTCGTTATCGATTTGTGTTTTACTTTTTGCAGTTTTAATCGACTCCTATTTCCAATATTTTTAAAATCCAATGAAAAATTAAAAAAATGGTGCGAACCGTAACTCGGAAAATAGATATCGCCGAATAATTATTTAATTTTTTTAAATATACTTTTCTCATTGCACGAATGACCCTAACCTTTTTGATTTGCAATGGTAGTTGAACTTTATCATGTAAATTATTGCAACTTTTGTCTTATTTTCACATATTTTGATTAACAGCAAAAATTTTCAGCAAACTGCAAATTTTTCAGCAGTGCGTTTGCTAATGCAAAACTGCAAACTTTTTGCTATTACAGCAGAAAATGTGCTGTATTAGCAGAAAATTTTTTTGCTAAAAATTAGCAGACGTTGGTTGTTATTAACAGCAAACAATTTTTTTTTTTGGGTGTATTTTTATTCAATTTTGTCGACCGTCGGTCGTCGACACACAATATTCTAGATTGGTGACAAATTAAAAAACAATCGACATTGACTCAATATGTTAGCGCCTAAATGTAGGCAACATGGGGCAGTTTTGCTTACAATTTTAAGAAAAGGGAATTTTCGCAAAATATCATGTAAAATATCTTTGAAACCGCCGATGGGTGTTAACAAATACATTAGAAAAAGATTGTGACTACTTAATTTAGGAATCATTGACGCTTTCTTGCACCAATTGGGATAAATGGTTCTCGAGTTATGCTGCTAAAATACATATCGCTCAATCACTTTATTACAGAATACATATTGCGAACGGCCATACAGAAACGATGAAACAAATTTACAAGAGGCTCTATGGTAAAGCTTAGAGCAGAGGATTTTATTTATTTATATGAATAACAATACAAAGTAAATTTATATTCTAATTTTAAGGTCCAGGGAAAGGCCGGGTTACAAAGACCATATGGCTAAATGTTTGCAGTCACAGACCAGAGCTTCTGGTGGGAATTGAACCCATGACCTCCAAACTCATAGGCTACCAACTCGCCTACTGGGGCGCTCAGAGAGGATTTTATGATCGGCAGAATCGAAGTTGGCCTTACTCAGATCAAGAGCAGCAAGAATTCCAGAATTTCTCCTATTAACTGTACGCCAGATATCATCATCAGTAAGCTTCATCATAAGTGATGCTATGAGTGAAGTGATTCTTCTCACTTTTTGAGTTGATTTAGACATGTTCGTCTGTCTGTTCATATATTCTTGTGATTAAAGTGCAGGACACGGAAAACGTTGGATTTCACGGGTTTTATGAAATGTTGCCAAGTCTTCTTGAAACGACCAATAGTTGCCTAATTGTTTACTTGTCCCCTGCTATAAATTTGCCAAAGTTTATGCCAATCCGTTGGCAGCAGCGTTACCGTTGCAAAATCTCAAAAAGGGGCACAAAAAGGGGATTTTTTCGAAAAAAGGGGCAACTGATCATAAAAAAGGGGGATCAATTTTAAGGTTTTTATTTAAAGAAAACAACAATAAAAAAACAAAGCTTAACAAAAAAAAATAAGTAGGTAACATTAAAAAATTCATTCATTTACACGAAAACTAAACAAAAAATTCAATGTTATAGAAAACTTCTTATGATGTATACTAAATATATTTTATCACATACATTTCTTTATTTATAAAGTTTAGTTACTTTTTTGTAACTTTTTTTTTATACTTTCTAATTAGATCGGTGCTTGGGACAGATGTGTTTTGTATTGAGTTTTTTTGATCTCACAATAAATCTGTTTAGAAAAAACTTACATGTTTATGTACATCAACCTAATGAAAAATACTTATCCATATATTTGTTACATTTAGGAAACCACAAGCAAAACAAATTGAATTTTTTTATAAACGCCGAATCATTCGAAAAAAACAATTTTCACCATATATTGTTACATTTAAAAAATCACTCAAATTATTTGTGTTGTTGTATAGACGCCGACCTATTCGCAGAATTTTCACCAATAAGATGAAACGGTGGAAATAAATTCTCATATGCATACACATACAAAAGATAAATGTAAATCGTTCAGAAAGTAGCGTATGTTAGTACGAAAGTGTTGTTATAAGAGTATAAAAAGCTGATTTTTTACAAAAGCCAAAAAGTGGCACAAAAAATCGAAAAGGGGCACATTTAGTATCAAAAAATAAAAGGGGCGCGAAAGTAGCACGGCTGAAAAAAAGGGGCAAATATGCCACTTTAGTCGCACAACGGTAACGCTGGTTGGCAGGTTAAGAAAAAACATGTTTTTGTCCCGTTTTTTCCTCGAAATTTTGCGATCAGTACCACCACCACCTATTTTCATAATAAGTAAGCTTGCAGGTCGCTACAGCCATGCCCACATATTTGAGTTAGCTGGAGCGGGTAATTATGGTAGTTCATCTTCCTGGTACATACCCTGTGGTCCAGCACCCAAACAGGTGAATATTGAAGTGTTCAGCAGTCTCTTTAAGAGATCTCCAACCGACTATCGAGGGAAGTTTTTGAATTTAGAAATACAGTTTCCAGAGACTTTATGGCAGTCTGACTATCAGAGAAAATATAAATATTGATATCGATAAATTGATAAATTTTATGGCAGTCTGACTATCAGAGAAAATATAAATATTGATATCGATAAATTGATAAATTTTCAGTCATTCTGGCGACCATGCCATATGAGTTGGACTACTGACATTATACAACCAATCAACGAGTTCAGACCTCAGCTTTTTTATTTATTATTCATTATAAGTTTACCAACAAGAGGTGTTATTTTGGTATTCAAAGAAAAATTAAATTTTTTGAGATAAATGATCGGATGTTTCATTCATAATAAAGAGGAAGGTATGCCGTTAATAATGAAAAACAAAATCAGCCAAATCAGCCACGCTTACAGGACCGTATCGTTTTCATGAAATTTTCCATAACCAAATCGCAAAGTGGCTGCCCTATGTCCTCGATAGCCTCACGAATTCTATCTTTGAGGCCTTGAATCGACGCTAGGCTGTTGGCGTAGACCTTATCTTTCATGTGGCTCCAAAGGAAGTAGTCGCAAGGTGTTAAATCACAAGATCTCGGTGGCCAATTGTGATCACCTCTTCGAGAGATAACACGCTGCGGAAACTTTTCCCGTAACAGAGCAATGGTTTAGCTGCTTGTGTGGCACGTAGCGCCGTCTTGTTGAAAGTAAATGTTGTCCAGATCAATACCATCCAACTCCGACCATAAAAAATCATTAATCATCTCTCGATAGCGCAATCCGTTCACCGTAACTGTTGATCCAACCTCATTTTCGAAAAAGTGAGGTAGGTCCAATGACCCCGCCGGACCATAAACCGCACCAAACAGTCACACGTTGAGGATGGAGAGGCTTCTCAACAATAACTCTTGGGTTTTCCCGAGCCCCAGATGCGACAATTTTGCTTGTTGACGTAGCCACCGAGGTGGAAATGGGCCTCATCAGTCAAGATGATTTTCGATTTTTCGAATTTTAATAATTTTAATGCCTTGTTGAATCGTATATCGTTCCATTTTTAGTAATGGCGTACACTGAGGGAAACAAGACTTTGCAAAATAAACACCGTTTGGTACCAATTTATAAACGTAACGTGCATGAAAAATCGCCACCGATTCGTTCATTAATTATCAACGAAACGGGGTGATTTTTTGACCGGCGTTGCGTTATGTATTGTCGCCGTAAGGTTGATGCTTATTTGTTCGGCGTTGTGTTGTTCATTGGATTTGTTATTGTCTGTTCTTAGAAGAAGAAACCACGAAGATTTATAAAGACGTGAAAAATGAAAATTAATGACGAAGAAATTGAATTTAATGACCTGTTTGATATTGTGGATGATTCTCTGGGCTATGGAATGAGAAGGATAAGGTGATTGCAAAATCCAGTGACATTTTCCTATTGCAGAAATTTCTAGAATCAATAGAAATGGTGTCGGCCTCCGAATATTTAACAACCTAAGCTTATAAAAGAATGGAAAGTTATCCCAGCGCGTGCTTTATTCGTCCTCAGCAAGTGCTTTAGTCGTCCCCCGCAAGTTCTATAGTTGTCCCCAACACTTGATTTAAATTATCCCCGGTTGGTACTCATTTTGCAACGAAGCGCTGTTGATTTTTGATGCTTTATTCATACACCGCCTTGCTTGAATTCGTAACATACGGGGTAGGTTCATTATCATAAACGAATTTGCAAAGATTAAGCACGTATGTGCTTTGTTTTTCGCTGGGTGTAGTTTCTACTTGTCAAATGTCAAAGAATAAAAGCTTCAAAAGTGACAGCTACCGAAATACCGGGTGATTCAAAATAACACCTCTTGTTGGAAAATCCTGTAGCTCCCATACATGTGCTTCGCCCGATTTGGCCCTTTAGCCCTATAGAAACTATGTATATTTTACACCCAATTGATTTGAAATTTTTCATGGAACAGTTTCTCGACCAAAGGCCAACATTGCTTAATTTAAAGAAAATCGGTTCAGATTTATGTTTCGTCGGATTTGGCCCTTTAGCCCTAAAGAAGCTGTATTTTGCATCCAATTGTTTTGAAATTTTGTATGGTAGAGTTTCATAATTCATATGTAGAACAACATTACTCAATTTTGCAGAAAATCAGCTCAGATATAGCTCCCATATATTTTTTTCATCCCAATTGACCCTTTATCCCTATAGAAGCCTTATTTTACATCAAATTGTTTTGAAATTTAGCAGGGTAGAGTTTCTTGATCCACGGAGCAACATTGCAGAATTTGAAAAAATCGGTTTAGATTTAGTTATTGCACCCATATACGAGTATATGCTGCGCCCGATTTGGCTACAGAGGCAGAGACGTACCAACTGTAAACTGTGTAAACAAATTTTAATTGCATTTTACATGGGATATTTCATTGTTATCCAATCTTACTAGAGTAGTGTAGGATTTCATATAGTAGGCACCGCCCGACTTTAGCCTTTCCTTACGGGATCCTATTGCAACATCATTTTCATGTTAAACCACTAAAGTCTTCAGCGGGAATTCACTATTTCTATTTTTTTTTTTTTTTTTTTTTTTTTTTTTATTTCTTATAAACTTTATTATATTCAATGCTTTATACTAATTACAAAGTTAAATATGAATAAAATATGTATTAGAACTAGCATTCAATTTACAAAATTAAAGCCTCAGCGTCTTATAGACATTGTAGAGGCAAGTTGGCAATTATAGACAAGTTTTTATCAATGAGATCAAGTTTTTTAAATGAGATAATAAAATAAATGAAGTTATAAAAATGTATATGATATATTTTATAATAGAAGTTCAATATTTTGTAGCAAATATTTCTTTAATTGAGTTTTAAATAACGAAATTCTATTTATATTTTTTAAGTTGTATGGCAGTTTATTAAATTCATGGCTGCCCATGTACTCGATTCTTTGTTTAGTAAGCTCAAGTCTGCATCTAGCAACTCTAAGATTAGTTATTTCTTGTATTAAAGATACTTTGGTTAGTTGTAAATGTAATTGTATGGTGTCCTATATTTCGAATACATTTAAAAACATATACCAACAGCTGCATCTTGTACAGACCGTAGAGTGGTAACACAGAGGGAAATACCTGTTTGTACAATAAAATAGTTGAATATGTTATGGGTAGGTTCGCTACCGTTTTTAATGCTTTACTTTGCATTCTGTGTAAGGATCTAAATTCTCCGCTCTTTCTATACCCATATAATACCGACAAATAGTTTATATTACTCTGAACAAGTGCTTGATAAATCAAGAATTTTGTTTCATAATTAAACTTATTTTTAAATTTGTACAAAATTCCCACAGCTTTTGATAATTTGGTCTTCAGGAACTGTATATGTAAATCCCATGAAAGATTGCTCTGTAAGTGTATTCCTAAATACTTTAGTGAATTAACTTCAGATATTTCCTTGCCATCGATAAAAATTTTAAAATTGTCATTATGATCATAATATGGTTTAAAACGGATAACTTTAGTTTTATCTGCGTTTAAAAACAGTTTATTGATTCTGGCAAATTCACTTATTAAGGCTGCATCACGTTCCATATATGTTTTGGCAACTGTCTCATGCTTGTATGGATAAATTAAGCAGATGTCATCAGCATATATAAATAGTTTACCACTTAAACCGAGATTGGTGATATCATTAAGATATATTTTAAAAAGTAATGGTCCAAGTACACTACCTTGGGGCACACCGTATTCAACTAGACCATACGAGCTTTTGTGTCCATTAACATCTACATATTGTTTCCTATTGGTCAAATAGCTTTCTATGATTCGTAAGGCATCCCCCTGTATACCATAATATTGCAATTTAACTGATAAAACATTGTGATCAATCAAATCAAAAGCCTTGGAAAAGTCATAGAAGACTCCTGCAACACCTTTGTAACCGTTATCTAAACCCATACAAATGCTATTAACCACATTTATAACAGCTTCTTCCGTTCCACAGCCTTTCCTAAACCCACATTGAAAATTGCTAAGCTGGTTGTTACTCTCCAAATATGTAGATATTTGATTATGGAAAATTTTTTCAAAAATATTATTAAATATAGGCAAAACAGCGATTGGTCTGTATTTGTCTACTGTGTTTACATTAGATTCCTTGGGAATTGGTACCACTCTATGAATTTTCAAAACATCAGGATATGTGCAATTTATTAACATACGATTGAAAATATGTATCAAATATGGTGAAATAATATCAGCGCAATTGAATACAGTTGTGGGTAAAACATTATCATATCCTGGACTTTTCCTCAGAGATAAATTAGAAATAATTTCCTTAACTTCATCAACTGTTGTACCCCTTAGGTATAACCTAAAGTTTTGTTGAACAAGAGTACTCATTGAATTGCAGTGATCATTGTGGTTTTGGTCAATTGACGATTTCAAATCTTTCACTGAATTTAAAAAGTACTCGTTAAACAAGTCAGCTTTATCAATATCATTTTGAAGTAAGTTCCCAAAATTATCCTTTAATTTAACGGATTTTCCTTCCTTGCTTCTTCCAAGTGTTTTATTCAAAAACTTCCAACATCTACCAGGTTCATGCCGCATATTTTCTAAATTATCTATATAATAGTTATTCATCGACTATTTGCAGGCAATTCTGATCACTTTACTTATGAATTTGAGCTGTTTTTCTATCTCATAATTGTCACGTTTTTTCCTTCTCATCCTCAAAATCAATTCCTTAAAATCAATCAATTTCTATGCACATCTTTGCTATTTTTCCGATGGAATCATTTACTCATTTACGTACTGCTGTGATGAGGACGGGGAGAAAAAATATGGGCTGGGGGCAATAATGTACACGGGAGTATTAAATTCAAATTGATATATTATTCAAGGTGTACGTGAGCTGGAGTCTGGTGTCTTAAGACTGGGAAACTGGCAAACATTCAATCATAACGATTGGAACAAATGCGAATACGAGTTGGAGTTCATTTTTGAGGTTTCCACTTCGTCCTTTTTAACATTGTAGGAATACGTACCTGCGTCTTACTTTGTAGTCGTCATTCGGTTGCAACGGAAGCTAAGCCCGTGTGCGAAAAGCAAAAAATGAAACTTCATTTGTAGTCGTTGTCGTGGAGGCAATAAGGATGTAGAGTATATCTGTCTGGCAAGACGTGATGTTCATTTTTTTTTTGGTTTGTTTGCCCAAAGCAACTGACTATCCTTCATTTGGCTTCTCACCTGAACAATTTGCAGTTTTCTGCTCTGGTTGCCACGTCTCTGTCGGTTGGTGACATGGCAACCCGTGGGAGATGGTTTAGCTGTTCTAAGTACGCTGGCACACATCAGCCAACACCTTGATTCTATGGATAATGCAGATGACAGTGATGACTGTAGTTTCTTCTCCGGCTATATGAGTACATGGCAGATATGTTTCTGTAAGTATGTACATGGACCTGAAACAGACAGTGTCGTTAGGTGGCCTACAACATCAGATGACACCAGTAAACTGTGGTGTTGGATGAATGTGGCTGGTTACGACCATCAGTAGAAGTCCGTTGAACGTGTGTTCCTCCGCAAGCAAAAAGGCTTAGAAATACAGAAAGTCTAAACGTAATCGCTTGGAAATCGCATACATTGTTCTCTAAATGCAGTTCAAAATGTATTATCAGTTGGAAGCCGACAAAAGGCAGCAGGCGTTTCATCTTCTTCCCTCTTCCAGATTACAAAGAAATTATTATAATAGACGGGAATTGTGTTGGCAAATTGCACTAGTCGACAAAAGTAAGACAAAAGAAAAACAACAACGGCCCTTGCGCAACATTGCATTGAACATGGGCATACAACAAACACACAGAACGTCAAAATATTAGATAGAGAGAAACATGAGAATAAGAGATTTACTCTGGAGAGCTTGCGCATACAACAACAACTAAAAAGTGCAATAAACCACAAAGAAGACAAAGACAACACGAATGCAATTTACACCATAGCATTAGTTTAAGTTAGTCGAATTTCAAATGTGATATAGAACGTAGGCAATTGCTCTGTGATATTAGTTTTTAAGTTTTTGATTATTTTTGCAATTATTTTTAAATTTTGTGTTTTATGTTGTGCAGTTTTTGTGTTACTAAGACACTAATTTATTAATGTAAATCTAAACAAAGGTTAAAGATTAAATGTAAGTGCAATTTCTATGTTCACTAAACTTATTGTTATTCGCTTTTCTAACTATGTTGTCATATTATGTTGTTGCCAGATCCAATAAAATAATCATCCCTGAAGATGCTGGAAAAATCCCAGAAACGTCGGATGCAAACAATGAAATAAATAATCTTTTATTTGCATTAAAACGTAGACCTTAAAAGCCCGTTTTAATTAAAATTATATAACAATTACACAAAGGTCGATACACCATTAACATGTAATTCATTTTTATTCCGATGTACACCCCTTAATTTCTTTGACATTTTTGACATGACGTCTTTAATTTACAAACGGCGGCAGTGTTACCGTTGTGCGACTAAAGGGGCAGTTTTGCCCCTTTTTTTCAGCCGTGATACTTTTGCGCCCCTTTTCTTTTGGGATACTAAATGTGACACTTTTCACATTTTTGGTGCCACTTTAATACACTTCTGCCACTTTTGTACAAAATTATATTTTGGCACTATTTAAACAGCATTTTACGTACTAATGTACGTCAATAACGTATGAAGACAATAAATTGCCAAAAAGTAATGATAAATAAAAAAGTAAATGGAAAATATATGATATTTTAAATGTAATGTCATGTACACATATAGTTTTTTTTTATAAAATTCTTTACAAATTTGTAGAAAATGTGTACAAGTTTTGATTTTATTGTATTTTGCCTTATATAAGAACCTTAAAAAGCATGCCACTTTATTTTATGAACGAGTGCCCCGTTTTTCGGAAAAATCCCCTTTTTGTGCCCCTTTCTGAAATTTTCCAACGGTAACACTGAACGGCGGGTGTAACACATCGACGGCGTGACTGTAATTAAACTCGCTCTATATACTCGGATATACATACACACAGAATATAGTTTAGTTGCCTCAACCGAATTATTTGCCAACCGAATTTTGGTAGTTCTGTCTACTATCATGCGATTCCATCAGGACAACCAACATTTTGGTTGTGGTATACTTCTGCTTCCATGTTGACAACAGTCAACTGTTTTAAAAAGTTGGTTGTTCTGACAATTTGTCAGTTATATACTACCGGCTATTAATTAAAAACAGTTTTCATTAATTTTTATTCTATTCAATTCAATTCAAAACAAAATTAAAAATCCCATATTACAAATTCATCACTATTACGAGATGTCGAAATATTTGACACAGATTTTCCCTGTGCTTTCAATTTCATGATTGTTGCTTTTATTTTTTTATTTATGTAAAACATTGTGTACAACATATTCTGCATTCCACACATTATTGTCCACACGAGATTATTTTTTACTACATATTCTTGAACAAAATGTTGAAGATTTATTTATGTCAAGTAATTTTATTTTTTGTTTGTCATGTATCAGCAAAAGAACAGCAACCAATTCTAAATTTGGGAAATTATTGGGATAACCAAAATACGATTATTTATTAATATTATTTCTGTTGTAGTAACCAATTATTCGTTGCAATAATAATCTTTGGTCTATTGATACAATTTCTGTTGTCAAGAATAAAATATTGGTTGTCACAACCAAAAGTCGATCATATGGTACTATAATGAAAATGTAAAAGTAGTTACCACAACTAACCGAGTGTCAATGAAAAAAACAATCTTAAATTGATTGATACAAGCATCGATTTAGTTGCTTCAGACCAATTAGCCTATCCTCTTTCCTATTGAAAAGTCTGGAAAGACTTTTAGATTATTTCATTAGGCAAAACCTGGATACAAAACTCCTGTCGGGGAACCAACATGCTTACAATAAGGGAAAGTCTACAGAATCAGCCCAGCACGAACTTGTGAGCACTATCGAATCGTCCCTGCATTTCAAGGAATTCACCATGGTGGCATTTCTTGACATAGAAGGGGCTTTTAACAACATTCACACAGATGCAGTAATTGCGGCACTGTCATATCTCAAAGTTAACTCTAGTCTGATTAGACTTATTCAAAGTCAGCTCAACAGAAGACGCATAACAGCATGTCTTGGGTCCACAACTCTAACAAGGTTTGTAAACAGAGGGACCCCACAAGGAGGAGTACTGTCTCCACTAATTTGGAACCTAGCGGTGAATGAAATCCTGCTAGATCTAGAACGTTGTGGCTGCAAGGTCGTGGTATATGCGGACGACCTGGCAATAGCAGTGAGTGGCAAATTCGAAAACATCCTCCGAGATATTCTACAGCTGGCTCTGAACAAGTTGGCTAGATGGGCCAGAAGCAGCGGTTTGGGTGTTAACCCAAACAAGACAGAATTGGTTCTCTTTACTAGGATGAATAATGTCCCTCATGTAGACCCTCCTCCTCGTATAAATGGAAGAGATCTAGTCTTTTCTGAAAGTGCTAAATTTTTAGGAATAATTTTGGATAGGAAACTGTCATTCAGACTAAACGTACTGGAACGTGTAAAGAAGGCCAACATCGTCCTATATTCCTGCAGGAATGCTGTAGGGTCGCGGTGGGGCCTCTCTCCTAAAATTGCCCATTGGATATATATAGCAGTGGTTCGTCCAATACTGTTATACGGCATTGTGGTATGGTGGACGGCAACTGACAAACTAACCATCACAAATCTGCTATCACGGGTTCAGAGAACTGCCTGCCTGTGCATAAGCGGAGCGTTAAGGACTACAGCGACTGAGTCTCTGCAAGCCCTTCTCCATATACTGCCGATTAATGTTGTGGCGAGAGAAGTTGCAACCAAAGCGGCACTAAGATTAAACTGCCTATCAATGTGGAGGTACAAGAACTACGGTCACATGAGGATATCAAAGTGTAGTGCTATGGTAACCGACCGAGTGGACTATATATCAACGGTGCGCACCTTTGAGAAGAACTACATAACTATGATTCCCGCCAGGGATGAATGGGATGGCAGAATACCCGGAAATAGAAACCATCTCCACTTCTATACGGATGGTTCGAAGCTTGATGAAAAGTTTGGCTTCGGAGTAGACTGTGAAGAACTTAATTTGGATATAGCTCACAGACTACCAGATAGCTGTAGTGTCTATCAAGCCGAAATAATGGCAATATGGGAAGTCGCCAAGTGGCTGAGTCGGAACATAGTAACCAAACTGGCGTTGTCATTTACTCGGACAGCCAGGCTGCCATCAATTCTCTGGAGGCCACATCCCTAAATTCACAAATAACCCTCGACTGCCGCAGATCTCTTAACGAGATGGCTGAGCAGTTTAATATACACCTCATATGGGTGCCTGGGCATAGGGATATTCCGGGGAACTGCAAAGCCGATGAACTTGCTAGGAAAGGGACGACTTTACAAATTCTCGAAGAATTTGCATATGTTGGTGCGCCACTATCCACGTGCAAGCAAGAGGCAATCAGGCAGTCCAACGACAGATGGACACAAATCGGCACCTGTAGGGTAGCTAGACAAATCTGGCCAAGGTATGACCTGAGAAGGTCAAAATATCTCCTCGCACTGGAAAGGAAAAGATTATCTACGTTAGTATCAGTTCTGACGGGACACTGCCTGATCGGCGAACACGCCAAAAGATTGGGTATTGACTCTAATGACTTCTGCAGAAGCTGTGGAGATGAGGAAGAAATGGAGAGCATTGAGCACTTGCTATGCGACTGTCCCGCTTTGAGTAAACGACGACTGGACCTCTAGGCAGCCTAACAGATCTTTCCAGTACCAATATTCGTGCTATCGATACATTTGTATATCAAACAGGTCAGTTTTGATGAAGGGCATTTTAGCCCGTGGTACCACTAGGGACCTAAACTGGTCTATGTGAGCTGCAGAAATATGTGAGCTGAAGAAATAAAAAAGCTGAGCTGAAGAAATAAAAAAGAAAACGGCTGCCACCCTAACCTAAATCTAAGTTTGAGGCATTTTCATTTGATCGTATCCATGTTCTTTTTGTTGTTTTAACTATTTATATATAAATAGCGACACACGGTGTAGGCAATATACTTTTTGTAGGCAATAAATTTTTTATTGTTACAATCGAATCGTGGTTTTAATGCCAAGTGAGTAAATTTTTAATACCGATGTCTTCTGATCGGGATGAAATTTGCACCAAGTTTAGTCCTATAGGATAGTAGTTATGACACAAAATTTTAACGAGATCGGCTAAGGACTCTCCGAGTTGGAGGGTGTTGAGTATTGAGATTTTGTTCAAACGTCCCCTTTTTTCCCATCAATATAACTAACAATATAACTAAAACAGAAGGTAATTCTGTTCTTAAAAAATTATGCCCAAAGTGTTTCCGATAGAATTTTTTTCAATCCTTTTAAAAAAATTATTTTTTTTTAGTTATTTTAAGCTCGAGGTAAAACAATATAACTCGAAAACCCTTTTCACTAATTGGATCAGAAAACTTTAGTGAATCATAAATTAAGTAGCCTTCATCTTCTTCTAAACATTTTACAAAATATTGCGAAAAATCTAATTTTTTGAGACATTTTTTTATTAAAACCTTCTCAAAAAGCATCGAAAAATTCATAATTGATATAATTTTATTATTTTATCGTAAAGTGATTGGTCATGAATAAAATGAGACTATTCTGAAGAAAATCGATGAATAATTCAAAAAGTTGTAGCTAATTAAGTAAGTCTACAAACATAGAATATTCGTTTTTTAAGGACTGTGCGAGTTGGAGATTGTTTACTTAATTTTGATATTTTGGTCAAACAGCCATATGAATAATTAACTATTGTATTTTTAAAATTGTGTCCGACGTGTCTTCGAAAGCTTTTTCTTCAACCATTTTAAAAAATAAAAAAAAAGTTTGAAATTTTTTTTGGCGAATTTAAACTGTTTTGAAACTTTTGTCAGAAACCATTTCTTTATATATATTTTTTACATTAACGAAAGCTTAGGCCATTTTCTTTAAGGGATTGGTGGTCTATTTGTGGGTTGGGGCTTGTTCAGAGAAAAATATTTTTGGCATTTTGTTAAAAAGTTGTAGAGGTAGATAGGTAGACTGATGGCTATCCAAAACTCTTCGGTTTTAATAATCGACTTACTTGGCACGAAATCCCCCATATACGAGGTCTGTTCGATAGGAAATGTAAATTTTGAAATATCTCGGGCTACGTGCAGTCGATTAGCGTTTTTTATGTTGGCACACTTGTCTCGATTATATCGAGCCTTAACCGCCAAAAAGACGTAAGCGCCACTCACAAACATTTTGAGGAGAAGATTTCTTTTGTGATTATTTTTGGTTTAATTGCATATTTAATGCATACATCTGTTCACCCAGAAAAATAATTGGTTGGAATTCTATTGTGACAATAAAAAAATAGTACTAGCAACAAAAGTATATTGCCTACACCGTCTGGCTTTTGTATTTATATATAATTAGTTGAAACAACAATAAATGAAAATGCTTGCAACTAAATCGATGGTTGTATCAATCGAACTAAGATTTTTTTTTCATTGACACTCGGTTAGTTGTGGCAACCAATTTTAAACTTTCATTACAGGGTGGCTGATATGTAATGCAACAAAGTAAAGCGCTATATTTTTTTAATTTTTTTTTTTAAATTTTATTGTTCAAAAGCAAAATATGTCGGAAATAACATAAAATTTTAGAAACAGTTTAGATTTGTTCGAATTGGCCACCTTTGGCACGAATTATGGCATTCAAACCGCCGACAAAGCCATTACACGCTGCACGAAAGTGGCTCTGCGGTATTTTGGCCCATTCCCGGCGAAGCGCCGTCTTGAGATGATCGATACTTTGGTATTTTTTAGTGCGAACCTTACTCTCTAAAATGCCCCAGGCGCAAAAGTCCAACGGATTGAGATCCGGAGATCTTGGTGGCCATTGTGCGGTAGAAATGAAGCGAGGAACCTCCTTTTTAAGCCATTCTTGGTTGACACGTGATGAGTGCGATGGTGCTGAGTCCTGTTGAAATGTCCATGGTCTGCGGCCGAAATGTTTGTTTGCCCAGGGCTTCAATACTGTCTTTAGGACATTTTCCCGATAATATTCGGCATTTATTTTGACCCCATGGTCGATGAATACGAGCGGGGAGCGACCATCGGCCGTTACGGCGGCCCACACCATTACCATCGGCGGCGCTTGAGTTCTGGTGGTCAATCGAAGGTGTAAATTTTCAGCTGACCTCTTTGGCGGCTCTATGAAATAACACCCCAATGAAATAACCCCCCAAATCGAAAATGAAATAAGTCCCCAAAAAATTGTACAGAAAACAACAACAACTATATTTGGGGGTTTGTTTCACTTTTTGGGGAGTTATTTCATTTTTATTTTGGGGAGTTATTTCATAATGAAATAAGTCCCCAATTTTTTGCAATGAAATAAATCCCCAATTTTAGATTTGGGGAGTTATTTCATTTTTAAAAAATAGCATTTAAAATTTAAAGTTCAAGCAGAAAAATGTATGTACTCTGCACATGTGCAATTACTGTAAAGAATATTTGCTGCACTGAAAGAAAATTTATACAAATACTGAAATTAGTCGGAACTAACATGTTTTCTCAGGTTATAATTTTTTTTTGTCTTCAAATAAACTGGATGTAGCAGAATATTTTAAAATACATATTAATAATCATTTTAATTAATAATAATATTAATTAATAGTTCTGAGCAAAGATTCCTTTACGTGTATTATATGATGTACTGAAACTGCGAGCGAATTTAGGGACCATTAGAAATGCTGATAGCATTGACTACTTGTTAAAGTAACTATGTAGCAGCAAATCAGGTTTTTAAAAGTCTTCAAGGTGTAAAAATCGAAAAGAAAAATGAATAACGAAATTATTGACGGCAAGACACGTAACAGTGAATTGCTTTATGTTATAGAGCAAAAAATTATGTATTATCAAAAGAAATCAAATGGATGGAGCGAAAATTTGTATAAAATTCAAAAATTCGCGCGAATTTTTTAATTTTATACGAATTTTCGCTCCATCAAACATATCCTTTCTTTCGCCATCCTTTTCACTACCACAATCATTGCACAACATTTCCGTTAAAGACCAAACAAACATACATCTTCGGTTTCTCATCAAAGAATAGCTTCGCAATAACTTTTGTAGTGAACAGGCGACCAATGGAATACATATGGTTGATTGAGAAAAAATTGGTATAAAATTAAAAAATTCGCGCGAATTTTTTATTTTATACCAATTTTTTCTCAATCAACCATATGTATTCCACTGATCGCCTTACCACAGTGATTCCACAATTTTTAAAAATGTTCTTTTATTTGCAACAATGTTATTTTGCTCAAGTTTTCATTTTTGTCAAGCCGTAAGGCGTAATAAGACAAAGCGACACGGACTGCTTCAGTTCATACGATCCTCAAAAAATGCTTCATTGCTATATCATAAAGTACTGCATCTGCTTTGTTGTTATCACATTTAATAAGTGACGCATTTATTGAAATTAGATCGAAAATTGCATTACTTGATAGTCAAGGCGTATTCACGCCGTTTCTCACTCAAGTCACTGGATGCAGAAGGTAATGTTTGTTTGCCATTCATATGTTTTTCATTAAATAACTCTGGTTATTAGACCACGGCAAAATTACCACCTTTCTATGCGGAAAAAACAACATATGCGTGGATATGATCCCTGACATCTTCAAAGAAGAATCATCTAGTGATGATAACAAACTACTCGCTGACTCTATTGCCAATTATAATTGTAATTGTCCTTGTTGCTGTGGTATTATTGAAGATTCTATGCAATTTTGTACTTAAATTTGTTTATATTATTGAAAAAAAAAATAAATAAAAAAATTGGGGAGTTATTTCACTCTAAAAATTGGGTCTTATTTCATTATGAAATAAGTCCCCAAAATTAGGGATTTATTTCATTTTAAATTTGGGGTCTTATTTCATAATGTGGGGATTAATTTCATTTTTAAAATTGGGGACTTATATCATAATGAAATAAATCCCCAAATTTGGGGACTTATTTCATTTTCGATTTGGGGGGTTATTTCATTGGGGGGTTATTTCATAGAGCCCTCTTTGGCAAGTAAACCCGATCATTTTGTTTGTTCACAAACTGCTCAATTTGGAATGGCTTCTCATCGGAGAAAACCAAATTCGGTAACGGGACACTTTCGTGCAAGCGAAGCACTCCTTGGCTCTTTCCAGTATAACTTTTTTTGAGCATCGTTGAGCTCTTGCACTTTTTGGAACTTCAATGGCTTTAGTCCAAGCTCATTTTTGAATATGTGTTGTATCCGTTCTAGCGATATGTTCAGCTCACGAGTAATGTGTCTACCACTGCGGCGTGGATTTCGATCAAATTTGGCCTTCACTTTTCGGATCATTTCTGGTGTTGTTACCGTTTTTTTTCGTCCACTTTTTGGACGCGATCCAACACTGCCAGTATCACGGTAACGAGCAATGGTACGAGAAACAAAAGATTTATTCACATTTAAATGCTGGAGGGCTCTACCCAGCAAAATCTTGGTAAGTACCTGTCATTATTCCCTGCATTACCAAATAATGACATCTCATTATTCGCTGCATTACTTTCGGCTTATTAAATATGACTTACCAATAATAACAGAAATAAGTGATTTTTTGTTATCAAAATCATTTCGGCACATTTTAATATAATGCAATTTTGGCTTTATGTGGGTTATTGTACAAGATTTATTTATATTACAACATGTTTTCAAATAATACGTGCAGATTTGAATAAAAATACCAGAAATTCGAATCTGGCATGATGAAATTTTTTGTTTCGAGAAATATGCGCGACAATACGCAGAAAATCATTTTAAATGGCCATTTCTACATATCTACTACTTATTTTATAACTTATTGGTAATGCATTATTCAAGTACATAAAATCGAGCTACATGTAAGTACTTATTACGCTACTTTATTGTATGCTTTTGTGAAGTACTTTCCTCCAATGACATCCCCATGTTAAAATAATGAGAAAAGTGGCTAAATAATAAGTACTTACCATTATCGAACTTTGCTACTCGTCGGATTATTTGGTAATGAGAAATTTTGCTGGGTAACGATAGCCACTTGTGTTTTTCCACCCAAATATAAAGCAATCACCCTATCACGCTTGAATTCCTTCACGATAACGTTTTTCTGAATGCAATAGATCAAAATGCTTTTGTAAGCTTGTAAACAATAAAATGAACTGTTACTGAAATAAATCTGTCAGCTATCAGACTAGCGGTTTAGAAATGATAGCAACCTGAAGTTGGTTGCAATACATATCAGCCACCCTTTATAGTACCATATGATCGATTTTTGGTTGTGACAACCAATGTTTTATTCTTGACAACAGAAATTTTATCGCACAAACAAACTAAACACAAACAAACTCAACTAAGTACATATGGAGCCCTGACCACCAAAAAGACTTAAGCGCCACCATTGTTTATTTAAATTTTTTGTAGGGAAATCGTTTACCCGGGACAAATGGCATAATGTGTCCGAATTTTATTGCTATTTAACATACCGTTATACTAAACTTAAAAGTAATATAAACACACAGAATACAGTTTGGTTGCTTCAACCGAATTTTAGTAGTTCTGTCTACTATCACGCGACAATATTTTGGTTGTGGTATATTTCTGCTTCCATGTTGACAACATAAAGCGTATGGCAGCGAAGTTTCATTGCTGAATTTTGAACAAAAAACAGCATTCACCAGATTTGCCCCGACGCGTCCTTTTCCTATTCCCAAAGTGAAGAGACCCATGAAAGGACGGCGTTTTGTGACGATTTAGAAGATAAAAAACGAATTGCCGAACAAGCAAAACACGTCTAACTTTTATGTACAGGGTGGCTGATGAAAGCTGCTACCAAAAAAAAATTTAATAACTTTTTTTTTCTATTTATTGAATCTGGTTAATTTTTCAAATTTTGCAGATTGATTTTTAGATTTAACAAAAATGGATAACAGGGACACTGAAACAAGAATTTGGATTGTCCGCCGCTATTACGCACTGAAGGACAGGGCACGTTTGGCGGCAATCGTCCGAGCAGATGGACCATAAAGAGACTTGTTAACAATTTTTCCGAGCATGGGACAGTCAACAGAAGACCTTACCATCGAAACCCTTCAGTTCGGACGGAGGAAACAATCGCTGCTGTAGCTGATGCCATACAAAACAATCCAAGAGTTTCGACAAGAACTTTATCTGCTCAAATGGGTATAAGCAGACAGTCATTGCAGTCAATTATGCACAAAGATTTGGAGTTATTCCCACATAAGTGAACTCAGCAAACTTCCCGATTCGCTTGGAATTTTGGCAGAAGATACTTCAAATGGTGGAAGAGGACGGAAACATGTTGAACTGTCTTTTCATGTCTGACGAGGCCCATTTCGATTTAAACGGCAACATAAACAAACAAAATTGTCGAATATGGAGTGCTTTCAACCCACAGATACTTCATGGGACGGAATTGCATCCACTTCGTGTCACAGTGTGGTGTGCAGTTTCATCACGCTGCATTGTCGGACCCTACTTCTTCGAAGAAAACGGTGACACCGTTACAGTTACTGGAGGCCGTTACTTGAGCATGTTGAGAGAGTTTTTCTATCCAGAATTACGCCGAATGAGAATTTCTTTCAACTCTGTGTGGTTTCAGCAAGATGGTGCAACTCCTCACATAGCCCGGCCTGTTATGACAGAATTGCGGCGAAAATTTCCCAATAAGCTGATATCCAGAAACTCCACATTCCGTTGGCCCCCCAGGTCGCCTGACCTTACTGCACCTGACATTTTCTTGTGGGGTTATTGCAAACAGGAAGTCTACAAAGCAAAACCAACAAATTTGAATGAACTAAAGCAATCCATTCGTGAAACAATTGCGGCTATTCCCGTCTAAACTCTCCAAGCAGTAATGAACAACTTTTTGGTAAGATGCCGCACATGCATCAACGAGCAGGGGGGGCATTTAAATTCCATTATTCCATAAAACTAATTGAGCTATATTTAATTAAATTTAATGAACTTTAACATGAGTAAAAGAAAACTGAATCCCATACACTGAAAAAAAAGTTATTTATGTTTCTTAATGTAGCAATATTCATACTAAGCTAAGAACGTATTTCTCACTAACTTCAAGAGTGACATAACTCAAACTTTAAAATTTTTGAGATTGTCTTACAGAAATGCGAATTTTGAAAATACCCACAAATAAATCTCGGCGAAATTTAGTTTTTAAGTAAACAACCATATTACAGCAACGCATTATTCTAGCGTTTCTAAACATTTTATTTCACGTTACTTTGTCTTTTTATACGAACTTGAAGTTCATCTTGACAATTTTTATACCCTACACCACACTGTGGTACAGGGTATTATAAGTTTGTTTCACGGCAGATGTTTGTAACACCTGAAAATAACACAGCTAGACCCACCTTAAAGTATACCGATCGACTCAGAATCACTACCTGAGTCGATTTAAGCATGTCTGTCCGTCCGTCTGTCCATGTAAAGTTGTTCGTCGACTACATGTCGCAATTTCACTCCGATCGTTCTGAAATTTTGCAGTTTAGAGTATTTCGCAGCTGTTAAGATCGCTATTGAATTTGGTTGAAATCGGTTCAGATTTAGATATAGCTCCCATATATATATTTCATCCGATTTGGCCCTTAAGTCCTATAGAAGCTGTATTTTACACCCAATCGTTTTGAAATTTAGAATGGTAGAGTTTCTTGATCCATAAACCAACATTGCCGAATTTCAAGAAAATCGGTTAAGATTTAGCTATAGCTCCCATATATATGTTTCGTCCGATTTTGCTCTTTAGTCCTGAAGAAGCTGTATTTTACATCCAATCATTTTGAAATTTAGAATGGTAGAGTTTCTTGATCCATGAACCAACACTAACGAATTTGAAGAAAATCGGTTCAGATTTAGCTATAGCTCCCATATATATGTTTCGTCCGATTTGGTCCTTTAGTTCTATAGAAGCTATATTTTACATCCAATCGTTTTGAAATTTAGAATGGTAGAGTTTCTTGATCCATGAACCAACACTACCGAATTTGAAGAAAATCGGTTCAGATTTTGCTATAGCTCCCAAATATATGTTTCGTCCGATTTGGTCCTTTAGTTCTATAGAAGCTATATTTTACATCCAATCGTTTTGAAATTTTAAAAAAGAATGACCAACATTTTCCATCTATCCAGCCCCACTAAATAACAAATTTCATATTATATTTGTCAAAAAGTGGGGGTATACTTCAAGCGTTTTACTCGACTGACATTTTTTTTATTAGTTTTTATCTTTTTTACTTAAATTGAAAAAATTTTAAAGGATAAAACATTTCCAAAGATTATCAAATCGTCCATCCATCCTTTATCACAGTGTTTGACAAATCTGCGAATAGATTATTGTAAATGCATTTCCTAATGACTTTGTTTTGTTAAATGTATATGTAAATGTCAAAGCTGTTTGTGTTGCATAGACTTGCGATGTGATAAGATTCGGTGATGATGACGACAATATTGGTGGTGATGACGGCGATGAAGAGAAATTGTGCTTGTCATTTCCTGTAGTCCCAAGACACGTTTCATGTTGTATTTGCAAATAAAGAGTGTTGTCTTCTACAACTGCTGGTGACACTTCCGTCAGGGACAAACTACACACGGCTGGGACATGGATGGTACAGCGGGAATTCTACAAGACAGCAGGAAAAGGATATAAAGCAACAAACAAAAAAAATAAACCAAATGAATTTTGTGTCACTAAAACACGCGCCAAAGCGTGTAGGCTTTTCTCCCTGTACTCGCCGCCATCGTCATCATCGACATCATCTTCCTCATGACACATTACCTTTATCGATTTGCCATTGATTTCGACTTGATTTGCATCCAACAACCGTAAATCAGCAAAGCTTACAGCTAAATGTTTTGCAGAGGCACACAGTGATCGCAATAAGGTATGTTCTGTCTGGTAACGGGTTTTTTCAACTGGGACGCTACAAAAGTAGACCGACAGGGACAGCAAACGACGCCATATTTTTGCCGCTCTTTTGACATTTCTCTTCAGTAAGGTTTGCCATTTCATGATGGAAAGATATACGAGCCAACAACGAGTCGAAATTATTAAAATTTACTACCGAAATTCGGAGTCAGTGGCCTCAACGTTAAGAGCGGAGTCAGTGGCCTCAACGTTTATGGTCGTCATAATCGTCCTGGCAAATCAACAATTGAGCGTCTAGTTGAAAAATTTGAATCCGCAGGCAAAATGTTCCCGTTCCAGTGAGACAAAGAAGTGCCCGTAGTGTCGAGAATATTGCTGCCGCTGAGGCTTCAGTTGAAGAAAGCCCAAATGTGTCTCTCACACGTCGTTCTCAAGCGTTGGGCATCTCTGTGACGTCGTTGTGGCGAATTTTGCGAAAAGATCTTGGCCTACATCCTTACAAGATCAAATTGACGCAAGAACTGAAGCCGCTTGACCACCAGAAACGTCGTATGTTCGTGAATTGGGCTGAGCAACAGCTTGAAAATGATTCGGATTTTCATCGAAAAATTATCTTCAGCGATGAGGCTCATTTCTGGCTGAATGGCTTCGTCAATAAACAAAATATGCCTTATTGGTCAGACAGCAATCCACACGTACTCCATGAGTCATCATTGCATACCGAAAAAATTACGGTTTGGTGCGGTTTATGGGCCGGCGCTACCGTTCAATGATAACCTAATATTTTTGGCCCTAATTGGATGATATGGAGAACGTGTTATCTCACGAAATGGTCCAGTCGATTGGCCTCCTCGGTCGTGCGATTTGACGCCGCACGATGGGAAAATATGATGAAATATGCGCGCATAGAACATTAAAAACAACTATCAAAAATCATTTTTTTGGTAATGCTGTTTTATTGAGGATAACATTTAATGAAAATACCTTCAAATTATATGAAAATATCTCTTGGCGATTCCGAGTTATGACCTTTCAAATTTTGTCTTTTTTACTAATAAATGCAAATGAAATTGCGATGATAAAATATATATACTAAAATGCTTGTAGAATTCTCGTTTTTTTGGTGAAATGCGACCGGGCTTGTAACATATAATAAGGTTATATTCATCTAAATTTTTGTGTATAAAACGTATTTTTAACATCTTTAAATGAAGAGATATTTCAAAATAAAAAATATTTTTTTTTTGGTTTTTCAAAAAAATTATCCGCAGTAAATGGAAAAAGTTGTATTTTTTGGATCACGTGGGATCACTACGATATGACATAGATAAGAGAGGTGACTCAGTGGTGAATCCAACGGTACCTAGATTATCTGCGACTTTTTGCGATTATGGCCGATTTTTGTACTTTAAATATGTGCTTTTTTACTTTAAATAAAGAAAATATGTGTGGGAGCTACATCTATCTATGAACCGATTTTCCCGAAACATATGGACCTATTTTCTTGGTTCAAAAAAAATAACTTTTACAAAATTTTGGCAAAATCGGATAATAAATAAGACCGGTGCAAGTCCGTTTGCAACTTTGTAGAGTTCGACGATCAAAATTATCGATCTAATTTATATTATTATTTATATTATTAAAAACTATAAAAATATAGTTAAACGCTTCTGCAGTTTATGTATATTAGGGTGGACCGATACTTTTTTTTTTAATTTAACTTTTCTCTTACTAACAGTCGACGACCCATTGTGTAATTGCATTAGTGCAAACCTTCAGCTTTCAAAAATAATGCAGACTGCAATTTTATCCTATTTATATTGTTTTGGTTTCAATTTCCAAAACATTGCCCGGTTTTGTAGACTTTTAACGCAATTTTCACAAAAATATGTTTGAACTTCAATGGTCTATATATTTAAAACGCAGCAACACACAATTAAGTAACTCAAAGAGATTTTGAACTAAATTTTGTCAGCTTTAATATAAAATCAAGTTCACTGAATTTGGTACCATATTCTGATGTTCACACTAATTTCATGGTAACAGTAAAATAAAATCTGGGTTCACCAGTTTCTTCTCCAAAGAATTATCTTGAAGATGATATTTACCCCTTTTTTCCCATTGTGCGCCGTTAGACTATCTCCTGTGGAGCTACGTCAAGTCTATGGTCTATGGCAACAAGCCAGCGCCGATTGATGAACTTCGTACGAATATCGAACGTGAAATTGCAGCAGTATCGGCCGATTTATGCTTGAAAACCGTCGAAAATTGTGTTCAGCGTCTGGACTTCTGCAAGCGTGCCCGTGGTGGCCATGCAAAAGAAATCGAGTTCCATACATAATGGCATCGAACGTACTTTCACAGGAATAAAGAATTTCATTGATATCCAAAACCGTTTTTGTTTTATTTAAAAACAACTTTTGTAACGCTCTTATTGAAAAACCCGTTACTTACGGGAGGTGGTAGCTTGATACACTTTTCCCAGCGCTATTCAATAGATTCGATACCCTGCTTAAAGGAAGAAATGTTTGAACTCCTTAAATAGACATTAATCACAGACTCCAAATCCTCATTGTTTGTAAATCTTTTACCACCAATCCCTTTTTTCTAGTTTGGAAATAGAAAACCAGTAAGGAAAGACAGAAAGTCGGGCGGGGCCGACTATATAATACCCTACACCTCCCTTATTCACTTAATCCAAGGTGAAGTTAAAGATGATTACACAGGCGACAAAATAAACTGAAGTTGAAAAGCATGAGACGCGTTTTGAATTTCCATGGACACCCCCAAAATCCGGATTTACGCGTAAAAAAGCAAGTTTCTCGCCCTTGCGCACATAGACTCCTATAACTTTGTTAATTACACTATGCAACAAATGAACACTTTTTGAAAAATACACGGACTTGAAGTATAGGTTCGATTATACTATCAAAGGGTAGTATAACCCTATACTCGGTTTGGCGAAATTGGTGACCAATTTTTTTTATGGGCCCCCAAAGTTTCTGAAAATCAGTTGGCCACTCGAAAAAGGTGTCATCAGATTTTGTTTAGCAACTAATTCCGACTTGGTGATATCGCTTAACTATGTTTGGCAATAATGTAGCTAAGAATATGCTGAAAAAAGTTTCTTAGCATTTTTTGCGAAAAAAATTTACCGGTACTTTTTTTTTAAAAAGTGAAGGAAAAAAATATTTTTTTTTCACTTTTTTCAGCATAACTTCCGGGGACTCGTAATTTTTCTCTAGCAATGCTTGGCAAAATTGTAGCCAACGTAAATCTGAACAACTTTTGTGAACATATTAATACAATCTGAACGTGTCTAGGCACCATAAATAGTTCAAAAAACCACATTGTACCCCAAAAATTTAAGTATTTCACTGTTATGTAAGAAAAATATATTGTTTTGGTATAGGGCATGTACAGCAACTTTATAGAAAATATTAAGGCCAATATTTTTGTGGAACATTTTAACGCTCTAGCTCCCCCACATAACTGTAATTTTTGGCCCCATTTTAACAAATCGTAAAAAACACCCCTTAAAATGGGGAGAGAGGGATGAAATGTTCTACAAAAATGTTCCACATTTCTCCCACAAAAATATAGGGAGAAAGATCCTAATTTCTTTTCGGATAGATTTGTTCGGCATTTTTTTATCGTATTCAATATCTAATTTGCTTCAGACACAAAAGAGATATTCCGTCCGGTATACCAAGAAAAAAGTATAGCAAATGTGCAGAAAATCCACCTTGAGTCAAAAAATTCGTATGGCCATTTAATTATTAATTGAGCCAACTTGACTTGACATGTATATATATATACAATATATTATAAATATATATATTTTTTTGTTTGGACTATCAATCTTTGTTTACTGTTATACATAAGTGCCTTGAATAAAGAAATTTTTATCTTAAAATAAAAAGTTTTCTAATAAAAAGAATTTAGTGCTTTTTTACGCTTTTTATTTTTCGTTACGCTTTTGCTTCAGAAAAAGTTGGCATCCCTGATAATATATTTCAATTATTCACCTAGCCTTTTCACTATACTAATCTTTGTTTAAAAGTAGACTGGCGTTTACGCCACTTTCAAAATAAACAGTTTATATGTTTATTCGTCCTACAAACAAATAATTTTTTAAATTTTTTTCGACATTTTCTAGTTAAGGCAATGTTTTCACCAATTACTTTGTGAGATAACCGAGTGTTTATTTAATTTACAAAAATAGTGTATGTTGTAAGGAAAAAAGCCAACCAATCCCTTAAAAATCCGTTTGCAATTGATTGAATTATTAAAGTTGGGCGTGGAATGAAATAGATTTGGTTTACGCGACTGAACTAACTTGCATTTTTTTGTCATGAAGTAAGTGGCTGCGAAGTTCGTTCTAAAATTGCTGAATTTTTAGCAAGAAACCGTCGGATGTTTGCAATTTTTTGGCCGAAAAGAAAACGTTTTCTTGTTCCCAAAATGGGAGAGACCCATGAAAGCACGGCGTTTTGCGGAGATAAAAACCGAATCGCCGAAATGGAATTGTAAAATATCGCCTGAATTCATTATAAAACAATTTTCAATATAAGAAAGATTCCTTAGGTTTCTCTTAAGTTTTTCATATCATTAAAAATTGTCATTTTAGAGCAAAAATCGTCAGATCGTCACGTCCTATTTCTGGCTCTAAAATTCGTCAAAATTATGATAAATCGTCATTTATTGCAACACTGGATGTATGGCTCGTAGAACCGTCTTGTTGAAACCAGAGCTCACCGAGACAATACGCCTGAATTTCAGGACGCACATAGTCCGTTAACATGGTGCGATAATGGTTCCCATTGACGATAACATTCTGATTTTCCTCATTTTTTAAGAAATATGGACCAATGATTCTAGCAGCCCATAAACCGCACCCTACCATTGTTTTTAATGGATGTGATTGCAAAAAAAAAAAAGCATGTTGCAAATCGAACCTCACAATGAATCACCCGTTATAACCTAAAATGGTACAAAACTGAGTATCGTTAAATACACTGCAATGTGTTACACTTTTGGCCTTTAGCAAGTTATACTTATACATATATACCCTCGTTCAAAATATTGAGGGTATAAAATCATAACTTAAAATTCTTTTCTTCTACCAAAAGGGTATACATAATTATAATTTCGACATTTATACCTACATTTTTTCGAGCCGGTATTGTTTTCTTTGTTGTGGATGTGGCTGTAAAAAAATGGTATAAAATCTTTTTTTACGAATTTTTTTCTATATCTATAATTTGCGCTAGCAAAAAACTTTTTGTTGTTGATATAAATCTACTTTTTCTATTTTTTAATGACTGTCACTAAACCACTGTGCAAAATGGCCCATTTGTATGGGAGGTACCAAAGGGTCGTGGCAATAACGCCCATTTTGTACGGGACTATAGGTACTCTAAAAGCATTACACTTTACAAAAAGTCCAGTATTTGTGTGGACTGGAATCAAAGTTATAAGTCGTTAACTTTTGTGCAAAATGGTCCATTTGTATGAGGGGCACCAACAGGGGCATGGCAACTTCGCCCATTTTTCTCAAACCGATAGCGACGAAAAAAGTGGTAGAGCGCCCCAGTAGGTGAGTTGGTAGCGTGCTCGCCTATGAGCTTGGGGGTCGTGGGTTCGATTTCCACCAGAGGCTCTGGTCTGTCGCTGCAAACTCTAGACACATGGTCTTTGTTACCCGGCTTTACCTTGGACCGTACAATTAGAATATAAATTTACTTTGTATTGTAATTCATATAAATAAATAAATAAATAAATAAAAAAGTGGTAGTATAGAAGTTGTATAATAATACATGTGGGATGGTAACACTTACATGCGTTACGGAGTGATGATGGATGGGGGGTATATTCATTTTGTCACTCTAAATATTGTGCTGAGACCCCATAAAGTATATATGTTCTGAATCGTCGTAAAATTCTAAGCCGACTTAGCAATGTCCGTCTGTTGTAACCACACTAAAGTCTACAATAATTGAGCTAGATGATTGAAACTTGGTACACCCAGGAAAGTAATTGGTTGGAATTCGATTGTAACAATAAAAAAATAGTACTAGCAACAAAAAGTATATTGCCTACACCGTCTGTCGGTTCTGTTTATAAATAATTAGTTGAAACAACAATAATAACATGGATACGATCAAATGAAAATGTTTGCAACTAAATCGATGGTTGCATCAATCGAATTAAGATTGTTTTTTTTTTCATTGACACTCGGTTAGTTGTGGTAACCGATTTAAAATTTTCTTTATAGTACCATATAATAAATTTTTGGTTGCGACAAACAATGTTTTATTCTTGACAACAGAAATCGTATCAATAGACCAAAGATTATTATTGCAACGAATAATTGGTTACTACAACAGAAAAAATATTAATAAATAATCGTTTATTGGTTATACCAATCATTTCCCAAATGTATTTTGGGAAGTACAACCGAAAGATTGGTTGCTGTTCTTTTGCTGATACATGACAAACAAAAAATAAATTTACTCGACATAAAAAATCATCAACATTTTCTTCAAGAACGGTATAGGTAATCAAAAATAATCTCGTGTGGATAATAATGTGTGGAATGCAGAATATGTTGTGCAAAATGTTTTACATAAATAAAAAATAAAAGCAACAATCATGAAATTGAAAGCACAGGGTTAAGCGATATTTGCATAAAAGTTTTGTACTCTCGTGTACTAAAATTTGTGTCAAATATTTCCACATCTCCTAATAGTGTGTTCAATAAATAAAATAAAAATTAATGAAAACTATTTTTAATTAATTGTCGGTAGTAATGACTGACAAATTGTCAGAACAACCAATTTTTTAAAACAGTTGGTTGTGGCAACTACAACAGATAATTTAAGCCACCATTTTCGTAGTTGGCGCAACCAAATATTATTGTTGTCAAGATGGAAGCAGAAGTATACCACAACCAAAATATTGGTTGTCCTGATGGAATCGCATGATAATAGACAGAACTGTGTGTATAGATACTTCTTATAGCTGCAGATAAATCTGGAAATGGGCAATTACTAATCATTTTTTGACATAGCCCCCATATATATTTAGCATCTCCCCGGTTTGACTTGCTATGGCTATATAAATCACACATTTAAACTAATCGGGGTGAAAGTTGGCAACTGGGGTTTATTTATTTCGGAATACTCCACCCGAACTACGGTAGTCATAAGTAAATGTTTGGTCCCATACAAAGGTCCCTCTAGATTAGACTTCGTAACGGCAAAAAACCTAAAATTGCAACCAATTGGGCTGAAATTTGGTATAATTAGGTTATGTGTACCCGAAACCATTCACATTCGATCCATGGTGGAGGGTATATGAGATTGGGCATGGGCGAACTTAATCCGTATTTACTTGTTGTATACGGGTACGGACGAAGAGTTCGATAACACCCTTGTCGGGGTGGATGTTAATCTGTCAATAACCAATGATGGTAAGAATTTTACAGATTAACCTCCATCACGCTAAAGCAGCCTCAGCGGCTCTATTGATGCGCCTGTCCACATGTGCAGTAGACATCGTCCTGATACAGGAGCACTACGCAGTTGGAGGAAGGGTGTGCGGTATCAGGACACCCAACTTTAAACTGCTTGTGGCCAACTGTGAAGGCACTCCAAGAACCTGCATTTTGGCCAGGAAAGATCTAAGTATCTTTCTCCTGGCTAATTTAAGTGGTAAAGACCAAACATCTGCTAGTCTGGAGATCGGTAATCGCATATATTGGGTGGTCTCCAGTTACTTGCCTTATGAAGCTGTAGTACCGACTGTTCTATTCAGGGAAGTACTAGAAGAAGCAACGTCTGACGAGGTCGAGCTGATTGTTAGCGCAGACACGAACGTTCATCATACTATCTGCTTCGCTTCTTGAATTTATTCTAACTACCAACCTAAGTATTTGTAACATAAACCGACCTTTACAATTAAAGACAGACAAGAAGTACTAGACGTAACGTTTGCTACTGACCGGCTGTCAGACAAAATTATTGGGTGGAATGTACTGGACGACCACTCATTCTCAGATCACCATTATGTATATTGAGTTCAAACTCGCTGAAAAAGCTCCTAAACCTGCCGTCCACAGAAATGTGAGAAAGACAAAGTGGCACCTGTATGAAAAGAATTTCAAGAATGTCCTCAACTCCAAACTTCTGTACGAACCGAATGACAAAGCCGGTCTGGATAATCTGGTCGAGCATATCACCACATCATTCAATAGTTCCCTTAAAGAAGCCTGTCCATAAACAAGGTACAAGGGTAAAACTAAACCCCAATGGTGGACTTCTGAGCTAACGGCTATGAAAAAGACCTGCAACAAGCAATTCAACAAGGCTAAATCTACTGGGGTCGCTAATGTTTGGCTGCTGCTCGACACACATTTCCCGGGGAACTCTCTAACAGAACCAGAGGATCAGCAGGACCAACAAGAGTGCGAGTTGACTGCGAGCGTCGCTAACTTGTTGACTGAGAGATCCAGAATAAGATGGGCTATTAATAGCTTAGAGCCTTTCAAGTCACCTGGACCAGACGGCATCACTCCAGCAGAAATGCAGAAAACGTTGAAGTACATTATCCCCTGGCTGGAGAAAATTTATGTAGGCTGTATCAGGCTTTCATACATCCCCAATCGATGGAGGGATACCAAAGTGGTATTCATACCTAAAGCGGGGAAGATATCACACACTAGGCCAAAAGACTTCAGACCAATTAGCCTATCCTCCTTCCTATTGAAAGGTCTGGAAAGACTTTTAGATTATTTCATTAGGGAAAACCTGGATACAAAACTCCTGTAGGTGAACCAACATGCTTACAATAAGGGGAAGTCTACAGAATCAGCCCTGCACGAACTTGTGAGCACTATCGAATCGTCCCTGCATTTCAAGGAATTCAACATGGTGGCATTTCTTGACATAGAAGGGGCTTTTAACAACATTCACTCAGATGCAGTAATTGCGGCACTGTCACATCTAAAAGTTAACTCTAGTTTGATTAGACTAATTCAAAGTCTGCTCAACAGAAGACGCATAACAGCATGTCTTGGGTCCACAACTCTAACAAGGTTTGTAAACAGAGGGACCCCCACAAGGAGGAGTACTGTCTCCACTAATTTGGAACCTAGCGGTGAATGAAATCCTGCTAGATCTAGAACGTTGTGGCTGCAAGGTAGTGGCATATGCGGACGACGTTGCAATCGCAGTGAGTGGCAAATTCGAAAACGTCCTCCGAGACATTCTACAGGTGGCTCTGAACAAATTGGCTAGATGGGCCAGAAGCAGCGGTTTGGGCATAAACCCAAACAAGGCAGAATTGGTTCTCTTTACTAGGATGAATAAAGTCCCACATGTGGAGCCTCCACCTCGGATAAATGGAACAGATCTAGTCTTTTCTGAAAGTGCAAAATTTTTAGGAATAATTCTAGGTAGAAAACTGTTATTTAGACTTAACGTATTGGAACGTGTAAGGAAGGCCAACGTCGCCTTATATTCCTGCAAAAAGGCTGTAGGGTCGCGGTGGGGCCTCTCTCCTAAAATCGTCCACTGGATTTATATAGCAGTAGTTCGTCCTATACTGCTATACGGCATTGTGGTATGGTGGACGGCAACTGACAAACTAAGCATCACCAACCTACTAACAAAGGTTCAGAGAACAGCCCGCCTGAGCATAAGCGGAGCCTTAAGGATTACAGCGACCGAGTCTGTACAAGCTCTACTCCATTGACTGCCGATTAATATTGTGGCGAGAGAAGTTGCAACCAAAGCGGCAATAAGATTAAACTGCCTATCAATGTGGAGGTACAAAAACTACGGTCACATGAGGATATCAAAGTGTAGTGCTATGGTAACCGACCGAGTGGACTATATACCAACGGTGTACACCTTCGAGAGAAATTACATCACTATGATTCCCGCCAGAGATGAATGGGTTGGAAGAATACCAGGTAATAGAAACCATCTCCACTTTTACACGGATGGTTCGAAGCTTGATGAAAAGGTTGGCTTCGGAGTGCTTAGAGTGCAGAGCTTAGATTGGATATAGCTCAAAGACTACCGGTTACCTGCAGTGTCTATCAAGCCGAAATAATGGCAATATGGGAAGTGGCCAAGTGGCTGAGTCGCTACACAGTAACCAACACTGGCGTTGTAATTTACTCGGACAGCCAGGCTGCCATCAATTCTCTGGAGGCAACATCCCTAAATTCACAAACAGCCTTCGACTGCCGCAGATCTCTTAACGAAATGGCTGAGCAGTTTAATATACACCTCATATGGATGTCTGGGCTGCAAAGCTGATGAACTTGCTAGGAAAGGGACGACATTTGAAATTCTCGAAGATTTTGCATATATTGGTGCGCCACTATCCACGTGCAAGATTTGGCTTAGGCAAGAGGCAGTCAGGCAGTCCAACGACAGATGGACAGAAATCGGCACCTGCAGAGTAGCTAGACATATCTGGCCAAGGTATGACCTGAGAAGATCAAAATATCTTCTCGCACTAGAGAGGCAAAGATTGTCTACGTTAGTATCAGTTCTGACGGGACACAGCTTGATCGGCGAACACGCCAAAAGATTGGGTATTGACTCTAATGACTTCTGCCGAAGCTGTGGAGATGAGGAAGAAGTGGAGAGCATTGATCACTTGCTATGCGACTGCCCCGCTCTGAGTAAACGACGACTGGACATACTGGGGTCGGCTTTTCTAGGCAGCCTAACAGATCTTCCAGTACCGATATTCGTACTATCGACAAATTTGTATATCAAACAGGTTGGTTTCGATGAGGGGCATTTCAGCCCGTGGTAACACTAGGGACCTAAACTGGTCTATGTGAGCTTGTATAAAAAATACGGCTGCCACCCTAACCTAACATACCTGGCTATAACAATTATCTAACTAAATAAATTTCTCTTTTTAATTTCTGAAAATCCGGTATTGAGTTATGAGGGGCACCTCAATTCAACTTTTTTTCGAGACGCTTTCGCATTAATGCTGTCGTTGCCATATTTTTTTTAGCATTTTTTAATGAAAATTTTGCACAATAAACTTTGAAAGTTATACTTTTAATAGAAAAATTTTAACCGTTTTATCACAAAAAAAACATAAAAATGTGACTTTTTTGCACGAATTAACGTTACCCACGTTATCCTTAAGACACCATATTACACCAGAAAGTGTAATGCACAGCCCTTCGGAAAACATTTTGCTGCATAGTGTAGTCAGAATGTTATCAAGTTACTGGAAACTGTACTCCTGAATTAGAAAAAAACCCTCGACTGCCGCAGATATCTTAACGGGATGGCTAAACAGTTCAATATTCACCTGATATGGGTGCTGGGCCACAAAAGACATACCATACCACAATGGACTGTTTAGTGCAGAGCTTCTCAAATGGTGGTCCGCGGCCCACTGGGGGGCCGTAGCGACATATCAGGGAGGCCGTGACGTCTTGATGAAAATTATGCATTTAATTTTGATAGAAAATAATCGACATGGCGATTTTTTTAAATTCGAATCAAAGCCCGGAAACAATAAATTTAATTTTAAAAATAGAGGTTTGCCATGTTTAGAAAAAATGTAATTAGAGAAAAATTATACGAGGTTTAAAAAAGCTACTTTTAATTTTTATGGAAAATCACTTTTTTTATTCATAAACATCAATTGCGTATTTGTTGGGTACCGGGACACAACGGAGTGATTGGAAATGAACGGGCAAACAGCTTGGCTTCAAAGGGCAGATAACTTCGAGTAATAAACTTCGAAAATTGGAAACCTTTCGAAGCCACGAAAAATGAGTTGAAGCACTGGGCAGTGGTGGCTCACAAAACTGTGTGGAATAGCGCAACAGTAGCAGCAACTGCAAAGACACTGTGGGGTGACCCAAATGAATAGAAAACAAGAAGTCTTCTGAAACTAAACAAGATCGATATTAGTAAGATGATGAGTGTTCTAACGGGACACTCAAGCTTACAAGCACATCTTCATCGCATAGGACTAGCAGGAAACGACGAATGCAGGGCATGTAGGGAAAACATCGAAACGATGGAACATTTTCTGTGTCACTGCCCGGCTTTCACACATGCAAGATCCCAACATTTCGGGTCCGACATATTACCAGACTTGACTCATCTCAGAGAATATGACTGGAAGATGCTGAGAAAATTCGTGTCTAGTACCGATTTTCTGTAACTCGTGAGGTATAAAAAGATCATAAATAAGGAACGCACAACAGGCCGAAACACTGGCTTAAGTGTATGTCCATGGACATGAGACGTTTAATCGTCACCTCTCTTCAACCTAACCTAACCTAACCTATTCATAAACATAAATTTCGTCCCCATAAAAGTTAATACTCCCCAACCAGCGCTTTTTCCAATTCTGGAAACACTTCTGGTATGCGATTTTTGGTATGGCCTTAAGGTATGCTAGCATTGTTCTCTCTATCTCCTCAATCGCGGCAAAACTTACCCATCGGCAACAAAACCCATCGAACTCACACAACAGTTCTTTTGGTCATAATTTAATACTTCTGAACAAACTTAATCTAATCCAGAACCTCTGAAAACTTGGTTAGTGGTGTTCAGAGCCGTCTAGGCTCCCAGTCATAATTAAGTGCGTTGATTTAACTATCACTCAAAATTATAAATACGACTACATTGATCCATTCTCCGATAGCTAATAGTCGACAAGCACTCCAAAAGACGTCTAACATTTATATTTGTCAAAAAAAAAACAAACAAAACTGCAAAGTGGCTCACAATGTCAACATATTATGGGGAAATTTGCACCTTAACAAATAAATGGAAAAACTAAATTTTATATTCACTTTTTTAAAATTCTCGTTATCTTCACATTTCGTAGATGCTTTCGTCTAAAATCAAAGAATTTGCTAATAATTTGTTTTTTGTAATAATGTCTTATTTATAACATTTTCAAAATTTTTGGTTATCTGGGCCACGGAGCCTTCAAGATCTTGGAAGTGGGCCGTGATGCAGAACTGAGTGGTGAGAAGCTCTGGTATAGTGTAATGTCGATTTTGTTTCTGGAAAAACTGTTGCCCCACCTACGTTAAATACTAGAAAATATATGCAACTTTTAAGTAGAAATAATGAAGTCCCTCTAATTTAACATAACTTAAATTTTCAAACTTCAAAAATATGTAAAAAAGTGCAGTTTTCGGGAAAATGTCAAAGAGAATGCTGCACTTTTTCAGAAACGAAATCGCCATAAGTGATTCTGCCACTCTTAACTGCCACTCTTAACCTAACCTATGCTTCAATCTACACAAAAACAAAGTTTTTTATGTAATCAATTTAATAAATATGCACTTTCTTTCCAGACAACCTGTAACGTTTTTCAAATGATTTACTCTAGGACTAAGATTGTTTTCTTCTGAAAACACTGTGTATTGCCAGGAGCAATATTTTGCTCTTGCTGCTGCACAGCTTCCGACCTGCGGAATACACTGGTGGAGGTTGTTTTGTTCCTCTATTTTTTTTTTTTGTTTTGTGACATAGTGGGTGGCAATGGATCTTTTGATGGCTTTATATGTGTAGTTCCCTTTATTGATTGCCAGTCAACGTGTTGCACAATCTCGCACGTTTTACCTTGAGTAATTTAATATAATTTTGTTATACGGACACGACACGAATGGTAACGGTAATGGTACTGCTGCAATTGCAATTACCGGTGTGATTTTTTTCCGTAGTTGTAGATATAGACATAGTTGTTATTTGTTAATACCTCAGGATGTACGACGAGTACATGCTCTTACTATATACAGACGGGTGTATGTACATATGTCTTGTTTACACACGATGTCGTCTTATGCTTATACTTCTTCTTTATCATCTGTTATTTCCTTAGGATCCCTTTAATGACACCATAAATCTTGATGCCACATTAACGCACTCCAGGACACAAGTGGAACGAGCCAAAGCCAAAGCCACAGCACAGCCAACGAACGAACGGAGCAGTCAACGAACGAACGAACGTTGATGCAGCAGCCAAACTTAACATTTGAGGTAAGTTCTCGAACATATGTATAGTATATATATATATATACATAACTCTGTGCAACAAATAAACACTTTTTGAAAAATACACGGAATTGACAGTAGAGGTTCGTTTCTACTACCAAAGGGTAGTATAACCCTATACTCGATTAGGCGAAATTGGTGGAAATTTTTCGAAAAATATTGTCATCATTTTTTGTCCAACAGCTAATTCAGACTCGGTGATACCGCTTATCTATATTTGGTAATAATGTAGCTAAGAACATGCTGAACAAAGTTTGTTAACATTTTATGCAAAAAATGTTTTTATGTACTTTTTTTTGAAAAAGTGAATGAAAAAATATTTTTTTCAGTTTTTTCAGCATAACATCCAGGGACAATCAATAACAATAATTGCAAATTATGACGTTTTCGTATAGAAAAGTCATCAACGGTAACCTTTTTGTATAGAAAAGTCATCAACGATGACCTTTTCGTATAGAAACGTCATCAACGATGAGCTTTTCGTATAGAAAGTCATCAACGATGAGCTTTTCGTATAGAAAAGTCATCAACGACGACCTTTTCGTATAGAAAAGTCATCAGCGATGACCTTTTCGTATAGAAAAGTCATCAACGATGACCTTTTCGTATAGAAAAGTCATCAACGATGACCTTTTCGTATAGAAAAGTCATCAACGATAACCTTTTCGTATAGAAAAGTCATCAACGATGACCTTGTCGTATAGAAAAGTCATCAACGATGACCATTTCGTATAGAAAGGTCATTAACGATGAGCTTTTCGTATAGAAAAGTCGGCAGCGATGATCTTTTCGTATAGAAAACTCATCAACGATGACCTTTTAGTACAGAAAAGTCATCAATGATGACCGTTTCGTATAGAAAAGTCATCAACGATGACCTTTTCGTATAGAAAAGTCATCAACGATGACCTTTTCGTATAGAAAAGTCATCAACGATGACCTTTTCGTATAGAAAAGTCATCAACGAAAAAAGTCATTAAAGATGACCTTTTCGTATAGAAAAGTCATCAACGATGACCTTTTCGTATAGAAAGTCATCAACGATGACCTTTTCGTATAGAAAAGTCATCAACGATGACCTTTTCATATAGAAAAGTCATCAACGATGACCTTTTCATATAGAAAAGTCATCAACGATGACCTTTTCGTATAGAAAAGTCATCAACGATGACCTTTTCGTATAAAAAGTCATCAACGATGACCTTTTCGTATAGAAAAGTCATCAACGATGACCTTTTCGTACAGAAAAGTCATCAACGATGTCCTTTTCGTATAGAAAAGTCATCAACGATGACCATTTCGTATAGAAAGGTCATTAACGATGAGCTTTTCGTATAGAAAAGTCGGCAGCGATGATCTTTTCGTATAGAAAACTCATCAACGATGACCTTTTAGTACAGAAAAGTCATCAATGATGACCGTTTCGTATAGAAAAGTCATCAACGATGACCTTTTCGTATAGAAAAGTCATCAACGATGACCTTTTCGTATAGAAAAGTCATCAACGATGACCTTTTCGTATAGAAAAGTCATCAACGATGACCTTTTCGTATAGAAAAGTCATCAACGATGACCTTTTCATATAGAAAAGTCATCAACGATGACCTTTTCATATAGAAAAGTCATCAACGATGACCTTTTCATATAGAAAAGTCATCAACGATGACCTTTTCGTGTAAAAAAGTCATCAACGATGACCTTTTCGTATAGCAAAGTCATCAACGATGACCTTTTCGTATAGAAAAGTCATCAACGATGACCTTTTCGTATAGCAAAGTCATCAACGATGACCTTTTCGTATAGAAAAGTCATCAACGATGACCTTTTCGTATAGAAAAGTCATCAACGATGACCTTTTCGTATAGAAAAGTCATCAACGATGACCTTTTCGTATAGAAAAGTCATCAACGATGACTTTTTCGTATAGAAAAGTCATCAACGATGATTTTTTCGTGTAGAAAAGTCATTAACGATGACCTTTTCGTATAGAAAAGTCATCAATGATGACCTTTTCGTATAGAAAAGTCATTAACGATGACCTTTTCGTATAGAAAAGTCATCAACGATGACCTTTTCGTATAGAAAAGTCATCAACGATGACTTTTTCGTATAGAAAAGTCATAAACGATGACCTTTTCGTATAGAAAAGTCATAAACGATGACCTTTTCGTATAGAAAAGTCATAAACGATGACCTTTTCGTATAGAAAAGTCATAAACGATGACCTTTTCGTATAGAAAAGTCATCAACGATGACCTTTTCGTATAGAAAAGTCATCAACGATGACCTTTTCGTATAGAAAAGTCATCAACGATGACCTTTTCGTATAGAAAAGTCATCAACGATGACCTTTTCGTATAGAAAAGTCATCAACGATGACCTTTTCGTATAGAAAAGTCATCAACGATGACCTTTTCGTATAGAAAAGTCATCAACGATGACCTTTTCGTATAGAAAAGTCATCAACGATGACCTTTTCGTATAGAAAAGTCATCAACGAAAAAAGTCATCAAAGATGACCTTTTCGTATAGAAAAGTCATCAACGATGACCTTTTCGTATAGAAAAGTCATCAACGATGACCTTTTCGTATAGAAAAGTCATCAACGATGACCTTTTCATATAGAAAAGTCATCAACGATGACCTTTTCGTATTGAAAAGTCATCAACGATGACCTTTTCGTATAGAAAAGTCATCAACGATGACCTTTTCGTATAGAAAAGTCATCAACGATGACCTTTTCGTACAGAAAAGTCATCAACGATGTCCTTTTCGTATAGAAAAGTCATCAACGATGACCATTTCGTATTGAAAGGTCATTAACGATGAGCTTTTCGTATAGAAAAGTCGTCAGCGATGATCTTTTCGTATAGAAAACTCATCATCGATGACCTTTTAGTACAGAAAAGTCATCAATGATGACCGTTTCGTATAGAAAAGTCATCAACGATGACCTTTTCGTATAGAAAAGTCATCAACGATGACCTTTTCGTATAGAAAAGTCATCAACGATGACCTTTTCGTATAGAAAAGTCATCAACGAAAAAAGTCATTAAAGATGACCTTTTCGTATAGAAAAGTCATCAACGATGACCTTTTCGTATAGAAAAGTCATCAACGATGACCTTTTCGTATAGAAAAGTCATCAACGATGACCTTTTCATATAGAAAAGTCATCAACGATGACCTTTTCATATAGAAAAGTCCTCTTTTCGTATAGAAAAGTCATCAACGATGACCTTTTCGTATAAAAAGTCATCAACGATGACCTTTTCGTATAGAAAAGTCATCAACGATGACCTTTTCGTACAGAAAAGTCATCAACGATGTCCTTTTCGTATAGAAAAGTCATCAACGATGACCATTTCGTATAGAAAGGTCATTAACGATGAGCTTTTCGTATAGAAAAGTCGGCAGCGATGATCTTTTCGTATAGAAAACTCATCAACGATGACCTTTTAGTACAGAAAAGTCATCAATGATGACCGTTTCGTATAGAAAAGTCATCAACGATGACCTTTTCGTATAGAAAAGTCATCAACGATGACCTTTTCGTATAGAAAAGTCATCAACGATGACCTTTTCGTATAGAAAAGTCATCAACGATGACCTTTTCATATAGAAAAGTCATCAACGATGACCTTTTCATATAGAAAAGTCATCAACGATGACCTTTTCATATAGAAAAGTCATCAACGATGACCTTTTCGTGTAAAAAAGTCATCAACGATGACCTTTTCGTATAGCAAAGTCATCAACGATGACCTTTTCGTATAGAAAAGTCATCAACGATGACCTTTTCGTATAGCAAAGTCATCAACGATGACCTTTTCGTATAGAAAAGTCATCAACGATGACCTTTTCGTATAGAAAAGTCATCAACGATGACCTTTTCGTATAGAAAAGTCATCAACGATGACCTTTTCGTATAGAAAAGTCATCAACGATGACTTTTTCGTATAGAAAAGTCATCAACGATGATTTTTTCGTGTAGAAAAGTCATTAACGATGACCTTTTCGTATAGAAAAGTCATCAATGATGACCTTTTCGTATAGAAAAGTCATTAACGATGACCTTTTCGTATAGAAAAGTCATCAACGATGACCTTTTCGTATAGAAAAGTCATCAACGATGACTTTTTCGTATAGAAAAGTCATAAACGATGACCTTTTCGTATAGAAAAGTCATAAACGATGACCTTTTCGTATAGAAAAGTCATAAACGATGACCTTTTCGTATAGAAAAGTCATAAACGATGACCTTTTCGTATAGAAAAGTCATAAACGATGACCTTTTCGTATAGAAAAGTCATCAACGATGACCTTTTCGTATAGAAAAGTCATCAACGATGACCTTTTCGTATAGAAAAGTCATCAACGATGACCTTTTCGTATAGAAAAGTCATCAACGATGACCTTTTCGTATAGAAAAGTCATCAACGATGACCTTTTCGTATAGAAAAGTCATCAACGATGACCTTTTCGTATAGAAAAGTCATCAACGATGACCTTTTCGTATAGAAAAGTCATCAACGATGACCTTTTCGTATAGAAAAGTCATCAACGAAAAAAGTCATCAAAGATGACCTTTTCGTATAGAAAAGTCATCAACGATGACCTTTTCGTATAGAAAAGTCATCAACGATGACCTTTTCGTATAGAAAAGTCATCAACGATGACCTTTTCATATAGAAAAGTCATCAACGATGACCTTTTCGTATTGAAAAGTCATCAACGATGACCTTTTCGTATAGAAAAGTCATCAACGATGACCTTTTCGTATAGAAAAGTCATCAACGATGACCTTTTCGTACAGAAAAGTCATCAACGATGTCCTTTTCGTATAGAAAAGTCATCAACGATGACCATTTCGTATAGAAAGGTCATTAACGATGAGCTTTTCGTATAGAAAAGTCGGCAGCGATGATCTTTTCGTATAGAAAACTCATCATCGATGACCTTTTAGTACAGAAAAGTCATCAATGATGACCGTTTCGTATAGAAAAGTCATCAACGATGACCTTTTCGTATAGAAAAGTCATCAACGATGACCTTTTCGTATAGAAAAGTCATCAACGATGACCTTTTCGTATAGAAAAGTCATCAACGAAAAAAGTCATTAAAGATGACCTTTTCGTATAGAAAAGTCATCAACGATGACCTTTTCGTATAGAAAAGTCATCAACGATGACCTTTTCGTATAGAAAAGTCATCAACGATGACCTTTTCATATAGAAAAGTCATCAACGATGACCTTTTCATATAGAAAAGTCATCAACGATGACCTTTTCGTATAGAAAAGTCATCAACGATGACCTTTTCGTATAAAAAAATCATCAACGATGACCTTTTCGTATAGAAAAGTCATCAACGATGACCTTTTCGTACAGAAAAGTCATCAACGATGTCCTTTTCGTATAGAAAAGTCATCAACGATGACCATTTCGTATAGAAAGGTCATTAACGATGAGCTTTTCGTATAGAAAAGTCGGCAGCGATGATCTTTTCGTATAGAAAACTCATCAACGATGACCTTTTAGTACAGAAAAGTCATCAATGATGACCGTTTCGTATAGAAAAGTCATCAACGATGACCTTTTCGTATAGAAAAGTCATCAACGATGACCTTTTCGTATAGAAAAGTCATCAACGATGAACTTTTCGTATAGAAAAGTCATCAACGATGACCTTTTCGTATAGAAAAGTCATCAACGATGACCTTTTCATATAGAAAAGTCATCAACGATGACCTTTTCATATAGAAAAGTCATCAACGATGACCTTTTCATATAGAAAAGTCATCAACGATGACCTTTTCGTGTAAAAAAGTCATCAACGATGACCTTTTCATATAGAAAAGTCATCAACGATGACCTTTTCGTATAGAAAAGTCATCAACGATGACCTTTTCGTATAGCAAAGTCATCAACGATGACCTTTTCGTATAGAAAAGTCATCAACGATGACCTTTTCGTATAGAAAAGTCATCAACGATGACCTTTTCGTATAGAAAAGTCATCAACGATGACCTTTTCGTATAGAAAAGTCATCAACGATGACCTTTTCGTATAGAAAAGTCATCAACGATGACTTTTTCGTATAGAAAAGTCATCAACGATGATTTTTTCGTGTAGAAAAGTCATTAACGATGACCTTTTCGTATAGAAAAGTCATCAATGATGACCTTTTCGTATAGAAAAGTCATTAACGATGACCTTTTCGTATAGAAAAGTCATCAACGATGACCTTTTCGTATAGAAAAGTCATCAACGATGACTTTTTCGTATAGAAAAGTCATAAACGATGACCTTTTCGTATAGAAAAGTCATAAACGATGACCTTTTCGTATAGAAAAGTCATCAACGATGACCTTTTCGTATAGAAAAGTCATAAACGATGACCTTTTCGTATAGAAAAGTCATCAACGATGACCTTTTCGTATAGAAAAGTCATCAACGATGACCTTTTCGTATAGAAAAGTCATCAACGATGACCCTTTCGTATAGAAAAGTCATCAACGATGACCTTTTCGTATAGAAAAGTCATCAACGATGACCTTTTCGTATAGAAAAGTCATCAACGATGACCTTTTCGTATAGAAAAGTCATCAACGATGACCTTTTCGTATAGAAAAGTCATCAACGATGACCTTTTCGTATTGAAAAGTCATCAACGATGACCTTTTCGTATAGAAAAGTCATCAACGATGACCTTTTCGTATAGAAAAGTCATCAACGATGACCTTTTCGTACAGAAAAGTCATCAACGATGACCTTTTCGTATAGAAAAGTCATCAACGATGACCTTTTCGTATAGAAAAGTCATCAACGATGACCTTTTCGTATAGAAAAGTCATCAACGATGACTTTTTCGTATAGAAAAGTCATCAACGATGATTTTTTCGTGTAGAAAAGTCATTAACGATGACCTTTTCGTATAGAAAAGTCATCAATGATGACCTTTTCGTATAGAAAAGTCATTAACGATGACCTTTTCGTATAGAAAAGTCATCAACGATGACCTTTTCGTATAGAAAAGTCATCAACGATGACCTTTTCGTATAGAAAAGTCATCAACGATGACCTTTTCGTATAGAAAAGTCATAAACGATGACCTTTTCGTATAGAAAAGTCATAAACGATGACCTTTTCGTATAGAAAAGTCATCAACGATGACCTTTTCGTATAGAAAAGTCATCAACGATGACCTTTTCGTATAGAAAAGTCATCAACGATGACCTTTTCGTATAGAAAAGTCATCAACGATGACCTTTTCGTATAGAAAAGTCATCAACGATGACCTTTTCGTATAGAAAAGTCATCAACGATGACCTTTTCGTATAGAAAAGTCATCAACGATGACCTTTTCGTATAGAAAAGTCATCAACGATGACCTTTTCGTATAGAAAAGTCATCAACGATGACCTTTTCGTATAGAAAAGTCATCAACGATGACCTTTTCGTATAGAAAAGTCATCAACGAAAAAAGTCATCAAAGATGACCTTTTCGTATAGAAAAGTCATCAACGATGACCTTTTCGTATAGAAAAGTCATCAACGATGACCTTTTCGTATAGAAAAGTCATCAACGATGACCTTTTCGTATAGAAAAGTCATCAACGATGACCTTTTCGTATAGAAAAGTCATCAACGATGACCTTTTCATATAGAAAAGTCATCAACGATGACCTTTTCGTATTGAAAAGTCATCAACGATGACCTTTTCGTATAGAAAAGTCATGAACGATGACCTTTTCGTATAGAAAAGTCATCAACGATGACCTTTTCGTACAGAAAAGTCATCAACGATGTCCTTTTCGTATAGAAAAGTCATCAACGATGACCATTTCGTATAGAAAGGTCATTAACGATGAGCTTTTCGTATAGAAAAGTCGGCAGCGATGATCTTTTCGTATAGAAAACTCATCAACGATGACCTTTTAGTACAGAAAAGTCATCAATGATGACCGTTTCGTATAGAAAAGTCATCAACGATGACCTTTTCGTATAGAAAAGTCATCAACGATGACCTTTTCGTATAGAAAAGTCATCAACGATGACCTTTTCGTATAGAAAAGTCATCAACGATGACCTTTTCATATAGAAAAGTCATCAACGATGACCTTTTCATATAGAAAAGTCATCAACGATGACCTTTTCATATAGAAAAGTCATCAACGATGACCTTTTCGTGTAAAAAAGTCATCAACGATGACCTTTTCGTATAGCAAAGTCATCAACGATGACCTTTTCGTATAGAAAAGTCATCAACGATGACCTTTTCGTATAGCAAAGTCATCAACGATGACCTTTTCGTATAGAAAAGTCATCAGCGATGACCTTTTCGTATAGAAAAGTCATCAACGATGACCTTTTCGTATAGAAAAGTCATCAACGATGACCTTTTCGTATAGAAAAGTCATCAACGATGATTTTTTCGTGTAGAAAAGTCATTAACGATGACCTTTTCGTATAGAAAAGTCATCAATGATGACCTTTTCGTATAGAAAAGTCATTAACGATGACCTTTTCGTATAGAAAAGTCATCAACGATGACCTTTTCGTATAGAAAAGTCATCAACGATGACCTTTTCGTATAGAAAAGTCATCAACGATGACCTTTTCGTATAGAAAAGTCATCAACGATGACTTTTTCGTATAGAAAAGTCATCAACGATGACCTTTTCGTATAGAAAAGTCATAAACGATGACCTTTTCGTATAGAAAAGTCATAAACGATGACCTTTTCGTATAGAAAAGTCATCAACGATGACCTTTTCGTATAGAAAAGTCATGAACGATGACCTTTTCGTATAGAAAAGTCATCAACGATGACCTTTTCGTATAGAAAAGTCATCAACGATGACCTTTTCGTATAGAAAAGTCATCAACGATGATTTTTTCGTGTAGAAAAGTCATTAACGATGACCTTTTCGTATAGAAAAGTCATCAATGATGACCTTTTCGTATAGAAAAGTCATCAATGATGACCTTTTCGTATAGAAAAGTCATCAATGATGACCTTTTCGTATAGAAAAGTCATCAATGATGACCTTTTCGTATAGAAAAGTCATCAACGATGACCTTTTCGTATAGAAAAGTCATCAACGATGACCTTTTCGTATAGAAAAGTCATCAACGATGACCTTTTCGTATAGAAAAGTCATCAACGATGACCTTTTCGTATAGAAAAGTCATCAACGAAAAAAGTCATCAAAGATGACCTTTTCGTATAGAAAAGTCATCAACGATGACCTTTTCGTATAGAAAAGTCATCAACGATGACCTTTTCGTATAGAAAAGTCATCAACGATGACCTTTTCATATAGAAAAGTCATCAACGATGACCTTTTCGTATTGAAAAGTCATCAACGATGACCTTTTCGTATAGAAAAGTCATCAACGATGACCTTTTCGTATAGAAAAGTCATCAACGATGACCTTTTCGTACAGAAAAGTCATCAACGATGTCCTTTTCGTATAGAAAAGTCATCAACGATGACCATTTCGTATAGAAAGGTCATTAACGATGAGCTTTTCGTATAGAAAAGTCGGCAGCGATGATCTTTTCGTATAGAAAACTCATCATCGATGACCTTTTAGTACAGAAAAGTCATCAATGATGACCGTTTCGTATAGAAAAGTCATCAACGATGACCTTTTCGTATAGAAAAGTCATCAACGATGACCTTTTCGTATAGAAAAGTCATCAACGATGACCTTTTCGTATAGAAAAGTCATCAACGAAAAAAGTCATTAAAGATGACCTTTTCGTATAGAAAAGTCATCAACGATGACCTTTTCGTATAGAAAAGTCATCAACGATGACCTTTTCGTATAGAAAAGTCATCAACGATGACCTTTTCGTATAGAAAAGTCATCAACGATGACCTTTTCATATAGAAAAGTCATCAACGATGACCTTTTCATATAGAAAAGTCATCAACGATGACCTTTTCGTATAGAAAAGTCATCAACGATGACCTTTTCGTATAAAAAAGTCATCAACGATGACCTTTTCGTATAGAAAAGTCATCAACGATGACCTTTTCGTACAGAAAAGTCATCAACGATGTCCTTTTCGTATAGAAAAGTCATCAACGATGACCATTTCGTATAGAAAGGTCATTAACGATGAGCTTTTCGTATAGAAAAGTCGGCAGCGATGATCTTTTCGTATAGAAAACTCATCAACGATGACCTTTTAGTACAGAAAAGTCATCAATGATGACCGTTTCGTATAGAAAAGTCATCAACGATGACCTTTTCGTATAGAAAAGTCATCAACGATGACCTTTTCGTATAGAAAAGTCATCAACGATGAACTTTTCGTATAGAAAAGTCATCAACGATGACCTTTTCGTATAGAAAAGTCATCAACGATGACCTTTTCATATAGAAAAGTCATCAACGATGACCTTTTCATATAGAAAAGTCATCAACGATGACCTTTTCATATAGAAAAGTCATCAACGATGACCTTTTCGTGTAAAAAAGTCATCAACGATGACCTTTTCGTATAGCAAAGTCATCAACGATGACCTTTTCGTATAGAAAAGTCATCAACGATGACCTTTTCGTATAGCAAAGTCATCAACGATGACCTTTTCGTATAGAAAAGTCATCAACGATGACCTTTTCGTATAGAAAAGTCATCAACGATGACCTTTTCGTATAGAAAAGTCATCAACGATGACCTTTTCGTATAGAAAAGTCATCAACGATGACCTTTTCGTATAGAAAAGTCATCAACGATGACTTTTTCGTATAGAAAAGTCATCAACGATGATTTTTTCGTGTAGAAAAGTCATTAACGATGACCTTTTCGTATAGAAAAGTCATCAATGATGACCTTTTCGTATAGAAAAGTCATTAACGATGACCTTTTCGTATAGAAAAGTCATCAACGATGACCTTTTCGTATAGAAAAGTCATCAACGATGACTTTTTCGTATAGAAAAGTCATAAACGATGACCTTTTCGTATAGAAAAGTCATAAACGATGACCTTTTCGTATAGAAAAGTCATCAACGATGACCTTTTCGTATAGAAAAGTCATAAACGATGACCTTTTCGTATAGAAAAGTCATCAACGATGACCTTTTCGTATAGAAAAGTCATCAACGATGACCTTTTCGTATAGAAAAGTCATCAACGATGACCTTTTCGTATAGAAAAGTCATCAACGATGACCTTTTCGTATAGAAAAGTCATCAACGATGACCTTTTCGTATAGAAAAGTCATCAACGATGACCTTTTCGTATAGAAAAGTCATCAACGTATAGAAAAGTCATCAACGAAAAAAGTCATCAAAGATGACCTTTTCGTATAGAAAAGTCATCAACGATGACCTTTTCGTATAGAAAAGTCATCAACGATGACCTTTTCATATAGAAAAGTCATCAACGATGACCTTTTCGTATTGAAAAGTCATCAACGATGACCTTTTCGTATAGAAAAGTCATCAACGATGACCTTTTCGTATAGAAAAGTCATCAACGATGACCTTTTCGTACAGAAAAGTCATCAACGATGACCTTTTCGTATAGAAAAGTCATCAACGATGACCTTTTCGTATAGAAAAGTCATCAACGATGACCTTTTCGTATAGAAAAGTCATCAACGATGACCTTTTCGTATAGAAAAGTCATCAACGATGACCTTTTCGTATAGAAAAGTCATCAACGATGACCTTTTCGTATAGAAAAGTCATCAACGAAAAAAGTCATCAAAGATGACCTTTTCGTATAGAAAAGTCATCAACGATGACCTTTTCGTATAGAAAAGTCATCAACGATGACCTTTTCGTATAGAAAAGTCATCAACGATGACCTTTTCATATAGAAAAGTCATCAACGATGACCTTTTCGTATTGAAAAGTCATCAACGATGACCTTTTCGTATAGAAAAGTCATCAACGATGACCTTTTCGTATAGAAAAGTCATCAACGATGACCTTTTCGTACAGAAAAGTCATCAACGATGTCCTTTTCGTATAGAAAAGTCATCAACGATGACCATTTCGTATAGAAAGGTCATTAACGATGAGCTTTTCGTATAGAAAAGTCGGCAGCGATGATCTTTTCGTATAGAAAACTCATCATCGATGACCTTTTAGTACAGAAAAGTCATCAATGATGACCGTTTCGTATAGAAAAGTCATCAACGATGACCTTTTCGTATAGAAAAGTCATCAACGATGACCTTTTCGTATAGAAAAGTCATCAACGATGACCTTTTCGTATAGAAAAGTCATCAACGAAAAAAGTCATTAAAGATGACCTTTTCGTATAGAAAAGTCATCAACGATGACCTTTTCGTATAGAAAAGTCATCAACGATGACCTTTTCGTATAGAAAAGTCATCAACGATGACCTTTTCGTATAGAAAAGTCATCAACGATGACCTTTTCATATAGAAAAGTCATCAACGATGACCTTTTCATATAGAAAAGTCATCAACGATGACCTTTTCGTATAGAAAAGTCATCAACGATGACCTTTTCGTATAAAAAAGTCATCAACGATGACCTTTTCGTATAGAAAAGTCATCAACGATGACCTTTTCGTACAGAAAAGTCATCAACGATGTCCTTTTCGTATAGAAAAGTCATCAACGATGACCATTTCGTATAGAAAGGTCATTAACGATGAGCTTTTCGTATAGAAAAGTCGGCAGCGATGATCTTTTCGTATAGAAAACTCATCAACGATGACCTTTTAGTACAGAAAAGTCATCAATGATGACCGTTTCGTATAGAAAAGTCATCAACGATGACCTTTTCGTATAGAAAAGTCATCAACGATGACCTTTTCGTATAGAAAAGTCATCAACGATGAACTTTTCGTATAGAAAAGTCATCAACGATGACCTTTTCGTATAGAAAAGTCATCAACGATGACCTTTTCATATAGAAAAGTCATCAACGATGACCTTTTCATATAGAAAAGTCATCAACGATGACCTTTTCATATAGAAAAGTCATCAACGATGACCTTTTCGTGTAAAAAAGTCATCAACGATGACCTTTTCGTATAGCAAAGTCATCAACGATGACCTTTTCGTATAGAAAAGTCATCAACGATGACCTTTTCGTATAGCAAAGTCATCAACGATGACCTTTTCGTATAGAAAAGTCATCAACGATGACCTTTTCGTATAGAAAAGTCATCAACGATGACCTTTTCGTATAGAAAAGTCATCAACGATGACCTTTTCGTATAGAAAAGTCATCAACGATGACCTTTTCGTATAGAAAAGTCATCAACGATGACTTTTTCGTATAGAAAAGTCATCAACGATGATTTTTTCGTGTAGAAAAGTCATTAACGATGACCTTTTCGTATAGAAAAGTCATCAATGATGACCTTTTCGTATAGAAAAGTCATTAACGATGACCTTTTCGTATAGAAAAGTCATCAACGATGACCTTTTCGTATAGAAAAGTCATCAACGATGACTTTTTCGTATAGAAAAGTCATAAACGATGACCTTTTCGTATAGAAAAGTCATAAACGATGACCTTTTCGTATAGAAAAGTCATCAACGATGACCTTTTCGTATAGAAAAGTCATAAACGATGACCTTTTCGTATAGAAAAGTCATCAACGATGACCTTTTCGTATAGAAAAGTCATCAACGATGACCTTTTCGTATAGAAAAGTCATCAACGATGACCTTTTCGTATAGAAAAGTCATCAACGATGACCTTTTCGTATAGAAAAGTCATCAACGATGACCTTTTCGTATAGAAAAGTCATCAACGATGACCTTTTCGTATAGAAAAGTCATCAACGATGACCTTTTCGTATAGAAAAGTCATCAACGTATAGAAAAGTCATCAACGAAAAAAGTCATCAAAGATGACCTTTTCGTATAGAAAAGTCATCAACGATGACCTTTTCGTATAGAAAAGTCATCAACGATGACCTTTTCATATAGAAAAGTCATCAACGATGACCTTTTCGTATTGAAAAGTCATCAACGATGACCTTTTCGTATAGAAAAGTCATCAACGATGACCTTTTCGTATAGAAAAGTCATCAACGATGACCTTTTCGTACAGAAAAGTCATCAACGATGACCTTTTCGTATAGAAAAGTCATCAACGATGACCTTTTCGTATAGAAAAGTCATCAACGATGACCTTTTCGTATAGAAAAGTCATCAACGATGACTTTTTCGTATAGAAAAGTCATCAACGATGATTTTTTCGTGTAGAAAAGTCATTAACGATGACCTTTTCGTATAGAAAAGTCATCAATGATGACCTTTTCGTATAGAAAAGTCATTAACGATGACCTTTTCGTATAGAAAAGTCATCAACGATGACCTTTTCGTATAGAAAAGTCATCAACGATGACCTTTTCGTATAGAAAAGTCATCAACGATGACCTTTTCGTATAGAAAAGTCATAAACGATGACCTTTTCGTATAGAAAAGTCATCAACGATGACCTTTTCGTATAGAAAAGTCATCAACGATGACCTTTTCGTATAGAAAAGTCATCAACGATGACCTTTTCGTATAGAAAAGTCATCAACGATGACCTTTTCGTATAGAAAAGTCATCAACGATGACCTTTTCGTATAGAAAAGTCATCAACGATGACCTTTTCGTATAGAAAAGTCATCAACGATGACCTTTTCGTATAGAAAAGTCATCAACGATGACCTTTTCGTATAGAAAAGTCATCAACGATGACCTTTTCGTATAGAAAAGTCATCAACGATGACCTTTTCGTATAGAAAAGTCATCAACGATGACCTTTTCATATAGAAAAGTCATCAACGATGACCTTTTCATATAGAAAAGTCATCAACGATGACCTTTTCGTATAGAAAAGTCATCAACGATGACCTTTTCGTATAAAAAAGTCATCAACGATGACCTTTTCGTATAGAAAAGTCATCAACGATGACCTTTTCGTACAGAAAAGTCATCAACGATGTCCTTTTCGTATAGAAAAGTCATTAACGATGAGCTTTTCGTATAGAAAAGTCGGCAGCGATGATCTTTTCGTATAGAAAACTCATCAACGATGACCTTTTAGTACAGAAAAGTCATCAATGATGACCGTTTCGTATAGAAAAGTCATCAACGATGACCTTTTCGTATAGAAAAGTCATCAACGATGACCTTTTCGTATAGAAAAGTCATCAACGATGAACTTTTCGTATAGAAAAGTCATCAACGATGACCTTTTCGTATAGAAAAGTCATCAACGATGACCTTTTCATATAGAAAAGTCATCAACGATGACCTTTTCATATAGAAAAGTCATCAACGATGACCTTTTCATATAGAAAAGTCATCAACGATGACCTTTTCGTGTAAAAAAGTCATCAACGATGACCTTTTCGTATAGCAAAGTCATCAACGATGACCTTTTCGTATAGAAAAGTCATCAACGATGACCTTTTCGTATAGCAAAGTCATCAACGATGACCTTTTCGTATAGAAAAGTCATCAACGATGACCTTTTCGTATAGAAAAGTCATCAACGATGACCTTTTCGTATAGAAAAGTCATCAACGATGACCTTTTCGTATAGAAAAGTCATCAACGATGACCTTTTCGTATAGAAAAGTCATCAACGATGACTTTTTCGTATAGAAAAGTCATCAACGATGATTTTTTCGTGTAGAAAAGTCATTAACGATGACCTTTTCGTATAGAAAAGTCATCAATGATGACCTTTTCGTATAGAAAAGTCATTAACGATGACCTTTTCGTATAGAAAAGTCATCAACGATGACCTTTTCGTATAGAAAAGTCATCAACGATGACTTTTTCGTATAGAAAAGTCATAAACGATGACCTTTTCGTATAGAAAAGTCATAAACGATGACCTTTTCGTATAGAAAAGTCATCAACGATGACCTTTTCGTATAGAAAAGTCATAAACGATGACCTTTTCGTATAGAAAAGTCATCAACGATGACCTTTTCGTATAGAAAAGTCATCAACGATGACCTTTTCGTATAGAAAAGTCATCAACGATGACCTTTTCGTATAGAAAAGTCATCAACGATGACCTTTTCGTATAGAAAAGTCATCAACGATGACCTTTTCGTATAGAAAAGTCATCAACGATGACCTTTTCGTATAGAAAAGTCATCAACGATGACCTTTTCGTATAGAAAAGTCATCAACGTATAGAAAAGTCATCAACGAAAAAAGTCATCAAAGATGACCTTTTCGTATAGAAAAGTCATCAACGATGACCTTTTCGTATAGAAAAGTCATCAACGATGACCTTTTCATATAGAAAAGTCATCAACGATGACCTTTTCGTATTGAAAAGTCATCAACGATGACCTTTTCGTATAGAAAAGTCATCAACGATGACCTTTTCGTATAGAAAAGTCATCAACGATGACCTTTTCGTACAGAAAAGTCATCAACGATGACCTTTTCGTATAGAAAAGTCATCAACGATGACCTTTTCGTATAGAAAAGTCATCAACGATGACCTTTTCGTATAGAAAAGTCATCAACGATGACTTTTTCGTATAGAAAAGTCATCAACGATGATTTTTTCGTGTAGAAAAGTCATTAACGATGACCTTTTCGTATAGAAAAGTCATCAATGATGACCTTTTCGTATAGAAAAGTCATTAACGATGACCTTTTCGTATAGAAAAGTCATCAACGATGACCTTTTCGTATAGAAAAGTCATCAACGATGACCTTTTCGTATAGAAAAGTCATCAACGATGACCTTTTCGTATAGAAAAGTCATAAACGATGACCTTTTCGTATAGAAAAGTCATCAACGATGACCTTTTCGTATAGAAAAGTCATCAACGATGACCTTTTCGTATAGAAAAGTCATCAACGATGACCTTTTCGTATAGAAAAGTCATCAACGATGACCTTTTCGTATAGAAAAGTCATCAACGATGACCTTTTCGTATAGAAAAGTCATCAACGATGACCTTTTCGTATAGAAAAGTCATCAACGATGACCTTTTCGTATAGAAAAGTCATCAACGATGACCTTTTCGTATAGAAAAGTCATCAACGATGACCTTTTCGTATAGAAAAGTCATCAACGATGACCTTTTCGTATAGAAAAGTCATCAACGATGACCTTTTCGTATAGAAAAGTCATCAACGAAAAAAGTCATCAAAGATGACCTTTTCGTATAGAAAAGTCATCAACGATGACCTTTTCGTATAGAAAAGTCATCAACGATGACCTTTTCGTATAGAAAAGTCATCAACGATGACCTTTTCGTATAGAAAAGTCATCAACGATGACCTTTTCATATAGAAAAGTCATCAACGATGACCTTTTCGTATTGAAAAGTCATCAACGATGACCTTTTCGTATAGAAAAGTCATGAACGATGACCTTTTCGTATAGAAAAGTCATCAACGATGACCTTTTCGTACAGAAAAGTCATCAACGATGTCCTTTTCGTATAGAAAAGTCATCAACGATGACCATTTCGTATAGAAAGGTCATTAACGATGAGCTTTTCGTATAGAAAAGTCGGCAGCGATGATCTTTTCGTATAGAAAACTCATCAACGATGACCTTTTAGTACAGAAAAGTCATCAATGATGACCGTTTCGTATAGAAAAGTCATCAACGATGACCTTTTCGTATAGAAAAGTCATCAACGATGACCTTTTCGTATAGAAAAGTCATCAACGATGACCTTTTCATATAGAAAAGTCATCAACGATGACCTTTTCATATAGAAAAGTCATCAACGATGACCTTTTCATATAGAAAAGTCATCAACGATGACCTTTTCGTGTAAAAAAGTCATCAACGATGACCTTTTCGTATAGCAAAGTCATCAACGATGACCTTTTCGTATAGAAAAGTCATCAACGATGACTTTTTCGTATAGAAAAGTCATCAACGATGACCTTTTCGTATAGCAAAGTCATCAACGATGACCTTTTCGTATAGAAAAGTCATCAGCGATGACCTTTTCGTATAGAAAAGTCATCAACGATGACCTTTTCGTATAGAAAAGTCATCAACGATGACCTTTTCGTATAGAAAAGTCATCAACGATGATTTTTTCGTGTAGAAAAGTCATTAACGATGACCTTTTCGTATAGAAAAGTCATCAATGATGACCTTTTCGTATAGAAAAGTCATTAACGATGACCTTTTCGTATAGAAAAGTCATCAACGATGACCTTTTCGTATAGAAAAGTCATCAACGATGACCTTTTCGTATAGAAAAGTCATCAACGATGACCTTTTCGTATAGAAAAGTCATCAACGATGACTTTTTCGTATAGAAAAGTCATCAACGATGACCTTTTCGTATAGAAAAGTCATAAACGATGACCTTTTCGTATAGAAAAGTCATAAACGATGACCTTTTCGTATAGAAAAGTCATCAACGATGACCTTTTCGTATAGAAAAGTCATGAACGATGACCTTTTCGTATAGAAAAGTCATCAACGATGACCTTTTCGTATAGAAAAGTCATCAACGATGACCTTTTCGTATAGAAAAGTCATCAACGATGATTTTTTCGTGTAGAAAAGTCATTAACGATGACCTTTTCGTATAGAAAAGTCATCAATGATGACCTTTTCGTATAGAAAAGTCATCAATGATGACCTTTTCGTATAGAAAAGTCATCAATGATGACCTTTTCGTATAGAAAAGTCATCAACGATGACCTTTTCGTATAGAAAAGTCATCAACGATGACCTTTTCGTATAGAAAAGTCATCAATGATGACCTTTTCGTATAGTAAAGTCATCAATGATGACCTTTTCGTATAGAAAAGTCATCAACGATGACCTTTTCGTATAGAAAAGTCATCAACGATGACTTTTTCGTATAGAAAAGTCATCAACGATGACTTTTTCGTATAGAAAAGTCATCAACGATGACGTTTTCGTATAGAAAAGTCATCAACGATGACTTTTTCGTATAGAAAAGTCATCAACGATGATTTTTTCGTGTAGAAAAGTCATTAACGATGACCTTTTCGTATAGAAAAGTCATCAATGATGACCTTTTCGTATAGAAAAGTCATTAACGATGACCTTTTCGTATAGAAAAGTCATCAACGATGACCTTTTCGTATAGAAAAGTCATCAACGATGACCTTTTCGTATAGAAAAGTCATAAACGATGACCTTTTCGTATAGAAAAGTCATCAACGATGTCCTTTTCGTATAGAAAAGTCATCAACGATGTCCTTTTCGTATAGAAAAGTCATCAACGATGACCATTGTCATTAACGATGAGCTTTTCGTATAGAAAAGTCGGCAGCGATGATCTTTTCGTATAGAAAACTCATCAACGATGACCTTTTAGTACAGAAAAGTCATCAATGATGACCGTTTCGTATAGAAAAGTCATCAACGATGACCTTTTCGTATAGAAAAGTCATCAACGATGACCTTTTCGTATAGAAAAGTCATCAACGATGTCCTTTTCGTATAGAAAAGTCATCAACGATGACCATTTCGTATAGAAAGGTCATTAACGATGAGCTTTTCGTATAGAAAAGTCGGCAGCGATGATCTTTTCGTATAGAAAACTCATCAACGATGACCTTTTAGTACAGAAAAGTCATCAATGATGACCGTTTCGTATAGAAAAGTCATCAACGATGACCTTTTCGTATAGAAAAGTCATCAACGATGACCTTTTCGTATAGAAAAGTCATCAACGATGACCTTTTCATATAGAAAAGTCATCAACGATGACCTTTTCGTATAGAAAAGTCATAAACGATGACCTTTTCGTATAGAAAAGTCATCAACGATGACCTTTTCGTATAGAAAAGTCATAAACGATGACCTTTTCGTATAGAAAAGTCATCAACGATGACCTTTTCGTATAGAAAAGTCATGAACGATGACCTTTTCGTATAGAAAAGTCATGAACGATGACCTTTTCGTATAGAAAAGTTATCAACGATGACCTTTTCGTATAGAAAAGTCATCAACGATGACCTTTTCGTATAGAAAAGTCATCAACGATGACCTTTTTCGTGTAAAAAAGTCATCAACGATAACCTTTTCGTATAGCAAAGTCATCAACGATAACCTTTTCGTATAGAAAAGTCATCAACGATGACCTTTTCGTATAGCAAAGTCATCAACGATGACCTTTTCGTATAGAAAAGTCATCAACGATGACCTTTTCATATAGAAAAGTCATCAACGATGACCTTTTCGTATAGAAAAGTCATCAACGATGACCTTTTCGTATAGAAAAGTCATCAACGATGATTTTTTCGTGTAGAAAAGTCATTAACGATGACCTTTTCGTATAGAAAAGTCATCAATGATGACCTTTTCGTATAGAAAAGTCATTAACGATGACCTTTTCGTATAGAAAAGTCATCAACGATGACCTTTTCGTATAGAAAAGTCATCAACGATGACCTTTTCGTATAGAAAAGTCATAAACGATGACCTTTTCGTATAGAAAAGTCATCAACGATGACCTTTTCGTATAGAAAAGTCATAAACGATGACCTTTTCGTATAGAAAAGTCATCAACGATGACCTTTTCGTATAGAAAAGTCATCAACGATGACCTTTTCGTATAGAAAAGTTATCAACGATGACCTTTTCGTATAGAAAAGTCATCAACGATGATTTTTTGATGATTTTTTGATGACCTTTTTCGTGTAAAAAAGTCATCAACGATGACCTTTTCGTATAGCAAAGTCATCAACGATGACCTTTTCGTATAGAAAAGTCATCAACGATGACCTTTTCGTATAGAAAAGTCATCAACGATGACCTTTTCGTATAGAAAAGTCATCAACGATGACCTTTTCGTATAGAAAAGTCATCAACGATGACCTTTTCGTATAGAAAAGTCATCAACGATGACCTTTTCGTATAGAAAAGTCATCAACGATGACCTTTTCGTATAGAAAAGTCATCAACGATGATTTTTTCGTGTAGAAAAGTCATTAACGATGACCTTTTCGTATAGAAAAGTCATCAATGATGACCTTTTCGTATAGAAAAGTCATCAATGATGATCTTTTCGTATAGAAAAGTTATTAACGATGACCTTTTCGTATAGAAAAGTCATCAACGATGACCTTTTCGTATAGAAAAGTCATCAACGATGACCTTTTCGTATAGAAAAGTCATCAACGATGACCTTTTCGTATAGAAAAGTCATAAACGATGACCTTTTCGTATAGAAAAGTCATCAACGATGACCTTTTCGTATAGAAAAGTCATAAACGATGACCTTTTCGTATAGAAAAGTCATCAACGATGACCTTTTCGTATAGAAAAGTCATGAACGATGACCTTTTCGTATAGAAAAGTCATCAACGATGACCTTTTCGTATAGAAAAGTTATCAACGATGACCTTTTCGTATAGAAAAGTCATCAACGATGATTTTTTCGTGTAGAAAAGTCATTAACGATGACCTTTTCGTATAGAAAAGTCATCAATGATGACCTTTTCGTATAGAAAAGTCATCAATGATGACCTTTTCGTATAGAAAAGTCATCAATGATGACCTTTTCGTATAGAAAAGTCATCAATGATGACCTTTTCGTATAGAAAAGTCATCAACGATGACTTTTTCGTATAGAAAAGTCATCAACGATAACCTTTTCGTATAGAAAAGTCATCAACGATGACCTTTTCGTATAGCAAAGTCATCAACGATGACCTTTTCGTATAGAAAAGTCATCAACGATGACCTTTTCGTATAGAAAAGTCATCAACGATGACCTTTTCGTATAGAAAAGTCATCAACGATGATTTTTTCGTGTAGAAAAGTCATTAACGATGACCTTTTCGTATAGAAAAGTCATCAATGATGACCTTTTCGTATAGAAAAGTCATTAACGATGACCTTTTCGTATAGAAAAGTCATCAACGATGACCTTTTCGTATAGAAAAGTCATCAACGATGACCTTTTCGTATAGAAAAGTCATCAACGATGACCTTTTCGTATAGAAAAGTCATCAACGATGACCTTTTCGTATAGAAAAGTCATCAACGATGACCTTTTCGTATAGAAAAGTCATCAACGATGACCTTTTCGTATAGAAAAGTCATCAACGATGACCTTTTCGTATAGAAAAGTCATCAACGATGACCTTTTCGTATAGAAAAGTCATCAACGATGACCTTTTCGTATAGAAAAGTCATCAACGATGACCTTTTCGTATAGAAAAGTCATCAACGATGACCTTTTCATATAGAAAAGTCATCAACGATGACCTTTTCATATAGAAAAGTCATCAACGATGACCTTTTTCGTGTAAAAAAGTCATCAACGATGACCTTTTCGTATAGCAAAGTCATCAACGATAACCTTTTCGTATAGAAAAGTCATCAACGATGACCTTTTCGTATAGCAAAGTCATCAACGATGACCTTTTCGTATAGAAAAGTCATCAACGATGACCTTTTCATATAGAAAAGTCATCAACGATGACCTTTTCGTATAGAAAAGTCATCAACGATGACCTTTTCGTATAGAAAAGTCATCAACGATGATTTTTTCGTGTAGAAAAGTCATTAACGATGACCTTTTCGTATAGAAAAGTCATCAATGATGACCTTTTCGTATAGAAAAGTCATTAACGATGACCTTTTCGTATAGAAAAGTCATCAACGATGACCTTTTCGTATAGAAAAGTCATCAACGATGACCTTTTCGTATAGAAAAGTCATCAACGATGACCTTTTCGTATAGAAAAGTCATAAACGATGACCTTTTCGTATAGAAAAGTCATCAACGATGACCTTTTCGTATAGAAAAGTCATAAACGATGACCTTTTCGTATAGAAAAGTCATCAACGATGACCTTTTCGTATAGAAAAGTCATCAACGATGACCTTTTCGTATAGAAAAGTTATCAACGATGACCTTTTCGTATAGAAAAGTCATCAACGATGATTTTTTCGTGTAGAAAAGTCATTAACGATGACCTTTTCGTATAGAAAAGTCATCAATGATGACCTTTTCGTATAGAAAAGTCATCAATGATGACCTTTTCGTATAGAAAAGTCATCAATGATGACCTTTTCGTATAGAAAAGTCATCAATGATGACCTTTTCGTATAGTAAAGTCATCAATGATGACCTTTTCGTATAGAAAAGTCATCAACGATGACCTTTTCGTATAGAAAAGTCATCAACGATGACTTTTTCGTATAGAAAAGTCATCAACGATGACTTTTTCGTATAGAAAAGTCATCAACGATGACTTTTTCGTATAGAAAAGTCATCAACGATGACCTTTTCGTATAGAAAAGTCATCAACGATGACCTTTTCGTATAGAAAAGTCATCAACGATGACCTTTTCGTATAGAAAAGTCATCAACGATGACCTTTTCGTATAGAAAACTCATCAACGATGACCTTTTAGTACAGAAAAGTCATCAATGATGACCGTTCGTATAGAAAAGTCATCAACGATGACCTTTTCGTATAGAAAAGTCATCAACGATGACCTTTTCGTATAGAAAAGTCATCAACGATGACCTTTTCGTATAGAAAAGTCATCAACGATGACCTTTTCGTATAGAAAAGTCATCAACGATGACCTTTTCGTATAGAAAAGTCATCAACGATGACCTTTTCGTATAGAAACGTCATCAACGATGAGCTTTTCGTATAGAAAGTCATCAACGATGAGCTTTTCGTATAGAAAGTCATCAACGATGAGCTTTTCGTATAGAAAAGTCATCAGCGATGACCTTTTCGTTTAGAAAAGTCATCAGCGATGACCTTTTCGTTTAGAAAAGTCATCAGCGATGACCTTTTCGTATAGAAAAGTCATCAACGATGACCTTTTCGTATAGAAAATATCTTTTCATAGGGCAAATTAATATAACATTTTCGTAAAATAATTCTTCCGATCAACGAGGAAACACTCAACTTCGGTACATTCGTAGTGAATTGTCATCAATTATTACATTTGCATAGAAAATACATCAGATATGATATTTTTCTTATGGAAATGTAATCAACCATGTTCTTTTCTTAGAGAAAAGTCAAGAATTAATATTTTTTCGGAAAGAATCTTCTAAGATTATGTTTTCTTCTAGAAATACAATAGAAATGTCTTGAATTGAGATGACCATATGCTACGCAATATGAAATAAAATGTATGTAATTGAAAAATTAATATTTTAACAATATTGCTAACTTATTTCTATATAATACATATGTAAATTATATTTGTGTTTCAACGTTTATGCTAAACGTTCTCTCCTGTCTATACTGCAAAAATTACTTACCAATTTCCAGGAAAACTATGCACATCTTATGTATATGCAATTAACTGAACACATTTTCTTTACTACAAATATGCTATACGAGTACTTATACTTGCAGACTTCTGACAATAAATTATCTCATTACCTAAACAATAATATTCATTACCTTTGGTATTCTTAACTAATTTACATAACAATTTTATATCTTGCTGCATTTTGGAAATTTTCAATTAGGTTTTGCAAATTGGTTCTTGAACTAAAGTGCCTTAGCTTAGGCACTCTTGTTTGCTCTGCACTTTCATCCCTATGTTATGCTACACATAATTGCAAATAAACATAAAGCAAAAATATATTCAGCCAAATGAAGTATTGGATACATGCCTATTGCAAAATTTTTTATACGAGTATGTCGATATGGTAAAATTAACGATTTCAGAAAATAAGTATGCAGGTATTGTCTCTCCACTTGGAGAAACCTAATTAATGAATGCGTGCTGTGTATTACAGTGGAGCGAAGTAAATGAAAACTAACTAAAATCGATAAATTACGACTTCTACATAAATGACTTAACAAAACCAGAAAATTGTAAAGATAATCATGTGGAGGAAGTTCAAAGTGAAACATCCATTATGGTGAAATTATTCTATGAATTAAAGTACTGAAGTAAAGGACAGTTTCTTTCCCTGAAATATATACAGAACTTTTCTTTGGAACGACAAAGTTATTCTGTGTTTAATGAACATTTTTTTTTCAGTGTACGCAGTGCATTTCCTGTTTTGTTTAACTTGTTTCAATGGCTACGTTTCCAGAAAAAGTACTCAACGTTACCAACTGAAACCTTACATTAGGCAATAGTTTTTGTTATTCACTCACAGCCCTAGGTTATGTTAGTTTTAATTAATTTTCAAAGAATGACTTGTAGTTTCTGGAAAAAAATGTCAATGCTGTCATATTTCCGTACCTTTCAATATGATTCGATCAAGAATATGTATGTGTGTACATGTTCATCATTCGAAGGAAAAACTAAATATAAGCTCTCTTTTAGCCTTTCATCTGAAGTCTAACGATAAGCAAAATTACATATTACAATGCCGTTGTGGTTATCAATATACATATCTGCAAAATACGTTTGAGGTGGACAATACTTTAGTTTCATATAATATAGCATTTAAATACCGGTTCTGCCCGGTTGTCGTTTAACACCGCATTATTTCGGAGAAATTTTCTATAAATACAAAATTTCGGAGAAATTTTCTATAAATACAAAATTTCGGAGAAATTTTCTATAAATACAAAATTTCGGAGAAATTTTCTATAAATACAAAATTTCGGAGAAATTTTCTATAAATACAAAATTTCGGAGAAATTTTCTATAAATACAAAATTTCGGAGAAATTTTCTATAAATACAAAATTTCGGAGAAATTTTCTATAAATACAAAATTTCGGAGAAATTTTCTATAAATACGAAATTTCGGAGAAACTTTCTATAAATACAAAATTTCGGAGAAATTTTCTATAAATACAAAATTTCGGAAATATTTTCTATAAGTACAAAATTTCGGAGAAATATTCTATAAATACAAAATTTTGGAGAAATTTTCTATAAATACAAAATTTCGGAGAAATTTTCTATAAATACAAAATTTTGGAGAAATTTTCTATAAATACAAAATTTCGGAAATATTTTCTATAAGTACAAAATTTCGGAGAAATATTCTATAAATACAAAATTTTGGAGAAATTTTCTATAAATACAAAATTTTGGAGTAATTTTCTATTAATTAAAAATTTCGGAGTAATTTTTTATAAAAACAAAATTTCGAAGAACAAATTTCGGAGATATTTTCTATAAATTAAAAGTTTCGGAGAAATTTTCTATAAATAAAAAAATTCGGAGAAATTTTTTATAAAAACAAAATTTCGAAGAAATTTTCTATAAAAACAAAATTTCGAAGAAATTTTCTATACATACAAAATTTCGGAGAAATACAAAATTTCTCTCAAATATTCTATTAATAAAAAAATTCTCAGAAATATTCTACAAATACAAAATTTCTCGGAGATTTTCCAAAAATACAAAATTTCTCAGAAATTTTTTATAAATACAAAATTTTTCAGAAATTTTTTTATAAATACATACAAAATTTTTCAGAAATTTTCTATAAATACAAAATTTCGGAGTAATTTTCTATAAATAAACAATTTTGGAGAAATTTTCAGTAAATAAACAATTTTGGAGAAATTTTCAGTAAATAAAAAATTTCGCAGAAATTTTCTATAAAAACAAAATTTCGGAGAAATTTTCTATAAATACAAAATTTTGGAGAAATTTTCTATAAATACAAAATTTCGTACAAATTATGCTACACATAATTGCAAATAAACATAAAGCAAAAATATATTCAGCCAAATGAAGTATTGGATACATGCCTATTGCAAAATTTTTTATACGAGTATGTCGATATGGTAAAATTAACGATTTCAGAAAATAAGTATGCAGGTATTGTCTCTCCACTTGGAGAAACCTAATTAATGAATGCGTGATGTGTATTACAGTGGATCGAAGAAAATGAAAACTAACTAAAATCGATAAATTACGACCTCTACATAAATGACTTAACAAAACCAGAAAATTGTAAAGATAATCATGTGGAGGAAGTTCAAAGTGAAACATCCATTATGGGGAAATTATTCTATGAATTAAAGTTCTGAAGTAAAGGACAGTTTCTTTCCCTGAAATATATACAGAACTTTTCTTTGGAACGACAAAGTTATTCTGTGTTTAATGAACATTTTTTTTTCAGTGTACGCAGTGCATTTCCTGTTTTGTTTAACTTGTTTCAATGGCTACGTTTCCAGAAAAAGTACTCAACGTTACCAACTGAAACCTTAGTTTAGGCAATAGTTTTTGTTATTCACTCACAGCCCTAGGTTATGTTAGTTTTAATTAATTTTCAAAGAATGACTTGTAGTTTCTGGAAAAAAATGTCAATGCTGTCATATTTCCGTACCTTTCAATATGATTCGATCAAGAATATGTATGTGTGTACATGTTCATCATTCGAAGGAAAATCTAAATATAAGCTCTCTTTTAGCCTTTCATCTGAAGTCTAACGATAAGCAAAATTACATATTACCATGCCGTTGTGGTTATCAATATACATATCTGCAAAATACGTTTGAGGTCGATAATACTTTAGTTTCATATAATATAGCATTTAAATACCGGTTCTGCCCGGTTGTCGTTTAACAGCGCATCATTTCGGAGAAATTTTCAATAAATACAAAATTTCGGAGAAATTTTCAATAAATACAAAATTTCGGAGAAATTTTCTATAAATACAAAATTTCGGAAATATTTTCTATAAGTAAAATTTCGGAGAAATATTCTATAAATACAAAATTTCGGAAATATTTTCTATAAATACAAAATTTCGGAAATATTTTCTATAAGTACAAAATTTCGGAGAAATATTCTATAAATACAAAATTTTGGAGAAATTTTCTATAAATACAAATTTCGGGGAAAATTTCAAAAATACAAAATTTCGGAAATATTTTCTATAAATACAAAATTTCGGAAATATTTTCTATAAGTACAAAATTTCGGAGAAATATTCTATAAATACAAAATTTTGGAGAAATTTTCTATTAATAAAAAATTTCGGAGAAATTTTCTATTAATAAAAAGTTTCGGCGATATTTTCTATAAATAATAAATTTCAGAGAAATTTTCGATAAAAACAAAATTTCGAAGAAATTTTCTATAAATACAAAATTTCGGAGAAATACAAAATTTCTCAAATATTCTATTAATAAAACATTTCTCAGAAATATTCTACAATTACAAAATTTCTCGGAGATTTTCCAAAAATACAAAATTTCTCAGCAATTTTCTACACGTACAAAATTTCTCAGAAATTTTCCATAAATACAAAATTTTTCAGAAATTTTCTATAAATAAAAAATTTTTTCAGAAATTTTCTATAAATAAATTTTTTTTGGATATTTTCGGAGAAATTTTCTATAAATACAAAATTTCGGAGAAATTTTCCATAAATAAACAATTTCGGAGAAATTTTCAATAAATAAAAAATTTAGGAGAAGTTTTCAATAAATAAAAAATTTTGGAGAAATTTTCTATAAAAACAAAATTTCGAAAAAAATTTCTCTAAAATCAAAATTTCGGAGAAATTTTCTATAAATACAACATTTCGGAGAAATTTTCTATAAATACAAAATTTTGGAGAAATTTTCTATAAATACAAATTTCGGAGAAATTTTCTAAAAATACAAATTTCGGAGAAATTTTCTATAAATACAAAATTTCGGAGAAATTTTCTATAAATACAAAATTTCGGAGAAATTTTCTACAAATACAAAATTTCGGAGAAATTTTCTATAAATACAAATTTCGGAAAAATGTTCTATAAATACAAAATTTCGGAGAAATTTTCTATAAATACAAAAATTCGAAAATATTCTACAAATACAAAATTTCTCGGAGATTTTCCAATAATACAAAATTTTTCAGCAATTTTCTATACGTACAATATTTCTCAGAAATTTTCTTTACGTACAAAATTTCTCAGAAATTTTCTATAAATACAATAATCATAAAAAAATTTCGGAGAAATTTTCTATAAAAACAAAATTTCGGAAAAATTTTCTATAAAAACAAAATTTCGGAGAAATTTTCTGTAAATACAAAATTTCGGAAAAAGTTTCTATAAATACAAATTTTCGGAGAAATTTTCTATAAATACAAAATTTCGGAGAAATTTTCTATAAATACAAAATTTCGGAGAAATTTTCTATAAATACAAAATTTCGGAGAAATTTTCTATAAATACAAAATTTCGGAGAAATTTTCTATAAATACAAAATTTCGGAGAAATTTTCTATAAATACAAAATTTCGGAGAAATTTTCTATAAATACAAAATTTCGGAGAAATTTTCTATAAATACAAAATTTCGGAGAAATTTTCTATAAATACAAAATTTCGGAGAAATTTTCTATAAATAAAAAATTTCGGAGAAATTTTCTATAAATACAAAATTTCGGAGAAATTTTCTATAAATACAAAATTTCGGAGAAATTTTCTATAAATACAAAATTTCGGAGAAATTTTCTATAAATACAAAATTTCGGAGAAATTTTCTATAAATACAAAATTTCGGAGAAATTTTCTATAAATACAAAATTTCGGAGAAATTTTCTATAAATACAAAATTTCGGAGAAATTTTCTATAAATACAAAATTTCGGAGAAATTTTCTATAAATAAAAAATTTCGGAGAAATTTTCTATAAATACAAAATTTCGGAGAAATTTTCTATAAATACAAAATTTCGAAGAAATTTTCTATAAATACAAAATTTCGAAGAAATTTTCTATAAATACAAAATTTCGGAGAAATTTTCTGTAAATACAAAAAAATTCGGGGAAATTTTCTATAAATACAAACAATTCGGAGAAATTTTCTATAAATATAAAACATTTCGGAGAAATATTCTATAAATACAAAAAAATTCTGAGAAATATTCTATAAATACAAAAAATTTATGAGAAATTTTCTATATATTAAACTTAAATAAACAATTTCTGAGAAATTTTGTATTATTAGAAAATTTTGGACAGATTTTATTTTTATAGAAAATTCGGACAAATTTTTTATTTATAGAAAATTTCGGACAATTTTTGTATTTATAAAAAATTCGGGAGAAACTTTGTATTTATAGAAAGTATTGGAGACATTTTGTATTTATTGAAAATTTCATTTCTACAAATTAAAACTTTTTCTAATGGTACTTCCTAGATAAATTCATCAATCTACTCATATTTCAATATTTGTATTTTAGCTCTTAAATTTTAGTCGGCATGATGGTTTATATTATAATTGGAAAAAATGTGAGAAATTTTCTATAAATACAAAATTTCGGAGAAATTTTCTATAAATACAAAATTTCGGAGAAATTTTCTATAAATACAAAATTTCGGAGAAATTTTCTATAAATACAAAATTTCGGAGAAATTTTCTATAAATAAAAAATTTCGGAGAAATTTTCTATAAATAAAAAATTTCGGAGAAATTTTCTATAAATACAAAATTTCGAAGAAATTTTCTATAAATACAAAATTTCGAAGAAATTTTCTATAAATACAAAATTTCGAAGAAATTTTCTATAAATACAAAATTTCGGAGAAATTTTCTGTAAATACAAAAAAATTCGGAGAAATTTTCTATAAATACAAACAATTCGGAGAAATTTTCTATAAATATAAAAAATTTCGGAGAAATATTCTATAAATACAAAAAAATTCTGAGAAATATTCTATAAATACAAAAAAATTATGAGAAATTTTCTATATATTAAACTTAAATAAACAATTTCTGAGAAATTTTGTATTATTAGAAAATTTTGGACAGATTTTATTTTTATAGAAAATTCGGACAAATTTTTTATTTATAGAAAATTTCGGACAATTTTTGTATTTATAAAAAATTCGGGAGAAACTTTGTATTTATAGAAAGTATTGGAGACATTTTGTATTTATTGAAAATTTCATTTCTACAAATTAAAACTTTTTCTAATGGTACTTCCTAGATATATGCGAAAATTCATCAATCTACTCATATTTCAATATTTCTATTTTAGCTCTTAAATTTTAGTCGGCATGATGGTTTATATTATAATTGGAAAAAATGTGTTCATTATTTATTGTAATGAACTACTTCTGTTTCGATTTTCTGGTTTAATAAAAATATATTCAATGTTTGTGTACGCGTATTAAGTTAGCGATTGACGCCTTAGTCTATGCAATAGTTTTTTTATTTACACTTACATACAACCCCAGCATATGCTACTTTGACTGCCTTTCCAAGTAAAGCAATTCATAATAAGAATTGCAAATTTCCGAGAAATGGTTTTGGCTTCTATGTTTTCATATAAAAAAAACGAAAATAATCAAATTTCTGAGAATAGAGTTATTTCTGACACATTTTTTAGTTTATTTTAAAATCTATGTTTGAATCAAATATATGAAGTCGAATAAAAACTACGTACTTCCAGTTAATCATTCATCGTAAATCTAAATATAGATAATATTTTATGCTGTATTTCATCTGAAGCCAATTGAAGTGTGTATCAATTTAGCTGGAAAATTCCTTTGACCTGGGCTATACTCCAGTTTCATATCATATGGATTTATTAAATATTGTTGAACCGCTTCCAATGAAAAGTTGGGGAAAAAATTTAATACACATTACCTAAAACAATATTTCAATGCGTATACCTAAACAGAAATGCCATGTACTGTCTTATCTAATTGTGTTATGTATTCTTTGAACTTCGCTACCTCAAAGTAGGCAGTATTTTTGCCAATCTCTTTCCTGCGAATGATGTGCAACACATTATGAAAAATCAGTCGGCAGTAATGTTGGCAATTTTCCAATTTCATTGATAATATATGCACAATTCAGTCAAAGTAATAGCTCTGCCCCCAATTGTTGTGGCATGAAAACTGTTCTGCGAAGTGAGAAGTAGCCAATGCTCTTCGTTTGAACTTCTCTATCATATGCTATGGTATGCTACACATTAGAGGGGCTTCAAAAAAAAGTTCAGATGTTCAAAGCTGGTATGCGATTGTTCAATTAAGAGCAATCTGTCATCAAAATAACCTCTGAAATCTCGTTGTTCTTTAATAGAATTGCCAGTGTTATTAATATTTCATCAACATCAATCAGCAATTTTGCATCAGCATTCAAAGAAATGAAATATTTTGGGAATATATGCCGAATTTTCATATAAGTTTTGAACATTTTGAGAACTTGTTCACCTCCTCCCTCACAAATGAAGCGACTCTAATTCACATTGTACCTAATGATGAAATGGCAATTATTTCGCAAAATGAAATCAGGAAATGTACATCCATCGGATGCAGAAAATTTCTCATAACAAACATTACTGCATTCAAAGGTTTCCTTGGAAATGTATGGTTATGAATACCAGTACGCACAATTACTTATAATTGATTTGCTCTTTCGTTGTCCTATCCCTTATACTTAGAGTATGGCATACGAAAATAATTTATCCACAAATTCATATTCAGTATTTTAGAGAACTTTTCCAATACGAGTAACTGTAGTCTGACAAAGATTTAGCAGAATGTTTCTACCGTACTGCCGATCTATTTCTCACACAAAAACTACCAATTTCCATATTAATTTCCAATTTCTCACAATGTTATGAGGGTACATTTTAGTCGATTTATTCAACCGAAATATTCCGAATTTTTCATTTCGTTTTGTCTTAAAACCTTAAACCAAATAAACGTTTTGGCAACTTTAAAACAAGTAATATTTTCTGGTAAATTCATATGAAGTAAACAAACTGTTTTGTTTTGTGAACTTCAATAATTGCTGTTGCTGAGTAAACCTCAAAGTACAAAGTATTTCAAAGAAATGTCTCTCAGTGTTGTACGCATAACTAGGTGTGTAGTAGTAGTCTTATTTTGTGAATAAATGTGCCTGTGTGCAAAGGACACACTTCAGAATTTTAATGGCTCCTAATTAGGGTTGCCAGACACCGTATTCGAAAAGTCGGGATAACCGAGACTTAAAAGCGGGATTTGTCGGGACAAATAAAAAGATAATATTTTATTGGTTTTGGCATTTAAAAAAAAACTCATTACAGTTTCAATAAAAGTCTAACATAAGAATATTCAAAATTACTTATATACACTATAGGTCAATATTATGTTTGCCACAAATACTTTCTTTGTGTTATTCTTCACGAAACGGTTTGAAACGGTTGGATGTGAACTATACACGCTGAAAAAATCGCTTCTGTAGTATATTGTCCCAAACATATTCGGCTTGAAACATATATATGTTTATGGTACACTCTAAAAATATAATATTTGGTACACACAAAAATTGTGTATTTGGGAAGATGTTATTCTAAACAAATATTTGTTTGCATCCCAATGTGACTGTTATTTCCGAAACAAATATTTATTTGCATTAAGTATTCATAAAATACATAAATTGTTTTAAAATTTTCAGTAATTCAAATTTAAATTTTTAGAAATGTTTAATGTTCGTAAAAATAATAATTGAAATCGTAAAATCTTAGATCAATATAAAGTATGTACTTAGAGGATTGGCAACTAATGATGGCTTGAAATACTCAGAAATTTGAAATGATTGTTTTAAAAAGGAGTTTTTACTGCATATGGTATCATAACTGGGAGGTACAATTTGAAACCAAGAAGAAATTAAAAATGAAATTCGAAAAAGGCAGCAAAAGTTTTGGAAATATTTTTTAAATAAAATATCTTTGGAAAAATTGTTAAATAATAATTTTATTTGTACTTAAACACATTTTTTATTTGAGAAATTTAGTTTGCAAATATTATTTGTTGAAAAATAATAATATATGCGTTCCAAATATATTATATTGATTTTCAAATAAAATTTATTTGCAAATAAATATAAAATATTTAAAAATTGGTGTTCCAAATATATTTTGTTTCGATTCAAACATATCAAAAAAGCCGATTTTGCCCCCTGTAGCTTCTATAGGGCTTATGGGCCAATTAGGACGAAACATATATATATATGGGATATAAATCTAAATCTGAACCGATTTTCGTCAAATTGAGCAAAGTTGTTCTCTGGATAAAAAACTCTGCCATGCTAAATTTCAAAAGAATTGCATGTAAAATACAGTTTTAATAACTAATGAGCTATAACTAATGATATATAACTAAATCTGATTCTTAGTCGATCGGTATACGTTAAGGTGGGTCTAGCTGTAGCATTTCTATGTCTGACAAACATCTGCCATGAAACAAGGGTATAAATATCCGTGGCAATTCTTTACAAATAGCTCGAAGTTTGCAGTAGTCGATGCACAACATGTCATAGGACACTGCATTTAAAATTTGTATAACTTTTGAAATTTCTACCAAATTCACCCACGTTAATAGCTATTCTTTTAGACAAGTTGCTGAATTCGTTCAAAATTTACATTTCTTGAAAGATGAAAGATTAGTGACGGAAAAATTACAAATGTACATAACAAGTACATATGAAAATAGCAATTTCTTGTACTTTCTTTATTATTTTTTTACTGCGCTTTTATTTTCCATAGTGTAGAGAGTAAATGGAAAAAAGTCGGGATTTCCCCCCTAAATTACTTCAATAATCGGGACTCTGTAAATACCCGAAAAGTCGGGAAGATCCCGACGAATCCCGACCGTCTGGCAACCCTACTCCTAATAGTGACTGTGAAGAGGAAATAATTATTTTCCACCAATTTAGACCAAAGCACTAAACACAGACACACGCACACAAGGAAGGAACTAAGGAATGATTTAAGCCAACTCATTAAATGACAGAGAAGTTCCGTGAATGCCAGTGTGTATTTGTGTGAGTGCGTGAACACGGGATTCTATGTGCCACAATTACTGTGAAGCCATAAATAACTACATCAGCAACAAGCCTTGTTCTTGTCGCTGTTGTTGCTTATCTTTGTGAACAATGGAATTGCTGTTATAACAATGTTAACATTACGGCGAACAGTGTTATCCTTTGGCATTTTCTCATTAAATATTTAGTTTTATTTTTTTTTGTGGCGCATGCCTACTATATAGTCTATGCGTTTAGTCAGTTAAGCACGGTACTATGTTCCCGTTTCACGGTGAAATCCCATACAAAAACCAAAGTTGTGAAAAAATGAGTGAAATTTTTTCATTTGTGGTACTGTGTTTATTTCAACGTGAGAAATTGACATTTTGCGCCGCTACAAATTAATTGAACGCCGCCACAAATTGAAGCCGCCAGCATTGTACTCCTATTTATTTATATTTATATTTGTCCGCGAGAAATTCAACTGTTGTAAATATTATCAATAAAATTTCCTAATAAAGAATACTAAATTAAATTATCTGAAACAATGAAGACTAATGAAAAGCTTTGGAACGGATAATAATTATGTGTATATGGAATAAACGAGAAGAGCGACATTCCGATTGGATAGCAAAGCAATAAATGTGCAAAACACTGGACGGACATGTAACTATATGTAATAATGTGAAATTTGTCTTGTAATTACATATGTACATTTACGTTTGTATGTTTAGAACAATCGTGACGAAAAGCCTGGAAAAATATTGTGGACGGCTATCGCTACCGAACCAGTAAGACAATGGAATTGGGTAGTGCCTGTGATCATGTTTTAAATGGTTATAAAGAACATAGTGAGTTCTTGCCAACCATAAAAGTTGGAAGAAGAAATTCCGTTTATGGATGGAAGTATAATTTGTATAAGTCAACAAATATAATGCAAATCCTTAAAAATAATAACAAAACATCTTTTTCCGTTCATCAAAACATCATTTAATTTATTTATATTCGTACAACAGTAGGAAATTATTTTGTTATTAGTAACATTGTATTACCCTGGTGCCTCACAAGCATCTCCATCGTATGTATAACATTAGCACAATTATCTTCAAAAATATTTCCTTTCTGCAATTTAAATTAAATATTTTCTAAGTCGGCATTATTTCATTTAATTGTTTATTGATTATAATTTAAACTCGTGTTTGTTTTCAAGAAAAGCAAAAAGGAAAAAATGCACATGCTTCATATAAAAGTGACATTTCGACACACACACTTCAAAAATGTAATGCGACTTTAGTAAAAATGCGTTCCATTTTTCAACTTGAAATAAAATTTTGTGGAATTTTTTCAAGCTGAAAAAACATAGTACCCACCTTTAGGTATTTTTCTTATATATATTTTTCTGAAATGAGTTACGCATTTTTAAATTGCCTATAAAACCGCTATTTTTTCGCGAATCACCCTTTTTTTCAGAGGAGATGTGTTTCAGGGTATCCTAAGGGAATATGAAAAAAACGCGTTTTTAAAAATATGGTTAGTTACGTACGGCCTTTCTGAATTAGGCTAACGATATACAGATATACGGGTGGCTGATATGTATTGCAACCAAATTCAGGTTGCTATCATTTCTAAACCGCTAGTCTGATAGCTGACAGATTTATTTCAGTGACAGTTCATTTTATTGTTTACAAGCTTACAAAAGCATTTTGATCTATTGCAGTCAGAAAAAAAGTTATTCGTGATGGAATTCAAGCGTGATAGTGTGATTGCTTTATATTTGGGTGGAAAAACACAAGTTGCTATCGTTACAGCCCTCCAGCATTTAAATGTGAATAAATCTTTTGCTTCTCGTACCATTGCTCGTTACCGTGATACTGGCAGTGTTGCATCGCGTCCAAAAAGTGGACGAAATAAAACGGTAACAACACCAGAAATGATGTGAAAAGTGAAGGCCAGATTTCATCGAAATCCACGCCGCAGTTGTAGAAAAATTGCTCGTGAGCTGAACATATCGCGAGAACGGATACAACACATATTAAAAAATGAGCTTGGACTAAAGCCTTTGAAGTTCCAAAAAGTGCAAGAGCTCACCGATGCACAAAAAAAAGTTAGACTGGAAAGAGCCAAGGAGTTGCTTCGCTTGCACGAAAGTGGCCAGTTACCGAATTTGGTTTTCTCCGATGAGAAGCCATTCCAAATTGAGCAGTTTGTGAACAAACAAAATGATCGGGTTTACTTGCCAAAGAGGTCAGCGGAAAATTTACACCTTCGATTGGCCACCAGAACTCAAGCGCCGCCGATGGTAATGGTGTGGGCCGCCGTAACGGCCGATGGTCGCTCCGAGCTCGTATTCATCGACCATGGGGTCAAAATAAATGCCGAATATTATCGGGAAAATGTCCTAAAGACAGTATTGAAGCCCTGGGCAGACAAACATTTCGGCCGCAGACCATGGACATTCCAACAGGACTCAGCACCATCGCACTCAGCACGCGTCAACCAAGAATGGCTTAAAAAGGAGGTTCCTCGCTTCATTTCTACCGCACAATGGCCACCAAGATCTCCGGATCTCAATCCGTTGGACTTTTGCGCCTGGGGCATTTTAGAGAAAATCATCTCAAGACGGCGCTTCGCCGGGAATGGACCAAAATACCGCAGAGCCACTTTCGTGCAGCGTGTGATGGCTTTGTCGGCCGTTTGAAGGCCATAATTCGTGCCAAAGGTGGCCAATTCGAACAAATCTAAACTGTTTCTAAAATGTTATGTTATTTCCGACATTTTTTGCTTTTGAACAATAAAATTAAAAAAAATAAATAAAAAACAAGTAAGAATGTTTCAGTCGGGTAAACCGACTAAGGGAGAACCTCACTTTGTGAGTAATGTAATATTGAATATTCCACGAATTATTCTGTTAGATTCTATGGTAGGTACCAGAACGGGTTTAACAAATACACCTATTTTTCGCTGAATAGTAGATGCTTTAAATACATTGCACTGCGCCGAATTATAAGGGTTTTTTGCATTGGTTTATTAACGTTATGAGATATTAAATTTTGGTATGATTTGGAAATTTTGTGTGGGAGGTACAAAATGGGGCGTGGTGATAACGGCCATTTTTTACAGGGCTATAGACACTTCAAAAGAGTTACACTGTGCAAAATGTTGTGGCATTTTCGTGCATTGGTACTCATGTTGTGAGCTCTTAACTTTTTGTGCAAAATTGTACCTTTGTGTGGGAGGTACAAAAAGGGGTGTGGCAATAGCGTCCATTTTTCACAGGGCTATAGACACTATAAAAGCATTACACTGTAGAAAATTTCAAGTATTTTTATACACTCGTATTAATGTTATAAGCTGTTAACTTTTGTAGCAAAATGTTACCTTTGTGTGGGAGGTACCAAAAGGGGCGTGAATATAACACCCATTTTTCACTGGACTGTAGGCCATATAAAAACATTACACTGTGCAAAATTTCAAGTATTTTTATACACTGGTATTAATGTTATAAGCTGTTAACTTTTGCTGCAAAATGGTGCATTTGTGTGGGAGGTACCAAAAGGGGCGTAGCAACTTGGCCCATTTTTCTCGAGTTGATAGCAACTAATAAACTAATGCTATGTGTGGAATTTCAAAAGATTCGAATAAGTAGTATATCAGTTATTAAAGATTCAATATCTTACAACATTTTAACACTTTGTGGGGGAGGTACTAGAAGGAGTGGACCAATATGGCCCATCTTCGAACTTAACCGGAGATAGAAAAAAATATTACCACGTACCAAATTTGAAGTTAATCGGTTACTCCTTTCGAGAGTTATCGTGCGCACCAGCCAGCAGACAGACAGACAGACAGATAGACAGACAGACAGACAGACAGACAGACAGACAGACAGACAGACAGACGGACAAACATTGCTCATTCGTCTTAAAATGACCCAAAACGAATATCCGCCGAACATACTTAGGGTCTTAGATCACTCCTTCGATGTGTTACACTTTTTTTCGTAGCAAATGATATATACCCTCGTCACACTAAAGTGAGGGTATAAATATATCGCTTTACTTTGTTGCATTACATATCAGCCACCCTGTATATCATTTGCTACGGAAAAAAGTGTAACTCATCGAAGGAGTGGTCTAAGACCCCAAGTATGTTCGGCGCATATTCGTTTTGGGTCATTTTAAGACGAATGAGCAATGTCCGTCCGTCCGTCTGTCTGCTGGCTGGTGCGCACGATAACTCTCGAAAGGAGTAACCGATTGACTTCAAATTTAGTATGCGGTAATATTTTTATCTATCTCCAGATGAGTTCGAAGATGGGCCATATTGGTCTACTCCTTCTGGTACCTCCCACACAAAGGGTTAAAATTGAGTGAAATATTGATTCTTTAATAACTTCTATACTACTTATTCGAATCTTCTGAAATTCTACACATAATATTAGTATATAAGTCGCTATTACCACGAGAAAAATGGGTGAAGTTGGCATGCCCCTTTTGGTACCTCACACACAAATGGACCATTTTGCATCAAAATTTAACTGCTTATAACTTTAATACAAGTGCATAAAAATGCTTGAAATTGTCTACAGTATAATGTTTTGTAGCGCCTATAGTCCGGTAAAAAAATGGACATAATTGTACAGCCCCTTTTAGTACCTCCCACACAAATGGACCGTTTCGTACCAAAAGTTAACGGCTTGTAACTTTAATACCAGTGCATACAAATGCTTTAAATTGTGTACAGTGTGATGCTGTTATAGTGCCTATAGTCCTGTAGAAAGTCGGCGTTATCACCACGCCCCTCCCTCCCACACAAAATGACTAAATCATACCAAAATTACATAGCTCGTAACTTTAATATACCAGTGCACATAAACGCTTATAGTTCGGCACAATGCAATGTATTTAAGAATCTACTGTTTACCGAAAATTAGGTGTATTTGGAAAAACCCCTTCCGGTACCTCCCACACAAATTGACAGATTTATTAGTGTAATGTTATATATATTATATTACTCACAAAGTGAGGGTATACCTTAGTCGGTTTACCCGACTGAAACTTTTTTACTTGTTTAAAGAAAAAAACACAGAAAATTCAAATTGAATGGGGAATGTTTATTATCATTTGAAAGAACATTCTTCGGCATTTATTTTTTGAAGATTATGTCTATTAAATGTTGGCCGCGGCTACGTATCACATGGTCCTTCCGTTGAGTCCAATTTTCGAGCATTTCGTTCGAGCATTTCGACTGGTAATTGGCGAATGACACGCGTGATGTTTTGCTCCAAGGCCTGAATCGATGCGGGTTTGTCTGCATAAACTTTAGACCTTACATATCCCCACAGGAAAAAGTCTAACGGTGTTATATCACACGATCTTGGTGGCCAATCGACCGGCCCAAAACGTGACATTATCTGCTCACCAAAGTGTTCTCTCAATAAATCCATTGATTGATGCGATGTGTGGGTAGTGGCGCCGTCTTGTTGAAACCAAATGTCGCCGAAATCACGAGCTTCAATTTCAGGCATCAAATAGTCGGTTATCATGGCACGATAACGGTCGCCATTGACGGTTACGTTCTCACCGGCATCATTTTTGAAGAAAAATGGACCGATGATTCCGGTACGTCGGATCGGGAATCGGTCAATGGCAAAAAGATAGCTCTTAACGAGAGCTAAAATATTGCTCATGGGTGTCAAGGTCGTGGGTCGACTGGAAAGTGTTTCTTTACGGATTATAAAAAAAATGGACTTAGCGCAATTGGCGAACGATTATTTTAATAATAAAACTGAATAATTTGTAAACGTTGTTCAGGCGTAAGTATTTCCATGATGAAATGCCAAACAATACTTAACAATAATAACATGACAGCATGACACGACCCACACGTGATCTGTCAAAAAAAGGCTATTGAAAAGAGTTTTTTTTCTTAGATCACCCTATATTTACATACATATACCCTAATTTATTTCATTTTTCCTTAACTGTATAGTGACGGCAGAGAAAACTACCATAACTGTGAAATAACGGGTGATCCAAGTAGAGATACTTTTTTCAATAGCCTTTTTTGACAGATCACGTGTGAGTCGTGTCATGCTGTCATGTTATTTTTGTTAAGTATTTTTTTGGCGTTTCATCATGGAAAGTCTTACGCCTGAACTACGTTTACAAATCGTTCAACTTTATTACGAAAATTCACGTTCTGTGAGGAATGTGTTTCGTGCACTTCGCTCAACTTATGGTCAACATAATCGGCCTACTGAGCGTACTATTCGCAACACCATCACCCATCTTGAGACCCAGCATTCATTATTGGATAATATTCGACCGAAGAGACCACGTCCAGCACGCAGTGAAGAAAATGTAGCGGCCGCAGCTGAGAGTGTACACGAATACCGTGGAGAGTCGATTCGGCGCCGTTCGCAGCAGCTCGGACTGACGTATGGAACGATTTGGCGCATTTTACGTCGAGATCTTAAATTGAAAGCATACAAAATACAGCTTGTGCAAGAACTGAAGCCGCCCGACCATCCCAAGCGACATCGCTTCGCTCTATGGGCTCTTGAAAAGTTCCAAGAAGATCCGACGTTTTCGATTCAAATTTTGTTCTGGCTCAATGGGTATGTAAACAAGCAAAATTGCCGCATTTGGGACGAAGAGCAACCTGAAGAGATTCAAGAGCTGCCACTTCATCCAGAAAAAACAACGGTTTGGTGTGGTTTGTGGGCCGGTGGAATTATCGGTCCATATTTCTTCAAAAATGATGCCGGTGAGAATGTAACCGTCAATGGCGACCGTTATCGTGCCATGATAACCGACTATTTGATGCCTGAAATTGAAGCTCGTGAACTCGGCAACATTTGGGTTCAACAAGACGGCGCCACTTCGCATCAATCAATGGATTTATTGAGAGAACACTTCGGTGAGCAAATAATTTCACGTTTTGGGCCGGTCGATTGGCCACCAAGATCGTGTGATATAACACCGTTAGACTTTTTCCTGTGGGGATATGTAAATTCTAACGTTTATGCGGACAAACCCGCTTCGATTCAGGCCTTGGAGCAAAACATCACGCGTGTCGTTCATTCGCCAGTGCTCGAACGAGTCATCGAAAATTGGACTCAACGGATGGACCATCTGAGACGTAACCGCGGCCAACATTTGATAGACATAATCTTCAAAAAAAATAAATGCCAAAGAATGTTCTTTCAAATGATAATAAACATTCCCCATTCAATTTGGATTTTCTGTGTTTTCTTTAAAAAAGTAGGGAACCTCGAATTATTATCGTTTTAATTTAAACATTCCTGTCAAATTTTTATGCAAATTAGCTTAAGGCATGTATTAACTGCATGTATTTCTTATAAGCTTAAAATTCTTTAAATTATTGTAGCATATCATAAGGCTGTAACTAAAAGTAAAATGCTAAGGTTTGCAGTTTAACTAATTAAAATTCCAAAAATGTAAACATTCGTCGTTATCAAAACATTTATAACCTTCAAATTCTTTAATTTATTATAGCATATCATAAGGATGCAACTAAAAGTAAAATCATTGCCTATGGTAAAGTTTGCAGGTGAACAAATTAAAGTTTTTCAAATACTGGAATGTAAACACATATCATTATGGTTCTTAGGCAGATTTAATTAAATTACACTATGCAACAAACATTAGGCACAAAAACTTTTTAATATAAACGGTGATTTTTTGGCATCTTTCTTTTTGGCAGCTCAGCTGTTTTCGTGGTTTCATCTTTTACATTGAATTATATAGACCGTTTTATGGACTCTAATATAGATTTCATACATTTCTCTAAATCTTACGTGTTTTTATTTAAATCAAATCCGAAAGCTCTTAAAAAATTACTCGTTTTATCATTTGGCAAATGTGGCAATTTGTGTGGAAGGTACCAAATGGGGCGTGTCAACATGCCAATTTTTTTCAAGGTGTTAATATCAAATAAACTATTAATATATGTGGATTTATAGAAGTTTCGGATAAGCAGTATTCAAATTTTTCGAGTATCAATATTTCACTAAATTTAACCCTTTGTTGGGGAGGTATTAGAAGGTGTAGACCAATATGTTCCAGCTTCTAACTTAGCCTGAGATAGAAAAAAATATTACCACATACCAACCATGAAGTCAATCGGTTACTCCTTTCAACTGTTATCGTATGCATCAGCCAGACAGTCGGACGGACACTGCTCAAATCACTTGTAACACGGATTCCGCCAAACGTACCTATGGTCTTAGGTCACTACTTTCATGTGTTACAATTTTTTTCGTAGCAAATAATACAGGGTTTTTCAGTTTTCTTTGAAAAAAAACACACTTATTGTTAAGGAAATTCAAAAGTTTTTTATTTAATGTGAAGTACAATCGATACAATTAAGTTATAAATAAAACATCATTCAAATGGCCTCCACGACTTCTTCTGCAGGAACGAATTCGATGAACCCAATTTTCGAGTACTTTTCCACTAAATCAAGTCGTATGTCATGAATGGCACGTTCAATATTGACTTGTAAAGCTTGAAGAGGGTCTGGTTTATATCGAAAGACCAATTTCTTCAAATAACTCCACAAGAAATGGTCTAATGGTGTTAAATCACAACTTCTTGGAGGCCATTCAATATCACAATTTCTCGAAATAATCGAATCTCCAAACTTTCCTCGCAACAATACATTTGTTTTATTTGCTGTGTGGCACGTAGCCACAATCGGTCAATGGCAAAAAGATAGCTCTTAACGAGAGCTAAAATATTGCTCATGGGTGTCAAGGTCGAAGGTCGACTGGAAAGTGTTTTTTTGGATTAAAAAAGTGTAAATGTGCTCCGAATCCCGGACCAATTCGACCAGTACGATATCAAACGCGTAATATTAAGGGCAGGAAACGGTTCGCAGTTTAAACATTTTAAAATAAAAAAAGGGATTATTTTAATATGTCTATGTCACAATGACATGACGGTTCAATGTTACGCAGCATCACATTTGATACCAATTTAATGTTTCCTATCTGATCGTTAAACTAGTCCCAAATGGTCCTCTATTAAGGAGTGTATAACACTAGTGTATTTCTACTAAGGGGTAGATAACCCAACTTACCTCTGCTAAGGAGTAACTCAATTGGCCGTCTACTAAGAAGTGGATAACACGGCTAGACCTCTACTAAGCAGTAGAAAAACCAACTGATATTTTACTACGTAGTATACTTATATAATGCAACTGATCATCTACTAATGATCATCTCCTAAGGAATAGATAAATCAATTGGCCCGTCTACTAAGTTTTAAATAGTCCAACTGATCGTCTACTAAAGAGTAGATAATCCATCTGGTGTCGTCTACTAAGGAGTATATAACCCAAGTTGTCATCTTCTAAGGAGTAGATAACACAACTAAGGTATTGATAACCCAAATGGCTCCTACCTAAATAACCTAACTGGCCATATACTTAGGGCTGGATAAACCAACTGGTCGTCTGCTAAGGAGTTGATAACCCAACTAGTTATATACTAAGACACAACTAAGTTGTTGATAATCCAAACGGCGACTACTAAGAATAAATAACCTAATTGCCAATCTACTTAGGATTGGATAACCCAACTGGTCGTCTGGTAAGGAGTAGATAACCCAACTGGCCGTCTACTAAGGAGAGAATATAATTCATCTTGCCGCCGACTAATGAGAAAATAATCCAACTGGGAATATATAAGTCAACTGGTCCTATAGAGTAGATAACCCAACCTTTCATCAACTTAGGATAACATACCTCAACTATCCGCCAAATATCCTGACCGGTCATCTACTAAGGTATAATCCAACTGGTCTTCTACTAAGCAGTATATAAACCAAATAGTCCTTTAATAAGGAGTATATAACCCAACTGGACCTGCTAAGGAGTAGATAATCCAACTAACAAGAAGAAGATAGTGCAACTGATCGCCAACTAAGGAGTATATAACGCAAGTCGCGCTTACTAGGGAATAGATAACCATTTGGTTCTATGCTAAGGAGTAGATACCCAACAGGTCGTCAACTAAAGAGCAGAAAATTCAACTGTGCCGACTACTAAGGAGTTAGTTAACTGGTCAACTACTTAGGATTAAATAAACCAACTGGTTGTCTGCTAAGGAGTAGCTAACCCAACTGGGCCTCTACTAAGTTGTAGATAAATCAAAAGTTCGTAAACTAAGAGCTGATTTCTATGAGGCACTTGCCAACATCGCCAATTTTTCGAGGTTTGAATGACAAATGTGGCAATTTGTGTTGAAGGTACCAAATGGGGCGTGTCAACTTGCCTATTTTATTCAATGTGTTAATATCAGATAAACTATTAATGTGTGGATTTACAAAAGATTCGGATAAGAAGTATAAAATTTTTTGGAGTATCAACATTTCACTAAATGTTAACTCTTTGTTGGGGAGGTACTATTAGGAGTGGACCAACATGCGGACTTAGCCGGAGATAAAAAGAATATCACCACATCCGAAATATAAAGAAAATCGGTTACTCCTTTCGAGAGTTATCGTTGGCATCAGCCAGACAGAGGGACGGACACTGCTCAAATGACTTGTAAAACGGATTTCCGTCAAACATACTTAAGGTCTTAGGTCACTACTTTGATGTGTTAAAATTTTTTCGTAGCAAATAATACGAGGTTTGCTATATATATTTCTGGCCTAGGCAACACTAATGGCGAATTCGATTCTGCAAAAAAGTGCAACATTTTCATTGCCCTTTTCCCGAAAACTGCAAGAAGCAAATGGTCGCCTGTTTCTTCGGCAAAACTGGTCATGTGGCGACTGTTCCGCTTGAGCAACGTAGGACGGTCAATTCTGAGTGGTACACCACACCTGGCAACACCAGCATTGCCAGGTCCGAAATATAAATAGCAACCCTCGTATATACCCTCCTTCAGCAAAGTGAGTATGTGTACAAGTGTGTATTATTTTTTTCCAGAGGTCTTAATACACCCAAAAAAGCTTCATTGTGCACCAGACAATGTTTGCTGTTGCTCAGTGTAACTCCGCTTAGCACTACAACTTATCCCTGCCAACATATCTGTTGATAGGATATTAACGTTAATAGCTCCTAAGGACAATCTATTTAAAAATCAAAGATGCTTAGTTGCAAAGTTTCTTCTACTAAAAATAACAAATATGTATGTACTTTACATTACTGAAAGCATACTAAAGATACCATTAACAAATGCGAATATTTGTTCGCATAAAATATTACGAATTCTTCGAATTTTATCTTCTCTTTACTTCAGTTTTAACATTTCATGTAGCACAGCATTGGGCTGTGTGTAAAATGTATGGAAAAAAACAGTGCCTACATTGCGGCAGCTTAATAAATTACGCAGTGAAGGGCAAATAGTAATGTCTTCACGAAAAGATATTTGCAATGTGTTCATAAAATGTCGACATTTTTCTTTTTTTTTTTTGCAATACAAATGAAACACGCTAATTTCGTGTTTTCTGTTATGGAAATTGGCATTGTTGTTTGAGGATGAGCAGACAAAGATCTCAATTCGAAGCCAAATAAAGAAAATGTTCCATTGCGTGTGACACAAGACGTGACGTGCTAAAATCCGTAAAAACGAAAACGGCGGAGAAGTCATTCGCCGAACATATCTGCAATAATTTATTTAAATGGCGTTCGAGTGGGAACATTAGGGGAATGGCTTAGAAGCATGCTCTCAATGAGTGATGGAAAATGTTGAACTAATGTCTTGATATCTACTCCAATTATTTTTTTTTTGTGGTCGTTTATTTATTATCATTATTTAACGTATATAACTATAATAAACACTAGTTAACAATAAGTTTACAAAAATACAATGTCCCTTTCTCGGGCTCTCGAGTATTATTAATATAATAATATAAGTTTTGATTTAGAATAAGTTATAATTTTATTTACATCTATGAAAAAACTGAATAGTAAACAGATTTTTGTAATGAAAATTCTTTGCAAAAACATTACTTTTTCTATTGGAGTAGGGTTAAAATAATAGTCTTAGAGTTAAAATGAGTAACAATTTATAATGCTTATTATGATAACCACCAAAACTTGGTTTTTGATTTTTTCAAATTGCATAAATCTTGTTTAGTACACGCTGAAAAAAAATCGCTTCTGTAGTATATTGTCCCAAACATATTCGGCTTGAAACAAATATATGTTTAGGGTACACTCTAAACATATAGTATTTGGTACATACAAAAATTATATATTTGGGAAGATGTCCTTCTAAACAAATCTTTGTTTGCATCCCAATAGGTTATTATTTGGGACTATTATTTCCGAAACAAATATTTATTTGCATTTAAGTATTTGAAAAATACATAAATTGTATTAAATTTTTCAGTAATTCAAAGTTAATTTTTTAGAAATGATAAATGTTCGTAAAATAATAATAATTGAAATCGTATAATCTTGGATCAAAATAAATTACTGAAGCGTTGACAACTAATGATGGCTTGGAATACTCAGAAAATTTAAATGATTAATTTAAAACGGAAGTTAATATTGTATCATAACTGGGAGGTACAATTCGAAAACAAGGAAAAATTAAAACTGAAATTCGAAAAAGTCAGTAAATGTTTTGAAAATTTTTTTAAATAAAATATATTTGGAGAAATTTCTAAACAATAATTTTATTGGTATTTAAACACATATTTTATTTGAGAAATTTAGTTTGCAAATAAATTTTGTTGTAATATATTAATATATGCGTTCCAAATATATTTAATTGATTTTCAAATAAAATTTATTTGCTCAGAAATATATAATATTTCAAAATTTGTGTTCCAAATATATTTTCTTTCGATTCAAACATATGAAAAGAGGCGATTTTGCCCCGTGTAAGACTAGTATCAAATCTGAGCTCATTATTGTTTGGCGAGCTACAATCGACCGCTTTTATATTAGCACGTCTATATATATGATAAAAAATTGGAGTTCCAATTTCGTCCTGTATCATTTTTAAATTATCGAGGTAGAAGAAGGCTTCGGGCGGAACCCAGCCCTTTTGTAATACATCAGCTATATATTCCTCATTTGTATAGTAAGGTGCCATAATTAGGTTATTTTCATTACATTGCAAACATCTCAAAATATTATTTCTAATTAATTGAATTATGAAGTTGTCTATTCTAACAATATTTGAGTCATTATATAGTTTTTTATTAGATACATATTTTATATAATTACTTTGTGGCGTTCTATATAGGGATGTACAAGCTCTCAAACATTTTCTCTCAAATATGCGAATCTTTTCCATATACGATGGTGAAATATTAAACCAAATCGGGCATCCATATGTAATTACACTATCCAACAAATGAACACTTTTTGAAAAATACACGAACCTGACTGTATAGCTTCGATTCTACTACCAAATGGTAGTATAACCCTATACTTAGTTTCGCGAGATTGGTGACCAATTTTTTTTTATGGGCCTCGAAAGATTCGTAAAATCAGTGGACCCCTTGAAAAAAGGTGTCATCGGTTTTTGAGCAACAGCTACTTCAGACTTAGTGATAGCGCTTAACTATATTTGGCAATAATGTAGCTAAGAACACGTTGAACAAAGTCTGTTAACATTTCATGCCAAAAAAAATTTGTTTTCATGCTCTTTTTTTCGAAAAACATAGGATTAAATTTATTTTTTTTCACTTTTTTCGGCATAACTTTAAGGGATCGCTGATTTTTTACTAACAATATTTGGCAATATTGTAGCCACGGTAAATCTGAACAACTTTTATGACCATATCACAATCTGAACGTGTCTAGGCACCTTAAATAGTTCAAAAATCCACATTGTACCCCAAAAATGTAAGTATTTCATTTTTTGGCATGAAATGTTAACAGACTTTGTTCAGCGTGTTCTTAGCTACATTATTGCCAAATATAGTTAAGCGCTATCACCAAGTCTGAAGTAGCTGTTGCTCAAAAACCGATGACACCTTTTTCAAGGGGTCCACTGATTTTGCGAATCTTTCGAGGCCCATAAACATAAATTGGTCACCAATCTCGCCAAACTGAGTATATGGTTATACTACCATTTGGCAGTAGAATCGAACCTATACCGTCAGATCCGTGTATTTTTTTCACTGTTGCACAGTGTTATTGGTCTAATCAGTGATTGGTACATAATAATTTTAACTCTAGGTTTTAAACTTTTAGAATAGAACAATGACCTATACATGAAGAAGGCATTACGTGCCTTTGAGAGTATTTCATCTACGTGTTTGTTAAAATAGAGGAATTTGTCCAAGTATATACCTAAGTATTTGACTATTTGTTTATTTGGTATGTTTGTATTATTCATATTAGATCTAATTCCAAACGATTTCCAGTTCTTCCTTATGTCATTATTGCACTTGTCTAGTATGGTTTCACATTTTTGGGCGTTAATTTTCTTGTTCCAGTCAATAGAAAACCTCTCAACTGTATTAAATGATTCCTGAAGATTTTTATTAATTTTCTCAATTGTATTGTCAGCATGAAATATAATAATATCATCAGCAAACGATATTATGTTTTCAGTCTTACTCAACAGGTCAAATATAAATAAGTTAAAACAAGAAACAAGTAAGAAAGTTTCAGTCGGGTAAACCGACTAAGGTATACCCTCACTTTGTGAGTAATGTAATATATAACATTACACCAATAAATCTGTCAATTTGTGTGGGAGGTACCAGAAGGGGTTTTCCAAATACACATATTTTTCGGTAAACAGTACATTCTTAAATACATTGCATTGTGCTGAACTATAAGCGTTTGTGTGCACTGGTATATTAAAGTTACGAGCTATGTAATTTTGGTATGATTTGGTCATTTTGTGTGGGAGGTACAAAAAGGGGCGGGGTGATAACGCCCACTTTTTACAGGACTATAGGCACTACAACAGCATTACACTGTACAAAATTTCAAGTATTTGTATGCGCTGGTATTAAAGTTACAAGCCGTTTACTTTGGTACGAAACGGGCCATTTGTGTGGGCGGTACCAAAAGGGGCTGTACAATGATGCCCATTTTTTACCGGACTATAGGCGCTACAAAAACATTATACTGTAGAAAATTTCAAGCATTTTTATGCACTTGTATTAAAGTTATAAGCAGTAAAATTTTGATGCAAAATGGTCCATTTGTGTGGGAGGTACCAAAAGGGGCATGCCAACTTCACCCATTTTTCTCGAGTTAATAGCGACTAATATACTAATATTATGTGCAGAATTTCAAAAGATTTGAATAAGTAGTATAGAAGTTATTAAAGAATCAATATTTCACTAAATTTTAACCCTTTGTGTGGGAGGTACCAGAAGGAGTAGACCAATATGGCCCATCTTCGAACTCATCCGGAGATAGATCAAAATATTACTACATACCAAATTTGAAGTCAATCGGTTACTCCTTTCGAGAGTTATCGTGCGCACCAGCCAGCAGACAGACAGACAGACAGACAGACAGACAGACAGACAGACAGACAGACAGACGGACGGACATTGCTCATTCGACTTAAAATGACCCAAAACGGATTTCCTCCGAACATACTTAGGGTCTTAGATCACTCCTTCGATGTGTTACACTTTTTTCCGTAGCAAATGATATATACCCTCGTCACACTAAAGTGAGGGTATAAATATAAATAAGTTAATAAGTTATTGGCGAGTTGACCGCTCCCTGTTGTAGTCCATTCGTAATATTGAACAATTTGTTACCCTTATTGTTCTGGTGGAAAACCCTATAAGTTTTATTGCTAATCATGTTATAAATGAGTATTATCTGGTGTAATGGAAATTGATAGTTCAATAATTTAAATATTAGGCCTGGAATCCAAACGGTATCAAAAGCCTTTTCCATGTCAATCAAACAGGCTCCCGTGCATAATTTTTTATTCCAATTCCAATTTATATTAGATGTAAGCAAATGAATTGCGTTAACCGTCGAGTGTTTATATTTAAATCCGAATTGTTGTTCACTTATTAAATTTCTGTTACTACAATATTTACTTATATTGTTGTTTATATGTACACATTTCAAATACTTTGCTGATATTAGGAAGAAGGCTAATAGCACGCAGATTTTTCGGGTTACTTACATCTTTCTCTTTCTTTGGTAAAAGTATTACTTTCGCTGTTTTCCATTCTTTTGGGAAATACGAGTTATTTAGCATATTATTAAATATTTTACAATATTCCATGATCACTATTTCCGGCAAATTTTTTAAAACTATATTCGGCGTATTATCTATTCCGGAGGACAATTTTCCCCTTAGGTTAGAGAAAATATACATTATTCTATTCTTCGTTACAAAGTATTCCCTAGCTTCAATTTCATTCAAATTGTCCGATTTGATTTCTGCACTGAAGTTTATTATTGTGTTTTGATTCCTTTCGAAAGAGGATTTCGTTTCTAAAAATTTATTAAAACAATCCTCAACTTGAACATGTATAATATTATTGTAGTCAATGCGCTTATAAGAGTGAACTTCTTCCAGAAATGAACTCACCGTATCCAGCATTTGCTCTTTGTCCCGAATCACAAAACTGCCTGACTCATCCTTTTCCAGACTCTGTGGATTTATCCCAGCATTAAACAGCACAAGTTCCGAATTAACTGGAATTTTTATATATTGTAAATCCAATGATTTGGATTTTTTAAAATTTCTTTTTATTTCGCCAAACATATGCCGTGAATCCTTAGGATCTATATGGGAAAACTTTTTTTTAAAATGTGAGTTCAATGCTATGCTAAAGTTTTCATTAATGAGTTTTCTAATCATTTTCAATTTAACCTTCCATAAATTGATTGAAGATTCGGACAATGTGTTTTCCAGTCTGTTATGTCTTTTAATAATCGTAAGAACTTTACTTTTTTCTAAATGGAGTTTTTTAATAAACCTATTAGTAACTATGTTAAATGGGTCCAAGTTTCTATATTTAGGTACTACCTCCTCAACGGTTTCAACAAGCATGCTATTAAGTTTATGCAATTGCGAATCAATGAAAGTGTTGGAGAGATTACGATCATTCGGGACTTGCCTTTCACAGTCGATTTTTTCCACAATTTTCCTTCTAAATCTTCTCCAGTTCGTATCTTTAAAGTTGTACTCTAATTTCGGTTCCTCTACAATAAATCTAAAATGTTGCCTTTCGATATTCATTGAAGCGTTAATCAGTGCAGCATTGTGGTCACTGTCATAATCCAAGTTTGGAAGACAGTTCACGGAACTATTATCTGCTGCAATGCCCAGTCTGCAATCTGCGATACATACATCCAAGAACTATCCCCATCTAGGGTAAGATGGTAAGTTCGAAGCATAAAATTTTGCCTTAAAATTAATTTCGTTCTCCGATAGCCATTCCCTAATTTTCCTACCTTTTGTATTATTGGTGGGGTTTCCCCATTCTGTATGTCTACCATTCAAATCTCCTGCTAATATGTAATAATTCTCCAATTTTTGCAAATCCAATGACTTAAAGAGCTTATTCATTTCTGTTGTAATATATGAATCGTTATTTCCGGATGGATAATATGCAGAAATAATATACAACATTTTATTTGAAACCATTGGTATTCGAATAATACAGGTCTCCATACATTTAAAGGACTCTGTTATATTATTTGAATAACTGTGATATTTCAGTTTGTTTCTGATTAAAATGGCCGTCCCTCCTCCTCTAACTGCGCCATTCATATCTTTCCTAATCATATTGTAATTAGTAAACCTAAGTTTATGCCTTGCGTTAAGTTTTGTCTCGTTCAAAAGGACAATATCGGGATTGTGTTTATTAATAAATTGCTCCAGGTCGTACCTTCTACTTATAAATATTAAAGAGTTGACATTAATATGTATAATTTTAAGATTTTTTGATAATGTAGTAACCGAATTATTCATATTATTACACATCGATCATGGAAAAGATGGTGTCTATACGAGAAGCCTGTAATTGTAATTGTTTTTGCATGTTAGCCATTTGATTAGTAAAATTTAACATCATATTTTTCAATTCTTGCATTATGACGTTATTAGCAGAACTGTTTAAATTATTTATACCAGACATATTGTTATTGTTTGTATTGTTGTTACCTCTTAAGGCATTAGCAAAGCTGATTTCAGGATTCGTAAATGAATTTACATTACTTATTCTATTTTCTACTAAAATTTTTTTCTTATCTTTTTATACCCTACACCACACTGTGGTACAGGGTATTATAACTTTGTGCATTTGTTTGTAACACCCAAAAGGAGAAGAAATAGACCCATCGTTTATTATACCGATCGACTTGGAATCACTTTCTGAGTTGATTTAGCTATGTCCGTCTGTCTGTCTGTCCGTCTGTCCGTCTGTCCGTCTGTCTGTGCATGTATTCTTGTAATCAAAGTACAGGTCGCAATTATGGTCCGATCTCGACGAAACTTTACACATATCTTTTGTTTGGCCCAAGGACGATCCCTATTGAATTTGGTTAAAATCGGTTCAGATTTAGATATAGCCCCCATATATATGTTAGCCCCGATTTGACATGTAAGCGCTGTAAAAACTTTATTTTATATCCGATCAGTATTAAATTCGGCAGAAAGAGGTTTGTTATTATGCGAATGAACACTGTTAAATTTGGAAGAAATCGGTTCAGATTTAGATATAGCCCCCATATATACGTTACCCCCGATTTGACATGTAAGCGCTGTAAAAATGTTATTTTACATCCGATCAGTGCGAAATTCGGCAAAGAGAGGTTTCTTATTACATGAAGGAATACTGCAAAGTTCGGAGAAAATCGGTTCAGATTTAGATATAGCCCTCATATATATGTTACCCCCGATTTGATATGTAAGCGCTGTAAAAACTGTATTTTATATCCGATCAGTGCGAAATTCGGCAAAAAGAGGTTTCTTATTACTCGAAGGAGTACTGCCAAGTTTGGAGAAAATCGGTTCAGATTTAGATATAACTCCCATATATATGTTACCCCCGATTTGAAATTCAAGCGCTGTAGAAACTGTATTTTGTATCCGATCACAGCGAAATTCGGCAGAAAGAGGTTTCTTATTATATGAAGGAATACTGGCAAATTCGGAGAAAATCGGTTCAGATTTTGATATAGCCCTCATATATATGTTACCCCCGATTTGACATCGAAGCGCTGTAGAGACTGTATTTTATATCCGATCAGTACGAAATTCTACAGAAAGAGGTATTTTTACATGAATGAGTATTCAGGGAAAATCGGTTCAGATTTTATATATCCTCCATATATATGTTCCTCCTGATGTGGTATCAACGCGCTATAGAAGTTGTACTTTACTTTCGATCATTAATATTTTCCGGAAAGATGTTTCTCAATTTAGGAACGAATATTGCTTAATTTAGCGATTATCGGCTCAGAATTAGATAATATGTTCCTGCCTACTTACCAATTATTCCAAATTATTTTCGTAATGACCTTTATCGCATTGTAAGGGAGGTGTAGGGTATTATATAGTCGGCCCCGCCCGACTTTCTGCCTTTCCTTACTGGTTTTTGAGTTGTTGAAGTTGTTTGTATTTTTCGCAACCTCTATAAGAGCAGTTTGCCGCGCTATGGAAGAATCCTTGGCGGTTCCGGCATTGGGGGATTTCCGGTCTTGTTGTTCCCATCTAATGCACCGATGGAAAAGTTGTTTTATATTTTTTAGTTTGTTGACATTGCTGTCTGGGGTTATTTGCACCAGGAATATTGGTAAACTAGGACCCTTACCAATCGTTGGTTTAGTTTTAAATTGACTTATTTTAATAATTTTCAAGTCATCACTTTGCGATTTACATAATTCATTTAAGAGATCATTTATGTCAATGCTCTCATCAGACCTTTAAGTAAATAGGTTTTTGTTTTTATACCTTTAGGTGTAAAGGTAAAAAACTTTGCTTTTGCTTTTTCGAGATAAGCTTTTACTCTTAAAAAATCATCTAACGAGTTCAAAAACAATGATTTTTATACCCTAAACCACACTGTGGTACAGGGTATTATAACTTTGTGCATTTGTTTGTAACACCCAAAAGGAGAAGAAACAGACCCATCGTTTATTATACCGATCGACTTAGAATCACTTTCTGAGTTGATTTAGCTATGTCCGTCTGTCCGTCTGTCTGTCCGTCTGTCTGTCTGTGCATGTATTCTTGTAATCAAATTACAGGTCGCAATTATGGTCCGATCTCGACGAAACTTTACACATATCTTTTTTTTGGCCCAAGGACGATCCCTATTGAATTTGGTTAAAATCGGTTCAAATTTAGATATAGCCCCCATATATATGTTAGCCCCGATTTGACATGTAAGCGCTGTAAAAACTTTATTTTATATCCGATCAGTATGAAATTCGGCAGAAAGAGGTTTCTTATTATATGGATGAACACTATTAAATTTGGAAGAAATCGGTTCAGATTTAGATATAGCCCCCACATATACGTTACCCCCGATTTTACATGTAAGCGCTGTAAAAACTTTATTTTATATCCGATCAGTATAAAATTCGGCAGAAAGATGTTTCTGATTATATGGATGAACACTATTAAATTTGGAAGAAATCGGTTCAGATTTAGATATAGCTCCCATATATATGTTACCCCCGATTTGACCTGTAAGCGCTGTAAAAACTGTATTTTATATCCGATCAGTGCGAAATTCGGCAGAAAGAGGTTTCTTATTACATGAAGGAATACTGCCAAATTTGGAGAAAATCGGTTCAGATTTAGATATAGCTCCCATATATATGTTACCCCCGATTTGACATGTAAGCGCTGTAGAGACTGTATTTTATATCCGATCAGTACGAAATTCGACAGAAGGAGGTCTTTTTACATGAATAAGTATTCAGGGAAGATCGGTTCAGATTTATATTAAAGCTCCATATATAGAAGTTGTATTTTACTTCCGATCATTAAAATTTTCCAAAAAGATGTTTCTCAATTTAGGAACGAATATTGCTCAATTTAGCGATTATCGTTTCAGAATTAGATAATATGTTTCTACCCATTTACCAATTATTCCAAATTATTATGGCAATGACCCTTATCGCATTGTTAGGGAGGTGTAGGGTATTATATAGTCGGCCCCGCCCGACTTTCTGCCTTTCCTTACTGGTTATAACCTACACCACACTGTGGTACAGGGTATTATAACTTTGTGCATTTGTTTGTAACACCCAAAAGGAGAAGAAATAGACCCATCGTTTATTATACCGATCGACTTAGAATCACTTTCTGAGTTGATTTAGCTATGTCCGTCTGTCTGTCTGTCCGTCTGTCCATCTGGCTGTGCATGTATTCTTGTAATCAAAGTACAGGTCGCAATTATGGTCCGATCTCGACAAAACTTTACACATATATTTTATTTAGCCCAAGGACGATCCCTATTGAATTTGGTTAAAATCGGTTTAGATTTAGTTATAGCCTCCATATATAGGTTACCCCAGATTTGACATGTAAGCGCTGTAAAAACTTTATTTTATATCCGATTAGTCTGAAATTCGGCAGAAAGAGGTTTCTTATTATATGAATGAACACTGTTAAATTTGGAAGAAATCGGTACAGATTTACATATAGCCCCCATATATACGTTACCCCCGATTTGAAGTGTAAGCGCTGTAAAAATGTTATTTTATATCCGATCAGTATGAAATTCGGCAGAAAGAGGTTTCTTATTATATGAATGAACACTGTTAAATTTGGAAGAAATCGGTTCAGATTTACATATAGCCCCCATATATACGTTACCCCCGATTTGAAGTGTAAGCGCTGTAAAAATGTTATTTTATATCCGATCAGTATGAAATTCGGCAGAAAGAGGTTTCTTATTATATGAATGATCACTGTTAAATTTGGAAGAAATCGGTTCAGATTTAGATACAGCCCCCATATATACGTTACCCCCGATTTGAAGTGTAAGCGCTGTAAAAATGTTATTTTATATCCGATCAGTATGAAATTCGGCAGAAAGAGGTTTCTTATTATATGAATGAACACTGTTAAATTTGGAAGAAATCGGTTCAGATTTAGATATAGCCCCCATATATACGTTACCCCCGATTTGAAGTGTAACCGCTGTAAAAATGTTATTTTATATCCGATCAGTATAAAATTCGGCAGAAAGAGGTTTCTTATAATATGAATGAACACTGCTAAATTTGGAAGAAATCGGTTCAGATTTAGATATAGCCCCCATATATATGTTAACCCCGATTGGGCATGTACGCGCTGTAGAGACTGTATTTTGTATCCGATCAGTACGAAATTCGACAGAAAGAGGTCTTTTTACATGAATTAGTATTTGGGGAAAATCGGTTCAGATTTATATATAACATCCATATATATGTTCCTCCTGATTTGGTATCAAAGCGCTATAGAAGTTGTACTTTACTTCCGATCATTAAAATTTTCCAGAAATATGTTCTCAATTTCTACCCATTTACCAATTATTCCAAATTATTATCGCAATGACCCTTATCGCATTGTTAGGGAGGTGTAGGGTATTATATAGTCGGCCCCGCCCGACTTTCTGCCTTTCCTTACTGGTTTATATCTAAATTCTTTAATTTTAAAGTCTTTTATTTTCAGACCGTTTTTTACAAATTCAATTAATTGGTTTGTTTCTACGTCAATAACGTTTATAGGTGGAACTTTCTTGTTTTTGTTGTTTTCATTATTAACTTCTATATTTTTATTATTTACTTGTGGTGTTGCATTGTTTTTGCTTGTGTTTGGTAATTCATTAGATGGTACACCAGAAGTATTTACTTTTTCGTTATTTACTTTATTTTGTTTCACATGATTCTCAAATTTTTTGAGTAGTTCTTTGTCACATTGTGTATCATTTTCAGTGTCGAGCACTGCATAATAATTGTTTTTGTACAGTTTTGCATTAGGCAAATCCATAGTATCGTTTAGTCTTTTTCTCTTGTTTTCCATATATGCATTATTAACAATTGACTTCACATTGTTATTGTTTTCTGAGTTTGGAGCATTTATGCTCATCTCAGTAGAGCTTCAGTTTTTTTTGTATGGTTTTTTTGTTGTTTTCGGGCAATAAAAAACAAGAACAAAAATAATTGATGATTTAGAAAACGAATTTTAGCGATCTTCCGTTGCTTACGCACGCACAGCATCACTGTCGAAAGAAGACTGTACTCCAATTAAAAGATTTATAAATTAAAAGCACTGGTATTAGGTTTGTGGGTCTCGAACTTTAGGTACAAATTGTTTCTATGAGTGAGGTATCACAAGATACCTCAAGAAGAATCTATTACTATGTGTGAAATTGTAGTAAATTCGAAAGAATATTTTTGCTAAATCCTAAGCCTTTGAATGGTAGTGTCTCCAATGTGGCAATCTTCGAACCTAGCCTAATATGCAAAATTTGAAGTAAATCGGTTACTCCTTTCGAGAGTTATCGAAGAGAGTTATCGTTAACTCAAATGTCCTAAAATGTCCCAGAACCGATTTCTGCTAAAGATAATTGGGATCTTTCTTTGAATATAATAACTAATTTCTATAAATGTTACAACTTCTTCGAAATGTTGTTTGTTTATTATTTGCGCTTAATTTCCACTAGTCTTTGGTCAATTCCTCGAATATGATAACTATAATTACTAGAACTTCTTCGCAGTGTTGTATATTTAGTATTTCATTAAATCTGCTTAATTGTCTATAGTATACCACAAGGTTACACGCGCCAGCAAAAAAACTCTGCATATGCTAAGGCTGAAGGTTAGTATTTCATCGAAGTGCTCTCATACTCTAGTGTACTGTATGGACATATACACACATCACATCATCTGATTAAATTTCCACATTGACAATTTTGTTCTCAATATGCTTGGAATAGAAATTTCCATGGAAACACATAGTCCACATAATACTTTGCTTTGTTAACGAAAGATAAATTCCATTAAGAAGATGAGTATTCATTTTGCGTTTGTTAAGTATAATTTCGTCCTAATTTGTATCTTTTTTGTAAATCTCCCCTTTAAGATATACTTTTATGTTGTGAAGCATATGTGAAGGCATATACGTAGGCTTAAACTACCAATGTGGTATTGCCTATTCCAAGGCTTTCTCTTTAATAGATAATTTGCCTCAGAGATCGTAAGTTTCGTAGTAAATTGAGGACAACAACAAGTAAGGAAATTTCACTAGAGTTATACTACGGAAGTATGAGTATGTATATTAAACCGGGTTGACCGCCATGTAAAAAAAAGAAATATTTGAAAAAATTTACGATAGCTCATAAAAGTATGCAATATTTTTCAATAATAATTTAAACAACATGGAAACTTTTTTTTATTACTAGTATTTACGCAATATACAGCAATATTTAATACCTATTGTCATACGAAACTTTTTTGTTTCTGAATAAAAGTGTATACACCCAAAACAAAATGTCCATGTTTTTAAAGGGCTTTAATCATACAGAAAAACATTTATAAATTTTAGAGTTAGAAACTGTAGTAAGTGAAGTCTTTATAAGATATTGACATTGTACACCAGCGACATCTATGAGGCAAAAATAGTACTCGTCGAGACCAACACAATGAAGAAACAAAAAAATTACGATAAAAAACGATTTTGGGCCGATTCTGCGGGCTTGGAAAAAAATGTAAGCTTTAGTATTCCTCCAAGCATTTGGTAACTTTTTTTGGTGACCCGGTCTACTGTATATCCTCACTCTCAGTTAAGAAAAATTATATGGAATTAAGGCCCAGTTAGGCAAACTTAACCGTAACGCCCCCGTAGCGTAACGAAACAGCTGATTCAATCTGTCATATGGAAGTCGGTGTAAACGATTAGCCAACGAAAACGAAACGTAAACGGACGGCTGAATCTGTTGAAATCAGAATTGGACTTCCGTTTACGTACAATTTGACAACAGCTGATACTACATGTTGTTTACAATTACAATTGTATGTTCACCGAGAAAAGCAAAAAAAATAATTTATTAATTATTTGTTGTTTAAAAGTGCAAATAAACATGAAAGACGAAGATTTGATTTCATTGGTGCAGTTGCACGAGCATTTATACAATAAATATAATCAAGACAAGTAAGAAAGTTTCAGTCGGGTAAACCGACTAAGGTATACCCTCACTTTGTGAGTAATGTAATATTGAATATTACACAAATTATTCTGTCAATTTTTGTGGTAGGTACCAGAAGGGGTTTAAGAAATACACCTATATTTCGCTGAACAGTAGATACTTTAAATACATTGCACTGTGCCGAATTGTAATCGTTTATATGGACGTTGAGATATTAAATTGTGGTATAATTTGGCCATTTTGTGTGGGAGGTACAAAAAGGGGCGTGGTGATAACGCTCATTTTTCACTGGACTATAGGCATTATAAAAGCATTACACTGTACAAAATTTCAAGTAATTGTATACACTGATATTAATGTTATAAACTGTTAACTTTTGGTGCAAAATGGTACCTTTGTGGGAGAGGTACCAAAAGGGGCGTGACAATAACGCCCATTTTTCAATGGACTGTAGGCACTATAAAAACATTACGCTGTACAAAATTTCAAGTATTTTTATACACTGGTATTAATGTTATAAGCTTTTCACTTTTGGTGCAAAATGATGCATTTGTGTGGGAGGTACCAAAAGGGGCGCGGCAATAACGCCCATTTTTCACTGGACTGTAGGCACTATAAAAGCATTACACTGTACAAAATTTCAAGTATTTCTAAACACTGGTATTATTGTTATAAGCTTTTAACTTTTAGTGCAAAATGGTGCATTTGTGTGGGAGGTACCAAAAGGGGCATGGCAATTTCGCCCATTTTCCTCGAGTTGATAGCGACTAACAAACTAATACTATGTGTGGAATTTCAGAAGATTCGAATACGTATAATATCAGTTATTAAAGATTCAATATTTCACAACATTTTAACACTTTGTGGGGGAGGTACTAGAAGGAGTGGACTAATATGGCCCATCTTCGAACTTAGCCGGAGATAGAATAAAATATTACCACGTACCAAATTTGAAGTCAATCGGTTACTCCTTTCGAGAGTTATCGTGCGCACCAGCCAGCAGACACACAGACAGACAGGCAGACAGACAGACAGACAGACAGACAGACAGACGGACGGACATTGCTCATTCGACTTAAAATGACCCAAAACGGATTTCCGCCGAACATACTTGGTGTCTTAGGTCACTCCTTCGATGTGTTACACTTTTTTCCGTAGCAAATGATATATACCCTCGTCACACTAAAGTGAGGGTATAAATATAGGATATCTGAAAAAAAGCGAGAGGCTTGGAAGCAAATTGGCAAGGAGCTGGGAGTCACAGGTGAGTTTTATGAAGATCGCTACTGATTCCATTAAAAATTAAATTTATAATCTGCTTCAGGATTCTTTTGGCGACAGTACGAGACAATCATTGCGCCAATCTTTTTCATTGTGGGTGAATTTGACAGCAATATAAGCGTCTCTACAAACGTGGACTTATTTATAGATAGAGATTGGATTGGATTTGGCTGAGTCCCTATTCAATGGAAATAGACATAAGTAAAAGTATTAATAAAACACAGAATATTTAAGATATTGAGTTCAAATTTATTCCAGGTGTAGTGCAAATGTTACATTTTAAGAATGAAATTCAATTTCGGTCATATGACTACCACGAGCCCGTCAACAGCGACATTTCGACCGGAACGTTGGGAATTTCGCGTTGGGTGTTGTCCCTGAGCTCGTCTCCCTGGACGTATTGAGTTATTTGTGCAAGTTCAAAAGAGAATTTGATGATAAGCTGCTGAAAAACTTGCCTAGTGTAAATTCGGACCAAGCGCCACAAAACTTCACTGTATTCTAAAACAATATTTCGCATTGTTGTTTTCCCCAGCCTGTGACTCCATGCAATCGATTGTATGGAACAACCGTGACCCAAATATCTACAATTTTAAAGAATAGAATGTTAATATTTCCCAACTTGGAATCATATGATAAAGCAATATTTGACATACAGTATTTTTTTATTGTTATATCTCTGCCGGTCTATTCCGTTGCTTTGGCGTAGTTAACTCAGTCATTGTTTATAGGACGATATTTTCTTGATTTACTTTAATTGTAAATTCTGCACAGATTTAAAAACACACAAATTTATAAACAATCTTTTTAACTTTATTTTTAATAAACCTAAACAAAAAGAAATCGCGGCTTTTTTGTTTACTTATGTGTTGTTGTTGTCAGACCATATGACTCGTTATCTCAACGTTGGCTAATCGCTCAAACGGGCAACGTTACGGCAACGGTAAAGATAAATTACGGTTACGTATGCCTAACCCGGCCTTTACTTTCTTTGTGCGACAGATCGCAGAACTGGGGAAAACTTTTGCTGATTCGTTGTCTTAACAAATTCATTGGAACAGTAATAGAGAATACTGAATATGAAGACATTGAGAAAACTGCCACAGAAGTTATCAGAAATGAGTTTGTTATGCATTTGCTAATTGCGACAAAAGGGGTTGGACAAGTACGCATAGTGAGCAGCAGGAAAAACTATTTCATGATTCCTGTAGATAGTGCTACAACTTTTTGTACTATGTGGTGTTAAAGCTTTAATCTGCCAATTACACTAGTTTATAACAGTTTTACAGAAGGGCCGTGCAAAACATTTTCCGGGGTAATTTAGTATATAGTCGTTAGCACCATTCAGTCGAACTGACAGACGGACGGACACTAATTAATTCACGTTTCAACCCACGGAGGACCCATGCTGAAATTTGTACATTTTGCGGTAAAATATGTGGGTAATTTTTAAAAATAAAACGATTTATTCCTTTTGATGTCCTTAATTGACTAAAATTAATTGATTAATTTATAATTCATAGAAAGGATTTTAAAATCTTTGAATCTTTGAAGTTCTATAGACTTCAAAAAATGCAAATTTGTAAAAAAATGTAGGTGACCAACATGGCAAAAATGAAAACAAATCAAAACCGTTATGAATTTGGACAATCGATAAAAGGTTGTAAGTCTGCATGGTCTTCTAGTATACGCGTGTAAAATTTCATTGAAAAAGAAAGGGGCAAATATTTAAATTGTAATTGTTGGGTTGTTTTATATTGTAATTACCCGATAGTCTTCGATAACTCTACTTAACGAATGGATTGCGTCTGAAAACTTCTCCGTAGAAAAACACTTTCTTTTGAGTCCTTATCAAAAAGTGGTCTTTGACAACTTTTCCTTAAGGGAAGATGGTTTTAGACAACTTTTCCTAGGCAATAGGTATTCGCTGATAATTTTTTCTTAGCAAAATGTAGACTTGGACGACTTTATCTAAGGGAAAGGTGCTCTTGGACAACTCTTCATTTGGAAAATGTGGTCGCAGACAATTTTTCCTTAGAAAAGTTGTTCTCTGACAACTTTTTATTAGAAAAGCTGACCCTAAAAACGTTTCCATAGGAAAAGATGATGTCTGAAAGCTTTTCCTTACGAAAGTTGGTCTCTGATAGCTTTTCCTTAAGAAAAGTTGGTCGGCGTTGTTTTTGCTGCTTTCAAGAAATTATACTTTCCAATATATACATTGTATATTTTTAAAATATTTTTTACAAATATATGAATGGACACACATATGGATGAATATGTTTGGTCGGGAATATAATTGATTCAGTAAATTTTATAAAATCGATCTCGGAGTAGTAGCCGGAGTCACAGTCGGAGTCGACTCCGAGATGGTCGACTCCGGGGGAATTTTGCAAAATTATCTAATTCAACTATTTTCGCGATCAAAAATTTCGATTGATATGTATGTACAAAAACACATTTAAACAAAATATGTAAAAAAATAATAAAATGTATGCATTTGAAACTATAATTTCATGAAATTTCCAAAAACAACGCCGACTCCGACTCCACAGCCCTGTCTCTGACAACTTTTACTTTGGAAAATGTGGTCTCTTACAAATTTTCCTTAAGAAAATAGTAAACAACTTTTCCTTAAGAAAAGTTGGTCTCTTCCTTGGGAAAAGTTGGTCTCTGACAACTCTTCCTTGATAAAAAGGGGTTTTTAACAACCCTTCTTTAAGAAATTGTGGTCTCAAACAACTTGTCCTTAGCAATAATTTGACTACTTTTCCTTAGCAAAAAGTGGTGTCCATCTACTTTTTCTTAGGGAAAGGTGATCTCCATATACTTTTCCTTAGGAAAAGGTGGTCTCCGTCTACTTTTACTTAGGATAAGGAGGTCTCCCTTCACTTTTCCTTTGGAAAAGGTGGCAACGTTTTTTTTAGAAACTAGCTGAGCCCGGTGCGCTTCGCTGCCCATGTCAAAATTCGCGCTGTAGAAACTGTATTTTATATCCGATCAGTACGAAATTCGGCAGAAAGAGGTTTGTTATTACATGAAGGAATACTGCCAAATTCGGAGAAAATCGGTTCAGATTTAGATATAGTTCCCATATATATGTTACCCCCGATTTGAAATTCAAGCGCTGTAGAAACTGTATTTTATATCCGATCAGTAAGAAATTCGGCAGAAAGAGGTTTCTTATTACATGAAAGAATGCCGCAAAATTCGGAGAAAATCAGTTCAGATTTAGATATAGCCCCCATATATATATGTTACCCCCAATTTGACATGTAAGCGCTGTAGAGACTGTGTTTTATATCCGATCAGTACGAAATTCGACAGAAACAGGTTTCTATTTTACATGAATGAGTATTCTAGGAAAATCGATTCAGATTTATATATAACCTCCATATATATGTTCCTACAGATTTGGTTACAAAGCGCTATAGAAGTTGTACTTTACTTCCGATCATTACAAAGTTCTCCAGAAAGATTTTTCTCAATTTAGGAACGAATATTGCTTAATTTTGCGATTATCGGTTCAAAATACATTTACCAATTATTCCAAATTATTATCGCAATGACCCTTATCGCATTGTTAGGAAGGTGTAGGGTATTATATAGTCGGCCCCGCCCGACTTTCTGCCTTTCCTTACTGGTATTAGTAATAAATTCACTGAATGAAAAAATACCGAATTCAGTGGAAAGTCCAGAAAATAGAAATGTATACTTATAAAATTTCCAAATTCTTGTTTCATTGATATTGCATCACATTATCATATTGCGATTGTATTGGAGTGAGCAGCTGTAATTATCGCATACCGAGCATTTTTGTTCATGTATTTCCTATATAATACTTGCAAGATATATCAAAATATGGGCTGGGCCACGCCCACTGGTCCTATTCCGCCCATTTGAAAGCCAATCACGTAGACTGCTACCAGATACATATACGCAAAATTTCAACACTCTCGCTAACAAAATGAGCAAGATAATTCAATTTCAAAATTTGGCTTATATGGGCGGTGGCCCGCCCATTGGTCAGATCCCGCCAATTTTTGGACCAATCACGTGGACTGTCACCAGATACATATCTACAACATGACAGCACTCTAGATAAAAAATTGTGCAAGTTATATCAATTTCAAAATTTGGCTTATAAGGGCGGGGCCACGCCCATTGGTCCGATCCCGCCCATTTTCTGACCAATTACGTAGAATGCCACCAGATACATATACACAACATTGCAGCACTCCCGATAGCAAATTGTGCAAGATATAAAAATTTCAAAATTTGGTCATTGTGGGCGGGGCCACGCCTATTGGTCCGAACCCGCCCATTTTTGGACCAATCACGTAGATCGCCAACGGATATATATACACAAAATTCCAGGTCTCTCGCTAACAAATTGTGCAAGATATCACATTTTTTAAATTTGGCTTATATGGGCGGTGCCACGCCCATTGGTTCGATCCCGCCCGTTTTTGGATCAATCACGTAGACTGCCACCGTTTACATATACACAAAATTCCAGCACTCTCGCTAACAAATTGTGCAAAATATATCAATTTCAAAATTTGGCTTATATGGGCGGGGCCACGCCCATTGGTCCGGTCCCGCCCATTTTTTCACCGATTACGTATAATGCCACCAGATACATATACGCAACATTGCAGCACTCCCGCTAACAAATTGTGCAAGATATCAAAATTTTGTCTATGTTGGCGGGGCCACGCCCATTGGTCCGATCCCGCCCATTTTTGGACCAATCACGTAGACTGCCACCGTTTACATATACACAAAATTCCAGCACTCTCGCTAACAAATTGTGCAAAATATCTCAATTTCAAAATTTGGCTTATATGGGCGGGGCCACGCCCATTGGTCCGATTCCGCCCATTTTTGGAAAATTCACATAATCTGCCATTAAATGCATACAAACAAAATTTCAGCACTATACCTATAATAGGAGCAGAAATATCGGATTTTTAACCTGCGATTTGTATGGGAGGTACCACGCCCCTTTGTCCAATTAATTTTTTGTCCATCTCGTGAAAATTTAGAATCGAATAAAAAAAAAATCATCCAAATCGCTCCAGCCGTTCTGACGTGATGCCATTACATAGATGGACCGTTTCATTTTTATATATATATATATATATATATATATATATATATAGATAATATAGATATAGATAATATAGATATAGATATGTGGTCTCCGACAATTTTTTCTTAGGAAAAATGTTGTCTCCTTTCCTTAGGAAAAGGAGGTCTTCCTCTACTTTTGCTTCGGAAAAGGTGGCATCTTTTTCTTGGTGGTCTCTGACAAATTTTGCTTAGGAAGAAGGTTGTCTCGTTTTCTTAGGAAAATTTTGACTCCAACAAGTTTTCCTTAGGAAAAGCTTGTCTCAAGACGGACAGACGGACAGTGCTCGAATGACTTAAAATGGAGCAAAACAAATTTCTGCCAAAATATAAATGAGGTTTTAGATCGCTCCATCGATGTGTTACAATTTTTGCCCATTTTTAGCATTCGTGAGGGCCTAAAAACATGATTTTTTGAAATTCTCTTACACCCAGTGAAAAATAAAGCAAATACGTACTTAATCATTGCACATTCGTCAATGATAATGAACCTTCCCCGTATGTTACAAATTCAAGCAAGGCGGTGCAAGAATAAAACATCAAAAATCAACAACGCTTCGTTGCAAAATCAACACCAACTGGGGATAATTTAAAGAAAATGCTGGGGACGACTAAAGAACGTGCATGGGGCGACTAAAGCACGTGCTGGGTACGACCAAAGCAAGTGTTGGGGACGACTAAAACACGCTCTGGGGATGATTTCAAGAACTGGCCGGCAATGAATTTCTATTCTATATCCACCCAATGTATAAAAAAAAGTTAAACTTAATTCTATAGGTAAATAAAACTTGAACAAAAAATAAAATAAATAAAACATAAAAATAATAAAGGGATTTCTAATAGCGACATAACAATTTCAATGAAACAATGTCAACACACCCTCAAACATTTTAAACGATCTTTCAGTGTCAAAACGTTAGTCGAAGTCAACATATTCATCATGGAAAAGTACACAACGTTTGGAAATCATTAAAAATTAAATTCTGAGTCGGTGGACGCAACTTTAGGAGCGCTTAACCCAATTTTTGGCCGTAATAATTGTCCTACCCGACAGACTGTGCGTTCTATAGTGGATAAATTTGAATCCAATTTTTCACTTTGGGATATTCCGGCGCCGAAGAGACTCCGTACCGCTCGAAGCGACGAAAATATCGCAGGCGTAAGTGTATCCGTTCAAAATGAGCCAAATCAGTCGATTCCATGTCGTTCTCAGTAATTGGGCATCTCTCAAACCACACTTTGGCTTATTTTGCGAAAAGATATTTGCCTTCATCCTTATAAGATCAAACTGACTCAAGAACTAAAGCCACTTGATCAATTTTATTGACGAGTTTTGGATTTTATTTTTAACTGAATACGATGAACCGTTTTCTAGATATTCAAATATATGTAGTTTTTCACGTAAGGGTATATAGCGAAAAGTCAAGCTGATAGAAAAAAACCAAGTGCTGATTTGCATTCCGCATCCCAAATAACTTAAAAAACAACATTCAGTTCTTAATTAACAAATACCTTGTTCCCTTGTGTAATTAATTAACAAATAGGGAGCGATTTTTAATGTATATTACGTTGATAAATAGTCCCCAAATGGGGTTGATTTTGCAACATCTTTTTTCTCCCAGTCTACATCTACCAAAGACGGCTAAAAACAAGTAAGAAAGTTCAGTCGGGTAAACCGACTTATGAATCCCCTCACCTTGAGTCCCACAAAAATATTCGCAAATGTATTTATTTTTTTGTTTTAATTACATTATTATCAATTTATATTGCATTTAATAACTTTAAAGTATGTACGGGTATTAGAGATAAAATCTGTTAACTTTTGGTACAAAATGGTCCATTAGTGTGAGAGGAATCAAAAAGGGTGTGCCAATAAAGCCCACTTTTCTGTGTACTCTAGGTACTATAAAAGCATTACACTTTACAAAATCCCAAGTGTTTGTATGCACTGGTATTAAAGTTATAAGCTGATAACTTTTCGTACACAATGGTCCTTTTGTGTGGGAGGTACCAAAAGGGGCGTGCCAATAACGGCCATTTTTCTCTGGACTCAAGGGACTATAAAAGCATTACACTGTACAAAATTGCAAGTGTTTGTATGCACTGGTATTAAAGTTATAAGCTGATAACTTTTGGCATACAATGGTCCATTTGTGTGGTAGGTACCAAAAGGAACGTCCCAATAACGCCCATTTTTCTCTGGACTGTAGGTAATGTAAAAGCAATGCACTGTTCAAAATTTCAAGTATTTGTATGAACTGATATTAAAGCCATAAGCAGTTAATTTTTGGTGCAAAATGTTCCATTCGTGTGGCAAGTACCAAAAAGGGAGCGGCCACTTCGCCCAGTCCGGAGTCTGCCACGCCTGGCAGCATCTCGTGTTGTGCCAGTCTCTTCGAGGCGAGCGGCTAAACGTCGCAGTGTTTCACCAGTAGGCGTTGGACGGCCAGGAAATCTGTGCCAAAGTCACCGACCGATTATTGGTCAAATAAATAGTCAGCAATATTCCGCTTTCTGGAGCAGTGTAGCGTAACATTGTTTATTAACGTGTATTTCGCATGTGTTTACTACACAAATGTCAAAACAGAACCGACATTAGGGGCCAATCGCAAAATTTATAGCATTTTCTGATAGGAGGATTACTTTTGCGCCACCTGTTACTAAGTGTGAAATTTCAGAAGATTCGAGTAAGTAGTATAGAAGTTATTAAAGAATCAATATTTCACTAAAAGTTAACCCTGTGTGGGGGAGGTACTAGAAGGAGTGGACCAATATGGCCCATCTTCGAACATAGCCGGAGATAGAGAAAAATATTACCGCATACCAAATTTGAAGTCAACCGGTTACTCCTTTCGAGAGTTATCGTGCGCACCAGCCAGCAGACAAATGACTTAAAGTGATCAAAACGGATTTCCGCCGAACATACTTAGGGTCTTAGGTCACTCCTTCGATGTGTTACACTTTTAGCTCGTAGCAAATGATACATACCTTCCTCTCTAAGGTGAGGGGATAATAGTTTTATTGACGAGCTTTGGATTTTATTTTTAACTGAATACAATGAACCGTTTTCAAGATATTTAAATCTATGTAGTCGAAGTGCGTTCATTTTTTGACATAACGGTATATAGCGAAAAGTCGAGCTGATAGATAAAAAACAAACTGCTGATTTGGATTCAGCGTCCCAAATAACAAATACCTTGTTCCCTTTTGTAATGAATGATGGAATCGGGGGCGCTTTTTCATGTACATTACGTTGATAAATTGTCCCCAAATGGGGTTGATTTTGCAACATCTTTTTTCTCCCAGTACATATACCAAAGGTGTCATAATTTCAACATTTATTCATATATTTTTTTTAAGATGCATTTGTTCCGTCCTTTGGGATGCTGGAAGCTTTTAAAAAATTTATTAAAATATTTTTGCGATATTTTCTCATATTCCACCATGTTTTTTCGTGCCAGCATAGTTTAAAAAAAACTTTTTTTAAACCATTTTTTTCTACGTGAAACAGATATTTCCAACATTTGTGCCCATCATAATGGTACTATAGCTACTATAGTTCCCTACTTCTTTTTTAAAGAAAAAAACACAGAAAATTCAAATTGAATAGGGAATGTTTATTATCATTTGAAAGAACATTCTTTGGCATTTATTTTTTGAGGATTATGTCTATCAAATGTTGGCCGCGGCTACGTCTCAGATGGTCCATCCGTCGAGTCCAATTTTCGATGACTCTATTATGTTGACCATAAGTTGAGCGAAGTGCACGAAACACATTCCTCACAGAACGTGAATTTTCGTAATAAAGTTGAACGATTTGTAAACGTTGTTCAGGCGTAAGTCTTTCCATGATGAAATGCCAAACAATACTTAACAAAAATAACATGACAGCATGACACGACTCACACGCGATCTGTCAAAAAAGGCTATTGAAAAAAGTAATTCTACTTGGATCACCCGTTATAATGAAAATTTAAAAGTAGTTACCACAGGATGTGCCGGAATACGCATAACTTCAGACAGTACTCCTATAGTCAAAATTCTAAAGGTAGCTTCCATGAAAATTGGAATTAACCAGTAAGGAAAGGCAGAAAGTCGGGCGGGGCCGACTATATAATACCCTACACCTCCCTTACAATGCGATAAAGGTCATTACGAAAATAATTTGGAATTATTGGTAAGTAGGCAGGAACATATTATCTAATTCTGAGCCGATAATCGCTAAATTAAGCAATATTCGTTCCTAAATTGAGAAACATCTTTCCGGAAAATATTAATGATCGAAAGTAAAGTACAACTTCTATAGCGCGTTGATACCACATCAGGAGGAACATATATATGGAGGATATATAAAATCTGAACCGATTTTCCCTGAATACTCATTCATGTAAAAATACCTCTTTCTGTAGAATTTCGTACTGATCGGATATAAAATACAGTCTCTACAGCGCTTCGATGTCAAATCGGGGGTAACATATATATGAGGGCTATATCAAAATCTGAACCGATTTTCTCCGAATTTGCCAGTATTCCTTCATATAATAAGAAACCTCTTTCTGCCGAATTTCGCTGTGATCGGATACAAAATACAGTTTCTACAGCGCTTGAATTTCAAATCGGGGGTAACATATATATGGGAGTTATATCTAAATCTGAACCGATTTTCTCCAAACTTGGCAGTACTCCTTCGAGTAATAAGAAACCTCTTTTTGCCGAATTTCGCACTGATCGGATATAAAATACAGTTTTTACAGCGCTTACATATCAAATCGGGGGTAACATATATATGAGGGCTATATCTAAATCTGAACCGATTTTCTCCGAACTTTGCAGTATTCCTTCATGTAATAAGAAACCTCTCTTTGCCGAATTTCGCACTGATCGGATGTAAAATAACATTTTTACAGCGCTTACATGTCAAATCGGGGGTAACGTATATATGGGGGCTATATCTAAATCTGAACCGATTTCTTCCAAATTTAACAGTGTTCATTCGCATAATAACAAACCTCTTTCTGCCGAATTTAATACTGATCGGATATAAAATAAAGTTTTTACAGCGCTTACATGTCAAATCGGGGCTAACATATATATGGGGGCTATATCTAAATCTGAACCGATTTTAACCAAATTCAATAGGGATCGTCCTTGGGCCAAACAAAAGATATGTGTAAAGTTTCGTCGAGATCGGACCATAATTGCGACCTGTACTTTGATTACAAGAATACATGCACAGACAGACGGACAGACGGACAGACAGACAGACGGACATAGCTAAATCAACTCAGAAAGTGATTCCAAGTCGATCGGTATAATAAACGATGGGTCTATTTCTTCTCCTTTTGGGTGTTACAAACAAATGCACAAAGTTATAATACCCTGTACCACAGTGTGGTGTAGGGTATAAATACCGAAGGAAGCCAATAAAAGTCAACAAGTTGAAATTGGCAGAAAAAAATATACATAAACTAGGTTAGTCCCTACAGGAAACAGGAAAAAATATTCGTAATAGAAATAAAATTGAAATAAACAAGTAAGAAATTTTTTGACTAAGCATACGCTTACTTTGTGAGTAATGTAATATGGTACATAGGATGGGAGATGCCAGAACGTTGAAACAAATTCCATTCTTTGTCATTCTATGGTCTCTGGAAATGTTGTTTGTAATACAAAATCTGAAAACAATTGGATGATTGCTGCTGAAATTATGGTAATGTCGTGTTTGAATGAAGATGTGAATATGTGTGGGTTTGGGGGGTACCAGACAGAAGTGGCTTGATGAATACTCCAATGTTGGGCTGATACTTCAGTAGATAATTCAAAGATTACACCGGTCGATACGATTTTTGCGTCTGACTTTCGAAGTATAAACTAATAAAGGGGAAAATATTTTTTGTTATCAAAGATTGTTTTTGTAGAAATGAGAGCAAATTTTCGAATTTCAGGGAAAGTGATGGTTTTCCTCTCTACACGCTGAAAAAAAATCGCCTCTGTAGTATATTGTCCCAAACATATTCAGCTTGAAACATATATATTTTTAGGGTGCACTCCAAATATATAACATTTGACACATACAAATATTATATGTTTGGAAGGATTTTTTTTTTATTGTTTATAAAATTATTTATATATACAAATTCATAAGATATAAATGCCTCAGCGCCGTTAGGCATTAGAGAGGCTAGTTGGCAAATAATACTAAATTATTTGTATAATTAAATAAATTTGTATAATATAATTGAGAAAACAAATATTCTTTTAACATATTTTTAAAATTCGAAAGTCTATTTGATGCTTTAACATGATGTGGTAAGTTATTGAATTCACGACTACCAGAATATTCAACTCGTTGCTTAGTTGTCTCTGTACGACATAATGCTACTCTAAGGGCCTGTTTCTGTAACTTATTTTCGTTCGTCTACGGCGAATGATCAAAATTCTCTCAGCTATTACTTGAATTCTATAAAACGCAGGTTAGAAATATTTTAGGAACAAGCTTTTTACATGATTTTCTACAGACACAACGAATTATAAACTTCTGTGATTTATAGATTTCTCGGAATAATTGAGTGATTTTTGATCGTTCGCAGTAGACGAACGAAAAAAAGTTACAGAAACAGACCCTAAGTTGTTGGTTATTGCGAGTGTTAACTGCAACTTGATTTCGAGCAAATTGAATTGTGTGATGTCCTATATGATGTAGACATTTAAATACATATAAAAGAAGATGTTGTTTATAAGTACCGAATATTGGTAAAATTGAAGGAAAAACCTCATTAAATAAGGAGTACGTTGAATGCATAATAGGTAAATTAGCCACGATTTTTAATGCTTTATTTTGAAGCCGCTGCAGAGATTTCAATTCTGTGGACTTTTTATGCGCGTATACGACAGCCAAATAGTTAATATTACTTTGAATTAACGATTGATAAATCAGGAGTTTAGTCCTATGATCAAACTTGTACTTGAATTTAAACAACAAACCAAGGGCAGATGATATTTTAGATTTCAGGTAGTTTATGTGCTGATTCCAAGCTAGATTTGACTACAAAAAAAGTCCCAAATATTTGACAGTGTTCACCTCCTGTATCTCCTTTCCATCTATGGTAATACTAAAATTCGAGTTAAAACGACCATGTGGTCTAAATCGAATTAATTTGGTCTTTGTAGGATTGATGAAAAGCTTGTTTAATCTCATGTATTCAATAATCAAAGCAGAATCACGCTCCATAAAACATTTTACCGCAGCTTCTGACTTGTACGGATAAAAAAGACAGATGTCATCAGCATACATGAACAGTTAACTCGATGTTTTCGAGATCATTAACGTATATAAGAAATAATAAGGGCCCTAAAACACTTCCCTGTGGGACTCCATGCTCAACCAGCGCCATTCCACTCTTATTTTCCTTGATTTGTACAAATTGGTATCGGTTACTTAGATAGGATTTAAGAAGTGCTAGTTCATTGCCGTGAAAGCCATAAAATTGAAGTTTTTGTAACAAAATATTCCTCTTCTGTTCCACACCCTCTACGAAAACCATATTGACATTGACTTAGTAAACTGTTGTCATCAAGGTATACAGATATTTGGCGGTAAATAATCCGTTCAAATATATTATTTATAGTTGGAAGCACTGATATTGGGCGAAAATTATCGATCGTTGTTGCGTTCTTCTCTTTTGGAATGGGTATAACTTTGTGTATCTTTAGTATCGTGTGTTTTATTTAGGGGTATAGAACTTCGAATTGAAATAAAACACAAGAAGATCGTTTTAAGGTCCATCAATTTGGCTTTATTGGAAGGATAATTTTATGCCATTAATGTTTAAATATGATTTCGGGCATGTGGCCGCCGCGGCTGGCTCGAATAAAGCCAATTCTACAGGTCCAATTTTCAACCACTTTTTCGAGCATATGGGGCCGTATGTCGGCAATAACGCCACGAATGTTGGCTTCCAATTCCCCTAACGTTTCTGGTTTGTTGGCGTAGACGAGCGACTTCACATATCCCCAAAGAAAATAATCCAATGGTGTCAAATCACACGATCTTGGTGGCCAATTGACAGGTCCATTCCGCGAAATTAGGCGCTCATCGAATGTTTTCTTCAATAAATCGATTGTGACGTGCGCTGTGTGGCATGTAGCGCCGTCTTGTTGGAACCACAACTCATCCACATTCATGCCATCCAATTCGGGAACAAAATAGTCGGTTATCATGGCTCTATACCGGTCTCCATTAGCTCTCCACAGCTCCAATTGCTGTGCACGGTGGCGAATCGATTCATTCGGGTCCTCTTCAACACTTTGCTCTACAGCGGCAATTGTTTCTTCGGTGCGCACTGTTCGACGTCTCTGCGGATGCGTATTATCACATAGAGTAAACGTAGTGCGAAAACGATCCATGGTTAACCGAATTAATTGCTCTGATGGACGATTATGTCGACCATAAAATGGACGGAGCTTGCGGTAAACTTCGCGAACTGAACCATTATTTTCGAAATAAATTTGCACGATTTGCAAGCGTTGTTCTTTTGTCAACCTGTTCATGATGAAATGGCAAACCAAACTAAACATAAATGACATTAGAGTTGCCAGATTTGACCACAAAATGCCAGTTTTATCTCTATTCGAAAAACAAAGCTGTAAAAAAAAACACCCGTTATATCAGGGTATGTTGATGAATAAATCATATTATTAAAAATGGATACCAAAAGTGGAATAATGCTGTTGTTGCATATCTTAATTACTTTTGGCGATATATTGTCATGGCCACAGCTTTTAGCTAAAGTCAAATTTGAAATTTCTCTTTCAAGATCTGTAACGCAAAAATAGAGTGACAATTCCTTAGACTTCTTAGCGAATTACAATTATCCCAAGGCCATGTCTCTATTTTATCTCTTAAACTCTTAACCGACTTTAAGAAATACACATTTAATGTTTCAGCCTTTGTGGCATCATTCAAAATAACATTTCCATTGCAGTCTTTTACCGTTATACTTCTCTCAACACATCAACCAAGCGTTTCATTTAGAAACTTCCATGTCTTTTTAGGATAATTCTGAAAACTTTCCAAATTGATCGCATAGTAATTATTCATGGAGTTTTTATAAGCTTTTTTAATTACTTTACCGATTCTTTTCAGCTGACTTTTTACATTTTCATTTTCAGGAGATTTCCTTTTTAATTTTAGCAAACGTTCTTTGTATGCAATTAATTTGAGGAGGTTTCCATTTACCCATGGAGTTAGCTTATTTTTCAAATTATAATTCCGAATTTTTGTAGCGGTAGAACTATCAATTGCAGGGTTAATACATGCGAATAATTTTTTAGCGTCATCCGTTGGATTTCCACTGAGTGACAGTGACCTCAGTTGAGTTTCTATGCATGTTTTGAGTTTAGCAAATAACTATTTTGAGTAACATCACGCAGTTGAACATTTAAATCAACCATACAATATATTAGGTTATGATCGGACAAACTACATTCTATAGAATAAATTGTCATTGGTTTAGAAATATTTGTGTAAACATGATCAAGGCATGTATTACTGTTAGGTCTTGTTGTTCTAGACAAAACTATGTTTACATCCTAATGTTTATACCCTACACCACACTGTGGTACAGGGTATTATGACTTTGTGCATTTGTTTGTAACACCTAAAAGGAGAAGAGATAGACCCATTGTTTATTATACCGATCGACTCAGAATTACTTTCTGAGCCATGATTTAGCCATGTCCGTCTGTCTGTCCGTCTGTCTGTCTGTCTGTCTGCCTGTCCGCCTGTCCGTCTGTCCATGTATTCTTGTAATCAAAGTGCAGGTCGTATTTATGGTCCGATTGTGATGAAATTTAGCATAGTGCTCTTTTTTGGCCCAAGGACGATCCCTATTGAAATTGGTTAAAATCGGTTCAGTTTTGGATATAGTCCCCATATATATGTTTCACCCGATATGACATGCAAGTGCCGTAGAAACCACATTTTACATCCGATCTTTATGAAATTCGGCAGAGAGAGTTCTCTTATTACATGAATAAACACTGCCAAATTCGGGGAAAATCGGTTCTGATTTAGATATAGCCACCATATATATGTTTCACACGATTTAGTATTTAAGCGCTGTAGAAATCGTGTTTTATATCCGATCAGTACGAAATTTAACAGAGAGAGTTCTCTTATTACATGAATAAACACTGCCAAATTCGGGGAAAATCGCTTTAGATTTAGATATAGCCACCATATATATGTTTCACTCGATTTAACATTTAAGCGCTGTAGAAATCGTGTTTTATATCCGATCCGTACGAAATTTAACAGAGAGAGTTTTCTTATTACATGTATGAACACTGCCAAATTCGGGAATAATCGGTTCAGATTTTAACATAGTCCCAATATATATGTTACACCCGATTTGACATGTAAGCGCTGTAGAAACCGTGTTTTATATCCGATCAGTACGAAAATCGGCAGAGAGAGTTTGCTTATTACATGTATGAACACTGTCAAATTCTTATCGCAATGCCCATTTTCGCATTGGTAGGTAGGTGTAGGGTATTATATAGTCGGCCCCGCCCGACTTTCTGTCTTTCCTTACTGGTTCTTATTTGCATACGTTATTTTCCAAACAAAGATCTATTTGCGTGAATATATATCTATTCCTTAATTGTTTTAAGTTTTCAGCAATTGAAAGGTCATTTTTAGAAATTTTTAATGTTAGTAAAATTTCTTTATAATTGAAAATAATGACTGGGAATAGTTAGAAAATAAAAATAAGTGGCTTCAAATAGATGTTAATGCTAAGTATGCCATTTTTAATAGGAAAGCATAATTCGAAAACATGGAAAAAATTAAAACTAAAGTTCGAAAAATTCTGCAAAGTTTTGAAAATCTTTTTTTTTAATCTTTTGGAAAGATTCATAAACAATAATTTTATTTGTATTTAAACACATATTTTATATTTGAGAAAATTAGTTCGCAAATATATTTTATTCTAATATATTAACATATGCGTTCTAAATACATTTTATTGATTTTCAAATAAAATTTATTTGCTCGAAAATATATGATATTTAAAAATTTGTGTTCCAAGTATATTTGCTTTCGATTCAAACAAATCAAAAAAGGAGATTTTGCCCCGTGTACAATTAAATTAAATTATGCATCAATTTTCTTCGGAATGGGCCCTTCTTATTCAGGACCGATCACACTTTACGATAAGATCATAAAAATTTACCAACTTGGCACTTTCAGATGTTTTTATAAGGCTAAAATGAGAGTATAAAAAAATGGCGATTTAAAGAGAAATAATTTACACACTTCTGCATTTAGGCAACGGTCTAGTCTATCTCAAAGTCAATGAATATAGAAGATGTGCCATCGCAAGTTTGTTTACATTTTCTCGAGTTACGAACGAATAGAAATGATTTTTCAACCGCGAAAAAATAGTTTTCTGTTGTCTTTTCTTAAACTTTTTTTTCACATATCGATTGATATTAATTTTGTAATCGTGATAATTAAAAAAATCGGGAAATTCGGTCGGAAAATACGTTAAAAACCTTAATCGTTTAAATCATATTCCTATTCGTTCGTAACTGATACTTACTCGCTACGGGAAGGAATGTCTTCTTATATTATATTGTTTTTGGTCTATCTATCTAGGTCTCTCCTTCTAAGAAATCTGAACAATCACAAATAAACCTATTCCCTTCACTGACACAAATCGAAACTCTCTGTCTTTTTATTCTGTTTTCCATACATTTTATTTCCATTCTTTGGGAGTTCTCAATACCAAATCATTTACAGTCCACTTCCCACAGACTACTACCCAATATGTACAAATACATATCGCTCACTCACTTCGAGAGTGACATAACTCAAAATTTAAAATTTTTGAGGTTGCCTTACAAACATCCGAGTTTGGCAAATGTCCATAAATTAATCTCAGCGAAATTTGATCTATAAGTAAACAACCATATTTCGGATTATTCAAGCGTATTTAAACATCTTATTTCATGTTACTTACATACATATATTTTTATACGGACTTAAAGTTACACATCTTGGCACTTTTCAATTTTGAGTTATGTCTATATATATTCATTTTGTCACTCCGTTTGTAACACCTCTAAATATTGATCTGAGACCCCATAAAGTATATATATTCTTAATCGTCGTAAAATTCTAAGACGATTTAGCCATGTCCGTCTGCCCATCCGTCCGTCCGTCCGACTGTGGTAATCACGCTACAGTCCGCAATAATAGAGCTAGGTTGATCAAATTTGGTACAAATACTTCTTATAGTTGCAGGTTGTTTGGAATTGCAAATGGGCCATATCGGTCCATATTTAGATATAGCTCCCATATATAGCATCTACACTGATAGAAAAAGCTTCGTCATTCGTCAAAAGTCAGCTAACGTACGGATAATCCTATTGATGAATTTGTTCGTCGCCCTGACGAATCTCTGTTTATTCTCTGGAAACTATAGTTTCGAGGGTTATCGTTCGCTCCAGTCACGCTTATGGATGGACGGACATAAGTAAAATGACTTAATGTGTTCTAAAACGGATTTCCTCCGCAAAAACTTAGGGTCTTAGGCCACTCCTTTGATGCATTACCCTTTTTCTATATGTTATGTATACACTTATTGACATTTGTATTATAAATCAAATAAATCCCCATATTTATCCCCTCACCTTAGAGAGGAGGGTATATATAATTTTTTATACCCTACACCACACTGTGGTACAGGGTATTATAAGTTTGTTTCACGGCAGATGTTTGTAACACCTGATAATAACACAGCTAGACCCACCTTAAAGTATACCGATCGACTCAGAATCACTAGCTGAGTCGATATGTCCGTCCGTCCGTCCGTCTATCCATGTAAAGTTGTTCGTCGACTACAGGTCGCAATTTCACTCCGATCGTTCTGAAATTTTGCAGTTTAGAGTATTTCGTGGCTGTTAAGATCGCTATTAAATTTGTTTGAAATCGGTTTAGATTTAGATATAGCTCCCATATATATCTTTCGTCCGATTTGGCCCTTTAGTCCTATAGAACCTGTATTTTACATCCAATCGTTTTGTAATTTAGAATGGTAGAGTTTCTTGATCCATGAACCAACATTGCCGAATTTGAAGAAAATCGGTTAAGATTTAGCTATAGCTCCCATACATATGTTTCGTCCGATTTGGCCCTTTAGTCCTGTAGAAGCTGTATTTTACATTCAATCATTTTGAAATTTAGAATGGTAGAGTTTCTTGATCCATGAACCAACATTACCGAATTTGAAGAAAATCTGTTAAGATTTAGCTATAGCTCCCATATATATCTTTCGTCCGAATTGGCCATTTAGTCCTATAAAAGCTGTATTTTACATCCAATCGTTTTGAAATTTAGAATGGTAGAGTTTCTTGATCCATAAACCAACATTGCCGAATTTGAAGAAAATCGGTTAAGATTTAGCTATAGCTCACATATATATGTTTCGTCCGATTTTGCTCTTTAGTCCTGAAGAAGCTGTATTTGACATCCAATCATTTTGAAATTTAGAATGGTACAGCTTCTTGATCCATGAACCAACAATACCGAATTTGAAGAAAATCGGTTAAGATTTAGCTATAGCTCCCATATATATGTTTCGTCCGATTTGGCCCTTTAGTCCTATAAAATCTGTATTTTACATCCAATCGTGAATTACAAAATTTATATATCAGAGTTATTCAATATTACGAGTGTGGTGTAGGGTATTATATAGTCGGCACCGCCCGACTTTAGCCTTTCCTTACTGGTTTATTTATGGGCACGATTCATCGTAGGGATGATATGTAATCACCCTGTGGGGTTTTTTTTTATTCCACTAAATAGTTCTTGTTCTAGTATACTTAAACAGAGATTCGTCATGGCGACGAACAAATTCATAGATAGGATTATCCGTACGTTAGCTGACTTTTGACGAATGACGAAGCTTTTTCTATCAGTGTAACTTGTTGTGATTCCTACAGTTCTCATCTACTATATTTTTTGTGTTTTCGGTGTTATTTTCTTTTGGTTTGAGTTATTTTGTGAGCTCACATGCTATCCATGGTGGAGGGTATATAAGATTCGGCATGGCCGAACTTAACGCTTTTACTTGTTTGATATTCACTATGTTTCTATTAAAAAAATTGAAAATTTCTGAGAAATAAATTGTTGCCGAATATTTCTGTTCCTTTTAAAACTAATATGTATATAGATTGACTATATGAACCATTCGCATATCAACCATTTCCCGTTCATCAATCGATGGGGGGACATCTAATTGTATAAATTTGCATGGAAAAATATTCATTTTACCATACCTTTGTGGGTGTATCAATTTAGCTGGAAAATACAAATTAATACTCTAGTTTCATATCAGGTTCAGTTAGAGCCAAAAATCAAACGACAATCAACGATATTGACAATTTTAGGAAAGTGTTATTGAAATATCTTTCAAAAAGAAACAATCGTACATACTAGTACGAGTACATTTGTATGTAATTTGTTGGGTAAATTCAAATATTACTACTAATAACATTGAATACGAATAAACTTTAAAGTCATGATTTTCCTTATATAAAATTATGTTATGCAAATTTAGATTTGAGCTGTATTCCCTTAAAATGTGCTGTAAAATAGGCGCCATTCACATTCTTCCGGATGATGTGCAACAGACATACATACGAGGGTGATCCAAAATTTAGCCGACCTAACAAAGAAACCACAACAAATTTTTTTTTCTCAACAAAATCTCCTTTTAGCTCAATAGATTTTTTCCAGCGATTTTCAATAGCTTCGATGCCCTACTTATAGTATGGCAACCTCCACCTCTTCATTGCAGGCAAATCATTTTCCGCCGAACTATTTTTTCAAGTTTGAAAAGAAAAAATAATCCAATGGAGCTAATTCTGCCATAGCTTCCGTACCCTATTTATAGTAAGGCAAACCTCCACCTCCTCATTGCTGGCAAATCATTTTCCGCCGAACAATGTTTTCAAGTTTGAAAAGAAAAAATAATCCAATGGAGCTAATTCTGGCGAATAAGGTGCGTGCTGAAGCAATTCGAACTTAAATTCATTGATTGTGGCCTTCACAATACTTGTGCATTGTCTTGTTTGTGACCAAGCCTGAAGTGAGCCGTCGGTACTACAGCCGAGTATATGCGATTACCGATCTCCAGACTAGCTGTTGTTTGGTCTTTATCTCTTAAATTAGTCAGGAGAAAGATACTTAGATGATATTTCCTGGCCAAAATGTAGGTTCTTGGAGTGCCTTAACAGTTGGCCACAAGCAGTTTAAAGTTGGGTGTCCTGATACCGCACACCTTTCCTCCTACTACGTAGGGGTCCAGTACCAGGACGGTGCGTACTGCACCTGTGGACAGGCGCAGCAATAGAGCCGTGAGGCTGCTTTAGCGTAATGGAGGTTTTCTGAAGAATTCTTACCATCATTGGTAATCGACAAATTAAAATCCACCCCGACAAGGGTGTTATCGAACTCATCCGTCCGTATCATCGAGGGGCATGTCCCCGCCAGTAGCGTCAAAGAGTCCGAAGACTTCCCTCAGCACGTTAGTGTCCGTAGTAGTGCTTTCGTCCTCAGAGAAGGACGTTACAGATGTTCTGTTAGAGTTGGAGTCTCCAGAAATAATTGACGTGGGTACCTCAGCACTTCCAGAAAGCCGTTCATCAACGACGGTGGATGAACGGTGGATATACTATAGTCTCAAAACCATATTGCAGCGTTACACTAGTACGCTGTATATGGGAGGTGGATTCAGCGTTAATGATCAAATTGACCTGCCGCTTTTTAACATCCGCCTCAGTCTTCTTGCTAATTTTCCAATTGTGGGTCGGCAGAGCAGCGTTGGAGTCTTTTAATATCTCTAATATGTCAGCCGAGTTGAAGGGCTCTTCTGCCACCCAGGTGATAGCTCTAGGTTGACTAGGGGTGTTGTTTTTTCGACAACATCCAACAGACAGCTCAACCCTCGACTCAGAGCAGCCTTATACAGAGCTTTACTCTCCCCTGATGCCATCCTGCATCGTTGCAGATTAGTGGTTTGCCCGACAGTTCTCTACAGACATAGAGGTAATAAGCCATAATAGCTGATTGCACTTGGCTCAATTTGTCATTGAGGCCAAATTTGTCAATTTGTCCTTGAGGCCCGGAGCCATCCTCACTACTTCTGTCTATAACAGCCACCACTAGACTCTCCTTTATCGCTTAATTGAAGGGCTTGGTGAAGGCCCTGTTGATGGTGACGTGAAGGCAGGGGTTCATAATGTGATATGATCTTTTGAATTTTTTAGCTTTTAACACTGCTGAATTTGTGGCTCTTTTATCCGACCCATTGGCCTTAGAAGCATCTATGACGCCCTTATCCACTCTTTTTTTGTTTTTCGGTAAGAGCCGAAATTTCAACAGCCTTTGACTTCGTCAAAACTCTGAGCGCTATCCGGTGCTCATTGTGCTTTCGGATAGTGGGACGATTGGAGAACCCCGCTCCATTGGAACAGGAAGGCATCCCCGTAAAGCGAATTTATTTATTTTTTGTCTCTGTTAGCCCGTAATAGGTACTACGATGTAGGCATTCCTGAATTTGCACGGGGCAAAATCGCTATTTTTGATATGTTTGAATCGAAAAAAATATATTTGGAACACACATTTTTAAATATTATATATTTCTGAGCAAATACATTTAATTTGAAAATCAATAAAATATATTTGGAACGCATATATTAATATATTACAACAAAAATATGTTTGTAAACTAAATTTCTCAAATAGGTATTTTCTGAATACTTAAACGCAAATAAATATTTATTTCGGAAATAATGGCGCCAAATAAAGTAATATTGAGTTGTAAACAAAGATTTGGGTAGAAAAACGTCTTCCCAAATACACAAATGTTGTGTGTACGAAATATTATATGTTTATAGTGTACTCTAAACATATACAGGGTGGCTGATATGTAATGCCACAAAGTAAAGCGCTATATTTTTTTAATTTTTTTTTAAATTTTATTGTTCAAAAGCATACAATTTTAGACACAGTTTAGATTTCTTCGAATTGGCCACCTTTGGCACGAATTATGGCCTTCAAACGGCCGACAAAGCCATCACACGCTGCACGAAAGTGGCTCTGCTGTATTTTGGCCCATTCCCGGCGAAGCGCTGCCTTGATCGATACTTTGGTATTTTTTAGTGCGAGCCTTACTCCCTAAAATGCCCCAGGCGCAAAAGTCCAACGGATTGAGATCCGGAGATCTTGGTGGCCATTGTGCGGTAGAAATGAAGCGAGGAACCTCCTTTTTAAGCCATTCTTGGTTGACGCGTGCTGAGTGCAATGGTGCTGAGTCCTGTTGGCATGTTCATGGTCTGTGGCCGAAATGTTTGTCTGCCCAGGGCTTCAATACTGTCTTTAGGACATTTTCCCGATAATATTCGGCATTTATTTTGACCCCATGGTCGATGAATACGAGCGGGGAGCGACCATCGGCCGTTACGCCGGCCCACACCGTTACCATCGGCGGCGCTTGAGTTCTGGTGGCCAATCGAAGGAGTAAATTTTCAGCTGACCTCTTTGGCAAGTAAACCCGATCATTTTGTTTGTTCATAAACTGCTCAATTTGGAATGGCTTCTCATCGGAGAAACCCAAATTCGGTCACTTTCGTGCAAGCGAAGCAACTCCTTGGCTCTTTCCAGTATAACTTTTTTTGTGCATCGTTGAGCTCTTGCACTTTTTAATATGTGTTGTATCCGTTCTCGCGATATGTTCAGCTCACGAGCAATTTTTCTACCACTGCGGCGTGGATTTCGATCAAATCTGGCCTTCACTTTTCGGATCATTTCTGGTGTTGTTACCGTTTTTTTTCGTAAACTTTTTGGACGCGATGCAACACTGCCAGTATCACGGTAACGAGCAATGGTACGAGAAACACAAGAATTATTCACATTTAAATGCTGGAGGGCTCTAACGATAGCCACTTGTGTTTTTCCACCCAAATATAAGGCAATCACACTATCACGCTTGAATTCCATCACGAATAACTTTTTTTCTGAATGCAATAGATCAAAATGCTTTTGTAAGCTTGTAAACAATAAAATGAACTGTCACTGAAATAAATCTGTCAGCTATCAGACTAGCGGTTTAGAAATGATAGCAACCTGAAGTTGGTTGCAATACATATCAGCCACCCTGTACATGTTTCATGCTGAATATGTTTGGGGCAATATACTACAGAAGCGATTTTTTTCAGCGTGTGGGTTTTCCGATTGCGTAATAGGTACTGCGTAATAGGTTTTTAAGTTTAGGTTCTGTGATAAACATCTTTCACTACGACTTATAAGCAACGATTGTCCTCCAATTTCATAATATCCACCCTAATAAACATGGATGCAAAATAGCCGACGTGTAAAAATAAGGCAATTGCTGGAGGTAACTATGCCCAATACATATACCTAGCTGATGACTAATGGCAAATGTGATATCGAAGTGACATTGATACTGTTTGTTTTGATGTCCCGAAGGTATTGAAAAACATATTAATTTTCCTTATTGTTGAAATTATTCACAAAGAAATGCAAATGAAACATATACATACATACAGAGTTTTCCAACAAGAGGTGTTATTTTGAATCAACCGGTATTTCGGTAGCTGTCACTTTTGAAGCTTTTAGTCTTTGACATTTGACAATTAGAAAGTACGCCATTACTAAAAATGGAACGATACAAGATTCAACAATGCATTGAAATTATTAAAATTCACTATACACAAAATTCCGGAATTTCATCGTAAGATCATATTGACTGATAAGGCTCATTTCCACCTCGGTGGCTACGTCAACAAGCAAAATTGTTGCATCTGGGGCTCGGAAAACCCAAGAGTTATTGTTGAGAAGCCTCTCCATCCTCAACGTGTGACTGTTTGGTGCGGTTTATGGTCCGGCGGGGTCATTGGACCTTTCGAAACTGAGGTTGGATCAACAGTTACGGTGAATGGATTGCGCTATCGAGAGATGATGAATGATTTTTTATGGACGGCGCTACGTGCCACACAAGCAACGAAACCATTGCTCTGTTACGGGAAAAGTTTCCGGACCGTGTTATCTCTCGCAGAGGTCATCACAATTGGCCACCGAGATCTTGTGATTTAACACCTTGCGACTTCTTCCTTTGGGGCCACGTGAAAGATAAGGTCTACGCCAACAGCCCAGCGTCGATTCAAGACCTCAAAGATAGAATTCGTGAGGCTATCGAGGACATAGGGCAGCCACTTTGCGATTTGGTTATGGAAAATTTCATGAAAAGGATATGGTGCTGTAAGCGTGGTCGTGGTGGCCATTTGGCTGATGTTGTTTTTCATTATTTACGGCATACCTTCCTCTTTATTATGAAATTAACATCCGATCATTTATCTCAAAAAATGGCATTTTTCTTTGAATACCAGCAGCTCTTGTTGGAAAACCCTTTACCTATGTATGTTGGCATTGAACCTTTTTCACTACCAATATAAATGTACATAGATATATATACAGGGTTGCCCATATTCGACGGACCCATCTGGCAACGCCATAACTTTTGACAGAGATGTCAGATCGCTTAATGACATACTGCGTTTGAAGCGTCAGTCCAAGCAGATTTTTACCATGGAAATTTACATTCAACAGAAGAAGTCAAGTCAACGTGCTTTTAAAATATTAAAAATGTGAGAAGTGCGCCCTCTAAGAACACCATTAAGCGTTTATACGAAAAATTTTCGACTGGTGAGGCTCTTTCTAATCCGAAGAGGCCAAATAAAAGTCGACCAAGGCGATCGGCCGAGAATATCGCTGCCGTACGAGCCAGTGTTGAGAGGTCCCCAAGAACATCCCAAAAACGCCGTTCTCAGCAGTTGGGCATGGCTCGGTCCACTTTACAACGGATTATTCGCGTTGATTTGCATTTGTTCCCGTACAAAATTCAATTGACGCAAAGATTGTTGCCTGCGGACAAGCCTCGTCGATTGGAATGGGCCCAACGAGTCATCGAAATGGCCGATGATGAAGAGCAATTTTGGAACAAAATTATCATGTCCGATGAAGCCCATTTCACATTGAATGGGACCGTAAATAAGCAAAATTGCCGTATTTACGCCACTGAAAATCCTTAGGAGATTCAAGAATTGCCTCTTCATGACGAAAAAGTCACTGTTTGGTGCGGCGTTAGTGCGAAAACGGTCATTGAGCCGTTTTTCTTCCAAAACGAAAATGGCCATGCTGTTACCATCAACCAGGAGCGTTATCGCGACATGATGACCAATTTTGTGATGCCAATTATTCGTCGAAAGCGTATGAGGCAATTCTGGTTTCAACAAGACGGCGCTCCACCGCACACAAGTCGCATAACAATCGATTTTCTGAAGAATTTGTTTCCGGGCCGTTTGATGTCGAAAAGTGGTGATTTGGACTGGCCACCGCGTTCGCCCGATTTGACGCCGCCTGACTTCTTCTTGTGGGGATATTTGAAGTCAAAGGTTTACGTTAACAAGCCAAGGACCGTAGAAGAGCTCAAGGACAACATTCGTGAAGAAATAGCTGCTATTCCGGCCGAAATGTTGGCAAAAACGATGGAAAATGCTGCAAAAAGGGCACAATACGCCATCAACGCCAGAGGCGGCCATTTGAGAGATATCATATTCAAAAATTGATGTAAACAAATCTACTTGGAACAAATTAAATGATAAAGATTGCCAACCGCCAAATTTTTATTTTTTTCTTTGATTTTTTTTAAAAAAACATGGGTCCGTCGAATATGGGCAACCCTGTAGATACTCGTATGTACATACATATATGGTTATCAATAACAACGGATTTTTGGCATGGAATTGTTGTTGTGTCCATGGATGGATATGGGTTGGGCGAATATGGTTTAAGGTGTTGCAGAAGGTGGGGTAATATTTCCCTAATAAAGGGTGGTTAAATTGTAAGGGCCGATGTTGAATGTGAACCACACCTAAACGTCAAGTTTTTTTTTCTGCATTTCATTTGACATTTCTCAGTTTCAGACTAACTTAATTTGAACCATGGAAAGATACACAATCTAGCAACCCGTTAACGTTTTTTAAGCCTTTTACGAAAATGGGCGTTCAAATCAAAATGCATTTCGTGCACTTCGTGATGTTTTTTTGATCAGCATAATCGACCAAATGTGTCCACAATCGGGAGAATTGTGCGCAAATTTCAGCAAACCGGGTCTGTAGGACGCGTGAAAACACCTGTGCATGCTCGCCCAGTTCGTTTGGTGCGGATTATGGGCTGGCGACGTCATCGGGCCATACTTCTTCGAAATGAGGCCGGTCAGGCAGTTAGTGTGAATGGTGTTCGCTATCGTTAGATGATAACGAACATTTTATGGCCCGATTTGGAAGATATGGATGTGGACAATATGTGGTTTCAACAGGACGGTGCCACTTGCCACACAGCTAACGAAACAATGGCTCTTTTGCGCAATAAATTCAATGGCCGTGTTATCTCACGTCGCACAATGGGAAAAAATGGGTAAATACGCGCGCATAGCAGTATTTTTAATCTCACGACTATACCGTTAGAGATAGAGTCCAACGGTTTGGACCATCTTCAAGAGAATTCTTTGGAGAATTATTTTTTGTAGCCAGATTTTTCTTACTTTTACCATTTATCGCACAGTGGGGCTTCAAAATCGACTTTGTGGAATATAGTGTGAAACTCCGAATATCGTGCCAAATTCAGTGATCTTGATTTTAAATTAAAGCTGACAAAATTTAGTTTAAAATATGTTTCAGGTGCTTGATTGTGTGTTGCTGCGTTTTAAATATGCAGACCATTGAAGTTCAAAAATATGTTTGTCAACATTGCGAAAAAAGTCTACAAAACCTGCCATGCTTTTAAAATTGAAACTAAGACAACATAAATAGGATAAAATTGTGGGCTGCAATATTTTTGAAAGCTGAAATTTTACTATAATATACTTTACACAATGGTTCGTAGACTGATAATAATTGAAAGTTAAATTAAAAACAAAAAATAATCGGTCCACCCTAATACACACAAACTGCGGAAGCGTATATATTTTATTGTAACTATATTTTTATAGGTTTTGTAGAAAAAGTGAAGTATAAAAATTACTATAATCCTTATAATATTAACAAGATCTCTATTTTTAATCGTACTTGATAAAACTTGCAGCCGCGTGTTAATCCATTTATTCTCGTCCGTTCAGTACCCTTCGTAATTATTATCCGATTTTGCCGAAATTTCACAAACGTTATTTTTTTTTAACCAAGAAGATCGGTCCATATGTTTCGGGAAAATCGGTTCATAGATTGATACAGCTCCCACACATATTTTCTATATTTAAAGAAACAAAAGCTCATATTTAAAGTACAAAAATCTGCCATAATCGCAAAAGGTCGCAAAAGGTCGCAGATAAACTAGGTACCGTTGGATTCATTCCTAAGTCACCTCTCTTCTCTATGTCATATGGTAGTGATCCCACGTGATCCAAAAAAGTTGTATTCCATTTACTGTGGATCATTTTTTTGAAAAACAAAAAAAAACTGTTGTTTTTACTTTAAAATATCTCTTCATTGGAAGGCGTTAAAAATACGTTTTTTACACAAAAATTAAGATGAATAGTACCTTATTATATGTTGCAAGTCCTATCGCATTTCACCAATAAACACGAATTCTACAAGCATTTTAGTATATGCATTTTATCATCGCAATGTTATTTGCATTTATAAGTAAAAAAGACAAACTTTGAATGGTCATAACTCAAAATCGCCGTGAGATATTTTCATAAAATTTGTAGGTATTTTCATTAAATGTTATCCACAATAAAATAACACAACCAAAAAATTGATTTTTGAAAGATGATTTCAAAGTCTATGCGCGCATATTTCATCATATTTTCCCATCGTGCGTCGTGGCGATTTCAATTGGCCGCCAAGATCATGTGATTTGACACCGTTGGACTCCTTTGGGGTTATCTGAAAGAAAAGATGTACGCCGATAAGCCTGCAACAATTCAAGAGCTAAAGGATGAGATAATTCGGCACATTAACGGCATCGAACCTCAATTATGCCTCAGCGGCATCGAAAATTTGGACCATCGGATGGAGGTGTGCCGCCAAGTCGCGGTGGCCATTTGGTCGACATTTTGCTCCATACATAATTGAATCATACCAATATTATCATAATAAAAAGAAATGACAATAATTTCCTAAATAATTTCTGTTTTATTCAAAATCAACATCGGCCTTATTGTTAAGGAAATTCAAATATTTTTTATTTAATGTGAAGTACAGTCGATACAAATAACTTCTAAATAAAACGTCATTCAAATGGCCTCTACGACTTCTTCTGCAGGAACGAATTCGATGAACCCAATTTTCGAGCACTTTTTCCACTAAATCAAGTCGTATGTCATGAATGGCACGTTCAATATTGACTTGTAAAGCTTGAAGAGAGTCTGGTTTATTTCGAAAGACCAATGACTTCAAATAACCCCACAAGAAATAGTCTAATGGTGTTAAATCAAAACTTCTTGGGGGCGATTCAATATCAAAATTTCTTGAAATAATCGAATCTCCAAACTTTTCCCGCAACAATTCAATTGTTTCTTTTGCTGTGTGAAAGATAGCTCATGGGTGTCAAGGTCATAGGTCGACTGGAAAGTGCTTTTTTGGATTTTTTAAAAAAATGGACTTGGCATCATTTTCAAGTTTATTTTAGCTGTAGCTCCTTAACGGTACGTCGGATCGGGAATCGGCCAATGGCAAAAATATAGCTCTTAAGATAGGAAATTTTTTTTTTACCGATTGGAGAACGATTATTTTGATAATAAAACTGAATAATTTGTAAACGTTGTTCTTGCGTATATCTCTCCATGATGAAATTATAAACACTACACTGAAAAAAAAGAATTGCTCCAAAGACGTCCTCAGTCTTCAATATAAGTACATTTTGTACTTAAATTTAAGAAAATGTACTTAAAATTAAGTAAATTACTTAATATTTATGAAATTATCTATTATTACAAAATGTACTTATTTTGAAGACTACAGACGTCATTGGAGCAATTCTTTAATTTTATGATAATTTTTTTTTCAGTATACTGAAAACAATGAAAAACAAATGACAGATCATGGCATATTACAAATGGCCGAAACGTTACTTCAAAATCATATCATCCCTATTGGAAAACCCTGTACATTTATTTTAAGACAATTTAAATAATTTAAATGTTCGTAAAATTCTTTTATGCTTGATGGGTTGACGACAAATGATGACTTGGAATAAATAGAAATTTAAAACAAATGTTATTGCCACTTATGTCATTTTTAATTTAAGGTCTAACTCAAAATCAATCAGATATTAAATTCGAAAAATCTGAAACGTTTTGCAGAGCTTTTTGAAACAAAATGTATTTGAAGAAATTCCTTTTCCATTATTTTATTTTTATATAAACACATATTTTATTTGAAAAAAATAGTTTGTAAATAGAAGTATTTTGTGTAATATATTTAAAGACACTTTCCAAAATTTTTTTATTGATTTTCGAATAAAATGTATTTCATAATTTCCCTATTTTAATTTCAATAGATACGTAAATGAAGTACGAGTTAACTAGAATTATGTTCAAAATATTTCATAATTGTGAGGGAATGTATGAACTTGATATAAGGAAAACTAGCTTTAGCGCCATACGAAGTTCAATATTCCTACAGTTTAGTTCATTTTAACTTGCTCCACGGTTCACCTTTTTTTGGAGTGTACGCTGAGAACACTATCGTCCTAGGTATTCTACTTGATAGCATAAAGTTACGCTGCAGCAAAAATTGATCCTTATATCGCCCGGTATTATTTCAAGAAATGCTCTTAAATGTCCCCGTCCATTTACGACGTCAAAGGTAGATTTCCGTTTTGTTGCTTCTTTAGTGTGTTATCAATGTTGTTTGGGAGGATGGTAAAGTAACAATATTTCAACATTCTTTCCAAGAAAATACTATTAAAATAATTGAATGAATGGCGAAAGTAAACTCAAAGAGCCAGGTCGCTCTATCGCCGCGCAAAGGACACATTCTCGGTAAGATTTTCTTCATACCCATATTTCACGGAGTCAAAGGAAGTTGAGAGACATCATTTTACTTACATTAAATGAAACAATGGTGTCATTTTTGCCAACTCTGAACGCTTCACTAAATGAATTGATAAATAATGAAGTAGGTGAAGTAGTCGGGGGGGGGGGGAGGGAGGTATATTTCATTTTTCATGTGAAACAAATTGGCTGAGTGAAAAATTCAGCTTCAATGCGTTACATTTGTAATATTCATTGTAGTTTTATATATGTATGTATATATTCAGCAATTTTACAAAATTAATAAATTCGGGTGAAAATAATTTTCTCAAGAAGAAAAGGAACCTGCACATGTTCAACTAAAATATCAAATAATTTTCATTATTGAAGTATTACGGGTCTTATATTTCTATAAACTTTCTAACTATTACTTGAATTCTATAAAACGCAGGTTAAAACCAGTAAGGAAAGGCTAAAGTCGGGCGGTGCCGACTATATAATACCCTACACCACTCTCGTAATATTGAATAACTCTGATATATAAATTTTGTAATTCATGTATAAATTGTTTACATAAATTTACTTTTGGGACATTTTATACTTAAATAATACCCTGTACCACAGTGTGGTGTAGGGTATAAAAACGATTGGATCTAAAGAGCCAAATCGGATGAAACATATATATGGTAGCTATAGCTAAATCTTAACCGATTTTCTTCAAATTCGGTAGTGTTGGTTCATGGATCAAGAAACTCTACCATTCTAAATTTCAACACGATTGGATGTAAAATACAGCTTTTATAGGACTAAAGGGCCAAATCGGACGAAAGATATATATGGGAGCTATATCTAAATCTTAACCGATTTTCTTAAAATTCGGCAATGTTGGTTCATGGATCAAGAAACTCTACCATTCTAAACTTCAAAACGATCGGATGTAAAATTCAGCTTCTATAGGACTAAAGGGCCAAATCGGACGAAACATATATATGGGAGCTATAGCTAAATCTTAACCGATTTTCTTCAAATTTGGCAATGTTGGTTCATGGATCAAGAAACTCTACCATTCTAAATTTCAAAACGATCGGATGTAAAATACAGCTTCTATAGGACTAAAGAACCAAATCGGACGAAAGATATATATGGGAGCTATATCTAAATCTGCACCGATTTTCTTCAAATTCGGCAATGTTGGTTCATGGATCAAGAAACTCTACCATTCTAAATTTCAAAACGATCGGATGTAAAATACAGCTTCTATAGGACTAAAGGGCCAAATCGGACGAAACATATATATGGGAGCTATAGCAAAATCTTAACCGATTTTCTTCAAATTCGGCAATATTGGTTCATGGATCAAGAAACTCTACCATTCTAAATTTCAAAACGATCGGATGTAAAATACAGCTTCTATAGGACTAAAGGACCAAATCGGACGAAAGATATATATGGGAGCTATATCTAAATCTGAACCGATTTTCTTTAAATTCGGCAATGTTGGTTCATGGATCAAGAAACTCTACCATTCTAAATTTCAAAACGATCGTATGTAAAATACAGCTTCTATAGGACTAAAGGGCCAAATCGGACGAAACATATATATGGGAGCTATAGCTAAATCTGAACCGATTTCAACCAAATTCAATAGCGATCTTAACAGCCGCGAAATACTCTAAACTGCAAAATTTCAGAACGATCGGAGTGAAATTGCGACCTGTAGTCGACGAACAACTTTACATGGACGGACGGACGGACGGACGGACGGACGGACGGACATCGTTAAATCGACTCAGCTAGTGATTCTGAGTCGATCGGTATACTTTAAGGTGGGTCTAGCTGTGTTATTTTAAGGTGTTACAAACATCTGCCGTGAAACAAACTTATAATACCCTGTACCACAGTGTGGTGTAGGGTATAAATATTTTAGGTACGAGCTTTTTACGTGCTTTTCTATAGACACAACGAATTATAAACTCCTGTGACTTATACATTTCTCGGTATAATTGAGTGATAATAAGTTACAGAACACAGGCCTTACATTTTATATCGAAAATACCAATTCAAATGTATATTGAATTTAATAAAGCTTTTATAGGGAAAATACCAACTACTATACGGTAAGGAAAATTAGTAAAACAAAGAATACACAAATTATTAAATATTATACATTTTTGAGCAAATACATTTGATTCGAAAATCACTAAAATTTTTTTGCAACGCATATTTAAATATATTACACAAAATATACCTATTTACAAACTATCAAATTATGCAAATTCAGAATATTTTTGTCCTTATTGCAAGTTAATTTTTACTCAAATTTAGGAAAATTTAATTAAATCTAAGCAAAAAGAATAATTAAAATTTTTCTTGGGTTTTTTAAGTCCTTGACATTTTTATACCCTCACTTTAGTGTGACGAGGGTATATATCATTTGCTACGAAAAAAAGTGTAACACATCGAAGGAGTGATCTAAGACCCTAAGTATGTTCGGCGGATATTCGTTTTGGGTCATTTTAAGACGAATGAGTAATGTCCGTCCGTCTGTCTGTCTATCTGTCTGTCTGTCTGTCTGTCTGTCTGTCTGTCTGTGTGTCTGCTGGCTGGTGCGCACGATAACTCTCGAAAGGAGTAACCGATTGACCTCAAATTTGGTATGTGGTAATATTTTTATCTATCTCCGGCTAAGTTCGAAGATGGGCCATATTGGTCCACTCCTTCTAGTACCTCCCCCACAAAGTGTTAAAATGTTGTAAAATATTGAATCTTTAATAACTGATATACTACTTATTCGAATCTTCTGAAATTCCACACATAGCATTAGTTTATTAGTCGCTATCAACTCGAGAAAAATGGGCCAAGTTGCTACGCCCCTTTTGGTACCTCCCACACAAATGCACCATTTTGCAGCAAAAGTTATCAGCTTATAACATTAATACCAGTGTATAAAAATACTTGAAATTTTGTACAGTATTATGCTTTTATATTGCCTACAGTCCAGGGAAAAATGGGTGTTGTTGTCACGTCCCTTTTGGTACCTCCCACACAAATGCACCATTTTGCACCAAAAGTTAACAGCTTATAACATTAATAACAGTGTATAAAAATACTTGAAATTTTGTACAGTATTATGCTTTTATATTGCCTACAGTCCAGGCAATATAAAACAAAGGTACCTTTTTGCACCAAAAGTTAACAGCTTATAACATTAAAACCAGTGTATAAAAATACTTGAAATTTTGTACAGTGTAATGTTTTTATAGTGTCTATAGCCCTGTGAAAAATGGGCGTTATTGCCACGCCCCTCTTTGTACCTCCCACACAAAATGCCCAAATCATACCACAATTTAATGTCTCATAACGTTTATACCAGTGCACATAAATGCTTATACGTCGGCACAGTGCAATGAATTTAAAGTTTCTAATGTTCAGCAAAAAAAGTGTATTTGATAAACCCCTTCTGGTACCTCCCACACAAATTGACAGAATAATTCGAGTAATATTCAATATTACATTACTCACAAAGTGAGGGTATACCTTAGTCGGTTTACCCGACTGAAACTTTCTTACTTGTTTTTTTGCGATTTTTGATCACCTCTTCCATATCACAATTGATTATTACACACGAAATGTTCAATATTATATGTATAAACGAGCAAACTGGTTGCCTGAAGCGAACATAATTTTCATAAATTTCGGTATATTACAACAGAGGCAGTTATTTTTTAAAATTGAAATATGTTGCAAGAATTGTCATATTAGTTGCAAGTTAAGCGTCGATCATCTATATATATAAAACTATTTTTAACCCGGTGCGCTTCGCAGCCCCCATTTAGGGTACTGTAAAATAGTTATACCTCTTTCTATCAAAATTACATGATTATTACATATGGTGCAAAATGAAGAAGATTTGATTACTTTTATACATAAAATACGAACCCTCGTTTCATTTCTAGTGTGTGTTCCAAGAGTTACCCTGACATCATGGTACAATATTTATCCCTTTTCCCACTGTACCTCTGAACGTTGAAAAACTATTTTTTTTGTTCATACGTTAGTAACATTCCCCCAGTTTATGTTCCATTAGCTTGATTCACACCCTGGTACAATATAAAACCATGTTTGTCCCACTGTGTCTCCATTGTACCTCATTTAACCGTTTGTGTGTCATAATTAACCAATTTTGCACGATTGTACAATATTTTAGAATGATAATTGATATTTCAAGATCCAAATTCGCAAGCTTAGACCGTATTTCAACATGTTTGTCCCCTATCCGTGCCATTTATTTAACGTGTTTTTCCCCACGGTTTAAGTAGAAGAACCTATTTGGAAATAACAATTCTGAGCTTTGGTTTATGCTGTAAGAGCTACCTTTGCACTCAGGGACCACATTCAACACCTTTTGCACCACAGTTCCATATTAAACACTTTTTACTACACTGTGCTTCTAAAGTACGAATTTTTATACGTATTTTGCTTCACCGTACCATATTTAACCTTTTTTGCTCCACTTCACCATATTTAACACATGTTTCCCCCTCTGTAACATATTGAACAATTTTTGCTTGCCCCAATTGCATCACAATTTTAACCTTTTTGCACCACAGTGCTACTAACAGAAACATTCTTATTTCTTATTTAACGTACCCGCTCGGCCTGCATCCATATTTTTACCCACTTTACTATGTAAGCTTTTTGACCCACTGTACCATATTTAACCGTTGTGGGTCCACTGAATCAAATTTAACACCTTTTTGTCCTACTATATTTTGTCCACTATATTTAACCATAGTAAACGCTTTTTGCCCCACTGTTCCATACTTAACCCATTTAGTTCCACGTTACCATATTTTACTATTTGTGCCCACTGTAACCATTTTTGTCACACTGTATCATAGCTAACACATTTTTTTCCACTGTTCCATAGTTAAAGCTTTTTGCCCCACTGTGTCATATTAAACCCTTTGTCTCACTGTACCATATTTAACCCTTTTTGCTCCACTGTACAATATTTAACACAATTATGCCCTACTGTACTGTATAGTTAACCATTTTTGTCACACTGTACCATATTTATCCCTTTTTGCCCCACTGTATCACAGTAAATCCCGCCTTATTGCTCGTCTACGTCCCAAGGACTACCCTCCCACCAAATTTCATGATTCTAGCTTCAGCCGTTTGGCCTGGGCGATGATCAGTCAGTCAGTCAATCAGTCAGTCAGTCAGTCAGTCAGTCAGTCAGTCAGTCAGTCAGTCAGCCAGTCACGCAACAATTTTATATATATAGATTGATCCCAGAACCTTCCGCTTTGTGAGCCACATGTTTACCAACTGAGCTACGTAGATACATACATTTTTATGAAAAATTTCTTTTTAAATACAATTATACGAGTATATCCCAACATTTTCGAAGCAATGTATTTTTATGTACACTTGAATTTGATTAATGGATTGCCATCATTGAATTTATGAAAATAAAGTTGGCGACGAAGAAATTTTATTATGAATGACATTTTCATTTCCAAAAGAGTTTCGTAGGTAGATATAAACAGGGTTTTCCAATAAGAGGGATGTGATTTCTTTGAAAAAAAACACGTATTGTTAAGGAAATTCAAAAGTTTTTTATTTAATGTGAAGTACAATCGATACAATTAAGTTCTAAATGAATGACGTTTTATTCAAATGGCCTCCACGACTTCTTCTGCAGGAACGAATTCGATGAACCCAATATTCGAGCACTTTTTCCACTAAATCAAGTCGTATGTAATGAATGGCACGTTCAATATTGACTTGTAAAACTTGAAGAGAGTCTGGTTTATTTCGAAAGACCAAGACCAAGACTTCAAATAACCTTACAAGAAATAGTCTAATGGTGTTAAATCACAACTTTTTGGAGGTCAATATCACAATTTCTTGAAATAATCGAATCTCCAAACATTTCTCGCAACAATTCAATTGTTTGATTTGCTGTGTGGCACGTAGCCAAAATCGGTCAATGGCAAAATGATAGCTCTTAACGAGAGCAAAAATATTGGTTATGGGTGTCAAGGTTGTAGGTCGACTGGAAAGTGTTTTTTTCTTATTTTCAAATGTGAACGGAAAGTTTATTTTTGCTCTAGCTCCTTAACGGTACGTCGGATCGGTAATCCGTCAATGGCAAAATATAGCTCTTAACGAGAGCTAAAATATAGGTCGAATAGAAAGCGTTTTTTTCGATTTAAAAAAAAATTGACTTAGCGCGCGAAAAGTTGCAATTGGAGAACGATTATTTTAATAATAAATCTAAATAATTTGTAAACGTTGTTCTTGCGTATATCTCTCCATATGTAATTGTAAACACTACTGAATACAATGAAAAACAAATTCCCAGCAAAAACTTGGTAAGTACATGTCATTACCACTTGCATTACCAGGTAATGACATATTATTACCCTCTGCATTACATGTAGTCAACAAATAAGGACTTACTACATAAATATGTACTTATTTGTAAGTTATTTTAAGTCGGATATTGTAAAATATGCCACAACACCAATTTTTATTAAAGAAACATTGATTTGATTTAGAAACTTAATAACATTTCGAGTAAAAAACATCTCGTCATATTTAATTATATATGATATATATATGTATACACATATGAAAATCATTATTGGTAAGGTCTTATTAAAATGACAATATCAACTACTTATATGTGGGATATTCATAAGCGTGGGGTTAAGTACTTATTTGTTAACGCTTTGTATGCTTGCGTTGAAGTACTTTCCTCCAATATCATGCCCATGTAAAAATAATCCGAAGGGAGGCTAAATGGTAGGTTAGCTTGAGTGAGGATGGCACTTGGCGAGTGAGACCAAGCGCCCACTGAGACCATGCATAATCCATTGTGATTCCTCATAGTTCCTCTTCTCCAGACCCTCAGTTAAGTCTTGCGTTGCAATCTGATGCTTTGCAGAATTTTAGAAGTTTAAGCGGATCCAATCCTTTTAATTCGTCAAGTGTCTGAAAGAAAAATGAACCGAGTATCTTGCTTCTTCTAAATGATAACATTGGACATTGGCATAGGAAATGAAGCGTATCTTCGACAGCGTCAGGATCCTGACATCAGCGACACATATCATCACTTCGTAAGCCAATTCTAAACATATGCTTACCAAGACTATTATGTCCTGTTATGAGGCCACCAATCAAACGTACTTGTACTTTATCCAAGCTTAGCAGCATCTCTGTATTCTTTATTGACCCTTCATCCCATAGCGATTTTGTTTGCTCACATCCGGCTGTTGAAAACCATCTCTGATGCCAGTAGTTCTTGTATTTTGTTTTTATACCATAATAAGCCAACGATAGGGGCGGGTATGCATCCGCCTCAACAATCCTCGAGGACACGGCCCCTATCTTTGCGAGCTTATCAGCTGCTTCGTTTCCGAATATATCTTTGTGGCCAGGTACCCAGCACAGGGTTAAATTATGCTGTTCTTCGAGAACCCTAAGTTCTCTGCGACAGCGGCTGACTACCTTTGACCTTATATTCGTGCTTAGTAGAGCCTTTAAAGCGGCCTGGCTATCGATGAAAAAGCAAATATCGCTTGTGTATATTTGCCTCAACGAAATAAGTTCAGCCGCCTTTGAAATTGCATATATCTCCGCCTGAAAGATACTGCATTCGCTACGTAGTCGAAGAGAGACCTCCAGATCAAGCTCACGGCAGAATATACCACAGCCCGTACCCTCATCCAGTTTGGAGCCATCCGTATTGATGTCGTGGAACCTTACGTTTTCATTCAACCACTCTTCCAGAGTGGGGAATTTAATTTTTACCCCTTTACCTACAACATCGTGGCTAGTCATGTAGTCAGTCTCGGAATAACCTAGGGAACGGTCAACCAACCCAGTATGTCTAGAATTTGTACCTAACAAAAGGTTCTGCTGAGCTAGCCGTGTCATTGTAAGTTCCGCACACTCTTTTATAAATATATCAATTGGTTGAATACCCGTTATTATTTCTAATGATCTTACTGCGGTGGATTTCATCGCACCCGTCAGGTAACCAAGTGCGACTCTATTTACTCTACTTAGAGATTTAACATGTGTATCATACCCTGTAATTGTCCACCAAGTATGACAGCCATAAGTCAGAACAGGACTGACCATAGCTGAGTAAAGCCAGTGGATAAGCCTAGGTTTTAACCCCCATCTAGGGCCTATGAACTTTTGGCATGAGTATAAGGCAGCGAAGGCTTTCCTTATTCGGGCCTCTTTATTTGCTATCCAGTTTAATTTACGATCCAGTATGACCCCTAAAAATGTTGCAGAGTTCGACAGCTGAATTGTAATTTCTTGAAGTTTCGGTAATCTAAACTCTGGTAATTTATTACTACGAGTGAATAGTACCAGATGCGTCTTTGAGGGATTAATATTCAAACCACAACCCCTTGCCCAGAGAGCCCTCTAAGATTTCGGACACCGTTGGTAGAAATTTACCTATGGATAATACGACGATATCATCGGCATAGGCACATATCATAATACCAGATGAGTCCAATTTGGATAAGATTTTGTTCACTACTAGGATCCATAAAAGTGGTGAAATAACACCCCCTTGGGGGGTTCCCCTAGTCGCTCTCCTCATCACGCTGGAATTAGCGAAGCAGGCCGTTATATCCCTAAAATTTAGCATTGTCATAATCCAGCATAACAAAGCTTCGTCTGTATCTGTTTCCCTTAGCACCGTCTCCATAGCAGAGGGGAGGACATTATTGAAAGCACCTTCTATATCGAGGAAAGCTGCGAGCGTGAACTCTTTGAAGTCCAAGGCTCGCTCAATATGATGGACAACGCACTGTAGAGCTGAGTCTACTGATCTGCCTCTGATGTATGCATGCTGGCTACTCGAGAAGAAGTCAGTGCCAATATTGTTCCTAATATAATTATCTAGGATTCTTTCCAATGTCTTGACAAAGAATGATGAGAGGCTGATTGGCCTGAAGTCTTTCACTGAGCTATAATTTAATCTCCCCGCTTTCGGTATAAAAACAAATTTAACCCTCCTCCAGGAATTGGGAACATAAGTTAGTTTTAAGCAAGTCCTAAATAATTCGACTAGATAGTCTGAAATCACCTCAAAAGATTCCTGTAGCATAATAGGAAAAATTCCGTCAAAGCCAGGCGATTTAAAAGGTCTAAAGGTGTGAATTGCCCATTTCACACTATGATAAGTTATCAGGTTATCGACCACGTGAGTATTAACAACTTCTAAATTAGACTGGTATCCCTGGGTATCTTGGTCTACATTACAACCAGGAAAATGTACTCTCAGTAGACACGCCAGAGTATCACCTGTATCAGCCCAGTATAATATCTCTCCCATTGGTTATACAAAATTGAAATAACTCTTTCACTCTAGCGGGAGGCGGACTAGCCAGATCATCATGAGGAAAGTACGCTGAGGACAGAATGAGTTCCTTACCTTCCTGTAACAAAGTGATAGCTACCAGATCGCGATCACAAAACTGATTAAGAATAAAGCTCTCAAAGTTTTTTCTAATTAGAATGCATGCTCTTTTTTTATTCGAGTCCTTATGAAATATCAAATTAAATTTAACATCCTGGAGGACCATGATTGGTTTGGCTCTGACCCAAGGTTCCTGAATCAGCGCCACGTCTATTTTGTCGTCTATTAAATGGTAAGTCATTATTTCTTTTGAATTTCACTTACCCGCCAGGTTATCTGGTAATGAGAGTTTTTTTGCTGGGTTACAGATCATGACATATTACAAATGGCCGAAACGTCACTTCAAAATCATATCATCCCTATTGGAAACCCGGTTAATAGTTACTTCCGATTTTTTAAAAAATGCATTAAAAACACGAAAAAATTATCTTCATTCTGGGAAAATTAGAAAATATTTAAAGATTTCTGATAAAATAATGGTCCGGTTTTCATTGTCTAATGATCGATATCGGAACAAAAGTAGCGCTACCAATTTTATTGACGAAATCCAATTTTTAGAGGTTATTTCGATCGCGAATAGCTAAGTTGAATTACAATTTAAATGTAATTGCGTTGACAACAATTATATGGTGTCTATATCTAATGGCGATTTCTTTTCTGCAAAAAAGTGCAACATTTTCGTTGCCCTTTTCCAGAAAACTGAACTTTTATTCCACATTTCGGAATTTTGAAATAGGAGTTTAATTCGAGGACTACATTACCTCCACCTAAAAAGGGCAAATATTTTTCAGAATTTCTCTTCGACGGGGCAACATTTTTTTCAGAATCGAAATCGAAACCATAAATGTGAACCGATTCTCTTCGAATTAGGTAGTTATTGTTCCTGGTTCACGGAGACTACTCTTTGCCAAATTTCATTATGTTCAATACATCTTTGTACGTGGGTTGTCCCAAATTTAGCCACCCTAACAAAAATGTGGAAAATTTTCCTTTTTTTTTATTTCCAACGATTGTCAATAGCTTCGATAACCTGTAAGAACAGTTTAGCTCATGTAAATAGCATTAACCGCAACCTTCCCTCTTCATTGCTGGCAAAACAATTTTCGCCGAGCCAATTTTTCATGTTTGGAAACTAAATATAATCCGAGGGAGCTAAATCTGGCGAATTAGGTGCTTGCTGAAGCAATTCTATATTTAATTCATTGATTTTGGCCATCGAAACAGTGTATGTGTGAACTAGTGCATTGCATTGATTGTGAGCAAACGCGGCACCCATCTTGCGCACAGCTTGCTCATCATTTAATTTTCCATCAATATGCGATGACAGGACTTTTTGTAAAGCCTATGACTTCAGGTAGCTCAAGAACCTTTAACCAACGGCTATCCTATTTCATTTTGTGGATTATTTTAACCATTTCTGGCGTAGACACTTCAATTGGTCGACCACTATGGTGTTCGTCGTGGCAGCTCGTACGGCCCCGTTTAAACTCTGCCAGCCAATATTTTATAGTTGTAAACGAAGGAGCAGACTCCCCCAAAGTAGAATCTAGCTCGATTTTAATATTGGATGGACTGAGACCTTTCAAATGAAAGTATTGTATTACATATCGTTGACAAATTTTTTTCACTGAGATCGTTTACTTTTGAGCGCTCAAAAAGAAAACTAAACAATGTAGCGCCTTGAAACTTAAAAAATATGTTTTAGAAGGTTACTACTATTCAAGAAAGTAAATTTTTTCAAACTACTACCGCCATCTATATGTCATGTTGGCTAATTTTGAGACCGCACTCGCAAGTACATAAGAGCCTATATTTAAATCCGAATCGATTTTCTTTAAACTTGGCAGGGATCGTTCTTGGATCAAGGTACGTACTCTTCTCTGAGAAAATTTATAACAATTTGATGGCGAATAAAGTATCTACGAGTATAGTAAAGTAGAGTCACTTCAACAAATCAAAGGAGACCCATTTAGACCATTATTTTTCAAATGTTTTCTTTTCCACAGACGATGCGCGACTGGTCTCAAGTTGGTGTTATTATGTATTGTTTGACAATTCATCATGGAAATACTCATACCGCAACAAAGTCTCCACATTCTCCGACTGTATTACGAAAACCCTCGTTTGTGAGAAAAGTTTTTCAAGAACTTCGAGCAACATATTTGGTGTATATGGACTGATGAGCAATCCGAAAAGATTCTCCAACTACCGTCGACAAATATGTCCTCTTTGGTGTGCTTTTGAGCTGAACTGAAATGGACCACTGTCAGTCTGTGGGTAATATTAACCCCTCCGGATCCATAAATAGTCAAAATTCCCTGTCTTATAACTTATATGCTACTACTAAGCATATTTCGACGGTATCATTACATTTTTCTCTTACAGAGCGTATATTAATTGAATGAAAACTTCTCACCTCTTTGCATTGCTTCAAAAATTAAAACAGTTATATTTTTTAATTAAGCTTGTTTTTATTATAAAAAAAAATCCATTAACATTTTCAACAGCAAATAAATACAATTACATAAAAACATAATGACCAGGATGACCACATTCAACAAAAAGAAAAACTTGTATTCTTCGAATAATTGCCAGATTTCCATTCATTAATTAAGGTTTTCCCCATCCTTGTTCCCTCCACTTGTTTCATTATATTCCCAGAGTGATCACTCCAGATTGAATTGCACACGATTTACGATTTACTTGAAATGATGGAAGGAATGATAGGAGGGTATAATGTGATGTGTGGCATAGAGGGGGGCGGCATGAGCAATTAGAGGAGCGTGTGAGATTATGGGTGCATGCGAAATGATTGGAGCGTGTGCAATAATTGGAGCATGATGGACAACTGCAGGAGCCACATAGGAATGCGCCACAATGGGCGAATGGTGGTAACCTATACCCAGGTGGAGTCCTCGTTTGGATTTGGCCGCAGCTTCATTATCATCAATCGGGGCCGAGTGGCAAACGGCAAGGGCAACAAGTAAAATCACCTGTAATTAAAAAGAAAATTCAAATTAGCGCAATTGTCCTTGTGGTTTTTTTTTGTTTCCCTTAAAGGCATATGGGAAATAAAGGGTAAGTTCTTAATAATGCAATACTTCGTAAACTGTTGAATTCACAAAGAAAACAGATGAACTGTTCATTTCAGTTGGAAAATGAAGCAAACAGGGTTGTTGTGGAATCCGATTGCTGTCGGAATCGGAATTGAAATCGAGAAAAAAAATAACTTTCTGTGACACAAAATTTATTTTTTTCTCGTCGTGGAATTCTACTGTTGTTCGAATCGGAATTGAAATCGAAAAAATAACCTTTTGGGACACCAAAGTTATTTTCTTTCTCGGTTTCAATTCCGATTCCGACAACAATCGGATTCCACAACAAACCTGAAAATTTGGATTTTGCCTTTTGTAAATTTGAAATTTCGTAAATTTGCAATTTTGAAAATTTGTAAATTTGCTTGATGGAAATTCTGGGCGCCTAGTAACGGGTTTTTCAACAGGGACGCTAGAAAAGTAGACCTACAGGGACAGCAAACGACGCCATATTTTTTGCCGCTCTATTGACATTTCTCTTCAGTAAGGTTTGCCATTTCATGATGGAAAGATATACGAGCCAACAACGAGTCGAAATTATTAAAATTTACTACCGAAATTCGGAGTCAGTGGCCTCAACGTTAAGAGCGCGAAAAATCGAAAAATCATCTTCAGCGATGAGGCTCATTTCTGGCTGAATGGCTTCGTCAATAAACAAAATATGCGTTATTGGTCAGACAGCAATCCGCACGTACTCCATGAGTCATCATTGCATCCCGAAAAAAGTACGGTTTAGTGCGGTTTATGGGCCGGCGGCGTCATTGGGCCGTACTTCTTCCGTGATGATCAAGACCGGCACGTTACTGTTAATGGGAATCGCTACCGTTCAATGATAACCGAATATTTTTGGCCCCAATTGGATGATATGGACTTGGAGGACATGTGGTTCCAACAGGACGGCGCCACAAGCCACACAGCGACTGCCACAATCAATTTATTGGAAACCAAGTTTGGAGAACGTGTTATCTCACGAAATGGTCCAGTCGATTGGCCGCCTCGGTCGTGCGATTTGACGCCGTTAGACTATTTCCTGTGGGGTTACGTCAAGTCTATGGTCTATGGTCTATGCCAACAACCCAGCGACGATTGATGAACTTCGTACGAATATCGAACGTGAAATTGCAGCAGTATCGGCCGATTTATGCTTGAAAACCGTCGAAAATTGGGTTCAGCGTCTGGACTTCTGCAAGCGTGCCCGTGGTGGCCATGCAAAAGAAATCGAGTTCCATACATAATGGCATCGAACGTACTTTCACAGGAATAAAGAATTTCATTGATATCCAAAACCGTTTTTGTTTTATTTAAAAAAACTTTTGTAGTGCTCTTATAGAAAACCCCGGTATTTCTGTCGGAAAATGAAGCAAATTTGGATTTTGTAAATTTAAAATTTCGTAAATATGCAGTTTTGTAAATTTGCAATTTTGTAAATATGCAATTTTGTTAATTTGCTTGCTGGAAATTCTGGGCGCCTGGTATTTCAGTCGGAAAATTTTGAAAATTTTGGATTTTTTTGTGAATTTGAAATTTTAAGAATATGCAATTTTGTAAATTTGCAATTTTGTAAATATGCAATTTTGTAAATTTGCAATTTTGTAAATATGCAATTTTGTAAATTTACTTACTGGAAATTCTGGGCGCCTAGTATTTTAGTCGGAAAATGAAGCAAAAGTTGGATTTTGTAAATTTGAAATTTCGTAAATGTGCAGTTTTGTAAATCTGCAATTTTGTAAATTTTCTTGCTGGAAATTCTGGGAGCAGGAAAATGAAGCAAAATTTGCAATTTTCTAAATTTGAAATTTTGTATATTTGCAATTTTGTATATTTGCAATTTTGTAAATTACCAGTTTTGTAAATTTTGAACTTTGTAAATATGCTTGCTGGAAATTCTGGGCGCCTGGTATTTCATTCGGAAAATAAGGCAAAATTTGGATTTGTTAATTTGAAATTTCGCAATTTTGTAAATTTCCAGTTTTGTAAATTTGCAATTTTGTAAATTTGCTTGCTGGAAATTCTGGGCGCCTAGCATTTCAGTCGGAAAATTAAGCAAAATTTGGATTTTGCAAATTTGAATTTTGTATATTTGCAATTTTGTAAATTACCAGTTTTGTAAATTTGGAATTTTGTAAATTTGCTTACTGGAAATTCTGGGCGCCTAGTACTTCAGTCTGAAAATGATGAAAAATTTGAATTTTTCTATTTGTGAATTTGTAATTTTGAGAATATGCAATTTTGTAAATTTGCTTGCTGGAAATTCTAGGCGCCTAGTATTTCAGTCGGATAATGAAGCAAAATTTGGATTTTGTAAATTTGAAATTACGCAAATTTGCAATTTTGTAAATTTCCAGTTTTGTAAATTTGCAATTTTGTAAATTTTCTTGCTAGAAATTCTGGGCGCCTAGTACTTCAGTCGAAAAATGAAGCAAAATTTGGATTTTGTAAATTTGAAATTTCGTAAATTTGCAATTTTTTAAATTTCCAGTTTTGTAAATTTGCTTGCTGGAAATTCTGGGCGCCTAGTAATGCAGTCGGAAAATGAAGGAAGATTTGGATTTTGTAAATTTGAAATTTCGTAAATTTGAAATTTTGTTTAATTTGCTTGCTGGAAATTCTGGGCGCCTAGTATTTCAGTCGGAAAATGAAGCAAAATTTGGATTTTATAAATTTGAAATTTCCAAAAATTTTCAATTTTGTTTTTGATGAAAAATTTTAAATTTTTCTTTGTAAATTTGCAATTTTGTGAATATGCTATTTTGTAAATTTGCAATTTTGTAAATTTGCTTGCTGGAAAATTCTGGGCGCCTAGTATTTTAGTCGGAAAATGAAGCAAAATTTGAATTTTGTAATTTAGAAATTTCGAAAAATTGCAATTTTGTAAATTCAGTTCCAAACGTCAAAAGAATATTGAAAACAAGTTCAGTCGGGTGAACCGACTAATGAATCCCCTCACCATGAGTTTCAAAAAAATATTAGTAAATTTATTTATTTTTTTGTTTTATTTAAATTTTTATCAATTTAAATTGCATATAATTACTTTAAAGTATTTTCTGGTATTAAAGTTAATAGCTGTTTACTTTTGGTACAAAATGGTCCATTTGTGTGAGAGGTGCCAAAAGGGGCGCCCCAATCGCGGCAGGGTTACCATAACCTTTTTTCGGAAAGGAGGTCTTTTGTGTCAGAAAAGGAGGACATTTGTAACATTTACAAAGAGAGTTTGAAACTTTCGGAGTAAATTTAAAAAATAAAATTTCCTATGCTTGTACAACAGTTTGTATTTTGTAGTGCTTAGATGCCAAATCGGATAACTATATCGAAATCTGAAAAAATGTCTTCAAATTTGGCAAGTTTTGTTCTTGGGTGCTACATTTAAATCTGAGCAGGTTTACACACTAAAAGATGGACAGAAATCGGCATCTGCAGGGTAGCTAGACAAATCTGGCCAAGGTATGACCTGAGAAGATCAAAATATCTCCTCGCACTAGAGAGGCAAAGATTGTCTACGTTAGTACAGGTTCTGACGGGACACTGCTTAATCGGCGAACACGCCAACAGATTGGGTATTGACTCCAATGACTTCTGCAGAAGCTGTGGAGATGAGGAAGAAGTGGAGAGCATTGAGCACTTGCTATGCGACTGCCCCGCTCTGAGTAAACGCCCCGCTCTAGAAAGCCTAACAGATCTTTCCAGTATAGATATTCGTACTATCGATAAATTTGTATATCATACAGGTTGGTTTCGATGAGGGGCATTTCAGCCCGTGGTAACACTATGGACCTAATCTGGTATATGTGAGCTTGTAAAAATAATACGGCTGCCACCCTAACCTAAACCTACGCCAAATTCGACAATGTGGGCCCTTGGATCAAGAAAATCCATCCTGCTTAATTTCAAAGTGATTGGATATGAAAAAGCTTCTGTGGCGCTAAAAGGCCATATCGGAAAGAAAATTTATATAGGGCCTATATCTAAATCTGAACCGACTTTGACCAATTTCTACCCAGGTATGAAATAGCCCTTATTATCAAATTTCAGCAAGATCGGAATGAAAGTGCGAAGGAACAGTTTTAAATAGACAGACAGACAATCGGCGTACTTTAAAGTGGGTCTAGCTCCAGTATTTGTAGGTGTTAAGTATAATAAATAAGTGAAGCGGCGTTAAGATCGGACAAGCCGAATTTTGCATACCCTACACCATAGAGGTATGAGGTACCTTTGTGTGGGGGCTATATCAAAACATGGACCTATGATGACCATTGTTCAGTTCGTCCAGTTGAAATTTGCAGAAGTTATTAAATAATCAATATTTCACTAAATGTTAACCCTTTGTGGGGGAGGTACTAGAAAGAGTGGGCCAATATGACTCATCTTTGAACTTAGCCCGAGATGGATGAAAATATTACCACATACAAAATTTGATGCCAATTACTCCCTTCGAGAGTTATCGTGCGCACCAGCCAGCAGACAGAGAGACAGACGGACGGACGGACATTGCTCATTCGACTTAAAATGACCCAAAACGGATTCCGCCGAACATACTTAGGGTCTTAGGACACTCCTTCGATGTGTTACACTTTTGGTTCGTAGCAAATGATATATACCCTCCTCTCTAATGTGAGGGGATAACTAGTGCGAATAGTTGAAAAATAATGATAATTTTTTTAATAAAACCAATCGATTCTACTCACGGAACCAAGTTGTTTGATGTACGAGTACATATTGTCCCAAATAATAAAACATTTATTGTTGTCAGAAGCCCTTTGTGATTTCAATTCCTCGTAATTAAAAACTCATTAAGAACTCAACTGAAATCGAGACATCAGTGCCGATCCCTCTCACCCGAAACACCCCCCCCCCCCCCCCCCCAAGTCATCACAATGGCATTTCTTCTCATTAAAGTCTAAAGATCATTAAGAATTTCTCGGTATCCGTCATATGATAGACGAAGGCATAATATGCCTTCCTTATTACAGGAGATTTGTTTTTGCATTATCTTTTGTTTTTCACGGCGGTCAAGTGGAATATTGCATTTAAGAAGATTACGTTGCCTTCCCTATGGCTGCTCTGTTCTTATCCTGTTCACTCCTTGTCCTGTCGGTTGCAATAACAATAATACTCTTTGCAATTAAACAATTTAACTGGATGGCCATAAGGATAAATGTTTTAATTTAATTGGATAAATAATGCTGTGGACTTTTTCATTGAAATCAACTATCACTGATGTGCTGATGTGTTTTTAATAAATTATTAAAATAAGTATGACAAATTGTTCATCACTTCATGCGAAATTTAATACGGAATAAGAACTTAATTTAAAAGAATAATAAGAATTCTCTGCCAGACTATACAGGGCAGGATGCCCATTTTTAAAATTTATTTTCGAAAATTAAAAAAAAAAACCGAACAAAAATCAATTTTTACCGCATATTATTACACTGTGCTATAGCTGTAGTCGGAGGGGGTTGTGACTACCGGGAAAAGTTTTATCGGGCAAAAAAGATGAATACGTGTCCCGGCATTTTGCTGGATCGGATTCGCTGGAAAAAATTAAGAAAATAAGACCAACGATATTCCTTGAGATAAAATCGATTAAAGAAATACGTTTTCATAAGAAAATCCTTAATTTCTGGATCGAAACTAAGCACTTAAACAGTCTTTTTATTCAAGATACACATTGATTGAAAGTTATATTGATCCAATCTAGAAACGTCGCAGACAAGTATTTATCGATTCTGAATCGGATATATAAATATTAACTTTAATTGTTATCCAAGTTTGTTTTTCTTTAATTTCAGTTTTTTTTATTGTTTTATTAAATGAAATAAATTTTTGTTTTCTTTTTATGCGTAATGTGTTATATCTAGATTTAGCTTCCCTGTTGACTTGGGTGATCAGATGTTGTTGTAGTGGTAGTGCGACCGGTGAGTCATTTTTAGCTGCACAAACTCGTATTATGATGAAAACATGAAATAGTTGATGTTAAATTTTTCCAGTGCCCTGGCTGGGAATTGAACCCAGCTCCTTCGGGATCCAAGTCTAATGCTCTAACCACTGAGCTACCGAAGGCCACACAGTTAGACGTGTTTTGCTTGTTCGGCGATTCGGTTTTGATCTCCCTAATCGTCGGAAAACTCCGTCGTTTCGTGGGTCCTTTCAATTTTGGGAACAGGCAAAAATCGCAGGGGTCCAAATCTGGTGAATAAGTTAGTTAGTTACGGCATTCTCTTCGGCCAGTATTCGCTTCCATTTGTTTAAAGTGTTATATCATCTTATTCGCTTCACACATTTTGAAGATATTCATTCCAATGAAAACCTCTTCCACTTCTCTTCAAAACAGTTGAAAAATATGCTTGTCCTTGTGGTAACAGGAGGTAAAAATATGGAAAACATTCTTAATACTTGAATATCCTGGAAAAGTATCAATTTAGTTCCTTAATTTTGTTGGTACTAAAGGGTCAAACTATTATTCGCTTTCGCAAAAAAGCATATTTCACTATTCGCATGAAATATATTTCAATATTCGCTTTCGAATTTGCTTTTGCTAAAGTTACTTTCGCTACATCCCTACTCGAGACAAGCGTGCCAACATTTCAAAACTTCACCTTTTCTATTGAACACACTTCGTAGTTCAACTGTTAAATTTTAATTCCAACTAAGAACACAAACTATACACCTTGCAAATTCCGATTTAAATACTCGTATCATAGGATTATTCCTTCATTTACGAGTTATACTGTTATTTCACTATTTTGGTTTACAGATTAAAAAAAAGAACTTACAAAAAATTTCATATTCGTTTGTTTTTTATTTGGTAAACCGATTGACAGAAAATGTATATTTTATTTACGCACAATTACACTTGGACCGTATCGAACTGAAACTAGTAAGTTTTCTGCCAACTGCAACAATATTTATACTTAAACTGTTGCCACAGCCTACTAATCTGCAACAAGTAGCAATCATGTGTAAGCCACACAGATATATTCCAAAACCAATAATACTCAAAAGTACGCCGACTTATCTCCAAATTGGCAATGGAATTGCCTCCCAATGTATAGTTATGCTATTCTCTGAGCGGGCGGGCGGACAGACAGAAGATATAGCCTGGGTGTAAGCTGGTTGAGTATTATTATTTCCGAAAAATAAAATGTTTTGAAAATATCTTAAATTGTAAGTTATGCTAAAATAAAGTCGAATTGATTGTACCCTATATAAAGGCATTTTAAATTATGTTTGGCCATTATAAATTATTCTCTAAAAATATATTCCTAGTCAAAAATTTTTATTCTTATTTTTTAGTTTTTAATGTTTAATATTTGATATGGACATTTCCGCGGGTCGCGAACGTACGTTCGTACGCTTTTGATGTACAAAAAATATAGAAAACAAAAATGTTCCCCGCATTTTTTTTGTGATTTGCTGGCATACTGGTAGCTCTATGTTAGGTGCAAAAGATGGGATTCATCGAGTTTTAGTTTTCATAATGATAGAAGCGAAATAGAAGTCTACTTTGGCTGAATCTAGTAACATGCAAAAATCTGAAAAGGAACGGAATATTCTAAAGCTATTAATTTATTTTAAAAGAGGATTAATGTAGCTTTCTATCGAGTATTTACACAATAAATTACCTCTATTGGCTTTTTGAAAAAATAATTTTTTTCAGTTTTTAGGCAAATTTTCTCATGAAAACAACTGATGTATGCTATGAAACCATTATATTTTAAAAATTTAGACATTTTGTATTAATTTTTTTTATAATTATTCACAATAAAATACGATGATTACCAACATTTTATTTTTCGCCCCTGGTTGACCATTCGGCGGAAATGCCCATATTTAATATTTACTTTTTAATTTTTAATTTTTAATTTTTAATTTTTAATTTTTAATTTTTAATTTTTAATTTTTAATTTTTAATTTTTAATTTTTAATTTTTAATTTTTGATTTTTAATTTTTAATTTTTAATTTTTAATTTTTAATTTTTAATTTTTAATTTTTAATTTTTAATTTTTAATTTTTAATTTTTAATTTTTAATTTTTAATTTTTAATTTTTAATTTTTAATTTTTAATTTTTAATTTTTAATTTTTAATTTTTAATTTTTAATTTTTAATTTTTAATTTTTAATTTTTAATTTTTAATTTTTAATTTTTAATTTTTAATTTTTAATTTTTAATTTTTAATTTTTAATTTTTAATTTTTAATTTTTATCTTTTAATTTTTAATTTTTATCTTTTAATTTTTAATTTTTAATTTTTAATTTTTAATTTTTAATTTTTAATTTTTAATTTTTAATTTTTAATTTTTAATTTTTAATTTTTAATTTTTAATTTTTAATTTTTAATTTTTAATTTTTAATTTTTAATTTTTAATTTTTAATTTTTAATTTTTAATTTTTAATTTTTAATTTTTAATTTTTAATTTTTAATTTTTAATTTTTAATTTTTAATTTTTAATTTTTAATTTTTAATTTTTAATTTTTAATTTTTAATTTTTAATTTTTAATTTTTAATTTTTAATTTTTAATTTTTAATTTTTAATTTTTAATTTTTAATTTTTAATTTTTAATTTTTAGTTGTTAATTTTTAATTTTTAATTTTTAATTTTTAATTTTTAATTTTTAATTTTTAATTTTTAATTTTTAATTTTTAATTTTTAATTTTTAATTTTTAATTTTTAATTTTTAATTTTTAATTTTTAATTTTTAATTTTTAATTTTTAATTTTTAATTTTTAATTTTTAATTTTTAATTTTTAATTTTTAATTTTTAATTTTTAATTTTTAATTTTTAATTTTTAATTTTTAATTTTTAATTTTTAATTTTTAATTTTTAATTTTTAATTTTTAATTTTTAATTTAAAATTTTAAATTTTTAATTTTTAATTTTGAATTTTGAATTTTGAATTTCGAATTTTGAATTTTGAATTTTGAATTTTAAATTTTTAATTTATAATTTTTATGTTTTAATTGTAATTCTTTTTTAACTTTAACATTTTACATTTTTGCGTTGTTTATACCCTCACTAGTGATACGAGGGAGTGACCTAAGACCCCAGGTATGTTCGGCGGATATTCGTTTTGGGTCATTTTAAGTCGAATGAGCAATGTCCGTACGTCTGTCTGAATGTCTGTCTGCTGGCTGGTGCGCACGATAACTCTCGAAAGGAGTAACCGATTGACTTCAAATTTGGTATGCGGTAATATTCTATCTATCTCCGGATGAGTTCGAAGATGGACTATCTTGGTCCACTCCTTCTAGTACCTCCCCCACAAAAGGTTAACTTTTTGTGAAATATTCGAATCTTCTGAAATTATACACATACTATTAGTATATTAGTCACTATCACCTCGAGGAAATTGGGCGAAGTTGCCGCAACCCTTTTGGTACCTCCCACACAAATGGACCATTTTGCACCAAAAGTTGACTGCTTATAACTATAATATCACTTCATGCAAATACCTGAAATTTTGTACAGTGTAATACTTTTATAGTACCTATAGTCCAGTGAATATTGGGCATAGTTGACAAGCCCCTCTTGGTACCTCCCACACAAATGTACTATTTTGCACTAAAAGTTAACAGCTTATAACTTGAACACCAGTGCATACATATATGTACCTGACATTTTGTGCAGTGTTATGCTTTTATAGTGCCTACAGTCCTGTGAAAAGCGGGGGTTATTGCCACGCCCCTTTTGGTACATCTCACACAAATGTAAAATTTTATACAAAAAGTTAAGAACTTATAGCGTGAGTACCAATGCACGAAAATACAACAACATTTTGCACAGTGAAATATTTGTAAAGTACATATAGCCCTTTGAAAATGGGCGTTATTAACACGCTCCTTTTGGTACCTCCCACACAAAATGGCCAAATCACACCAAAATTTAATGTCCCGTAACTTCAGTTCACATAAACGCTTACAATTCGGTACAGTGAAATTTATTTCAAGTATCTACTGTTTAGCGAAAAATAGGACCCCTCTGGTACCTCCCATACAAACGACAGATTAACCCGTGTAATATTTCATATTACAGTACTCACAAAGTGAGGGTATATCATAGTCGGTTTACACGACTGAAACTTTCTTACTTGCTTTATTTGTTGTTTGTTTTATATCCTAAATTCAGTTAAATCTACAGCCAAATCCAATGGATCTCCCTTCTTTGTGTAGTTCACTGTCTAACAAGACCCCAACACAATAAAAATATATGTGTGCGGGTATTGTGAGTTTTCAATCAATTTTTCGCCGTATTCTCTTTTACAATATACGAGTATGACGCTTAAAAACAAACAATTTTGCCCACACTTGAAAATGTAAAAAAATGATAATGTTTTGAAAAGTGCGTAAATCGCCCAGTCATTAGAACTGGTTCGGATTTGAGAAATACGACTGTTGTTTATACTCGTACGTAACTAAATACGAAATACGACTGTTGTTTATATGTAAAAGTATGTTACTATCTGAGTAGACGCAGTAAGCCATTCAACGTCAATCGTATTTTGTTATTTTTCAAATCAGATTCGCTAGTCAAGCAATAAAATACAAGTCACAGAAATTGCGCTATTAATAGCTGGTGTCTTGCGCCGATCACGGTTTGGCATCTGGTGAAGTGAAAAAAATGAAATAAAAAATTAGAATTGTATTTTGGACAAATTTAACTCAGGGTTGTCATTCAAATAATTCATTCCGAATAAACACACAAATGTGCAAGAATTTCCACTGCACTGCACTGCACTGCAAATTGCAGAAAATAGTCGATATCACGATCGCTGGCAGTATCAGCGATTTACCAACGTCAACTGTAAGAAATTGTGAGATTGCTACGATATGACTGATACATTTTGTACTTAATTCATACGGACCTCAGTTTTTCAACTGTTCAGAATTATCTCCAAATATGCGTTATAGAACCACTGTGCGTTTTAGAACCACTGTCCTAAAAAATATGATAATTAAATTCGATTTTTTATGTTGGTTGCTATAAGGGAGAGGGACCTAAAAATGATATCCATTCCCTATAATGAGATTATTATTGTTATTCGAAAGGGCCCAAATTTATACACATACTCTTGAACTTCTTGCAGTGCCATATTTCTTCCATTTTTAATGATTGTGTACCTCTAAGGAATAAAAAAATACGAAATAAGCAACCTCCTTGGTTTAACCATAGAATAAATCTACTGATCGAAAAAAGGAATTTAGTATATAAAAGATGGAAACGATTTCGTACAGAAGAACTTCACATAGAATATAAAATCGCAAGGAAAACGGCGACATCTGAAATAAACAAGGCAAAAGCGCTCTTCTACCAACGTAGATTCAAAAATGCCATCGACAGCAAACAAAAATGGAAAGAAATCCGAAATATTGGAATTGGAAAAATAAAAAATCGGGTACACATAGATAATCTGGACATCAATGAACTCAATGAGCGATTCGTAAAATCCACTGAGGTATCCGAACTCACATTTGAATACGAAAATTTGTGTACTGCACCTGTAGAAAACTGTTTTACCTTCCGTGGTGTAGACTGAGTCTGAGGTTTACAAAAGCTTCGTTGCAATCAAATCCAAGGCTGTTGGACTAGATGAATTAAATCCTACCTTTTTAAATATTATTCTACCAACATTATTTCCATTTTTTACGTATCTCATTAATAACATTCTAACTAAATCCGTATTCCCAGCAGCGTGGAAACAGGCCAAAATTGTTCCAGTACCAAAAGCTCATAATGATTTCCGACCGATTGCTATATTACCATTTCTATCTAAGGTAGTTGAAAAAATCATGAACCGGCAAATTTCAGAGCACCCTGACAAACTTAACGTTCTGTCAGATAAACAATCAGGATTTAGGAAAAAACGTAGTTGCATTACCACCTTACTAGATGTGGTTGATGAAATACGTCAAAACCTTGATGGAAACATGGTGTCATTTTTAGTCTTACTAGATCATAGCAAAGCTTTTGATACTGTTGATCATGACATTTTGAACTTTAAACTCAAAAAACTATTCCACTTCTCGGACTCATCATGTAAGCTTATCTCTTCGTACTTATCAGACCGAACACAAAAGGTTGTTGTTGAAAATACGTCCTCAAATGTTCTTACAGTATCCGCGGGAGTTCCCCAAGGATCCATTCTTGGACCTCTTCTGTTTTCAATATACATCAACGATTTACCCGATATACCAGTCTCATGCTCCGTTCAAATGTATGCTGATGATGTCCAATTATTAAAAAGCGCTAAACCACCAGATATACAATCCTGTATCTCCGACATAAATCGTGACCTGAACCTTGTCTTCACATGGGCAAAATCTAATAGGCTATGCTTAAATCCATCAAAAACCAAGTGCATAATAATTTCAAAAAATGGTAGATTGGCGAGTAGCATTCAGTGTTGTCTGCAAATTGAGAATTCCAACATTGATTGTGTCCAAACGTCAAAAAATCTTGGACTTTTCTTCAATAACAAACTTTCCTGGACGAACCACATAAATGCTGCTGTTGGAAAAGTACATGGAATGCTGAGAAGCCTTTGGGCTGTTCAAACATCAACTCCTTTCTCTGTTAGAATGCTTTTAGCCAAGACTTACCTTATACCAACACTCATGTATGGCTGTGAAGTTTTTGCCAACTGTGACTCAAGTGACTTTGCAAAATTAAACGTTGCCTATAATAATATTGCCAGGTACATATTTAACAAAAAACGTCGAGATAGAATTTCCGAATTTTCATGTCAAATCTTCAATATCACGTTCGCGAATCTTCTTAAAGCGAAAAGTCTCATACAACTATACAACTGCATAAAATAATATATACAAGAGAACCAACATATTTGTTTGACCGTCTACAATTCGCACGTTCCAATAGAGGAAATAAGCTCATTCAGCCAAGAATAAACTGTCTGACATCCGAGAGACAATTTTTTATATTCAGCACACGTCTTTGGAATAGCCTTCCAACCAACCTACAAACTATAGGCAATGCAAATATTTTCAAAAAGAAGCTCTATCAATATCTTTATCCAAATTAAATAAATATATTTGATTCTGTGATAAACTATTTGTATAATTATTATTAATTTCATTATTTTAATATCGTTTTTATTATTGCAATGCAATGTATTTTTAAGTATCTTTTGTTTATATTTACCGATACGAAATAATGTCAAATATTGTGTTTTCCAAATCCATTATCTAGTACTGTAATATATAAGATTTCCATTATCTTGTTGTACTAGTGTTACAAAATGTTTAAATAAATCAAAATCAAAAAAATCTCGTTCCTTGTATAAAGGTTAAGTACCTTTTGAGTAAAAAGACATAAATGGTGACAAAAACTGTTCTTACATGTAAAATGGACCCAAAATCATACCCTTTCTATATGGAAAAAATTATCTTTGGTGTAAAAAGAACCCAAAACGATTTCCTCCCTAATGAACAACAAAAAATACAGAAAAAAAATATTTTTTTTAAATGGTTTGTTGCTGACATAAAAAAAAATATAAATAAATGTCGGTTGCCCGTTATTATTTCGGTCTGTAATCGTTATGATTTAAACTGAGATACTCTCTCGGCTATAGACCAACCTGCTTCTATACAGTGATAGAAAGCAAGTATTTTACATGGCAAAATATATTATATATATATGTATATATAAATAAATCTCAAAAAATTAGTTTGTTCCAACGTTTGACAGCCAGCATCCTAACGAAAGAAACAATGCTTATTTGATAAAAGTCTATGAATAAATTTATAACGGATCCGTCAATAAGAGCGCTACAAAAGTTTTTTAAATAAAACAAAAACGGTTTTGGATATCAATGAAATTCTTTATTCCTGTGAAAGTACGTTCGATGCCATTATGTATGGAATTCGATTTCTTTTGCATGGCCACCACGGGCACGCTTGCAGAAGTCCAGACGCTGAACCCAATTTTCGACGATTTTCAAGAATAAATCGGCCGATACTGCTGCAATTTTACGTTCGATATTCGTACGAAGTTCATCAATCGTCGCTGGCTTGTTGGCATAGACCATAGACTTGACGTAGCCCCACAGGAAATAGTCTAACGGCGTCAAATCGCACGACCGAGGAGGCCAATCGACTGGACCATTTCGTGAGATAACACGTTCTCCAAACTTGGTTTCCAATAAATTGATTGTGGCATTCGCTGCGTGGCGCCGTCCTGTTGGAATCAAATGTCCGCCAAGTCCATATCATCCAATTGGGGCCAAAAATATTCGGTTATCATTGAACGGTAGCGATTCCCATTCACAGTAACGTGGGGGTCTGGATCATCACGGAAGAAGTACGGCCCAATGACGCCGCATACCCATAAACCACACCAAACCGTAATTTTTTCGGGATGCAATGATGACTCATGGAGTACGTGTGGATTGCTGTCTGACCAATAACGCATATTTTGTTTATTGCCGAAGCCATTCAGCCAGAAATGAGCCTCATCGCTGAAGATGATTTTTCGATTTTTCGCGCTCTTAACGTTGAGGCCACTGACTCCGAATTTCGGTAGTAAATTTTAATAATTTCGACTCGTTGTTGGCTCGTATATCTTTCCATCATGAAATGGCAAACCTTACTGAAGAGAAATGTCAAAAGAGCGGCAAAAAATATGGCGTCGTTTGCTGTCCCTGTCGGTCTACGTTTGTAGCGTCCCTGTTGAAAACCCCTTTAAATTTTGACCCATATTGTAAAAGTAAGGGAAATTAAAAAATCATTTTTCATATTTTTATTTTGGTCATTTTGTTTGGGTGGTACCAAAATGGGCGCGGCAACAACGCTTATTCTTCATGGGACTGTGGATACCACAAAATTACGAGAAAAATAAGTGTTGCCTGGTGCCATCTGACGCCAGGCAACACGAAACACGAACAAGAGATGATGAATCAATGTGCACCATGACAATGCAAGCTCTCACACATCGGCTCAAACCAGCGCCTTTTTGACTGACCAAAACGTCGAATTGATGTGTCATCCGCCGTAAAACGGTCTGAGTGAAGTTGTGCTAAAAAATTTCATACTTTCCAATGGCAGTTCCAGTTTTCATCTGGCAACACCAGCATTGCCAGGACCGAAATATAAATAGCAACCCTCGTATCACTGAAGTGAGGGTATAACAAGTAAGAAAGTTCAGTCGGGTAAACCGACTTATGAATCCCCTCACCTTGAGCCCCTAAAAAACATTCGTAAATTTATTTTTTTTTGTTATAACTCAATTATTCGGGTCTGTTTTGTAGCAAGGTGAATTGAAATCACGGTGATTTTAAAATCACCGGCGACTTACAATCACTGTTGGAGTTCGAAATCGCCCGGTTTATTATTCATAGCCTCCCAAAAAAGATTGTTCGCAATATGTTCGGGTGATTTCTAACTCCAAAAGTGATGTTAAGTCGACGGTGATTTTAAAATCACCGTGATATCAAATCGCCGTGATTACAGAACAGACCCGATTATCAATTTAAATAACATTAGCATTAAATAACATTGAAGTATGTACTGGCATTAAAGTTAAAAGCTGTTTACGTTTGGTACAAAATCGTCCATTTGTTTGGGAGGTACCAAATGGGGCGTGCCAATAACGGTCACTTTTCTCTGGACTCTAGATACTATAAAAGCATTACACCGTACAAAATTTCAAGTATTCATATTCACTGTTGTTAAAATTAAAATATGTTAACTTTTTTTGGTACAGAATGGTCGATTTGTTGGGAGGTACCACAAGGGTCGTGTCAATAACGTCCACTTTTCTGTGGACTCTAGGTACTATAAAAGCATTACACTGTACTAAATTTCATGTATTTATATGCCTGGTATTAAAGTTAAAAGCTGTTAACTTTTGATACAAAAAGGTCCATTTGTGTGGAGGTACCCAAAGGAGCGTGCCAATAACGACCAATTTTCTCTGGACACTAGGTACTATAAAATTTCAAGTTTCATGACGTGTTAGCGACTAACAACCTAATACTATGTGTGAAATTTCAGAAGATTGAAGCAAGTAGTATAGAAGATATTAAAGAATCAATATTTCACTAAAAGTTAACCCTTTGTAGGGGAGGTACTAGAAGGAGTGGAACAATATGGCCCATCTTCGAACTTAGCCGGAGATAGAGAAAAATAATGCGTGATCCATTTCGAGGTTCCCTACTTTTTTAAAGAAAAAAGCACAGAAAATTCAAATTGAATGGGGAATGTTTAATATCATTTGAAAGAACATTCTTTGGCATTTATTTTTTGAAGATTATGTCTATCAAATGTTGGCCGCGGCTACGTTTTAGATGGTCCATCCGTTGAGTCCAATTTTTGATGACTCGTTCGAGCATTTCGACTGGTAACTGGCGAATGACACGCGTAAACGTTGTTCAGGCGTAAGTCTTTCCATGATGAAATGCCAAACAATCACCCCTATCGCGAATAAATGTTCAATCAAAATGTGTTCACTTTCCACCAAATTCCAATCGGCAATTTTGTTCCCTAAATAATTCCCTTGTTCGAAAAAATTCCCCCTATCGTGAATTATTTTTGTGTGTGGAATTTTTTCCCTTTTCACTTCGATTTGTTCACTTTATTTTTGCTAGCGAACAGAACGGACTCATCGTGAAAGTGTTTATTTTTGTCTTCAAATATTGAATAAAACTAAAAAAATATTTATTTAACAGGAGTGGATCAGTTAGAAAATAACAAAGTGATCTATTTTTAAGAACTCCAATTGTCCGTTCTATAATGTTTCGACATTTACCATGGACATAATTAAATTTCTGTTTGACAGAGCCAGCTGCAGGAGTTCTATATGGAACTAACAGTCAGGGCTCCAGTGGGTATCCGCCATCGTCTACCAATGTTGGTATGATATATGGCATACATATGTATACGTATATATATTCGCACTTAATAATCACATTTCTGAAATAACTCGTACTCCACACAAAGGAATCGTGACAAGCTCCGTGATATGTCCTATTAACGTGTCGTATCCTTAGTTTACTATCGTTTATCTTTGAAACATATATTTGATTAAATCGGGAACATATGAAATAAAATGGGGGGCGTACAATTGTCTCTTTTACCTAAACTATCCTTTTCTGTTAAAGTACAGGTGCTTATTTGTCTGTGGTGATAAGATTTTCACGTTTCAATACATCCAAGGACACCGGGTATTCCAAATTTAGTGCATAAATCTTGTGCTATAACTTTCCCTTCCTCTTGAGTTCGATAAGTTATCCACTTGCGACAAATTATCGATTCTAATGGAATCAAAACATGGAAGAGCACTTCACTGACTTTGCCATGCCGACTTCAGGATCTTTGCCAAATCCTTTCTGATACCCACGATCTGCAAAGAACTGTAGACACACGGAGGAAAATCGCCATTTTCAATATGTTTGAATTCAAAGAAAATATACTTGGAAACAAAATTTTTAAATATTATATATTTTTAAACAAATATATTTTATTTGAAAATCAAGAAATTTTGTTTGTAACGCATATATTAATATATTACAACAAAATACATTTGCGAACTGACTGTCACAAATAAAACATGTGCTTAGACACAAACAAATATATTGTTTAAGAATTTATCCAAATACATTACATTTAACAAAATGTTAAAACTTTGCCGACTTTGTCAATTTTTTCTTTGATTTCGTGTTATACTTTATAGTTAAAATTGTCGTAAGAAGCCTTTTCTTTTCTTTTACAGCACTAATTTTTAATTTATAAAAAGTCCAATTGTCAATCCATCAATGCTATTTGTCGTTATCCAAGATTATACGGTATACATTTTAATAGAATTTTACAAACATATACAATTTCTAAAAAATTAAGCCTTAAATTTCTTAAAAAACTGAAAACTATACTTTAAATTAAGGCATCGATACATTGCCAAAATATTTAAATACAAACTAATCATTGTTTCGGAAATATTACATATTTCCAAATAAGAATATATTAGGATGGAAACATAATTTTGTTTAGAACAACATCCTCCCAAACATATAATATTTGTGCATGTCAAATATTATATATTTGGAGTGTATCCTAAACATATGTATATTTCCAGCAGAGTATGTTTGGAACAATATACTACAGAAGCGATTTTTTTCAGCATGCAGGCACTCAGTTTCACAATTGGAGTAATCGCAAATGATTTTTTTGTAGTACAGGGTTAGAATTTTTTCGAGTACATTCAAGAGGCATGTAAAAACCGCCTTGTTTACCCTGTAATGTTGAACAAATCTAAAAAAAAACAATTTAGACAAAAAAACGTATGCTACTAAGGACAATTACAGTATATCAGGCAACTCCAAAGGATTTGATGCATCTCTCAAACTTCGCCGCTCGTTGTTCTATACACCCTTCTTGTTCCTCTAATAGAAGAATAATTCTTTTTTTAAACGTTTAAGTAATATTTTATCCTTAACTTTGAGAAACAAAATGCTTTTCAACTCTTCTTCATGTTTTTTACGCTCACTGTGCACTGATAATTTATTAATTTTGAACAGCTGTTCGTTTTCGATACATCATACAGATTCGAAGTGAACAAACTGTTTCCTAATATTCACGATGGCATATTCCACTTCCCGTGAAGTGAAGAAATCTAGGGAACAAATATTCCACTTGAATACTTAACAAAAATAACATGACAACATGACACGAATCACACGTGATCTGTCAATAAAAAGCTATTGAAAAAAGTATCTCTACTTGGATCACCCTATATTACCGCATACCAAATTTGAAGTCAATCGGTTACTCCTTTCGAGAGCCAGCAGACAGGCAGACAGGCAGACAGCCAGACGGACGGAAGGACATTGCTCAAATGACATAAAATGTCCCAAAACGGATTTCCGCCGAACATACTTAGGATCTTAGGTTACTCCTTCGATGTGTTACACTTTTGGCTCGTAGCAAATTATATATACCCTCCTCTCTACGGTGAGGGGATAAAAAGGACACACATCTGGAACCCTCCTCTCTCCGTAAAGAAATAATAATGGCTTTACAAAATTCATATTTTCTGTCGTACTCGGGGCAAAATCACCTCATTTTTGATATGTTTGAATCGAAAGAAAATATATTTGTAACACGAATTTTTAAATATTATAAACATCGAGCAAATAAACTTTATTTGAAAGTCACTATGTAAATTTATTTGGAACGCCTATTTTCTCAACTAAAATATGTGTTTACATACAAATAAAATTATTGTTTAGGAATTTCTCCAAATACATTTTGTTTAAAAAAAGCTTTCAACAACTTTGCAGCCTTTTCAAATTTAATATTTAATTATACCCTACACCACACTGTGGTACAGGGTATTATGACTTTGTGCATTTGTTTGTAACACTCAAAAGGAGAAGAAATAGACCCATCGTTTATTATACCGATCGACTTAGAATCACTTTCTGAGTTGATTTAGCTATGTCCGTCTGTCCGTCTGTGCATGTATTCTTGTAATCAAAGTACAGGTCGCAATTATGGTCCGATCTCCGAATTTGGTTAAAATCGGTTCAGATTAAGATATAGCCCCCATATATATGTCAGCCCCGATTTGACATGTAAGCGCTGTAAAAACTGTATTTTATATCCGATCAGTGCGAAATTCGGCAGAAAGAGGTTTCTTATTACATGAAGGAATACTGCCACATTCGGAGAAAATCGGTTCAGATTTAGATATAGCCCCCATATATATGTTACCCCCGATTTGAAATTCAATAGCTGTAGAAACTGTATTTTATATCCGATCACAGCGAAATTCGGCAGAAAGAAGTTTCTTATTACACGAAGGAATACTGCCAAATTTGGAGAAAATCGGTTCAGATTTAGATATAGCCCCCATATATATGTTAGCACCGATTTGACATTCAAGCGCTGTAGAGACTGTATTTTATATCCGATCAGTACGAAATTCGACAGAAAGAGGTTTCTATTTTACATGAATGAGTATTCAGGGAAAATCTATTCAGATTTATATATAAGCTCCATATATATGTTCCTCCTGATTTGGTTACAAAGCGCTACAGAAGTTGTACTATACTTCCGATCATTACAAAATTCTCCAGAAAGATGTTCCTCAATTTAGGAACGAATATTGCTTAATTTTGCGATTATCGGTTCAGAATTAGATATATCCGCATATATATGTTCTTACCCATTTACCAATTATTCCAAATTATTATCACAATAACCCTTATCGCATTGTTAGGAAGGTGTAGGGTATTATATAGTCGGCTCCGCCCGACTTTCTTCCTTTCCTTACTGGTTTTTCATTGATTCTATTTCTTCATCGAAGTCATCATTTGTTGTTGAAACAATTGTAAAGCAATTAGAAAATCATGGAATTCGTCTGTAAATCATAGATGTAATGTAATGTACGAGGGCGGTTCGGAAGCTTCTTAGCCTATCAATGAAAGAGAATAGTTAGTTTTTCAGAAATATTTTTATTTTTCAATATAATCTCCTGAAACTTCAATACACTTAGTCCAACGCTTATCTAGCAATTCTATCCCTTGATTAAAATAGTTTTCCTCAAGGTCTTCAAAATAGTGGTTTACAACTGTAATTGCATCTTCATTTGAGGTAAAACGCTTGCCAGCAAGGAATTTTTTTAGATTTGGGAACAGGTAAAAGTCACTCGGAGCTAAATCAGGAGAATAAGGTGGGTGGTCAAGCAACTCGTACTTTAATTCGTTGATTTTAGCCATTGTTAAAACACTCTTGTGCGATGGTGCGTTGTCTTGATGAAAAATTATTTTTTTGTGTTGTAAGCCATACATTTAATTGATCCAAAAGGTTCCAATAGTACTCTGAATTTATTGTTTTACCCTTTTGCAGATAGTCAATCAATAAAATACCTTTGAAGTCCCAAAAAACCGTTGCCATAACCTTACCAGCCGATTGAATTGTTTTTGCCTTCTTTGGGGCACTTCCTCCAGCTGCAGTCCATTGTTTGAATTGTTCTTTTGTCTCTGGAGTATAGTGGTGGATCCATGTCTCATCAACAGTTATGAAACGACGCTTAAAATCCACTTTATTTCGCTTAAAACAATCCAAACAAGCTTGAGAAATGTTCATTCTTATGCGTTTTTGGTCGACTGTTAACAAGTGCGGCACCCATCTTGCAGAAAGCTTTTTCATCTGTAGTTCTTCATGCAAAATTAAATGTACTCGATCATTTGAGATGCCCATGATATTAGCTATTTCACGCAGTTTTATTCGTCGATCATTTAATACCATATCATGCACTTTGGCTACAATTTCTGTTGTTGTTGCTGTTTTTGGACGTCCACTACGTGGTTCATCTTCAATGCTTGTACGACCACGTTTAAATTCAGCAACCCAATTTTTTTACTGTTGCATATGAAGGAGTACTTTCACCTAACACATTCACCATATCATTATGAATTTCTTGTCCCGATAAACATTTTTTATGTAAATATTTAATGACACCACGCATTTCTAATTTTTCCATTGTAAAAAAATCGCGGATGCGTCTTTTGTGAACACCTGTTTCTATATGAAGGAGTTGCCAGATCGAAACAAAATTTAACATGTGTTCATAGCAGAGATGGAAGTTTCCAAAACACTTCACTTTTTTCTGTTTATACCGCGCTTTTTGTGCTAGGCTAAGACGTTTCCGAACCGCCCTCGTACTTGGCATGACAGCATAATGAGTTTGTTCACAATCTGAAATGTTTCAACCTCTATCTCTGTTAAATCTTCCAACAGATGCATATAATTGCAGATGTGTCAAATCAGTTATATGTAATTACCATCTCTGCCCGTCAGCAGTAGTCAATTTGTCCAACTGAATTATTAAATGGAGCTTCTAATCATAAGTACATCACTTGCACAGCAATCAAATACATAATACCAATAATGCGGCCAAATGATCTCCTATTTTCAGATTACAGGTGATTGGCAATTGGGTGTGATTTATTTCCAATTTACAAAGCGGCCACAAACCACCCACAAACATCAATCTCACGAATCAATGATTTGTTTAGATAACACAAACATTGATTGCAATATTGCTGTCGTTTCACACATTGTCAGTCGGACTTTATGAAAATGTGTGTCTGTCGACCAATCTCACAGTCGAGTTGATTTACTGAAATTGATTGAAAAGTGAAAAACTAATAACACTAGATGACAAAAGAATCTGTATACCTTCACTTTACAGGAGGAAGGTATACATTATTCACTACAAAACAATGACGTAACACTGCCAATTAAGGAAATTTTCAGTAATTTAAGCAATGTCTGTCCGTCCGTCTGCCTGTCTGGTTGGAGCGCAATATAACTCTCGAAAGGAGTAAAAGATTGACTTCATATCTGCTATGTGGTAATATCCTTTTCTATCTAAGGCTAAGGGAGAAGATGGACATATGGAACCATTTCTTCTGGTTCACACAAAGGTTGTGTTTTTTTAGAAGATATATTGGGTGATCCATTTCGAGGTTCCCTACTTTTTTAAAGAAAAAAACAGAAAATTCAAATTGAACGGGGAATGTTTATTATCATTTGAAAGAATATTCTTTGGCATTTATTTTTTGAAGATTATGTCTATCAAATGTCTCAGATGGTCCATCCGTCGAGTCCAATTTTCGATGACTCGTTCGAGCATTTCGACTGGTAAATTGCGAATGAAACGCGTGATGTTTTGCTTCAAGGCATTAATCGAAGCGGGTTTGTCCGCATAAACTTTAGACTTTACATATCCCCACAGGATCTATCTGTCTACCAACACAGGAAAAAGTGATATCACACGATCTTGGTGGCCAATCGACCGGTCCAAACCGTGAAATTATCTGCTCACCGAAGTGTTCTCTCAATAAAGCGCCGTCTTGTTGAAACCAAATGTCGCCGAGATCACGAGCTTCAATTTCAGGCATCAAATAGTCGGTTATCATGGCACGACGGTTACGTTCTCACCGGCATCATTTTTGAAGAAATATGGACCGAATCGGCCAATGGCAAAAGAATAGCTCTTAACGAGAGCTAAAATATTGCTCATGGGTGTCAAGGTCGTGGGTCGACTGGAAAGTGTTTTTTTTTTTGTTGATTTAAAAAAAAATGGACTTAGCGTAATTGGTGAACGATTAATTTGATAATAAAACTGAATAATTTGTAAACGTAGTTCAGGCGTAAGTCCTTCCATGATGAAATGCCAAACAATACTTAACAAAAATAACATGACACGACTCACACGTGATCTGTCAAAAAAAGGCTATTGAAAAAGTATATCTACTTAGATCACCATATATTTTCAGAAATTCCTAAACAATAATTTTATTTGTATATAAACACATATATTACTTGAGAAAATTACTTTGTAAATATATTTTAATGTAATATATTAATATATGAGTTCCAAATAAATGTTATTGATTTTCAAATAAAATATATTTTCTCAGGAATATATAATATTTAAAAATTTGTGCTCCAAATATATTTTCTTTCGATTCAAACATATCAAATAGGCGATTTTGCCAAGTGTAGTAGCAGTTTATCCGTCGCTGTCACCTTGAGAAAAATGAGTGAAGTTGCCCTACCCCTTTTTGACACATCCCGCACAAAGGGACCATTGTGTAGAAAAAGTTCACAGAGTATATTGTCCCAAACATATTCTGCTTGAAATTTACTGATGTATAGTGTAGACTCCAAATATATTTGATACACACAAATATTATATTTTTGGGAGGATATTATTCTAATCCAAACTATGTTCCCATCTTAATATTATTTATGTCGAAGTAAAGGCATGTTTCAGAAGTTGAAAGTGCAATTTTTTATAAATGTTATATGTTTGTAAAATTAGATTTAAATTTAAATCGTAAATCTTTCGTAACTATAAATTGCAAACATTGATGGATAGACAAAAAGTGATGAATTATTGAATTCAAAGAATATGTGTTAGGAACACACATTTTTAAATATAGGGTGATCTAAGTAGAGATACTTTTTTCAATAGCCTTTTTTTGACACATCACGTGTGAGTCGTGTCATGCAGTCATGTTATTTTTGTTAAGTATTGTTTGGCATTTCATCATGGAAAGACTTACGCCTGAACAACGTTTACAAATTATTCAGTTTTATTATCAAAATAATTTGTATCGTTCGCCAATTGCGCTAAGTTCATTTTTTTTTAATCCATAAAGAAACACTTTCCAGTGGACCCACGACCTTGACACCCATGAGCAATATTTTAGCTCTCGTTAAGAGCTATCTTTTTGCCATTGACCGATTGTGACTACGTGATTGTTTCAAGAAATTGTGATATTGAATGGCTTCCAAGAAGCTGTGATTTAACACCATTAGACTATTTCTTGTGGGGTTATTTGAAGTCATTGGTCTTTCGAAATAAACCAGACTCTCTTCAAGCTTTACAAGTCAATATTGAACGTGCCATTCATGACATCCGACTTGATTTAGTGGAAAAAGTGCTCGAAAATTGAGTTGATCGGATTCGTTTCTGCAGAAGTCGTGGAGGCCATTTGAATGACGTTTAGAACAATCGTGACGAAAAGCCTGGAAAAACTTTGTGGACGGCAAACGCTACCGAAGCAGTAGGACAATGGAATTGGGCAGTGCCTGTGATCTCGATTTTAAATGGTTATAAAGAACATAGTGAGTTCTTGCCAGCCATATGAGTTGGAAGAAGAAAATCCGTTTATGGATAGAAGTATAATTTATATATGTCCACAAATATAATGTAAATCCTTAAAAATAATAATAAAACATATTTTTCGGTTCATCAAAACATCATTTTATTTATTTATATTCGTACAACAGTAGGAAATTATTTTGTTATTTGTAACATTGTATTACCCAGGCTTCTGATGCCTCACAAGCATCGCCATCGTATCAACACAAAATAAATAATAAATTATAACATTAGCACAATGATCTTCAACCATATTTCCTTTCTGCAATTTAAATTACTATTTTCTAAGTCGGCATTATTCCATTTAATTGCTTATTGATTCTAATTTAAACTCGTGTTTGTTTTCAAGAAAAGAAAAAATGCACATGCTTATACATACACAGACACATACATATAAAAGTGACATTTCGACACACACACTTCAAAAATGCAATGCGACCTTAGTAAAAAAGCGTTCCATTTTTCAACTTGAAATAACAGTTTGTGGAATTTTTTCAAGCTGAAAAAACATAGTACCCACTTTAACAGGCATGTTTTGCATTTAATTTAACGCAATACGCAGACTTTCTAAATAATGGAATACTTAGATGCAAATAAAATTTTGTTTCGAAAAAATACATCCAAAGAAAAAATATTAGGATTCAAACAGTGATTTGTTTAGGACAATATCTTTCCGGACACATAATATTCGTGCCAAATATATTTCGAGTTTACCATAAACATACATATATATGTTTTAAGCAGAATATGTTCGGGACAATATACTACATAAGGGATTCTTTCAGCGTGCACCCCATGCAAATTTAATTGATTTTAAAGAATATTAATATTTTTCACCTTTTTGAACAAACAATCTCTTATTGCTGGATACTTATGTCGATTAGTGTTATTGTTTTCCATATAGACTTTCACACCAATCTTTTGGGATATTTCACATGACTGCAAGTTATACATAATCAATGTACCACAAATTTAACATATCCCTTCATTCGCCGGCAGTTTTCAATTACATATTGAAAGTGGTGAGTATTAATTGGATGTGCAATTTGAAATTCTTAAATTGATATTTTACTGTGGGCAAAAGTCTTCAATGTATTTTGTGGTCATATGGGCAAATTCTGCGTGACGTACGCGTCTTTCGTCTGTTTTGTCTCCCAAATGAGATCCTTCAACTTATACATAGTTTTCGGTGGGATTTAAGTGTACTTTCGAAGGAAATAAAACATAATTATTAAACAGTTTTTTTTCTTGCTAAATAATTTATCACAAAGCTTGTGACGTACGCCATAAAAAAACGGAGGTAATAACATTGTCAGTTAAAGTGTGTTTTCGTAATTCCAGCAAATTTTACATTATAGAGCACATAAAATCGAATACCTAAAGGTAAGATGAATATAAGATAATTCTAAAGAAACTGATTTGCTGGCAAATTTTGTTATAGTTTTCTATAAAAAACATTGTGACCCAAGCTATGTGACGAACGCTACTTGTGTTTTTCCTGAAAAAACTTACTTTTTTGTTGAAATTTAATTATTCTCAATTTTTATTGGATTTATTAACTTTAAAGTACTTTAATGCACTGGTATTAAAGTTATAAGCTTTTAACTTTTCGTGCCAAATAGTCCATTTGTGTAGGAGGTACCGCCCCAAAAGGGGCCCGTCATTAACGCGCACTTTTCACCGGACTCTGGGTACTAAAGGGTGGTTACATTTTAAGGACCGATGTTGAATGTGAACCACACCAAAACTTGAAGTTTTTTTCTGCATTTCATTTGACATTTCTCAATTTCAGACTCAAACTCAATTTGAACCATGGAAAGATACACAATCGAGCAACGCGTTAAAGTTTTTTAAGCCTTTTACGAAAATGGGCGTTCAAATCGAAATGCATTTCGTGCACTTTTTTTGACCAAATGTGCCCACAATCGGGAGAATTGTGCGCAAATTTCAGCAAACCGGGTCCGTAGGTGATGTAAAAACACCTGTACATGCTCGCCCAGTTGGTTTGGTGCGGCTTATGGGCTGGCGACGTCATCGGGCCATACTTCTTCGAAATGAGGCCAGTCAGGCAGTTACTGTGAATGGTGTTCGCTTTCGTGAGATGATAACGAACTTTTTATGGCCCAAATTGGAAGATATGGATGTGGACAATATGTGGTTTCAACAGGACGGTGCCACTTGTCACACAGCTAACGAAACAATGGCTATTTTGCGCAACAAATTCAATGGCCGTGTTATCTCACGTCGTGGCGACATCAATTGGCCGCCAAGATCATGTGATTTGACACCGTTGGACTTCTTTCTTTGGGGTTATTTGAAAGAAAAGGTGTACGTCGTTAAGCCAGCAACAATTCAAGAGCTAAAGGATGAGATAATTCGGAACATTAACGACATAGAACCTCAATTATTCCTCAGCGTCACCGAAAATGTAGTCCATTAGATGGCGTTGAGCCGCCGCGGCCGCGGCGGCCATTTGGCCGATATTTTCATAATATTATCATAATAAAAAAAAATGATAATAATTTCCTAAATAATTTGTGTTTTATTCAAAATCAACATCGGCCCTTAAAATTTAACCACCCTTTATATCAATACCTTAGTTTTAAGACATGTTTTATGTTTTTCATTAAATCAAAGTTCATTCAGAAATTTTAAATGTTCATCAAATTAAATTAATGAAAAATTAAAAATGAAATTCGACAAATCTGCATCGTTTCGAAAATCTTGAGTAATCATTCCGAAAATTTTAATGAATAGTAGATATTCTCCTCTTACATTTGATATGCATATTGTTGTTATTCGTATTGTAATAGATGTAAATAAAATTACATATTTCAAAATTGTTATTCTTGAAATTTTAAAACTCCCTAAAAGAGGACTCGAAATAGAAAAACTGAGTATGAAGTTTTGCTACGGGTGATCTATAGTTACACTTCTGTACTGTTTCGTTTCGCAGAGTTTCAGCAATGTTGAATTTATTGGTTCAAAAACTAAGCTATTTCCATACTTTTGAATTACACATATCCCATTTTGATGCGAAAACATTCATGCTTAATTAATAAAAATGCATAAAGCTCTTTAAAAAAATACAACAAATGGCGAAACTAATCCAAATACATACATTTGAAATTGTTATTATTTATGACCACAATAAAATTTGTTGTGGTCATAATACACGAGTTCACGAGTCATATACACACGAGTTCATTTTGTCGAACTCGTGTGTATACATACATATATACAAATTGTGGTTTAAATGAAAGTTTGAAATTTAACAAATTACTGATTGTTGTTCCACAGCTGGCAATGACTTCAATTGCCATTTTAGTGTTTTCTATGTAAACAAAAAGTCACAATATAATAACAAATGCATGCAATATGAAATTCTTAAATTGACATTTTACTAATGGACAAAAGTCTTAAATGTATTTTGTGGTCATATGTCAAATACTATATTTATTTAAATTGTCTTTGACATATTGTTTGTCTCATTTGACTTGTTTGTTAGATATTTGTAAATATGTATTTCACAAACAATATTATCCAAAAATAAAAAAAAACAAAATATTGCTTTTTACACGAGGCACAAATTGGATAAAATTAAATGGTTTTTATTTACAATTTTAATTGAGTTTTATAAGCAATATATTGTACTAATAAAACAAACAAATAGAAGACAAAATTGTAATCCAATAGTTGCTATGAACTGTTGATGTATTACTCGTAAGCATACTGTATTACATAGTTTCATACATATTTAATCTACACTGAAAAAAAGAGTAATAACAGTAGGCAACAACAAAAAAATTTTTGTCGTGTCCTAGACGTAAAAATTATTTTTTTGTATAGATTGTGGCATACTGTTATATAAAATCAAAACCAAAAGTTTTTTTATGGTTAGTTTTTTTTTTTAATTTTTTATTAAAAATACTATTATCGTCGAAGGTACCCTTAGTATTTGCACTATTATTTTTGGAGTATATGCCCGATCAAGTCGACTTATGCATTAAATTGAAGCCATTAATGTGGGCTACCAATGTTGGAAATATCTCTTTCACTTAGTAACAGTCATTAAACAAATTGGAAAAAAGTAGTTTTTTCAAAAAAACAAGTAAGAAAGCGTCAGTCGTGTAAACCGACTAAGGTATACCCTCACTTTGTGAGTACTGTTATATGAAATATTACACGAGTTAATCTGTCAATTTGTATGGGAGGTACCAGAGGGGGTTTAGCAAATACTCCTATTTTTCGCTAAACAGTAGATACTTCAAATATATTGCACTGTACCGAATTGTAAGCGTTTATGTGAACTGGTATATTAAAGTTATGATATACTAGCGGACCTGGCGAACTTCGCCTCGCCCCAATTTAACGCCTTCAGATAAACTCCAGAGTGATAATAAAACACAGATAGTTAAAATTTTAATGCGATTTGTTTAAAAGGAATCGAAATCAGTAGAGATAAATCGAATCAGATGATAAACAACAAACAACGAAGACAGAAGACAGGCAACGTACAGATGACCGTGCGAAAAACAGGGAAATTCGAGATTAATTCCACAGACTTCCTACGACTGGTTTTGATATTTATTGATTGTCATCGCAAAAGCCAATCGTACAGGGAACTGAATCCGCTTGAATTGGAATGAAAGATCAGTTGGAATAATCGGAATTCGTGGGATAAGGACTTCCTCTCCTTTGAATTTTCCCTTGATGATCGTCGCCTGAATCACATTGTCCATCAGTTTCATAATGGACAACCGCGAACTATGCACAATTTCGGATGATTCAGATTCCGCAACATGAATATGATCGATTCCACCTTCAGCTGTAAATTATGCGGCGGAGCTCCTGGCACATCAAGCGAGTTCGATTTTACTTTGAATAATAAAATTCATGCTATCGACGTCCTTATTCTTCGCTGCTAATATTGCCCATTCACTAATCTAATCGAGATTTGGAAACACTTTGGTGATGAGTTCCTCGTTCGACGATGTGAACTCGCAAAAATTTGCCGGGAACAATATCAATGCAGTGGAAACATCAATAGTAATTTGGCCATTGCCAAGCGCCAACAGTTGTTTCGAGAATTCAAGAGCCGATGAGTCGTTCTGCAACGCGACTCTCATGTTCGTGGTCAATTTCAACTTCTTGACATGCAGCCACAAAGACCACTATTTCAGGCATGCATTAATTTCATCGGCAGTAGATTTCGGGATGACGGGAAGCGTTTGACGAAAATCTCCGGAGAGCAATATCAGACTCACCAAATTGTCTCAAATCACGTCGTAAATCCTTCATCGTTCGGTCAATTGCCTCCAGAGCTCGTTTATGCGCCATCGTGCATTCATCCGAAATTATGATTTTGCAGTGCCCGCAATCCAATAAGATAACCTTACCTCTTATACTCAAACTTATTATCTGAAAAAATTTTCGAACTGATAAATATCGCGTTGAATTTTAATTGATCGTAATGCTTGTACCGTTTGTCGATGTGATACGCGAAATCAGTGTAACAATACGCAAAACTCGAATGAATTGCAGCAAGAAAAATAGCACATACTCGTAGATATGTTTAATAGAAAACTTTTTTGTTTAATAGAAAATTAATAAAAAAATTGGATTCAAAAAGAGAGCAGTAGATAGGAACAGTAGGAATCTCGCAAGAAATAGCAATTTTCGATTTTCCGACTTTTCCGGAGGGTTTTCCCAAAATTTTCTTTCGTACAAACCTTCTCCAGGCAAATACGAAGAACTGAAGAAAAAAATCATCCAAATCGCTCCAGCCGTTCTGACGTGATGCCATTACACAGATGGACCGTTTCATTTTTATATATATAGATAGAAGATAGATATTCAATGATTTGGCCATTTTGTGTGGGAGGTACCAAAAAGGAGCGTGTTGATAACGCTCATTTTTCAAAGGGCTATATTACACTGTGCAAAATTTTGTTGTATTTTCGTGCATTGGTACTCACGCTATAAGCTCTTACCTTTTGTATAAAATTGTACATTTGTGTGAGAGGTACCAAAAGGGGCGTGGCAATAACCACCGTTTTTCACAGGACTGTAGGCACTATATAAGCATAACGCTGCACAAAATGTCAAGTATATTTATGCCCTGTTATTTAAGTTATAAGCTGTTAACTTTTAGTGCAAAATAGTACATTTGTGTGGGAGGTACCAAAAGGGGCGTGTCAACTACGCCCACTTTTCACTGGACTATAGGTACTATAAACACTGTACACTGTACAAAATTTCAAGTATTTGCATGAAGTGATATTATAATTATAAGCTGTTAACTTTTGGGGCAAAATGGTCCATTTGTGTGGGAGGTACCAAAGGGGGTGCGACAACTTCGCCCATTTTTCTCGAGGTGATAGTGACTAATATACTAATATTATGTGTATAATTTCAGAAGATTCGAATAAGTAGTATATAAGTTATTAAAGAATCAATATTTCACTAAAAGTTAACCCTTTGTGTGGGAGGTACTAGAAGGAGTGGACCAAAATAGCCCATCTTCGAACTCATCCGGAGATATATAAAAATATTACCGCATACCAAATTTGAAGTCAATCGGTTACTCCTTTGCTCATTCGACTTAAAATGACCCAAAACGAATATCCGCCGAACATACTTAGGGTCTTAGATCACTCCTTCGATGTGTTACACTTTTTTTCGTAGCAAATGATATATACCCTCGTCACACTAAAGTGAGGGTATAATTAGGAATTACAATTCCTAAAAATTTTAGTAATGTCACTTTCACGTGGAACCGGAAGTAGAGTAACTGTCGTTTAAAACTACTAGAAAAAATTTCAAATATTTTTATTTTTAAATAACATATATTTGGAAAACTTATTAAATAATAACTTTTGTAATTTTTCGTTTTAATATAATAGGTGATCCAAGTAGAGATACTTTTTTCAATAGCCTTTTTTTGAGAGATCGCGTGTGAGTCGTGTCATGCTGTCATGTTATTTCTGTTAAGTATTGTTTGGCATTTCATCATGGTAAGACTTACGCCTGAACAACGTTTACGCGTGTCATTCGCCAGTTACCAGTCGAAATGCTCCAACGAGTCATCGCAAATTGGACTCAACGGATGGACCATCTGAGAGGTAGCCGCGGCCAACATTTGATAGACATAATTTTCAAAAAATAAATGCAAAAGAATGTTCTTTCAAATGATAATAAACATTTCCCATTCAATTTGAATTTTCTGTATTTTTTTTCTTTAAAAATGTAGGGAACCTCGAAATGGATCACCCCATATTAATATAGGCACGTGTACACGCTGAAAAAAATTGCGTCTGTAGTATATTGTCCCAAACATATTCGGCTTGGAACATAGACATATACTATTTGGTACATACAAAAATTATATATTTGGGAAAATGTTGTTGTAAACAAATCTTTATTTAAATCCCAATATGTTTTTATTTGAGTCTATTAATTCCGAAACAAATATTTATTTACGATTAAGAAATCAGAAAATACGTTATTGTGTTAAATTTTTTTATTAATTCAAGGTTACGTTTTTTTGGAAATTATTAATGTTCGTAAAAACAATAATAAATAAAATCGTATAATCTTCACACTGAAAAAAAAATCGCTTCTGTAGTATATTGTCCCAAACATATTCGGCTTGAAACATATATATGTTTAGGGTACACTCTAAACGTATAATATTGGGTACACACAAAAAGTATATATTTGGGAAAATATTATTCTAAACAAATCTTTGTTTACATCCCAATATGTTATTATTTGGGACTATTATTTCCGAAACAAATATTTATTTGCACTTAAGAATTCAGAAAATTCGTTAGTTAAGTTAAATTTTGTACTAATTCAAAGTTTTTTTTTGAAATTTTTAATGTTCGTAAAAATATAAATAAAAACAAGTAAAAGCGTTAAGTTCGGCCATGCCGAATCTTATATACCCTCCACCATGGATAGCATGCAAAATCAAACCTACAAAATAACTGAAACCTAAAGAAAATAACACCGAAAACAAACAAAAAACAGTAGGAAACATATAGTAGATGAGAACAGTAGGAATAACAACAAGTTAGATGATATATATGGGAGCTATATCTAAATATGGACCGATATCGCTCATTTGCAATCCCAAACAACCTGCAACTGTAAGAAGTATTTGTGCCAAATTTGATCAACCTAGCTCTATTATTGCGGACTGTGGCGTGATTACCACAGAGGGACGGACGGACGGACAGACGGACATGGCTAAATCGTCTTAGAATTTTACGACGATTAAGAATATATATACTTTATGGGGTCTCAGATCAATATTTAGAGGTATTACAAACGGAGTGACAAAATGAATATACCCCCCATCCTATGGTGGAGGGTATAATAATTGAAATCGTATTGTCATGAATCAAAATAAATTACTTGGAGGATTGACAAAAAATGATGACTTGGAATACTAACTCAGAAATTTGAAATGATTGATTTAAACAGATGTAAATGCTGCATATGGTATTGTAACTGGGAGGTACAATTCGAAACTAAGAAAAATTTAAACTGAAATTCTAAAGAGTCAGCAAAAGTTTTGAAGTCTTTATTAAACAAAATATATTTGGATAAATTCCTAAACAAAAAGTTTACTTGTATTTAAACACATATTTGATTTGAGAAATTTAGTTTGTAAATATATTTTGTTGTAATATATTAATATATGCGTTCCAAATATATTTTATTGATTTTCAAATAAAATTTATTTGCTCAGAAATATATAATATTTATATAAAATTGTGTTACAAATATATTTCCTTTCGATTCAAACATATCAAAAAAAGTCTATTTTGCCCCGTGTTGGACCAAAGAAATTACTTAGATGATTGACAAGAAATGATTACTTGGAATATTTAGAAATTTAAAATGATTCATTTAAACAGAAGTTAAAGTTGCATATGGCATTGTAACTGGGAGGCAAAATTTGAAACGAACGAAAAATTTTAAGTAAAATTCGAAAAAGTAAGCATAAGTCAATTTTTAAATAAAATATATTTGGAGAAATTTCTAAACAATAATTTTATTTGTTTTTAAACACATATTTTATATGTGAAATTTAGTTTGTGTAATAAAGGGTGGTTAAATTTTAAGGGCCGATGTTGATTTTGAATAAAACACAAATCATTTAGGAAATTATTGTCATTTCTTTTTATTATGATAATATTGGTATGGTTCAATTATGTATGGAACAAAATATCGGCCAAATGGCCGCCGCGACCTCGGCGGCACATCTCCATCCGATGGTCCAAATTTTCAATGACGCTGAGGCATAATTGAGGTTCTATGCCGTTAATGTGCCGAATTATCTCATCCTTTAGCTCTTGAATTGTTGCTGGTTTATCGAAAGAAGTCCAACGGTGTCAAATCACATGATCTTGGCGGCCAATTGACATCGCCACGACGTGAGATAACACGGCCATTGAATTTGTTGCGCAAAAGAGCCATTGTTTCGTTAGCTGCTTGGCAAGTGGCACTGTCCTGTTGAAACCACATATTGTCCACATTCATATCTTCCAATTCGGGCCATAAAAAGTTCGTTATCATCTCACGATAGCGAACACCATTTAAAGTAACTGCCTGACTGGCCTCATTTCGAAGAAGTATGGCCCGATGACGTCGCCAGCCCATAAGCCGCACCAAACGAACTGGGCGAGCATGCATAGGTGTTTTCACATCTCCTACAGACCCCGTTTGCTGAAATTTGCGCACAATTCTCCCGATTGTGGACACATTTGGTCGATTATGCTGATCAAAAAAACATCACGAAGTGCACGAAATGCATTTTGATTTGAACGCCCATTTTCGTAAAAGGCTTAAAAAACGTTAACGCGTTGCTCGATTGTGTATCTTTCCATGGTTCAAATTGAGTTAGTCTGAAATTGAGAAATGTCAAATGAAATGCAGAAAAAAACTTGACGTTTAGGTGTGGTTCACATTCAACATCGGCCCTTACAATTTAACCACCCTTTATATTTTGGTGTAATATATTAATATAAGCATCCCAAATATATTTTATTGATTTTCAAACAAAATGTATTTGCTCAGAAATATATAATATTTAAAAATTTTAGTTACAAATATATTTCCTTTCGATTCAAGCATACCAAAAAAGGGGATTTTGCCCAGTGTAAACTACTCTTCCAGTGACTATAGTCTGACAATGAATGACTAACGTTTTTCCACATTTCTGGCATTTCGCACAGAAATTACTAAATTTCGTATTACATTTCTCACAAACTGAGTTTGTACTTCAGTCGGTGTACACTACCCTAAGAAAAGAAATCGCTTCTGTAGTATATTTTCTGGAAACATATTATATTTGGGAAAAATTACTTTTCTCCTATGGGTAGGCAAACAAATTCCGTAGCCGATTTAAATATTTCCCCGTTTTTAAAGATAATTTGCACCAAAACTACGAAAAAAATTAACATTGATAAGAGAGATATTCAAACTTTTTTTCCGGTATGTAAATATAAAATATGTGCACCAACGTATATTTTATTTAAATTTCGATCCCAAACATATTTTGTTTCCTGTTTTTTTCTCGGTGTACTGTCATTTTCATACTTGTTCACTTATATGGAATTTACCACTTATGCGGAATCTTACATCGAATTCAAATTTAGAATGAAAATTACCTTAAATAATTGTTATTATTTCTTTTTCGGTTTAAAATGCTTAATTTATAATGTATATAATGAAAATATACAAAGGTATATACAATTGTTAACATGTACAGTCATTTGGAATGAAGTGCCTTCAATTTTCGCCAGAAAAGAGAACTCAAACTGAAATATTTTACAATTTCAAATAAACCAGAAATTACAAGCAAATATGTTTGAAAATGAACTACAAATTAAAATCCGAACTAACGTACCGAACTAACTCTGAAATTCATTATTAACTACATAATTGATAACTGAAATGGAATTTACAATCATTCCACCTGTAGTGATTATTTTCACAAAATAGCCATACATTTCACAATAATAGTGCAAATCTATGAAATGTTTCACTTTGAATTTGTGAATTAGGAGAAATGTTTAGAATGTTGTTAATTAGTACATCATACATACAGTGCCGGCAAAAATAATAGCACTGCCACAGTTGAAGTTCTAAGTTATGAAATAAAAATTCAGATGAATTATTTTTTAAAATGTTTATTCTACTGTTGGTATACACCATACATAAGCCCTCTAAATATTGCATTTTAAGTCTCTCTATGTAAACAGTTGTTTTCATATTAGTCAATGTTGAGAGTAAAGAGCAAAATCAAAGGGTAAAAATAATAGCACCAAAATTGTTTTTGTGTTCCAAAACATGTTTTCGTTAAACATTTAGGCAGTAAGTGAAGTGAGCTTAATGCATCAAGTGTTTTTAAATAATCTAAATTAAATCGGTCGAGAAAATCGTTAAAAATTATTGAAGCTATGGACCGTGGAAAACACTGCAGTGCTGAAAAAAGGGAAATCATTAACAAAATGATATTTGAAGGAAAAACCTATGCAGAAATAAGAAGTTTACTGGGTTGCTCTAATAAAATGATTCGTAATGCCATAACGTTTGTTGAAAAATGTGAAAGCCGTGGTAGAAAGCCTGTAATGTCAACGTTATTGGTGCACCGGTTAGTTAGGCAGAGCAGAAAGGAGCCGTTTAAGACAGCTACGGAGTTGAAAAAAGAATTAAAAATATCAGCATGCGTTGAAACAGTTCGAGCTCGTTTACGTGAACATAACCTCAATGCCTGTAGTCCAAGAAAAGTCCCGCTGTTAAGTGCAAAGCACGTGGCCAAGCGAATACAATTTGCAAAAGAGCACTTAAATTGACCCATAGAAAAATGGAGAAATATTTTATGGACTGACGAGAGCAAAATAGTTTTGTTTGGTGGAAAAGGTTCTCGTTGTTATGTAAGAAGACCACCAAAAGCAGAGTACAATCCCAGCTTCACCTGTAAAACAGTCAAGCATGGAGGTTCAAGCATAATGATATGGGCTTGTTTTTCCTATTATGGAGTTGGTCCCATACACTGGATAAAAATAATTATGGATCACCATGTTTATGTTGAAGTCCTGGAAAACGTAATGCTGCCGTATGCGGAAGAAGAATTAGCATTGTTGTGGGTATTCCAACAGGACAACGACCCAAAACACACGAGCAAGAAAGCGCGGAAGTGGTTTGAAGATAATGGAATTAATGTCATGGGTTGGCCCGCTCAGTCTCCTGATCTTAATCCCATAGAGAATCTTTGGGCCGATGTCAAAAAAAGATGTGTCCAACGTAAAACCGAGGAACAATGAAGAACTTTGGGCTTCAGTTCAGGAGTCATGGAGTAAGATTTCGAAGAAAAGGTGTGAAGACTTAATAAATTCAATGCCGAGACGATGTGCTGCAGTAATTAAAAACAAGGGTCATGCAACAAAATATTAAGTCACTTTATAACATTTAGAAATAGTTAGAACAGTATTTTAAAAAAAAAATTTAGAGCAAAAAAATTTAATTCATCCTAAATTTTTGGGTTTTTTGAATATTAATGCTATTTTTGTTGCCGCCTTCTTTTCAATTAAATTTTAGTTTTTGCATATAAATAAATGGAAATTAAAATTTAAGTTCTAAACCAAACTTATATCTTATAGAAAAGGTTGTTATCATGACATTACATGATAAATCTGTTTAAAAAAATGATTAATGAAAAGACAATCTATGAAAATTGAGTTATTGAATCCATGGTGCTATTATTTTTACCGCAGCTGTATGTAATTTTCTATGGAAATCGTTCAACTTTGGTTAGGGCAACAATATACCTACTACATACTCGCATAGGGCGATCCATGCATTTTCTATTCGAAATATGTTCATTTGAATCATAAGTTATTTGCAGCAGGAAACCCCTTTATAATGGTAACCTGAAATGAAATCGAGAAATCGTAGTGCAGTGACACACGATAAATTTAGTTTCCAAAAAAAACCAGTAAGGAAAGGCAGAAAGTCGGGCGGGGCCGACTATATAATACCCTACACCTCCCTAACAATGCGATAAGGGTCATTGCCATAATAATTTGGAATATTTGGTAAATGGGTAGAAACATATTATCTAATTCTGAAACGATAATCGCTAAATTAAGCAATATTCGTTCCTAAATTGAGAAACATCTTTTTGGAAAATTTTAATGATCGGAAGTAAAATACAACTTCTATATATGGAGCTTTAATATAAATCTGAACCGATCTTCCCTGAATACTTATTCATGTAAAAAGACCTCCTTCTGTCGAATTTCGTACTGATCGGATATAAAATACAGTCTCTACAGCGCTTACATGTTAAATCGGGGGTAACATATATATGGGAGCTATATCTAAATCTGAACCGATTTTCTCCAAATTTGGCAGTATTCCTTCATGTAATAAGAAACCTCTTTCTGCCGAATTTCGCACTGATCGGATATAAAATACAGTTTTTACAGCGCTTACAGGTCAAATCGGGGGTAACATATATATGGGAGCTATATCTAAATCTGAACCGATTTCTTCCAAATTTAATATTGTGCATCCATATAATAAGAAACCTCTTTCTGCCGAATTTCATACTGATCGGATATAAAATAAAGTTTTTACAGCGCTTACATGTCAAATCGGGGCTAACATATATATGGGGGCTATATCTAAATTTGAACCGATTTTAACCAAATTCAATAGGGATCGTCCTTGGGCCAAAAAAAAGATATGTGTAAAGTTTCGTCGAGATCGGACCATAATTGCGACCTGTACTTTGATTACAAGAATACATGCACAGACAGACAGACGGACAGACGGACAGACAGACAGACGGACAGACGGACAGACGGACATAGCTAAATCAACTCAGAAAGTGATTCTAAGTCGATCGGTATAATAAACGATGGGTCTGTTTCTTCTCCTTTTGGGTGTTACAAACAAATGCACAAAGTTATAATACCCTGTACCACAGTGTGGTGTAGGGTATAAAAATATACGAGTATGAAACATTCTTAAAATCTTAATACACATCTTCAATTCTTAATAAACATCTTCATAAACATGTTCGGCATATTAGCCCAGACTTTTTGTAACATCCCCACAATGGGTTAAAATTAAGTGAAATATTTAATTCATTCATTTAAATTCTATAAATTCCTCAAATTTTCTGTAATTTCACACAATGTAACTTCCTCGTTATCAACTCAAGAAAAATTGGCATACAAAAAATCTCATATAAAGGGAGCAAATAGTACTAATATAGAATAGGTCATAATTTTAATTAATATTTTTGTGTAAGAACATCTCTTGACATTCTTTAAAGTGCAATAATTTAAGGTACCCTTTGTTCACTGAAAAACATACATATTTATCTAGTCACTTCCGGAATAGCCCTCTGAAAATGAGGTCGATTTACTCAAATAGTTTTTCCTACTTGCTTGAGATAATTAAATTTCAAACTGTGTTCTTAAGACAAGGAATTTTCGACGTTGAAACATAATTCTAGAAAATTTTAGTATATATTGTCTCAAATCATTCATAAATTCACAGAATTAATAAAACGAAGTCTTTCCAACTAATGTCTCTTTTATCACAAATCCTTATCCTTAAATGATTGCCATTGAAACTTTGAATTCTTTTATGGAAAGTGGAAATAATAAGCCTCGTTGCCAATTCATGGCAATTAAGAATAGCTAGCTATCTGTGGTTTTGTATCCCCTATGGAAATATAAACTAACAGTTTAAATGGTAATTGTAATCCTGAAATTTAGCGTAAGCAATTATGCATTAATATTTATCCCATCACCTTAGAGAGGAGGGTATATATCGGATTTTTATAAATTTTTCAGGAGAGAAAAGAAAGTGATGAGTTTTTTTATTTCGCGATAATTTTTATATGTTATGAATTATATATATGAATGTATATAATATATACCTTCGAATTCCTAACTCATATCATATTAAAATTATCGCGAAATAATAGAATTCAACAGTTTTTTTGCTTTTCTGATAAACTGGGTTTTTTAATATAGCCACTTTTGGATATAAGCCATCGCCATCATTTGCTACGAGACATATCTAATGAGTGACCTAAGCCCCCAGGTATGTTCGGTGGAAATCAGTTTTAGAATCAGTTTCGATAACTCTCGAAAGGAGTAGCCAATTGACTTCAAATTTGGTAAGTCGTAACATTTTTGTCTATCTCAAGCTAAGTTCGAAAATGGGCCATATAGGTACACTTCTTCTAGTACCTCCCTTCCATCCTGGCGGGACTTAAAAAAAAGAAAAACACAAACTTTATTTATTTAAATTATTTTAATATTTTATTTTGGCCGTGACCATGGCGGTTTGGCAGTGTGCCAAAAGCGGGTGAGTTGAGAACTAAAAAACAGTGAAGGCGTTACCATCACGTAGGGAATTCTGCGGCGTTTGGGGATAGTGAACGGCTACAAATCTGACTTAGGTGGCGATGGAGTCGACTGTCAGCTGTTGTGACTTCAACATACTCCCCCCTGCACGAGCGCAATTCCAAGGTGATATGTGGTGACGATGCGTTTTATGTTGTTTTTGTTGTTGTATAAGCTGTGTTGTTGTGTCGCTGTTTATAATGATCATTGAGAATTTGTCCTTTTTTATCTGTTTATGATGATCGTTACCGTGAAGTATTTTTGTTGACCGCCGTTGGCTCGTGAAGCAGGTTTCACGTGATGAAACCACACAACGACGGACAAATACTTGGATCGTGAAACCAAATAACAACATCATAACAAATTTGTGGCAAATTCCGCAAATATTTTGGACGATCACAACACAATATCTGGTCACTAGATCAGATCCGGCTCGAAGGACCATGTTTAACTCCGCGCCAGAGTGGCGGGAGTTAAAAAAAAAATCATTTTTAAATTGTATATTTATTTTGGCCGTGAGCCGTAAGCGGAGCGGTTGAGTTTAGAACTAAAAAAAAACACTGACGGCATTACCATCACGTAGGGAGTTCTGCGGCGTTTGGGGTTAGCGAACGGCTCCAAATCTGACTTAGGTGGCGATGGAGTCGACTGTCAGCTGTTGTGACTTCAACATACCTACGCTCTCACAGGGAATCTGATTTCAAGTCAGATTCAAGCTTCAACAACTTATCCGAATCTTCTGTAATTCCACAAATAGTAATACTTTATCTGTCTATATCAACTTGAGAAAAATGGGCGAAGTGGCCCCGCCCATTTTGGTACCTCCCATACCAAGGGAGAATTTTGTAAAAAAAAAGTTAACTGCTAACTATTTTAATACCAGTGCATACAAATACTTGAAATTTTGTAGATTGTAATGCTTTTATACTAGTACCTTGAGTTTGTTGACTAGTTGGCGTTACGTATTGCCACATCCCTCTTGGTACCTCCCACACATATGGGCCATTTTGCACCAAAAGTTAACAGCTTATAACTTTAATGCCAGCCCATACAAATACATGCATTTTTGTACAGTGTAGTACCTAGAGTCCAGAGAAAAGTGGGCGTTATTGACACGACCCCTTTGGTACCTCCCAAACAAATAGCAGTGCATACTTTAAAGTTATTAAATGTAATTTAAATTGATAATAATTTAATCAAAACGAAAAAAATAAATACATATAAGAGTATTTTTTTTTGGATGAGGGGATTTTTAAGTCGGTTTACCCGACTGAACTTTCACACTTGCTTCTTTTATGAAATACTAAAAAAACCCGTTAACCTAACCTCTCTGTAGTGGATGAGGGTTGCCCTTTATGTCCTTTGCTGCGGATCAAATGTTTGTGTCGGAAATCAGTTACTTTCCAGTCGGTACTTTTTCAGTCATTTGAGCTTTGTCCGTCCGTCTGTATAATTTCTGTACTACTTATTCGGATCTTCGGTAATTTCAGACACAGCAATAGGATCCTGTCTGGTGAGCATGATAACTATCGATAGGAGTGATCGAATGATTTCAAACTGTGTATGTGGTAATATTAATTTTTTTTTTTAAGTTTTGTCTGGCTCGAGGTCATATATAAAATTAAAAACTGAAAACTGATGGTGTTGTTTCTATTATGTTTTATTTTTATTTATTTCCGATATTTCGATCGTCTTCGATCATTCATCTTCAGGGATTTTCAATTTAAACAAAACAAACGACTTGTTGCTAACACAGCATTGTTTCAACTGATTAAGTAATAATAATTATTAATATTATATTAAACATACCCATTTTGTGAAATGTTGAATATCTAATAACGCCTATACTATTTATCCTAATCTTAACCTAATTTACATATGGTAGTAGTTTTTTCGTCCCCATCAACTAGAGAAAAATGGGCATAATTGCCACGTTCTTTTAATACCACCCACGTAAAAGGCCAATTTTGTACCAAAAATTCACAGCTTATATTTTTAAGACAGGGTGGATCAAAATGACCGGGGGTTTGTGTTGATTATAACTCAAACACAGAAAGTCGGGCCGACTATATAATACTCTACACCTCCCTAACAATGCGAAAATGTGCATTGCGATAAAAATTTGGCAATGTTCATACATGTAATAAGAAAACTCTCTCTGCCCAATTTCGTACTTATCGGATATAAAACACGGTTTCTACAGCGCTTACAAGTCAAATAGGGTGATACTTATATATGGGGGCTATATCTAAATCTCAACGGATTTTCTCCGAATTTGGAAGCGTTCATTTAAGTTATAAGAAAACTCTGTCTGCCGAATTTCGAACAGATCGGGTGTAAAATACGGTTTCTACAGGGCTTACATTTCAAATCGGGTGTAACATATATATGAGGGCTATATCTAAATCTGAACGGATTTTCTCCGAATTTGGTTGTGATCATTCACTTAATAAGAAAACTCTCTCTGTTGAATTTCGTACTGATCGGATATAAAATACGGGTTCTACAGCGCTCACATGTCAAATCGGGTGAAACATATAAATATATGGGGGCTATATCTAAATCTGAACGGATTTTCTCCGAATTTGGCAGTGTTCATTCATTTAATAGAAGAACTCTCTCTGCAAGATTTCGTACTGATCTGATAATAAATACAGTTTCTACAGCGCTTACATGTCAAATCGGAGGTACATAAATATGGGAGCTATAGGTAAGTCTGAACCAATTTTAACCGTCCTTGGGCATAAGGGAAGATATGTGCAAAGTTTCGTTGAGATAGGCCCATAATTGCGACCTATACTTTGATTACAAGAATACATCTACAGACAGACAGACATAGCTAAATCGTCTCAGAAAGTGATTACAAGTATAAACAATGGGTCTATCTCTTCTCCTTTTGGGTGTTACAAACAAATGCACAAAGTCATAATAACCTGTATCACAGTGTGGTGTAGGGTATAAAAATTATAAAGAATTCAAACACCTTCGGTCATTTTGGGCCATTCTCTCCTAGTGCATACAAACTTTTGACATTATGTACAGTGCTATGTTTTTCTCATTACCTTGAGATGAGTGGGAAATAAGGACCAAGTAGTACCAAAATTGAATATCTGTAATACCAATGCACACAAACATCTGAAATTAGGTGCAGTGAATATTTTTTAAGTACCCATTTATTTTTCAACTCAAAATAGGCATGTTTACCATACCATTACCTCCTGGCACCCCCTTCTGTCGATTTATTCTGCTGCATTTTCTTACTCGTTAAATTATATGGAAGTTTGCCATGAGTTTCGAAACTATCTGTAATAAATTCTTATATTGAATTAAAAATTCGGGATAAAAAATAACTTCAGTATTTTTTTCTTTTTAAGTTTTAACCGACTAATTAATCTGGTAAACTGTTATTAAACAAAACTAATGACAGATTTTGGGAAAACATGTTTAATTTAAACAAAAATTTACTTATGTATATAAAATGTTTAACATGTATGTACAGTCATTTGGAAGTAAGTGCCTTAAATTTTCGCCAGAAAAGAGGACACAAATTGAAATATTTCATAATTACAACTAAACCAGAAATTACAAGCAAATATGTTTGCAAATGATCAAAAAATTAAAATTCGTACTAACATTGATTCATTATTAACTACATAATTGATAATTGAATTAGAATTCACTACAATTCCACCTATACTGATTATTTTCACAAAATAGCCATACATTTCCCAATAAAAGTGCAAATCTGTGAAGTGTTTCACTTTGAATTTGTGAATTAGGAGAAATGTTTAGAATGTTGGTAATTAGTACATACTCGTGCATTTGTAATTTTCTATGGAAATCGTTAAACGGGGCAACAAGTACATACACATAGGACGATCCATGCATTTTCGATTCGAAAGATGTTCATTTGAATCATAAGTTATTTACAGCAGGGAACCCCTTTATAACTGTACCCTGAAATGAAACACAGAAATCGTAATGAGCTACACTCTATATGAGAATAGCGTTTACAAATTATTCAGTTTTATTATCGAAATAATCGTTCTCCAACTGCACCTTTTCGTGCGCTAAGTCCACTATTTTTTAAAATAAAAAAAAAAAAACACTTTCCAGTCGACCTACGACCTTGACACCCACGAGCAATATTTTAGTTCTCGTTAAGAGCTATCTTTTTGCCATTGACCGATTGTGGCTACGTGCCACACAGCAAATTAAACAATTGAATTCTTGCGAGAAAAGTTTGGAGATTCGATTATTTCAAGAAATTGTGATATTGTGATTAGACTATTTCTTGTGGGGTTATTTGAAGTCATTGGTCTTTCGAAGTAAACCAGACTCTCTTCAAGTTTTACAAGTCAATATTGAACGTCCATTCATGACATACGACTTGATTTAGTGGAAAAAGTGCCCGAAAATTGGGTTCATCGAATTCGTTCCTGCAGAAGAAGTCGTGGAGGCCATTTGAATGACATTTTATTTAGAACTTAATTGTATCGATTGTACTTCACATAAAATAAAAAACTTTTGAATTTCCTTAACAATAAGAGAGTTTTTTTTTTCAAAGAAATCATATCGCTTTTATTGGAAAACCCTGTATTTAGTTTCCAAAAAATCTACATAACAAGTAAGAAAGTTTCAGTCGCGTAAACCGACTATGGTATACCCTCACTTAGTGAATAATGTAATGTATAACATTACACTAAAAAACTGTCAATTTGTGTGGGAGGTACCGGAAGGGGTTTTTCCAAATACACCTATTTTTCGGTAAACAGTAGATTCTTAAATACATTGCATTGTGCCGAACTATAAGCGTTTATGTGCACTGGTATATTAAAGTTACGAGCTATGTAATTTTGGTCATTTTGTGTGGGAGGTACAAAAAGGGGCGGGGTGAAAACGCGCACATTTTACAGGACTATAGGCACTATACCAGCATTACACTGTAAACAATTTCAAGTATTTGTATGCACTGGTATTACAGTTACACGCCGTTTACTTTTGGTACGAAACGGTCCATTTGTGTGGGAGGTACCAAAAGGGGCCGTACAATAATGCCAATTTTTTACCGGACTATAGGCACTACATAAACATTATACTGTAGAAAATTTCAAGCATTTTTATACACTTGTATTAAAGTTATAATCAGTTATATTTTGATGCAAAATAGTCCTTTGTGTGGGAGGTACCAAAAGGGGCATGCCAACTTCACCCATTTTTCTCGAGGTAATAGCGACTAATATACTTAAACTATGTGTAGAATTTCAGAAGATTCGAAAAAGTAGTAGAGAAGTTAGTAAAGAATCAATATTTCGCTAAATTTTAACCCTTTGTGTGGGAGGTACCAGAAGGAGTAGACCAATATGACCCATCTTCGAACTCATTCGGAGATAGATGAAAATATTACCGCATACCAAATTTGAAGTAATTCGGTTACTCCTTTCGAGAGTTATCGTGCGCACCAGCCAGCAGACAGACAGACGGACGGACATTGCTCATTCGACTTAAAATTACCCAAAACGAATATCCGCCGAACATACTTGGGATCTTAGGTCACTCATTCGATGTGTTACACTTTTTTCCGTGGCAAATGATATATACCCTCGTATCACTAAAGTGAGGGTATACAAATTCTTAAAATCGTAATAAACATCTTCTTCATAAATATACAATCCATTATAAATTCTAAACTCTCCACAAGTTTACTGTAATTTAAAACATAGTAACTTACTGTGCTTTTTTATCCCCTATGGAAATATAGCGTGATCCATTTCGAGGTTCCCTACTTTTTTAAAGAAAAACACAGAAAATTCAAATTGAATGGGGAATGTTTATTATCATTTGAAACAACATTCTTTGGCATTTATTTTATTTTGAAGATTATGTCTATCAAATGTTGGCCGCGGCTACGTCTCAGATGGTCCATCCGTTCAGTCCAATTTTCGATGACCCGTTCGAGCATTTCGACTAGTAACTAGCGAATGACAAGCGTGATGTTTTGCTACAAAGCCTGAATCGAAGCGGTTTGTCCGCATAAACTTTAGACTTTACATATCCCCACAGGAAAAGGTCTAACGGTGTGATATCACACGATCTTGGTGGCCAATCGACCGGCCCAAAACGTGAAATTATCTGCTCACCGAAGTGTTCTCTCAATAAATCCATTGATTGATGCGATGTGTGGGAAGTGGCGCCGTCTTGTTGAAACCAAATGTCGTCGAGATCACGTGCTTCAATTGCAGGCATCAAATAGTCGGTTATCATGGCACGATAAGGGTCGCCATTGACTATTACGTTCTCACCGCCATCATTTTTGAAGAAATATCGACCGATGAATCCGGTACGCCGGATCGGGAATCGGTCAATGGCAAAAAGATAGCTCATAACGAGAGCTAAAATATTGCTCATGGGTGTCAAGGTCGTGGGTCAACTGGAAAGTGTTTTTTGGATTTAAAAAAAATGGACTTAGCGCAATTGGCGAACGATTATTTTGATAATAAAACTGAATAATTTGTAAACGTTGTTCGGGCGTAAGTCTTTCCATGATTAAATGCCAAACAATATTTAACAAAAAATAACATGACAGCATGACACGACTCACACGTGATCTGTCAAAAAAAGGCTATTGTAAAAAGTATCTCTACTTAGATCACCCTATATTTCTTTTTCAGTTTAACTCGCAATTTCACCACCTCCGGTTAGAGCTAACTCATAGTGAAAACATAAAAATGTCATATAATTTGACAGCTATAACTGTAGGTTAGCTCTAACTGTAAGATAACCGGAGATTGTGGAATGTAAAAGGCAAAAACTTGTTTTAAACAAAATTAATTACGGCATTAGGGAAAACTTGTTACAATTCCAAAAAAAAATTATAAAATGTTTCACATGTACAGTCATTTGCCTAGAAGTAATTGCCTTCACATTTCGCCAGAAAAGAAAACACAAACATATAACCAGTAATTACAGGAAAATTTGTTTATAAATAAAACAATATATAGTTCGTACTAACATTCATTTATCAAAATGCATTTTAAGTCACATAACTTCTAGAGAATTTGAATTATAACTTCGCAAATGATAAAACTAGTTTACAACATTTCAACAAGGGCTGTACATAACATTCTGGTGTAATCTAGTGTCCTAAACACGAACAAATATTTAAACAATTAAGAAAGTTCAGTCTGGTAAATCGACTTAAATAAAAAAATATTCGTAAATTTATTTATTTTTATACCCTCACTTTAGTGTGACGAGGGTATATATCATCATTTGCTACGGAAAAAAGTGTAACACATCGAAGGAGTGCCCTAAGACCCCAAGTATGTTCAGCGGAAATCCATTTTGGGCCATTTTATGTCATTTGAGCAATGTCCGTCCGTCTGTCTTTCTGTCTGTCTGCTGGTTGGTGCGCACGATAACTCTCGAAAGGAGTAAGGGATTGACTCCAAATTTGGTATGGGATAATATTTTTGTCTATCTCAGGCTAAGCTCGAAGATGGACCATTTTGGTCCACTCCTTCTAGTACCTCACTCACAAAGGGTTACAATTTAGTGAAATATTAATTCTCTAATAACTTCTATACTATTTATCCGAATCCTCTGTTATTCCACACATAGTGTTGACGCGAGTTCAACAGCTTTTCATAAGGAAACCATCCCCTTGCTTTGAATGCTTTCGTTCTCGAAACACTCATTTTTATTTATAAGAAAACTGCTCAAGAAGAGCTTCATTCTCTTAATGTATTTATTTATCTCTCACTCTTGAGGAGCATCAGCTGTATTTACTTTACTATTGTTTCATCTTCACATGCATTATTTACCTTAAGTCTTTTAATTCTACATATTTATTAGAATAGTTCACGAAGAACTGTAACCAAATACATTATTTATTTTTATGTATTTTCAAACTAACGGACATCATAGTTTTCATAAAATATGATTTTTAGTTTTTAAGTTAGTTAAGGTTTTACATTTGAAGGAGTTGGTCATGTAGACCGCTCCAAATAAGTATAAGCTTTGATCTCAAAGGAGAAGGTTGCAAACCCTCTCCTAATAAAACCATACTCCTCTTGAAGATAGAATTGTTGTCGTTTCTTTTGAAAAAGGCAACAGGTTCGCGCTACATGTTCCCCTATTGTAGCCAAGCCAAGTATCAATCACCCCAGTTCGAATACTGGATTAACACATAGTAATAGACTATTTGTCGCTATCAACTTGAGAAAAATGGGCGAAATGGCCCCGTCCCTTTTGGTACCTCCCACACAAAAGGACCATTTTGTACAAAAAGTTACCAGCTTATAACAATAATACCAGTGCATAAAAATACTGGAAATTTTGTACAGAGTAATGCTTTTATAGTGCCTTCAGTCCAGTGAAAAATGGGCGCAATTGTTACGCCCCTTTTGGTACCTCCCACACAAAGGGACCATTTTGCACCAAAAGTTAATAGCTTATAACAATAATACCAGTGTATAAAAATACTTGAAATTTTGTACAGTGTACTGTTTTTATAGTGCCTACAGTCCAGTGAAAAATGGGCGTTGTCAACACACCCCTTTTTGTACCTCCCACACAAAATGGCCAAATTACACCACAATTTAATATCTCATAACGTTAATATACCGGTATATATAAACGCTTATAATTCGACACAATGCAATGTATTTAAAGTATCTACTGATCAGCGCAAATATGTGTATTTGTTAAACCCCTTCTGGTACCTCCCACACAAATAGACACAATAATTCGTGGAATATTCAATATTACATTATTCACAAAGTGAGGGTATCCCTTAGTCGGTTTACCCGACTGAAACTTTCTTACTTGTTTATTTTAATTAAAGTATTATCAATTTAAATAACATTTAATATATTTAAACTGGTTGCTATTAAAGTTATAAGTTGTTAACATTTGGTGCAAAGTGGTCCATTTGTGTGGGACGTACCAAAAGGGGTGTGCCACTAACGCCCACTTTTCTCTGGTCTCTAGGCACTATAAAAGCATTACACTCTATACAATTTCAAGTATTTCTATGCACTGATCCATTTGTGTGGGAGGTACCAAAAGGGGCGTGGCAACTGCGCTCAGTTTGCTTGAGGTCTTAGCGACTAGTAAACTAATTCTATGTGTGCAAATTCTATGTGCGCAAGATTCGAGAACGTAGTATAGACGTTATTAAAGAATCAATATATCACCAAATGTTAACCCTTTGTGGTGGAGTTACTAGAAGGAGTGAACCAATATGACCCATCTTCGAACTTAGCCGGAGATGGAGAAAAATATTACCACATACCAAATTTGAAGTCAATCGGTTAATCCTTTCGGGAGTTATCGTGCGCACCAGCCAGCAGACAGACGGACGGACGGACATTGCTCAAATGACTTAAAATGACCCAAATCGAATTTCCGCCAAAAATACTTGGGGTCTTTTTAAATTTGGAATTTTTACTATTATTGATTATTTATATTAATAATATTTACTTTTGAAATATCAAAAAAAAAAAATTATTAGTTATTTTTTATACAAATATTTTTTTTGTTAAATTGTTACTTATGAAAGTTATGAAAAAAATTTTTTTTTGTGATTATTGGTATGCGTTAATATTTTGCTCTATCTCCGGCTAAGTTCGAAGATGGGCCATATTGGTCCACTCCTTCTAGTACCTCCCCCACAAAGAGTTAATATTTAGTGAGATATTGATTCTTTAATAAGTTCTATACTACTTACTCGAATCTTCTGACATTCCACACATAGTATTAGTTTATTAGTCGCTATCACCTCGAGACAAATGGGCGAAGTTTCCACGCCCTTTTTGGTACCTCCCACACAAATGGACCATTTTGCACCAAAAGTTCACTGCGTATAGCTTTAATATTAGTTCATAAAAATGCTTGAAATTTTCTACAGTGTAATGCTTTTACTGTACGTATAGTCCACAGAAAAGTGGACGTTATTTGCACGCCCCTTTTGGTTCCTCCCCAAAAAAAAGGGACTATTATGCAACAAAAGTTAACAGCTTAAATTTTAATACCAGTACATACATTAGAGTTATTAAATGCAATTTAATTATTTATTTATATGAATTACAATACAATGTAAATATATATTTTAATTTTACGGAAAAGCCTGGTTACAATGACCATGTTGGGGGACTCGAACCCACGACCCCCAAACTCATAGACGAGCACGCTACCTACTCATCTACTGCACTGAAAAAAAATTTGTCATAAAATTAAAGAAATGCTCCAAAGACGTTCTTAGTCTTCAAAATAAGTACATTTTGTACTTAAAATTAAATAAAATTTACTTAAAATTAAGTAAATTACTTAATATTATTGAAATTATCTATATTTTAAATACAAAATTTACTTATTTTAAAAACTAATGACGTTTTTGGAGCATTTCTTTAATTTTATGACAATTTTTTTTTTCAGTGTGGGTGAGTCGTTCAAATGAAATATAAATTGATAAATATTTGTAAAAATGTACGATTATTTTTTGGACTCAAGGTGAGGGGATTCGTGAGTCAGTTTACCCAACTGAACTTTCTTACTTGTGCTTGTCGCATAGTGTAATTGGAGTATAAATATCATAAAAAATTCCCTGAAATTTAATTCACTTAATTTCCAACTAAAGCGATGTTTTCACAACATATCCACAAAAATTTCCCCGTAATATTGAAGTGCCATGAAATGTTTTTTACTTTGATTTTGTCAATTAAGGGAAATATTTCGAATTTTGTGAATTAGTATATATTTATACCATCACTTTAGTGACACGAGGGTATATATCATTTTATATGAAAATCGTTCAACTTTGGATGTTATTATATGTAAATACATATACGGAATTTTCACTGACATTTTACTATTAAAACACCTCTTGATAATTGTGAATTTGTGCGTTTATATGGAAATCCGTCATAATTTGCGTGTTATTATAAATAAATGTATTTAAATGTATATAAATCTGTCAATTCAATCAAAAATGACAAAAAAAAATTTTAAACTTTTTCGCCTCTGTTGAAAAACTACCTCGACTTAGCATACTTTGGAATGGAGTTATCGACATATGCATATAACTTGTTTTCTCGACTTTATTAAAACGTTAGTGATCCTTAAAACGTGAAAAACAATAATATCTTCATTTCAAGAAAGACAATTTATAGGCAATTTATATATAAATATTTGCACAATTATCTCTAAGAATGCGAATACCCTTTGTGACTAATGAATTATTCATGTTGAGAATCCACATGACACAAGCAAATATTTTCTATTCATCAAATATATTTATGTAATTTTAAATTCATAATAAAGTAAGATGATTTACAACTCCAACACAAGTTTAGTCAGTAACTTAACTATGTTAAGTCTGGTAATAAACTAATAGACTATTTAATTGAATACGAAAAGCTACAGTAATAATAATATCATTATCATTAAAGTAGTCATTAGCATGTGGTGATTTAATGACAGACCTTCAGTGGTGGGCAATAAATTTTATGTCTTTATTAGCCCATCTGACTAAAGAGTGGACGAAAGGCCAATGCGATTACATAGCCCCCAATCACAAATCATAGACATATGTATAAGAAAGAACACAAAATTTCAAAATGTAGAACAATCTAAAGTCAATCGAAAATCAAGTCATATTTGTCAATAATTATTTGGTCAAGACTGAGGAGCTACATCAAGGCGACACTTTAATAAAAGCAGTATGGCCCTGTCTGGTCAAGTTGTCGGTCTTTGAGTAAACAAACTTATACAAAATTTCAAGTTGAACGCAGTGGAGTAGAGCGGAGTGTTGGAGTGTCGGAGACAAGGCTACGAATGCGTCGTTCTAAATATGTCCCCAGTGTAAATGTATGAATTTGATTTGGTTGCTAATGACACAACATGTCAACATCAGAATAATATACCACACATTAAAGACAATACTAAATCTAAAAGCTACGAGGGTGGTCCCAAAATTAGGCGACCAAAGAGGAAAGTATTTCAGAGAGTCAAAGTATTTAAAGTAATGGGGTTTTCAATAGGGATGATATGATTTTGAAGCGACGTTTCGGCCATTTGTAATATGTCATGATCTGTCATTTGTTTTTCTTTGTATTCAGTAGTGTTGGCAATTTCACCATGGAGAGATATGCGCAAGAACAACGTTTACATATTATTCAGTTTTATTATCAAAATAATCGTTCTCCAATTGCAACTTTTCGTGCGCTAAGTCCAAGTTTTTAAAATCAAAAAAAAAAAAACACTTTCCAGTCGACCTTGACGACCATGAGCAATATTTTAGCTCTCATTAAGAGCTATCTTTTTGCCATTGACTGATTCCTGATCCGACGTACCGTTAAGGAGCTAGAACAAACATAAACTTTCCGTTCACATTTGAGGCGCTCAGCGCCAAAACGGCCTAACCCTCATTTTCAAAAAATCAATCTGACTATGCTGATCTAACCGGAACCTTCTGAAATAAATACTAAAAAAATCCCTATTGCATAGTATAACACTAGGTTATACTACCTGCTGAAAACTGTTTTTCCTGTATGCAAAGTTCAAAAAAATGTGGATGCCATAATGGCCTAAGCCGCTTAGGCCAAATCGAATCCTAGAAATAAAAAATACGCGTGGGTTAGGCCAAAAACGCATGTTACGTTTTAGTCAAGAGTATATTCGAAAAATAAATTATGTTAGCCATGGGTGTTCAAATGTTTTAATTTTCCTGAAGCGAAACGATCGAGTATGCCGAGAAATGTCTGTTGATTTTTAAAAATCAACTTTTTAAACCCTCACTTTAGTGATACGAGGGTATATATCATTTGCTACGGAAAAAAGTGGAACACGTCGAAGGAGTGACCTAAGACCCCAAGTACGTTCGGAGTAAATCCGTTTTGGGTAATTTTAAGTCGAATGAGCAATGTCCGTCCGTCTGTCTGTCTGTCTGTCTGTGTGTCTGCTGGCTGGTGCGCACGATAACTTTCGAAAGGAGTAACCGATTGACCTCAAATTTGGTATGTGGTAATATTTTTTTCTATCTCCGGCTAAGTTCGAAGATGGGCCATATTGGTCCACTCCTTCTAGTACCTCCCCCACAAATGGTTAAAATGTTGTGAAATATTGATTCTTTAATAACTGCTATACTACTTATTCGAATCTTTTGAAAACACATATTATTAGCTTATTAGTCGCTATCAACTCGAGAAAAATGGGCGAAGTCGCCACGTCCCTTTTGGTACCTCCCACACAAAGGCACCATTTTGCACAAAAAGTCAACAGTTTATAACATTAATAACAGTGTATAAAAATACTTGAAATTGTGTACAGTATTATGCTTTTATATTGCCTACAGTCCATGGAAAAATGGGTGTTGTTGCCACTCCCCTTTTGGTACCTCCCACACAAAGGTACCTTTTTGCACCAAAAGTTAACAGCTTATAACATTAAAACCAGTGTATAAAAATACTTGAAATTTTGTATAGTGTAATGTTTTTATAGTGCCTATAGCCCTGTGAAAAATGGGCGTTATCGCCACACCCCTTTTTGTACCTCCCCCACAAAATGCCAAATCATACCACAATTTAATATCTCATAACGTTTTTACCAGTGCACATAAATGCTTATAATTCGACACAGTGCAATGAATTTAAAGTATCTAATGTTCAGCGAAAAATAGGTGTATTTGATAAACCCCTTCTGGTACCTCCCACACAAATTGACAGAATAATTCGAGTAATATTCAATATTACATTACTCACAAAGTGAGGGTATACCTTAGTCGGTTTACCCGACTGAAACTTTCTTACTTGTTTTTGTAAGTAGAAACCATAGTTTAAGTAATAAAGTTGACTTACGCCATCAGCTGTTGCGATTTTGTTCCAAAATGCACTTTAATCAACCATGGTTTCATAGTTTGTTTTGATTTTTGCTTCTACCAATTAAATGTCAAAATGTAATTTTGAATTGTAAAATTCTTATTTTTTGAAACTATTTCCTCAATTGCTTTGTTTTTGTTCTTTATTAAACCAAAAATATCACGAAATAAAAATAAAAATATAAACATGTCTGATGCTGACTCGATGAGTTTACAAGACTTCGAAAATTCTGGATCGGAGTACGTCCCAACACCAAATGGGTCATCAATTTCATCGCGCTCTTCCGAAGATACATTGCCTGGGCCATCGGGACTTGCGGCAACAGAATCCCAGATCGGAATAACAGAAAATGAAAGCAAGTCAGCTGAACCAGATATCGAAGTTGAAAGCAGCAGTGAATTGAAAATATCTACTAGAAAACGGATTGCCAAGAAATCTAACTGGAAAAAACACGTAAGTAAAGTTCAGAGAAATTCCGGAAAATCTTATAAAACTGTGAAAGGAGTTATGAAGCCAGCAAAAACACTTAATGAACTTGAATGTCCATGTCCGTTAAAATGTCATCAGCATTTCAGTGAGAATATTTTGCGAAGTATTTTTGAAAATTTTTATAAAATTGGTGATCATGATTTGCAAAATGCTTATTTATGTGGGCAAATTGCAGTAATTGAAACAAGAAGATCTTATAAGAAGTCTATTGGCGAAAGCCGAAGATCTAGTACAAGAATTTACAAACTTCCTGGAGTAAATAATGTCGGAATGCATGTCTGCAAAAGATATTTTAAGCAGATCTTACAAATAACCGACGGTCGTATTACACGTGCACTTAAGCATAGAGCACCTGGAAGTGGCACAACTACACCAAAATTGGACCAAAGAGGAAGACACCCACCTCATAATAAGACCAGCGTTGAAGCTACAGAAATCGTGAAAGAATTTATCAATAAATTTCCGAGGTATAGCTCCCACTATTCAAGAAATAAGAATATTCAAAGAGAATTTCTCGCACCTACCTTAAACATATCGATTATGTACGAGCTATATCGTGGAACTGTAGAAATGGACAAAGTTGTATCTAAATTCGTTTTCACCAAAATCTTTTCAGAAAACTTTAATTTGCATTTTCGAGCTCCAATTTCCGACAGCTGCAAAAAATGTGATTCTTTTAAAGTAAAAATCGAAGCCGCAGGTGATCCTTCTGAAAAGGAAAGGATTACGAGCGAAAGAGATTTACATCACCGAAAAGCTGAATCAGCTAGAACTGGGATGCAATTGGACTCGAAACTTAACAAGGAGGAATATGCAGTTATAGCATTCGATCTTATGAAAACTCTGCCGACACCAGTCATTTCCACAGGGGTAGCTTACTACAAAAGACAGCTATGGACCTACTGTCTTGGTATTCATGACCTTATCACGAACAAGTCATTCATGTATACCTGGAATGAGGGAATAGCTTCACGTGGCCCACAGGAAATAGGGTCTTGCATTATGCATTACGTGAAAGCCAATGTCAAATGTAAGAACTTAATAATGTATAGCGATCAATGTGGTGGCCAAAACCGAAACATAAGAATGAGCACTATTTGCATATACATGGTCAATAATTCGTCCTTCCCAGTGGAACAGATAGGCCACTCATTCCTACCATGCGATCAAGATTTTGGTCTCATTGAAAAGGAAAAAAAAATATTATAAGGACATTTTTACGCCTGATGATTGGGATCGTGTAATCATCACGGCAAAAAAAAGGGAACCATTTCACTTGGTAAAGATGACGGCAAATGATATTAAAAGCATATCCATAATCGAGAAACTAGTGACAAACAGAAAAATCTCCGCAGACAAGACTTCAAAAGTTGAATGGCTTAAGATTCAGTGGCTTCGATTCCAAAATGTGAAGTCATTTATAATTCAATACAAATATTCAAATAACATACATAGATGTTTTATTTCAAGAAGTTAATATTTCAAAGAGGAACTCCAGCAAGTTCGTAAATTTTGAACTGCAACCGCTTTATCCTGGAGGAAGATTCATTGAAGCTGCAAAGTTTAAGGATTTACAGGAACTCAAAGAGTTCATACCTCCTATAAAGCATGCATTTTATAATAATTTAAAAACAAATTCGAGAGCAGAAGAAGAAGATATTCAGGAAGAAGACGAATAATTATTATTAATAATTTGTATTATTTAAAACGCTAAACATTATTTTTATTATTTATCTGAAGAAATTTTGTATGTTTTAATAAATGGAGCCAAAATGGCCTAACCCACAGTTCCTATCAATATATTTTTTTTAAATGGATTCCAAAATGGCCTAAATGGCCTAAGCCACTTTAATTTTTGTATTAACTGTTTAAAACAGTATTTATCTAAGTTAATTCAAACCTAATGATTAACCTAAAACAAATATTACAACTAATATTTATTTACGATTAATAAAAAAAAAATAAAGATATTTTAAAAACGTATTTTTTTTTAACTTCGTTTTTCTCAGAACCATTTTTTTGGGCTTAGGCCGTTTTGGCGCTGAGCGCCTCATTTGAAAATGATGCTAAGTCCATTTTTTTAAAATCCAAAAAAAAAAAACACTTTCCAATCGACCTACGACCTTAACACCCATGAGCAATATTGTAGCTCTCGTTAAGAGCTATCTATTTGCCATTGAACGATTGTGGGTACGTGCCACACAGCAAATGAAACAATTGAATTGTTGCGAGAAAAGTTTGGAGATTCGATTTTTTCAAGAAATTGTGATATTGAATGGCCTCCAAGAATTTGTGATTTAACACTATTAGACCATTTCTTGTGGGGTTATTTACAGTCATTGGACTTTCGAAATAAACCAGACTCTCTTCAAGTTTTACAAGTCAACATTGAACGTGACATACGACTTGATTTAGTGGAAAAAGTGCTCGAGAATTGGGTTCATCGAATTCGTTCCTGCAGAAGAAGTCGTGGAGGCCATTTGAATGACGTTTTACACATTAAATAAAAAAACTTTTGAATTTCCTTAACAATGAGTGTGCTTTTTTCAAAGAAATCATATCACTCTTATTGGAAAACCCTTTATATAATGTATGTGAAGTATTTGAAGTATTTAAAATTATTAAAGTATTTAAAGTTATTAAAGTTATTAAAATTATTAAAGTTATTAAAGTATTTAAATTATTTAAAGTATTTAAAGTATTTAAAGTATTTAAAGTATTTAAAGTATTTAAAGTATTTAAAGTATTTAAAGTATTTAAAGTATTTAAAGTATTTAAAGTATTTAAAGTATTTAAAGTATTTAAAGTATTTAAAGTATTTAAAGTATTTAAAGTATTTAAAGTATTTAAAGTATTTAAAGTATTTAAAGTATTTAAAGTATTTAAAGTATTTAAAGTATTTAAAGTATTTAAAGTATTTAAAGTATTTAAAGTATTTAAAGTATTTAAAGTATTTAAAGTATTTAAAGTATTTAAAGTATTTAAAGTATTTAAAGTATTTAAAGTATTTAAAGTATTTAAAGTATTTAAAGTATTTAAAGTATTTAAAGTATTTAAAGTATTTAAAGTATTTAAAGTATTTAAAGTATTTAAAGTATTTAAAGTATTTAAAGTATTTAAAGTATTTAAAGTATTTAAAGTATTTAAAGTATTTAAAGTATTTAAAGTATTTAAAGTATGTAAAGTATTTAAAGTATTTAAAGTATTTAAAGTATTTAAAGTATTTAAAGTATTTAAAGTATTTAAAGTATTTAAAGTATTTAAAGTATTTAAAGTATTTAAAGTATTTAAAGTATTTAAAGTATTTAAAGTATTTAAAGTATTTAAAGTATTTAAAGTATTTAAAGTATTTAAAGTATTTAAAGTATTTAAAGTATTTAAAGTATTTAAAGTATTTAAAGTATTTAAAGTATTTAAAGTATTTAAAGTATTTAAAGTATTTAAAGTATTTAAAGTATTTAAAGTATTTAAAGTATTTAAAGTATTTAAAGTATTTAAAGTATTTAAAGTATTTAAAGTATTTAAAGTATTTAAAGTATTTAAAGTATTTAAAGTATTTAAAGTATTTAAAGTATTTAAAGTATTTAAAGTATTTAAAGTATTTAAAGTATTTAAAGTATTTAAAGTATTTAAAGTATTTAAAGTATTTAAAGTATTTAAAGTATTTAAAGTATTTAAAGTATTTAAAGTATTTAAAGTATTTAAAGTATTTAAAGTATTTAAAGTATTTAAAGTATTTAAAGTATTTAAAGTATTTAAAGTATTTAAAGTATTTAAAGTATTTAAAGTATTTAAAGTATTTAAAGTATTTAAAGTATTTAAAGTATTTAAAGTATTTAAAGTATTTAAAGTATTTAAAGTATTTAAAGTATTTAAAGTATTTAAAGTATTTAAAGTATTTAAAGTATTTAAAGTATTTAAAGTATTTAAAGTATTTAAAGTATTTAAAGTATTTAAAGTATTTAAAGTATTTAAAGTATTTAAAGTATTTAAAGTATTTAAAGTATTTAAAGTATTTAAAGTATTTAAAATATTTAAAGTATTTAAAGTATTTAAAGTATTTAAAGTATTTAAAGTATTTAAAGTATTTAAAGTATTTAAAGTATTTAAAGTATTTAAAGTATTTAAAGTATTTAAAGTATTTAAAATATTTAAAGTATTTAAAGTATTTAAAGTATTTAAAGTATTTAAAGTATTTAAAGTATTTAAAGTATTTAAAGTATTTAAAGTATTTAAAGTATTTAAAGTATTTAAAGTATTTAAAGTATTTAAAGTATTTAAAGTATTTAAAATATTTAAAGTATTTAAAGTATTTAAAGTATTTAAAGTATTTAAAGTATTTAAAGTATTTAAAGTATTTAAAGTATTTAAAGTATTTAAAGTATTTAAAGTATTTAAAGTATTTAAAGTATTTAAAGTATTTAAAGTATTTAAAGTATTTAAAGTATTTAAAGTATTTAAAGTATTTAAAGTATTTAAAGTATTTAAAGAATTTAAAGTATTTAAAGTATTTAAAGTATTTAAAGTATTTAAAGTATTTAAAGTATTTAAAGTATTTAAAGTATTTAAAGTATTTAAAGTATTTAAAGTATTTAAAGTATTTAAAGTATTTAAAGTATTTAAAGTATTTAAAGTATTTAAAGTATTTAAAGTATTTAAAGTATTTAAAGTATTTAAAGTATTTAAAGTATTTAAAGTATTTAAAGTATTTAAAGTATTTAAAGTATTTAAAGTATTTAAAGTATTTAAAGTATTTAAAGTATTTAAAGTATTTAAAGTATTTAAAGTATTTAAAGTATTTAAAGTATTTAAAGTATTTAAAGTATTTAAAGTATTTAAAGTATTTAAAGTATTTAAAGTATTTAAAGTATTTAAAGTATTTAAAGTATTTAAAGTATTTAAAGTATTTAAAATATTTAAAGTATTTAAAGTATTTAAAGTATTTAAAGTATTTAAAGTATTTAAAGTATTTAAAGTATTTAAAGTATTTAAAGTATTTAAAGTATTTAAAGTATTTAAAGTATTTAAAGTATTTAAAGTATTTAAAGTATTTAAAGTATTTAAAGTATTTAAAGTATTTAAAGTATTTAAAGTATTTAAAGTATTTAAAGTATTTAAAGTATTTAAAGTATTTAAAGTATTTAAAGTATTTAAAGTATTTAAAGTATTTAAAGTATTTAAAGTATTTAAAGTACTTAAAGTATTTAAAGTATTTAAAGTATTTAAAGTATTTAAATACTTTACCTCTTAAAAATAATGTGTGAAAATTTCAGATGAATCGGAGCAAAACTAACGAAGATATAGCAGTCTAAGCAGCCGTGCCTGATACGTGACTCAGAACATCAGAAAAATTTAAAAGCGTTTTTTCCCACAACCCACGCTTTCAAAGTCTGTGTCTATTATAACATCAAAACTGCTGCACCGATCGTTTTGAAATTTCGAACAGTACATCTGTACATAATTTACAAGGTAACGCTGGTTCGACAAACCCCCCCAGAGTTACTTAACGAAATAAGTTTTGTTTTTGGATTTTAGATAATTCATCCGCTTTTTGCTGAGGCGCTTCCGTATAATTGTTGCCAATGCCATATTGTTATCCCCTCACCTTAGAGAGGAGGGTATATATCATTCGCTACGAGCCAGAACTGTAACACATCGAAGGAGTGACGTAAGACCCTAAGTATGTTCGGCGGATATCCGTTTTGGGTCATTTTAAGTAGAATGAGCAATGTCCGTCTGTCTGCCTGTCTGCTGGCTGGTGCGAACGATAACTCTCTAGAGTAACCGACTGAAATTTGGTATGTGGTAATATTTTCTTCTATCTCCGACTATGTTCGAAGATGGGCCATATTGGTCCACTCCCTCTAGTACCTCCCCCAAAAAGGGTTAACATTTAGTGAAATATTGATTATTTAATAACTTCTGTACTACTACTTTGAACCCTCTGAAATTCTACGCATAGTATTAGTTTATTAGTCACTGTTACTTCGAGAAAAATGAGCGAAGATGCCACGCCCCTTTTGGTACCACCCACACAAATGGACAATTTTGTACCAAAAGTTACCAGCTTATAACTTTATTACCAGTGCATACAAACACCTGAAAATTTATACAGTGTAATGGTTAAATAGTGCTTACAATACAGTGAAAAATCGGCATTGTTGCCACGCTCCTTTTGGTACCTACCACACAAATGGGCCATTTTGTACCAAAAGTTGACAGCTTTTAACTTTAATACCAGTACCTAGAGTCTAGACAAAAGTGGCCGTTATTGGCACGCCCCTTTCGTTATTGGCACGCCCCCCACACAAATGGCTCATTTTACACCAAAAGTTAACAGCTTATAATTTTAATACCAGTACATACTTTACAGTTGTTAAATGCAATTTAAATTTACAATAATTTAATTAAAACAAAAAATAAATAAATTTACTAATATTTTTTTGGGACTCAAGGTGAGGGGATTTATAAGTCAGTTTACCCGACTGAACTTTGTTGCTTGTTTTTAGATATTTTTTATATTTTTGCAAAATTCCCTTAAAAGTTATATCATATATTCTTGAGTAACGAAAGTGAATTGTATTGGCAACAAGTGGTGCTTTGGAGTATTTAGAAATTAAAAATTATTGTGAAACAGAAGTTAATGCTGCTTATGATATTTTTCTTTATAAATATAAGACGAAATCTGGGAAAAATAAAAAAAAAAGATTTCTAAAATTCATGTTACAATTCCTCTGAGGTAATTTCTTAGAAATCTTGTTACCAAAATAACATCTCTTGGAAATCTTATTACATGTTAACCACACTTATCATACGACTATTATATTAAAACAAATACTTTATTTGTTACAAAGAAAACATAAGCATAAAAGAATGATTAATCTTACGTCTTACTTTTGGTATATTTTTTATATATGTATGTACATATATACAAATGAATTTGGGGCGGGGATGATGGAAATTGACAACTTTCCTCCATTAAATAAATATTCAAGACATATTTAGGGCTTTCCTAGTCAATAACATTGTTTAGTTAATGGATAACTGTTTGATTGACTGCCATCAACAAAGCTTTCAATCAATTTATTTTCGTTAAATAATACGATTTTTTTCTATTATGTATGTATGTATTTTGTTTTAGTGCGTTGTCATGTATACATTTATACATAATATCGTGATCTAAAACACAAAATGAAGAAATATACAAAAAACCGGTATTAGATTAAAAGTTTTGCCTATAACTCAATAGCAAATATTGACAATTTTATGGGTGAACAGCTCTTGATTATGCCAAGAACAAAAATAAAGTAACTAATGTCGAACGAAAAATCACTCTTTTTTATTTTTTATGTATCTAAAAAAGTGCTATAATACATTACTATTCAACTGATCTGAACTTGTATATTTAATAAGATATTACAAATTACTGTTTTTTTATTTTTATTTCTAGAAATTTGCTATTTATAGTAAATTTTCAATTTATAGTAAATTTTCAATTTATAGTAAATTTTCAATTTATAGTAAATTTTCAATTTATAGTAAATTATCTATTTACAGTAAATTTTCTATTTATAGTAAATTTTCTGGAAATTTGCTATTTATAGTAAATATTCTGGAAATTTGCTATTTATAGTAAATTTTCTGGAAATTTACTATTTGTAGTAACTTTTCTGGAAATTTTACTATTTGTAGTAAATTTTCGGGAAATTAACTACAAATATTATTTTCTATTTATAGTAAATTTTTCGGGATATTTGCTAGTTATAGTAAATTTTTCGGGAAATTTGCTATATTTATATTAAATTTTTCGGGAAATTTGCTATTTATATTAAATTTTTCGGGAAATTTGCTATTTATAGTAAATTTTTCGGGAAATTTGCTATTTACAGTAAATTTTCGGGGAAATTTACTATTTATAGTAAATTTTCGGGAAATTAACTGTTTATTAAATTTACTATTTATAGTAAATTTTCGGGAAATTTACTATTTAAATTTTCGGGAAATTTGCTATTTATAGTAAATTTTTCGGGAAATTTACTATTTATAGTACATTTTCGGAAACTTACTATTTATAGTAAATTTTCGGGAAATTTACTATTTATAGTAAATTTTGGGGAAATTTACTATTTAAATTTTTCGGGAAATTTGCTATTTATAGTAAATTTTTCGGGAAATTTGCTATTTATAGTAAATTTTTCGGGAATTTACTATTTATAGTACATTTTCGGGAAACTTACTATTTATAGTAAATTTTCGGGAAATTTACTATTTATACTAAATTTTCGGGAAATTTACTATTTATTATAGTAAATTTTCGGGAAATTTACTATTTATAGTACTATAAATAGTAAATTTTCGGGAAATTTACTGTTTATAGTTAATTTTTGGGAAATTTACTGTCTATAGTAAATTTTCGGGAAATTTACTGTCTATAGTAAATTTTCGGGAAATTTACTGTCTATAGTAAATTTTCGGGAAATTTACTGTCTATAGTAAATTTTCGGGAAATTTACTGTCTATAGTAAATTTTCGGGAAATTTACTGTCTATAGTAAATTTTCGGGAAATTTACTGTCTATAGTAAAATTTTCGGGAAATTTACTGTCTATAGTAAATTTTCGAGAAATTTACTGTCTATAGTAAATTTTCGGGAAATTTGCTGTCTATAGTAAATTTTCGGGAAATTTACTGTCTATAGTAAATTTTCGGGAAATTTGCTGTCTATAGTAAATTTTCGGGAAATTTGCTGTCTATAGTAAATTTTCGGGAATTTGCTGTCTATTGTAAATTTTCGGGAAATTTGCTGTCTATTGTAAATTTTCGGGAAATTTGCTGTCTATAGTAAATTTCGGGAAATTTGCTGTCTATAGTAAATTTTCGGGAAATTTACTGTTTATAGTAAATTTTCGGGAAATTTACTGTTTATAGTAAATTTTCGGAAATTTACTGTTTATAGTAAATTTTCGGGAAATTTACTGTTTATAGTAAATTTTCGGGAAATAAATTTTCGGGAAATTTACTGTTTATAGTAAATTTTCGGGAAATTTACTGTTTATAGTAAATTTTCGGGAAATTTACTGTTTATAGTAAATTTTCGGGAAATTTACTGTTTATAGTAAATTTTCGGGAAATTTACTGTTTATAGTAAATTTCGGGAAATTTACTGTTTATAGTAAATTTTCGGGAAATTTACTGTTTATAGTAAATTTTCGGAAATTTACTGTTTATAGTAAATTTTCGGGAAATTTACTGTTTATAGTAAATTTTCGGGAAATTTACTGTCTATAGTAAATTTTCGGGAAATTTACTGTCTATAGTAAATTTTCGGGAAATTTACTGTCTATAGTAAATTTTCGGGAAATTTACTGTCTATAGTAAATTTTCGGGAAATTTACTGTCTATAGTAAATTTTCGGGAAATTTACTGTCTATAGTAAATTTTCGGGAAATTTACTGTCTATAGTAAATTTTCGGGAAATTTACTGTCTATAGTAAATTTTCGGGAAATTTACTGTCTATAGTAAATTTTCGGGAAATTTACTGTCTATAGTAAATTTTCGGGAAATTTACTGTCTATAGTAAATTTTCGGGAAATTTACTGTCTATAGTAAATTTTCGGGAAATTTACTGTCTATAGTAAATTTTCGGGAAATTTACTGTCTATAGTAAATTTTCGGGAAATTTACTGTCTATAGTAAGTTTTCGTGGAAATTTACTGTCTATAGTAAGTTTTCGGGAAATTTACTGTCTATAGAAAGTTTTCGGGAAATTTACTGTCTATAGTAAGTTTTCGGGAAATTTACTGTCTATAGTAAGTTTTCGGGAAATTTACTGTCTATAGTAAGGTTTTCGGGAAATTTACTGTCTATAGTAAATTTTCGGGAAATTTACTGTCTATAGTAAATTTTCGGGAAATTTACTGTCTATAGAAAATTTTCGGGAACTTTACTGTCTATAGTAAATTTTCGGGAAATTTGCTGTCTATATTAAATTTTCGGGAAATTTACTGTCTATAGTAAATTTTCGGGAAATTTACTGTCTATAGTAAATTTTCGGGAAATTTACTGTCTATAGTAAATTTTCGGGGAAATTTACTGTCTATAGTAAATTTTCGGGAAATTTACTGTCTATAGTAAATTTTCGGGAAATTTACTGTCTATAGTAAATTTTCGGGAAATTTACTGTCTATAGTAAATTTTCGGGAAATTTACTGTCTATATTTCGGGAAATTTACTGTCTATAGTAAATTTTCGGGAAATTTACTGTCTATAGTAAATTTTCGGGAAATTTACTGTCTATAGTAAATTTTCGGGAAATTTACTGTCTATAGTAAATTTTCGGGAAATTTTACTGTCTATAGTAAATTTTCGGGAAATTTACTGTCTATAGTAAATTTTCGGGAAATTTACTGTCTATAGTAAATTTTCGGGAAATTTACTGTCTATATTTCGGGAAATTTACTGTCTATAGTAAATTTTCGGGAAATTTACTGTCTATAGTAAATTTTCGGGAAATTTACTGTCTATAGTAAATTTTCGGGAAATTTACTGTCTATAGTAAATTTTCGGGAAATTACTGTCTATAGTAAATTTTCGGGAAATTTACTGTCTATAGTAAATTTTCGGGAAATTTACTGTCTATAGTAAATTTTCGGGAAATTTACTGTCTATAGTAAATTTTCGGGAAATTTACTGTCTATAGTAAATTTTCGGGAAATTTACTGTCTATAGTAAATTTTCGGGAAATTTACTGTCTATAGTAAATTTTCGAGAAATTTACTGTCTATAGTAAATTTTCGGGAAATTTACTGTCTATAGTAAATTTTCGGGAAATTTACTGTCTATAGTAAATTTTCGGGAAATTTACTGTCTATAGTAAATTTTCGGGAAATTTACTGTCTATAGTAAATTTTCGGGAAATTTACTGTCTATAGTAAATTTTCGGGAAATTTACTGTCTATAGTAAATTTTCGGGAAATTTACTGTCTATAGTAAATTTTCGGGAAATTTACTGTCTATAGTAAATTTTCGGGAAATTTACTGTCTATAGTAAATTTTCGGGAAATTTACTGTTTATAGTAAATTTACTGTTTATAGTAAATTTTCGAGAAATTTACTATATATAGTAATTTTTTCGGGATATTTGCCATTTATAGTAAATTTTCCGGAAAGTTTGGAAAAATAAATATTTATATATAACGAATGCAAATATGCGGTTAGTTGCAGACTACGTTTTACTCTGAAATCATGTTTCTATGAGAGGATTAGCATGAAAGCAAGTGTATTTAAAATTTTATTAAAGCGTAGAAAAATAACTTTATTGATTACCATAATATTTTAAATTTAAAAATTTAATGAATTTTTTATGGGTTGAGGTTTTATGTAAAAAAAATAATAAAACAATTTTTCTCCGTTTGTTTCATTTCAGTTTTTTAACATCTATTCGACAAGATGGATGCTCTTATGTATAGCGCCGCTGATGTGGATTTGAAACAAACGGGCACAAATCTTACCGCCGATGAATGGAGACAATTTTTGGAGTATTTGCATAAATACCAAGAAAATCACAAAAATGTCACTATCACTAACACCAATGCTACTGTACATGATCGTCATCCCGATTTTTCTGCTGAATGTTTGGACTATTGTACGGGAGATTTTTATCAGGCGCTGAGAGTATATAATGGTCTACATGGATATGTGGCACTAATCGTAAGTGTCTCAATTTTGCATTATTTTTTAGTATAAAAGTATGATTTTTTTTCAAAATGACTGACTTTCATGAAATCCGCTTTTAAAAGATAATTTTGCACTTATTAAATGGCGCACAGAGTCAAACAAAAATTTTAAAATAGTCATAAAAGAGAATTGTGGCCATCTACAAACTATCTGTAAGTTTTTTGTGAAAACCAATTTTATAGTGAAAATTCAGACCCAAATAGATATTTGGTTTTTTGCATTTAATGGCTTGGTAACTACTATATAACAACTGTAATTAAAAAAACGTTTTTTTTGTTTTTACAAAACACTACGGAAGGTGAACAAACAATTATGATTCCGGTAACAAAGAACTAAGCTGTCCCTCGCTCCAACTTTTGTTTAAAACTTTGCACACAAAAAGATACCACTTAAACTTACGTGTTTATTTTTTAAGCATTTTAGAGAACTTCAGTATTTCAAGGACATCTTGGTGAATTTGACTAACCTGAGAAGGTTTGTTGTTACAAGCACGAGCACGAGCAACAACAGCCATCTTTGGCATCTGCTTCCGTGCTATGCATAGATAATTATGTCCTTCCCAGGTATTAACAATGGCAACAGTTTGGACATATTGTTGGAAATAAAAATGTATGTATGTATGTATATAGCTCGGAGTAGTAAGGAAGGACAACACGTACTAGATGTGCTCAACAACATCGTTCACTTTGAAATGTTTAAAAAATAAACGTCATCGTTATCATGGACAGCAGAGACTGGTATTCCATGCTGAACTTTGCAAAAAAAAAATGCTCAGCATTCCTTTAGTGAATATGAAGAAGAACGAAACGTTTTGCAAATAACAAGTGGTATTTTGTTTCCAAATAAGTGACGTTACGACAGATTTTGAAAAAACAATATCCCAGCATCCCCTTTTAGTTCAAGGAAACTCTTAATGTTCAATTCAATTTAATAATCTGTCAGTTTTTGAGACGTGTGTAGCATCTTTTTCACAGACGCAAGAGTTTCTATCGATCCACTTTTAATGAAAAATGTCACAAAAGGTGACACGATATTAGGGTTGCCGTTCTTTAATAGATAAGCATATTTTATATTGAAACTAATAATCAATATTCCTAAAAGGCCATTGATCTACTATTCATAATAGGCCAATGAAGGCCATCTGCTTCGAAAAGAAGACCTTTCGAAAGCTTTCTAAGTAACGAAGACCTTTGGCAAGTCTTCTGAGTGAAGAATAAGGTATTCTACACAGAAAAAATTAAAGATTTGTGCCGAAGATGCCCTTAATCTTTGAAATAAGTAATTTTTGTACACAAAATTAAGAAAATTTACTTAATAATAATATACTTATTTTTCTGATTTAGGGACGTCTTTTATGCAAATCTTTAATTTTAAGACACAACAGTTTTTTCAGTGTAAGGGATAAAAACCTTTCAAAGGCGTTCTGTGGAAAAACTTACTTTCCGTTGGTCTACACTGAAAGAAATGCGTACTGAGGATCAATCAAATTACACTAACATTTATGATTTTGGCTTTGATATGGCGTCAAAGACAATGATCATTAAAATAAGTATACATTGTACATCGATTCAAGACATGGAACGATTTTACAACAATTAATTCTTCAAATACAAGATGTAATTGATACACAAATATTTACGATTTTTACTATAAAATAAGACATAAATATCTATAATACTTTGTACAACAATAGTATTATGTAAAATATAACTGATCTTCATTTCAAAGACGACGAACAATTAAGGGCCTTAAATTAATGTATAATTTGATGTCCAGAGTTATTAAAATTATTGACATTTATCCTGAAAATGAAATTGCTGACAAATGTCATTGGATCAAGGAATTTTCCGTACATATATTTAAAGAGAATTTATAAAGTAACACTAAAGTCAACATGTACGTATTATTAAAGATAATTGTTCATAAAAATAAGGACAATATTCTTTAAAAGAGTAAAATATTTTCTTAAAATTTATTAAATTATCTTAAATTTAATGAATTTTCTCTCAAATACTCTTTAGATTAAGGGCAACTGTGACTTTAGTTGAAGGGCAACTGTGTCTTTAATTTCAGGCCCGTTTTTAGTATGTATATTCTATTTAGTGTATATATCGAAGCTCATCTACGACAACAAGACTTTTCGAAATTCTTTTATGGTAAGAAAATTTTTGAAGGTTTACTGCGGAAAGGAGAGCTTTCGAAGGTTCTTTTCCAAAAGAACACCTTTCGAAGGAATCTTTTTTAAACAACTTTTTCAAGCCTAAACAAGGGAAAAATACATAACAACACATGTAACCATGCATGCAACAAACAAGAGAATATAAGTTTTGAAGTTTCTCCTACAACAGTTCGGATGTTTTCCCAGAATAGAACACAGAGACTTCTATGGAAAGAAATCACTTTTGGAGGATTTTCTCTGGAAAGAAGACTTTGTGAAAGTTTCGAATCTTTTTTTTTTTGAAATACGATTTTTTTAAGTCATTTTCGAAAAATTGATCTGGAAAGATAAATTTTTTAAGGTTTTGTTTGAAAGAAGATTGCATGTTTTTTATGGAAAAACATACCTCTCAAAATTATTTTATAGATAAAGGACCATTCGAAGTCTTCCAAGTGAAATAGGTCTTATTCTATGTATAATATTCTATGGAAGGAAGACTATTCAAATGTAATGAGACCCATCCTACGGAAAAATTACTTTTCGAAATTCTTTTTCGGAAAGAAAACTTCAAAATCCTTCTATGGAAAGAAGATTTTCGAATGTAAGACCTGTGAAAGGTTTTCGTTGGAAATAAGACAGATAAGACTTTTAAAGTGTCTTCTTTGGAAATACAATATTTTTTTACCGCTGGTACGATCCTATGGGATAGCTATCTTCTGTAGATGTTTGTTTCATAAAAACCACAGATAAGTGATTTTTTTCATAGAAGTCCTTCGAAAGGTCTTACGAAGTCTTACGAAGACCTTTCGAAGGACTTCTATGAAAAAAATCACTTATCTGTGGTTTTTATGAAAAAAACATAGCTATCCCATAGGAAGGCAGTACTTAGAGAGTATTCTACGACAAAGAAACTTTTCCATATTCTTCTATGGTAAGAAGATTTTTAAAGAGGAAAAATGCTTGACAACAAAACAGGTAACAATGCATAAAAAAAATCAAGGAAATAAAAGTTTTGAAGGTTTGTCTTTGACTCTGCGGAAAGAAGTATCTTTTGAAGGATTTTTCTATGGAAAGAAGACTTTGTAAATCTTCCGCGCAAAGAAGAACATTCGTATATCTTTTCTGGAAAAACGACTTTTTGAAGGTATTCCAACCAAAAAGATATTTCAAAGGTATTTCATACATAAATTTAGATTTTTTCGAAAAACTGCTCTGGAAAGTAGAATTTGCGAAGGTTTTGTATGGAAAGAAGATTGCATGTTTTTTTGTGAAAAACAATACCTCTCAAAAGTGTTCTATGGACAGAGGACCACTCGAAAACTTCTATTTGAAATAGGTCTTATTCTATGTATGACCGTCTATGCTACGGAAAGCTGACTTTTCGAAGATCTTCTTCGGAAAGAAAACTTCGAAATCCTTCTACTGAAAGAATACTTTCGAAAATAAGACCTGCGAAAGGTATTCGTTGGAAATAAGACTTTTAAAGGGTCTTCTTGCGAAATCCAACTTTTCAAAGGTCTTCTTCAAAAATAATACCTTTCAAAGGTCTTCTTCAAAAATAAGACTTTTCAAAGGTCTTCTATGAAAAATGTACTTGTCTGTGTTTTTCTATGGAACTAAAACCTACAGGTAATCCTATGGGAAGACAGTTCTTTTGTAAGAAGATTTTAAAGAGGGAAAAATGCATAACGACAAATCTGGTAACAATACATGCAACAAACAAGAGAATCTAATTTTTTAAGATTTTCCTTGGACCCTTCGAAGGTCTGCCATAGAAAGGATACTTTTCAAAGACTTTTATGAAAAGAAGTACCTTTTGAAGGATTTTCTGTGGATAGAAGACTTTGTGAAAGTGCTATATCGAAAGAAGACTTTTTGAATATATTTTTTGAAAATGCTATTTTTTTGGAGGTATTCCATACCAAAAAGGGATTTCTAAGTTCTTCCATGCAAAAATTAAGACTTTTTCGAAAAATTGGTCTGGAAGACTGCATGTTTTATGTGAAAAAAAATTCCTGTCAAAAGTCTTCTATGGGCAGATGAACATTCGAAGCCTTCTTTTTAAAGTAGGCATTATAGAATGTATGGTCTTCCATGGAAAGAAGACTTTTCAAATTAAATGAGGCCTATCCTAAAGAAATATAAGACTTTCGAAAATAAGACATGTGAAAGATCTTCTTTGGAAATAAGATCAAAGAAAAATGTCTTCTTTGGAATTAAGACCTTTCGGAAATAATACTTTTCGAAGGTCTACTACACAAAAAATATATTTCGAAGGTCTTCCATGCAAAAACTGATAAAAATTAAAAAAATAATTTATTGATGGAAAGGAAATTTGGTTTGAAGTTTTTCTATGCAAAAGCGACTTTTCAATGATTCTGTGGAAATAAGACCTTTTGAAAGTCTTCCATGGAAAGATGAAATATTCGAAATCTTCTATAGAAACTAGGAAATATTCTATGGAAGACTTTCTTTAGAAATAAGCCTTTTGCAAAGGTCTTTAAATAAAATGAGATCATACCATAATTTTTCGAGGATCTTCTTTGAAAAGGATACTTGTGGAAATTGCTCTATGGAAAAAAGACTTTCGAGTATTATACCTGTGAAAGGTCTTCTTTGCAAATAAGAGGGTGTTCTTTGGAGATAGGACCGTTCAAAGGCCAGTCATACAAAAAAACATTTACTAGAAGGTCTTCCATGTAAAAAGCAATACCTTTGGCCACGAAATCAGGTAATATTCTATGGAAATTCTTCTATAGAAAGAAGAATTTTCAAAGATAAGACAATTTTTCGGGTATTCCTCTGAAATAAGACTTTTCAAATCTCTCTATCGAAAGGAGAATTTCGAGTATTAGACCTGATGAAGGTCTTCTTTGGAAATAAGATCAAAAAAGTCTTTAAAAGATTTTCTTTGTAGATAAGTTCTTCAGAAGGTCTTCTTTGGAGATAAGACCTCTCGAAGCTCATTTTCGGAAATATGACCTTTGAGGAGTCTTCTTTTGAAACAAGACCTTTCAATGGTCTTCCATGGAAAGATTTCTCAAAGGACTTTTGGAGAACTTTCGAAGGGTTTCTGTGGATAGAACAATTTTTGAAGGGTTTCTGCGACATAATATATTTTAGAAGTCTGATAGGGGAGGAAGAAGGTCTTCTTTGGAAATAAGATCATTTGAAAGACTTCTTTGGAAGTAGGGCCATTCAAAATTCTTCTATGGAGGGCCTTCTTTGGAGATAAGACCTCTCGAAGCTCATTTTTGGGAACAAGACCTTTGGATATTATTCTTCAGAAACAAGACCTTTCATAGGTCTTTCATGAAAAGAGTTCTCGAAGGACTTTTAAGAACTTTGGAAGGGTTTTTATGGATAAAAAAACTAATTTCTTTTGCACAAGTTGTGAATATATGTATAATTTATGTAAAAATATAAAATATTAAAATGTTGCTATTAAAAATAGATTTTTTAAAATTGAAAACTTTAGAAAAAATTAAAAAAAATATATATATAAAAAAGTTAAACAAGCGGTACAGGATTCGAACCCGGACACGTCAATTTAATTATTCCTATATAAAGTGAGCATCCAAAGCAGTGGAGTTAGCTGAGTAGTAATTATACAGGGTGGCTGATATGTATTGCAACCAACTTCAGGTTGCTATCATTTCTAAACCGCTAGTCTGATAGCTGACAGATTTATTTTAGTGACAGTTCATTTTATTGTTTACAAGCTTACAAAAGCATTTTGATGTATTGCATTCAGAAAAAAGTTATTCGTGATGGAATTCAAGCGTGATAGCGTGATACAACACATATTAAAAAATGAGCTTGGACTAAAGCCATTGAAGTTCCAAAAAGTGCAAGAGCTCACCGATGCACAAAAAAAGTTAGACTGGAAAGAGCCAAGGAGTTGCTCCGCTTGCACGAAAGTGGCCAGTTACCGAATTTGGTTTTCTCCGATGAGAAGCCATTCCAAATTGAGCAGTTTGTGAACAAACAAAATGATCGGGTTTACTTGCCAAAGAGGTCAGCTGAAAATTTACACCTTCGATTGGCCACCAGAACTCAAGCGCCGCCCATGGTAATGGTGTGGGCCGCCGTAACGGCCGATGGTCGCTCCCCGCTCGTATTCATCGACCATGGGGTCAAAATAAATGCCGAATATTATCGGGAAAATGTCCTAAAGACAGTATTGAAGCCCTGGGCAGACAAACATTTCGGCCGCAGACCAAGGACATTCCAACAGGACTCAGCACCATCGCACTCAGCACGCGTCAACCAAGAATGGCTTAAAAAGGAGGTTCCTCGCTTCATTTCTACCGCACAATGGCCACCAAGATCTCCGGATCTCAATCCGTTGGACTTTTGCGCCTGGGGCATTTTAGAGAGTAAGGTTCGCACTAAAAAATACCAAAGTATCGATCATCTCAAGACGGCGCTTCGCCGGGAATGGTCCAAAATACCGCAGAGCCACTTTCGTGCAGCGTGTGATGGCTTTGTCGGCCGTTTGATGGCCATAATTCGTGCCAAAGGTGGCCAATTCGAACAAATCTAAACTGTTTCTAAAATTTTATGTTATTTCCGACATTTTTGCCTTTGAACAATAAAATTTAAAAAAAAATTAAAAAAATATAGCGCTTTACTTTGTTGCATTACATATCAGCCAGGCTCAAGTGTTCATATAAATCTCTACATAGTGGTAATTCGAACTCGTTCATGGCGGTGCCCGTTTACATGCAATGTTATGCTGCTGCAGCGCTAGGAGACCCAGGTTCAACCCAGGGTCTCCTAGCTAAAATAAAATTTTTTTAAGCAAATTGTTAACATGCTAGGAAAATCCAAAAAAAAAATAGCATTTGCATTACTTAATGAGCACTGGTGCGAATGTACTGCCAAATAAATAATGAAATGGCGCGACAAGCCCATATTAAATTCATCGGTGAAGATCCAATATAGATATAGTACTTCTGGATAGCAATTATAACATCTTCACCACTTTTGTGGAAGTTCTTTTTTTTTGGTGGGAATGTGAAGAAGGCCTTTCGAATATATTGTATCAAAAGAAACCCTTCGAAAAAGAAGACCTTCCGAAGGTCATTCATGTATAAGTATTATACATTTGGAAGCTCTTCCATGGAAATATTACCTTTCAATAGTCTTCTATGGATATACTACCTTTTGACCCCCCCCCTTATTAATAAGACTTTTTGGTGGAAAGAATAAATAAAAAGAAATTTGTTCAAAGAAGAACGACACTGTTTGAGGGTATTCTATGACAGAAGTTCTGAATGTTGTTCATAGGTCTTATTTTGCAACAATAACCTTCCAATGTCAGTTGAGTGAAGCAAACATTTCGAAGGACTTATGTTGAATATTACCGGGGGAATGTATTATATGAAAGAAGATTTTTAGAAAATATTTTGGGGTTAAATCCTATATGTAGGGCTTCTATACAAATTAAACCTTACGAAGGTCACCTGTTGAAAGAAGTTCTTCGAAGGTCCTCTTTGGAAACACGTCCATTCGATTGTCGCTTTTCAAAGGTTACTTTCACATTTTCCTTCAAATTACTCAAAATAACGAAGTCATAACAGATTAAATCGATGAATAAATAAAAAAAGTTTTAGTCCATTCTAACAAGCCAGAATGACCTACATAAATATTGGAAGGTTCTTTTGGGGTTCTTAGACATTTATGTGTTAAGCTGTTTGTACTGGTTCTCTAAGGGTTATTACATTTGGAACATTAGGTTAATTTTGACACACATTACATTAAATTGAACATTTGACATTTTACTTGATAACTTACCAAATGTATACCAAGAATATTTTTATTTGCAAACTCTTTTAAATTGAATGAGTCTTTTGTTTTGCCATTTTTTTACTCAGTTATTCTCAAAAGGAATCCTGACAATTTTGTTTCAATGTCTGGTTGGGAATGAAAGTAGTTGCTCCTGCTGTCGCAATGACAACGCCATTTATTTTGTTATTCTCGAGTTGAATCGTGATGAACACGTTACACAGAGGTACATTTTATCTCCGACCACATGTGCGAACTGTTGTCATTGTTAAATCCTGGTAAGGACATAATTATATATGTAGAGCACGTATTCAGATGCCATCGAAGGTTGTTGCTCACTCTTGCCTTAATATACATACATCAGGTTAGTCACAATGACCTAGAAATGCTGGAGTTTTCCCCACAAGAAGAGTTCGGTATAACAATTTGCCAAAATAAACCAAAAAAAAGTTTAAATGGTGTATTTGTTTTTGGTTCTTTTTTGTGCAAAAAAAAATTCAAACAAAAGTTGAGGAGAAGTCTATTCTGTGTATACATACATTTCTTTTTGGTTTAACTTAAACACTAAGTATTTGCGAAAAACAAAAAGGGTATTTTTATCTTCTATTGGTTACGAAACAAATCGTAAGATATGTATTATGAAACATAGTGATTACGCAAATTTGACGAAGCGTTTATTTAGCAAATTGAAAGTCTATGGATATGTAGGACTTAAAAATACATACAAATCGCATATTCTTTCTTAATATAGGACGATCTAAGTAGAGATACTTTTTCCAATAGCCTTTGTTTGACAGATCACGTGTGAGTCGTGTGACGCTGTTATTTTTGTTAAACATTGTTTGGCATTTCATCATGGAAAGACTTACGCCTGAACAACGTTTACAAATTATTCAGTTTTATTATCAAAATAATCGTTCGCCAATTGCAATAATTCCTTTTTTTTAAAAACAAAAAAAAAACTCTTTCCAGTCGACCCAAGACCGCCGTCTTGAGATGATCGATACTTTGATATTTTTTAGTGCGAACCTTACTCTCTAAAATGCCCCAGGCGCAAAAGTCCAACGGATTGAGATCCGGAGATCTTGGTGGCCATTGTGCGGTAGAAATGAAGCGAGGAACCTCCTTTTTAAGCCATTCTTGGTTGACGCGTGCTGAGTCCTTTTGGAATGTCCATGGTCTGCGGCCGAAATGTTTGTCTGCCCAGGGCTTCAATACTGTCTTTAGGACATTTTCCCGATAATATTCGGCATTTATTTTGACCCCATGGTCGATGAATACGAGCGGGGAGCGCCCATCGGCCGTTACTGCGGCCCACACCATTACCATCGGCGGCGCTTGAGTTCTGGTGGCCAATCGAAGGTGTAAGTTTTCAGCTGACCTCTTTGGCAAGTAAACCCGATCATTTTGTTTGTTCACAAACTGCTCAATTTGGAATGGCTTCTCATCGGAGAAAACCAAATTCGGTAACTGGCCATTTTTGTGCAAGCGAAGCAACTCCTTGGCTCTTTCCAGTCTAACTTTTTTTGTGCATCGGTGAGCTCTTGCACTTTTTGGAACTTCAATGGCTTTAGTCCAAGCTCATTTTTTAATATGTGTTGTATCCGTTCTCGCGATATGTTCAGCTCACGAGCAATTTTTCTACCACTGCGGCGTGGATTTCGAACAAATCTGGCCTTCACTTTTCGGATCATTTCTGGTGTTGTTACCGTATTTTTTCGTCCACTTTTTGGACGCGATGCAACACTGCCAGTATCACGGTATCGAGGGCTCTAACGATAGCCACTTGTGTTTTTCCACCCAAATATAAAGCAATCACACTATCACGCTTGAATTCCATCACGAATAACTTTTTATCTGAATCTGAAGATCAGAATGCTTTTGTAAGCCTGTAAACAATAAAATGACCTGTCACTGAAATAAATCAGTCAGCTATCAGACTTGCGGTTTAGAAATGATAGCAACCTGAAGTTGGTTGCAATACATATCAGCCACCCTGTACTAATGGTATTTTTCCATAGAAGACCATTTAAAGGCCTTTAAAGGTCTTTTTCAATAGATTGTTAAGGGATTCTTTAAATAGAAGCCCCCTAAAGGCCTGTTGTACATAGAAGGACATCTAAATGTCTTTCAATAGTAGACCTACTGAAGGTATCTTTTTCATGGAAAATATTCTAAATGACTGTTTTCATGGTAGACCTTATTTCGATATAAAAGACCATCTGCAGGTAATATTTCTTCCTTTCCACAGAAGACAATCTGAAGATCATCATACCATAGAATATCTTCAAAATGTCATATGTCCATAGAAGACCTTATAAAGGTATTTCTTCCATAGAATCCATAGAACCCCTTCTTTTTCATAGAATACCTTTTTTTCTTAGAAGTTCTTCTTTTTCATAGAAGACCTTCTTTTCAAGTCTTTCCCATACTAAGGACCTTCTAAGGGCCTTCTTTCTATAGTAGGGCTTAATTTCATTGGTTTAGAATACTTTCTGAAAGTCATCGCTTCCACGAAAATCTTCATGTGGTACTCTTTCCCAAAATAAGCTATTGAATGGTGTTCCCCAGAAGACATTCTAATGTTATTTATTTCTACACATGATTTATTTCCATATAATACCTTCTAAGGCTATTCTTTCCATAAAAAACGGCCACCTATAGGTCTGATTAACTTTTAAAGAACATATGAATTCCTTTCAATTGTAGACCTTCTAAAGCTATCATTTCCATGGAAAATCTTCTAAATGTCTTATTTTCATGGTAAACATTATTTCGATGTAAGACTTTCTAAAAGTCGCCTTTCCATAAAATACCTTAAAAAGGTTGTAAATCTTTTTTTTCCACAGAAGAAAATCTAAAGATTACCTTTCCAAAGAATATCTCCTAAATGTATAGTTTTCTTATGAGATGTTATAAATGTCTTATTTCCATATAATCCATAGAATACTTTCTTTTTCATAGAAGACCTTCTTTTTCATAGAAGACCTTCTTTTTCATAGAAGACCTTCTTTTTCATAGAAGACCTTCTTTTTCATAGAAGACCTTCTTTCGAAATGAGGCCGGTCAGGCAGTTACTGTGAATGGTGTTCGCTATCGTGAGATGATAACGAATTTTTTATGGCCCGAATTGGAAGATATGTATGTGGACAATATGTGGCTTCAATAGGACGGTGCCACTTGCCAAACAGCAAACGAAACAATGGCTCTTTTGCGCAACAAATTCAATGGCCATGTTATCCCACGTCGTGGCGATGTCAATTGGCCAACGGTGTCATGTGATTTGACACCGTTGGACTTCTTTCTTTGGGTTTATTTGAAAGAAAAGGTGTACGTCGATAAGCCAGCAACAATTCAAGAGCTAAAGGAGGAGATAATTCGGCACATTAACGGCATAGAACTTCAATTATGCCTCAGCGTCATCAAAAATTCGGACCATCGGATGGAGGAGTGCCGCCGAAGTCTCGGCGGCTATTTGGCCGATATTTTGTTCCTTACATAATTGAACCATACCAATATTATCATATTAAAAAGAAATAACAACAATTTCCTAAATAATTTGTGTTTTATTCAAAATCAACATCGGCCCTTAAAATTTAACCACCCTTTAGAAGATTTTCTTTTTCATAGAAAACCTTCTTTTTCATAGAAGACCTTCTTTTTCATAGAAAACCTTCTTTTTCATAGAAGACCTTCTTTTTCATAGAAGACCTTCTTTTTCATAGAAAACCTTCTTTTTCATAGAAGACCTTCTAAAGATATTGTTTCCGTAGAACCCTTTTTTAAGGTCTTCTTTCCTTAGGTGACCTTATAAGTCCTTCTTTTCATAGAAGACCTTTCAAAGGTCTTTTACATAGATGGTTAAAGGCTTCTTTAAATAAAATGGTACTAAAAATCTTCTGTACATAGAAGAACATATGAATTTCTTTCAATAGTAGACCTTCTAAAGGCATAATTTCCATGGAAAATCTTCTAAAAGTCTACTTGCATGGTAGCCTTTCTGAAGACCTTATTTCGATATAAGACATTCCATAAGTTTTCTCTCCCTGAATGAACTTTTAAAGGTGTCATTTCTAAAGAAGACCTTCGAAGAATACCTTGTAAAGGTCTTCTTTCAGTTGGAGACCTTATAGATGCATTAATGTTTTTTTCCATAGGTCTTTTTTCCATAGAATCCTTAGAAGATCTTCTAAGATCGAATCCTTAGAAGATCTTCATCTTCTAGTAGATGTTTAAGTGTTTTTTACAAGAAGGCCACCTAAAGTTCTGTTGTACATAAAATATCATATATGTAAATGTCTTTCTAACGGTATTTTTCCATGGAGAATATTCTAAAGGTCTTCTTTTCATGGAAGACTTTCTGAATGCTTCTTTCGAAGTGACTTTCTAACTTTTCTTTCCGTAGACGACCATATCAAAGTCCTCTTCCACAGAAGACGCTCTAACGGACTTCTTTCTACAGAAGGCCTTGTAAAGGTTATCTTTCGCCAGCAGACCTTTTATAGGTCTTCTTTCCATATAAGATATTATTCCATCAATATGTTAATTCCATATATAGCCTTTTAAAGATCTTATGAGGCCACTATAAGGGCTTATTTTCGTAATAACTGTTCCAAAGGTCTTTTTGTCTCAAAATGCCTTCAAAAAGATTGTTTCCATAGAAGACCTCTTCTAATGATAATATTTCTGCAAAATATCTATTCCAATAATCTTTTTCTGTAAAAAACATTCCTACAGATTTTTTCTTCTTAGAAGACCTCAGCTTACGTTCTCCTATCTTAGAGGACCTTTGCTTACGGTCTCCTATCATAAAAGACCTTTAAAACTTCTTCTTTTCGCAGAAGGCCTTGTAAATGTATTCTTTCGATAGAAGATCTTCTAAAGAACTTCCATCTAAAGAAGGTATTTGGACTTTGATACATTTCATTACATTTCTAGCTTTGAAAATTCGAATCGGAATCGTTTTTGGCCCTTTTTATGATTAAATGTCTTCAGAATTTGCTTTCGTCCCCCCGCCCCCTTCGGGCTTCGACCATCCATTTCCTGTCTTTCGGAAGTTTATTATTAAATAAATAAATACACCTTTCTAACGGTTAATTGAAGTGTAACCTCCGGTAAATTGAACATTTAATATGGTTTCGTGGTGTTTACTTGCTTTAATAAACATATGTACATCTGTCAACTTACCGAGAATTTATGGAAATATGTTCCATAACTTAACAATTGTTTTTTTTTTTCACTGACAAAAATCGCAAAGCTTCCTACTCTTTGTAGTGTCTTTATCCAGGATGCCGGATATCATTGCTATGGCGGAGGTAGTCGTGATAGCAAAAACAATCTGCCACACCTTGGAGGCATTTGTGATTTTCTCAAGCACATCAGTTGATTGGAATTTCCTTCACTGTATTTCAATAATAATAATAATAATAAATTTACTTCATAAAGAAAGTACAAATTACGATTGTGACTAGCGGGAGGAAAGAAATATTTCCATATTTTCCGATTTAATACAGATTAACATAAAGCCCAGTAATTGTGTGGGAGGCACCTCGCTGCGATTTACAAAAAAAAAGGTATGAATCTGTAATCCTATTTCAGTTCATTAGCACAATATATGGAGGCCTTTGTTGGATTAAGAGAGGAAAGCTGTGAAGACGAAAGGTGGGGGGAGGGAGTTTACTGACAGCTTTGTAGTACATCCTGCGGGTCATTGAACACATTTCAGCCAACCCCTCCCCTTCCATCTTGGCAATTTACACAACGTTTCATAGGTCGTCTGCACATTGCCTCCCTTTCCTACTCGAAGGCAAAGAATTTTTCTTTCTTTATTTTACATAAGAAAATAAGTAAGAACATTTCAGTAGAATAAAGTGGCTTATTCTCGTATAAGCACGCTCGAATAAATACAATGAATGTTCCAAATTTTTTCCTACATAACTTTACGGAGCATAACACTATGTAACAAAAAAATTGACAACAAAATATGACTTTGTATATTTAAAAGTTAAAATAAAAAACTTAAAACAAAAGTTGATGCTGCACATTCCATTTTAACTGAAAGGAATAATACAAAACCAAGGAAAAATTAAAACTTGAGTTCGAGAAAGTCAAGGTATATGAAATATTTTTTAAATAAAATATATTTGGAGAAATTTCTAAACTTTCCATAATGTGTGTATATTATTTGAACTTTTTTGTTAACAATTAGAATAAAGGTTTTTCAAGCTCTGGGTCTTTACTTTCCCATTGATATTTCACAATTTTTATGAATTATTCATTTTATGTTTTTTATGTGTACATCCCGATGATGCAAATTCACGAAAATTGCGAAATATCGATGTGAAAATTTAAATAATTAAAACTCTCAAAAAGACATCAAGCTTGAAAAATAATTCATTCTAATATAATTTTTTAAAAACTAATTATCCATTTACCTTATAGAGGAGGGTATATATCATTTTCTACGGGCCAAAAGTGTAACACATCGATGGAGTGACCTAAGACCATAAGTATGTTCGGCGGATATCCGTTTTGGGACATTTTAAGTCGAATGAGCAATGTCCGTCCGTCTGTCTGTCTCTCTGCTGGCTGGTGCGCACGATAACTCTCGAAAGGAGCAACCGATTGACTTCAAATTTGGTATGTGGTAATATTTTTTTTCTATCTCCGGCTAAGTTCGAAGATGGGTCATATTGGTCCACTCCTTCTTGTACCTCCCCCACAAAGGGTTAATATTAAGTAAATTATTGATTATTCTTCTATACTACTTATATGAATCTTCTGAAATTCTACACATACTCGTAGTATTAGTTTATAAGTCACTACCACCTCGAGAAAATGGGCGAAGTTGCCACGTCCCTTTTAGTACCCCACGTCCACGTGGACCATTTTGCACCAAAAGTTTACTGCTTATAGCTTTAATATCGCTTCATGCAAATACTTGAAATTTTGTACAGTGTAATACTCTTATAGTACCTTGAGTCCAATGAAAAGTGGGCGTAATTGGCACTCGCCTTTTGGTACCTCCCACACAAATGTACTATTTTGCACCAAAAGTTATCGGCTTATAACTTTAATACCACTACATACAAAGACTTGAAATTTTCTACAGTGTAATGGTTTTATAGTATCTGCACTTCAAAGAAAAAACGAGCGTTATAGTCACGTTCCTTCTGATACATCTCACACAAAGGTACCATTTTGTACGAAAAGTTTACAGCTTTTACCTTTAATACTAGTGCCCACAAATTCTTCAAATTTTGTACAGTATACTGTTTTTATAGTACATACAGTCTGTCGAAAAATTTACGGTATTATCACGCCCCTTTTGATACCTCCCACACAAAAGTACCACATTGTACAAAAAATTAACAGTTTATATCGTAAATATTTATCCAATCCACTATTCATGGAAAGTGCCTTTAGTATTTTGAAATATTTATAGGTTTGATCGAGCCAGGATAATTATGGTAATTATGTGGGCTCTTTCACGTATAAACAGTCCTTAAAAACTATAAAAAATAGATTTTTTTTCAAAAAGAAAAAAATTCATAAAAATTGTAATTAATAAAAAATGTACCATAAAAAATTATGTTTATATATTTTACGTGTTTACGATACCAAATTGCATCCGAAAGTTTAAGGTCCATCCCTTTGACAAAATTTTTGTAAACTAGTGTAGTTACTTGTAAGAGGATTTCGATTCATGGAGTGATAGACAGGTACTTTGTTTGCATATATACAGATGTAACACTTGGAAACTATAGGACCAATCCTGCACTAACAACTAAACAAAATATTTCGTTACTGACATAATGTCCTGAGGACATACTCAAGGATTAAAATTGTATGTAAACTACATACATATACATATGTATGAACCACATAGGCACAAATAAAAGCTAGCAGCATTTCCGGGAAATGTCAGAGCATATGTATGTCCTATTAACATTAATCATACATTTAAGCTGCCCATACAATAACCTGCCCAAAGCCGTTCCAGCTTTTATTTATTTATTAACAAATACATACGGCATTTAATGGCCAGCAGGGCAAAAAAAATCTCTTATATGTACACATATGAATTAGTAAGAAAAAATTCCAATGGATTTCATTCATGAATAAAAATAAAAGCATTTGCCAGATGATACACCATTTCCCGTTTGCACAATAAATCTGAACCTCCCCTTCCGTAGGCGTAGCACTTAGTAAACAACAACATCAAGAACGACAAAAAAAAATGAAGGAAAAACTTCCGACACAAGTGTTCATATTCCGGATGTTCATGAATAAACGTTAAATAGGACATCAATGTGGTCAAACATGCATTTACAAAACTGTTATACATTCTTATGTATATTTTTCAGATCTGCCTTTTTGGAACTATAGCCAACCTTTTGAATATAATGGTGCTGACTAAAAAGGATATGGCCAAAGCGCCCATTAACAAAATCCTCAAATGGTTGGCCGTTGCCGATATGTTTGTAATGATTGAGTACATACCATTTGCCTCGTCTCAGTATATTTACATGAAAAAAGGTAAGTGGATTTGTATGGAGATACATATCGCTCATTTAGATACATATCGCTCATAAAAGAACGTCACAACTCCAAATATTTTTTTGTGAGGTGTTCATACTAAATTATCCTACATTTCAATATCTACAAGCTGATCCATGATTGAACTGATTCACGAGGAAGACAATAATATTTGGCGCACTTCAGAAGTTATGTTATCCTATTCTCCCAAAGAGTTATTTTGTATAGCTCATTTCAGTCACAATTTAGTGAATGACGTTATTTTTCTAAATGAGCGATATGTAAATTATTAAAAGGATATCTCTTCCTCCAGTTCGATTAAATACAATACTAAATGTCAAATTGTCAGTTTGATATGCTATTTACTATTTACTATTTACTATTTACTATTTACTATTTACTATTTACTATTTACTATTTACTATTTACTATTTACTATTTACTATTTACTATTTACTATTTACTATTTACTATTTACTATTTACTATTTACTATTTACTATTTACTATTTACTATTTACTATTTACTATTTACTATTTACTATTTACTATTTACTATTTACTATTTACTATTTACTATTTACTATTTACTATTTACTATTTACTATTTACTATTTACTATTTACTATTTACTATTTACTATTTACTATTTACTATTTACTATTTACTATTTACTATTTACTATTTACTATTTACTATTTACTATTTACTATTTACTATTTACTATTTACTATTTACTATTTACTATTTACTATTTACTATTTACTATTTACTATTTACTATTTACTATTTACTATTTACTATTTACTATTTACTATTTACTATTTACTATTTACTATTTACTATTTACTATTTACTATTTACTATTTACTATTTACTATTTACTATTTACTATTTACTATTTACTATTTACTATTTACTATTTACTATTTACTATTTACTATTTACTATTTACTATTTACTATTTACTATTTACTATTTACTATTTACTATTTACTATTTACTATTTACTATTTACTATTTACTATTTACTATTTACTATTTACTATTTACTATTTACTATTTACTATTTACTATTTACTATTTACTATTTACTATTTACTATTTACTATTTACTATTTACTATTTACTATTTACTATTTACTATTTACTATTTACTATTTACTATTTACTATTTACTATTTACTATTTACTATTTACTATTTACTATTTACTATTTACTATTTACTATTTACTATTTACTATTTACTATTTACTATTTACTATTTACTATTTACTATTTACTATTTACTATTTACTATTTACTATTTACTATTTACTATTTACTATTTACTATTTACTATTTACTATTTACTATTTACTATTTACTATTTACTATTTACTATTTACTATTTACTATTTACTATTTACTATTTACTATTTACTATTTACTATTTACTATTTACTATTTACTATTTACTATTTACTATTTACTATTTACTATTTACTATTTACTATTTACTATTTACTATTTACTATTTACTATTTACTATTTACTATTTACTATTTACTATTTACTATTTACTATTTACTATTTACTATTTACTATTTACTATTTACTATTTACTATTTACTATTTACTATTTACTATTTACTATTTACTATTTACTATTTACTATTTACTATTTACTATTTACTATTTACTATTTACTATTTACTATTTACTATTTACTATTTACTATTTACTATTTACTATTTACTATTTACTATTTACTATTTACTATTTACTATTTACTATTTACTATTTACTATTTACTATTTACTATTTACTATTTACTATTTACTATTTACTATTTACTATTTACTATTTACTATTTACTATTTACTATTTACTATTTACTATTTACTATTTACTATTTACTATTTACTATTTACTATTTACTATTTACTATTTACTATTTACTATTTACTATTTACTATTTACTATTTACTATTTACTATTTACTATTTACTATTTACTATTTACTATTTACTATTTACTATTTACTATTTACTATTTACTATTTACTATTTACTATTTACTATTTACTATTTACTATTTACTATTTACTATTTACTATTTACTATCGGTTTACTTGTGACAGTGATACAAAAACAATGACATCGCTTGAAGTACCAACAAATTCCTGCAGTAGCTGCAACAAACTACTTACGTCGGTTGATTTCGCCTGGTGCCATAAGTGCGATAGGAAATTTCATTTCTCTCCCTGTTGTGCACTCGCAGCAAAAATTCACAAAACCATGAGCAACGACAGAAAACTTGAGTGGAAGTGCCATTTCTGCAATCCCCGCACAAAATCCCCTAACACAACATATCAAACAATTGTTTATCACGAAGATAATACACAAACAACAACTAAGGATACAATGCCAACGGAGGAGCAAATGTCTGAACAACAAACAAACAGCACGCAACAAAAGCAACATCGTGATGACGACGAAGACATATCCATCGAAATAAGCAAGAGATTCAAGAAAGCAACAGCAACAACAACCAGTAAAAACACTGCGACTGATTCAAATCTCTCTGAGCTTAAGTCCGACATATGCGAGTTGAAAACTGCGATGCAGCAAATGACCATCAACATGAACATATTCACAACAAACAACAACAATGTTATGGAAAAACTCAGCACCACACTCGAGAGCCTGAATAGAACTCTCACTGATATTTCCTCTCAGGTCAACGAACTGCAAACCCGTGATAAGGAGAAAAGTGAACAAATTAAAGAGATGGACATGAGGATAAAGCAACTCGAGCAACAGTCTATAAACAAAAATATAGAAATAAACAATGTGAGCGATTTAAACATGGAGCCAACAACAATGATAAAAAGAATAGCAGCATCAGTAGGTGTCGACATGAGAGACTCTGACATAGAAAACTCATACTTTATCAAGAAGAAAAATAAAGTAATAGTCGAGTTTTCTTCAATGCGCACTAAAAAAGAACTGATGACTGTGTTGAAAGGCCATCGATTAAATGAATGTGTCATTAAAGGAGATGCAAGCACACCAACAAGTAAATATATATATGTAAATGATGAACTTACGTCGCACAATAGGCGTCTTCTATGGATGGCCAAAACAAAGGCCAAGGAGCATAAATGGAAATATGTTTGGGTGCGTAATGGTCACATTTATGCCAGAAAAAACGAAAATTCTTCGCATATTGTAATTAATAATTCAGCTGATATTGAAATTATAACACAACAAACAAATGTCGAATAAAACTAATTGCAAAATCATATCAATTACAAATTTATATTAAATATATCCAATTTGCTAATAAATTTTCAATGAAAAAAGTATCCAAGACAAACGCTCATACGAAAAAGTCTTAATAAATAAACTAAAATAAAGCCTATTTTTTATCACATTTTTTATGAAAAAGTGAACAAAACAAACACTATTTTTAAAATTTTTTTCTCTTTTTTAAATTAAAAAATTACCTACACAATACAAATAAATCTTATTTCGCCTTAATTAAGCGAAACTCTGAAAATAAATAAATATAATATATAAATAAATTTTCTTATAAACAATAGAAAAATGTTAGAAATCAATCATAAAATGAATTTAAACAGTAAAATAATAAATGATTTCAATGAAATCGATCAGAAATATTTTGATAATCCAATTTCATTAATATGCATGAACATACGGTCACTTAGAAAAAATTATAACCATTTCCTAATCAGCGCAAAAAATATTATCGATAAAACGCAGCTAATAATATTAACAGAAACGAACATAAATGATGATGAGTGCCACCTATACAACATAAATGGATTCGAAGGGTTCTTCACAAACAGAGAAGGCAGAGGTGGAGGGATTGCTGTATATGTAAACAACAGCATTAACTGCGAATCTACAATAATAAATGCATCGTCATTCGAAGCACTCAGAGTAAATATCATAGCAGAGAGTAAAAGTATAACTACCGTGATACCTGTCTACCGCCCACCCCACAACAGCATCAAAACATTTATGGAAGAGTTGGATATATGCATAACCGAAGCAAACAGAAAGGAAGATATCATACTGGTTGGTGATATGAACATAGATATTAAGAAAAAGAACACAACAACAACAAAATATCTGGATATGATGTCTTCAAATGGCTTGGAGTGCATGATAAACGACACGACGCGAGAAGACACAAGCAACAAAACAAACTCTTGCATTGATCACTTGTTCGTTAGATCTAAAGCGAAAGCACATGCTGTTGTTGTCACAACATCAATCTCCGACCATCACACGCTATTTGGTTGCATTGAGAGTGTTGACAATACAATGAAAATTAACAAACAAAACAGAGATAACTCAAAAAACACTAAAATAAATAATAGTAGTGTAAATCGCTTATTAAGTGAAACGAACTGGAATGCTATAATGAATGAGTCTAATAATACAAATACTCTATTCAATAAAATATATACAACTTTTTGTGAAGTATACGAAAAATCTAAAGAAACGAAAATAATAAAAAATAAAAGAAGAAATAAGCATGAGTGGCTAAACGATGAACTAATACGATGCTGTGCAATTAGAGATAAACTTCATAAAAAATGGAAAAATAATAAAAACAATGAATTAAATGAAAAAATATATAAAACTTTCAACAATAAACTGAACAAAAAAATAATTTTTGCAAAAAACGCATTTTATTATAACCAATTTATAAAAAATAGAAACAACACCCGCGTAACTTGGCAAATTATTAACAGTATCACTGGTAAAAATGTAGAAAATATTGACGAAAATATTAAAAAAAATTTTAAAAACGAATGCACAGAAAGCATTGTCGAAAAATTCGCGGAAAACTTTAACAAAAATGTTGAAAACATAATCCATAAGTGCAATATAAAAACGTCCACAAACCAAACATCGAGTTTAATAAATACTATGTACCTGGAAAATACAAATGAGCAGGAGATCAAAAATATTTTAATATCTTTAAACGTGAGAAAAAGTGGTGGATCAGACGGAATAAGAGCCGTAGATATTAGAAACAATGCAAACCTAATGACACCAATATTAACCACATTGATAAACAGAAGTTTAACAGAAGGTATTATCCCAGATATTCTGAAAACGTCTATTGTTCGTCCAATTTATAAAAAAGGTAACAAAGGCGACTATAACAACTATAGACCAATATCAATTCTATCGATATTAGAAAAAATTTTGGAGGAAATTGTAGTCAGACGGTTGACAGATTTCCTAAAAAAACACAAAATCATAAGTGAATCGCAATATGGATTTCAAAAGGGGAGAAACATAAATCAACTCCTTGGACATTTCTCAAACCACATAAACCAAGAAATTAGCAAAAATAAGGCTTGCATAGCACTTTTTATCGACTTTAGCAAAGCATTCGATACTTTGTCACACGAAAAGCTACTAAACATACTACAAAACAATGGAATACGAGGACACAGTCTGAATTGGTTTAAAAATTACCTTCAATGTAGAACCTATAGAGTTAAAATTGAAAACCAACTTAGTAAAAAAACTATGTCAAACCACGGAGTTCCCCAAGGTTCGAAACTTGGACCTATTTTATACATCTTGTACGCAAACGACATGGTGAAATCATTAAAAAATAGCAAAGCATTTGCTTACGCGGATGATACAGCTATAGTCGTATCTAGAGAGAAATTACGGGATGCAACCAGAATAATGCAAAACGAGCTAAATCTTATAACTAGATGGTGCCATGACAGCGGTCTAATAATCAATGCGACAAAAACTAAACTAATGCATTTCAGACCAAGACATATCGCGCAAACTGATATCAATTTAACATTTCACAACACCGATTGTCTACATAAATCTGCACTTGGGAACTCAAGAAATGATGAAACATGTAATACACAAATTGAACTAGTTCAAACATACAAATATTTAGGTGTACACTTAGATAGTCAATTTAAATGGAAAACACACATAGAACACTTGCATAAAAAGCTACGAAAATCGTCATATGCATTATACCACATCAGCAACTGCTCTCCGTTCTCAGTACTAAAGCAGGCATACCTATCGCTTGCAGAATCGTATTTGAGACATGGAATAACTGCATGGGGTAACGCGTCTTGCTGCAGAACACTTCAATTAGCACAAGACAGACTACTCAAACTCCTAAATAAAAAGTGCCAACGTCATAATAGATCTCTAAACCAAACTAATCCAAGCCAAAGTGAACACATAAAAACCAAAACAAAAATGTACAAAAACTTAAAAATGTTAAACATCAAAGGCCTTTATCAAACTACAATATGCAACGAATTCATCGATAGCAAGGAAATGCTCCAAACCATTAACCATCAGCACAACACAAGAAGAAAAGCGCAAGGAAGATTCAAGATTCCCAACTATAAAAACGACTATGGAAAAAATGCCCTGGCCGTAAGCCTACCGCAAACCCTGAACAATATACCACCAAATATATTAAACATGAAAAACGTAAAAAGTAGAAAGAAATTAATAAAAGAACACATTTTAATACAATTATAAGTAAATCAAATAATAACTTAAAATAAAAAAAAAAAAAAAAAAAAATAAAAATATTGAATCAATCCTGAACTATCTATTAAGTCGAAATGTATTTTTAATATCTTATACTACAGTTGAACACATTGTAATCATACAAATATGGCAAGCAAAAATAATGTAACTTTTCAACCTGCAGACAAGCCCTATGGCTTCGCAAGGTTAGTTAGAATTAAAAAAAAACCTGTAAAATATGAATGCAAATAAAGAAGACATGAAATTGAAAAAAAAAAAAAAACTATTTACTATTTACTATTTACTATTTACTATTTACTATTTACTATTTACTATTTACTATTTACTATTTACTATTTACTATTTACTATTTACTATTTACTATTTACTATTTACTATTTACTATTTACTATTTACTATTTACTATTTACTATTTACTATTTACTATTTACTATTTACTATTTACTATTTACTATTTACTATTTACTATTTACTATTTACTATTTACTATTTACTATTTACTATTTACTATTTACTATTTACTATTTACTATTTACTATTTACTATTTACTATTTACTATTTACTATTTACTATTTACTATTTACTATTTACTATTTACTATTTACTATTTACTATTTACTATTTACTATTTACTATTTACTATTTACTATTTACTATTTACTATTTACTATTTACTATTTACTATTTACTATTTACTATTTACTATTTACTATTTACTATTTACTATTTACTATTTACTATTTACTATTTACTATTTACTATTTACTATTTACTATTTACTATTTACTATTTACTATTTACTATTTACTATTTACTATTTACTATTTACTATTTACTATTTACTATTTACTATTTACTATTTACTATTTACTATTTACTATTTACTATTTACTATTTACTATTTACTATTTACTATTTACTATTTACTATTTACTATTTACTATTTACTATTTACTATTTACTATTTACTATTTACTATTTACTATTTACTATTTACTATTTACTATTTACTATTTACTATTTACTATTTACTATTTACTATTTACTATTTACTATTTACTATTTACTATTTACTATTTACTATTTACTATTTACTACTTACTATTTACTATTTACTATTTACTATTTACTACTTACTATTTACTATTTACTATTTACTATTTACTATTTACTAGTTACTATTTACTATTTACTATTTACTATTTACTATTTACTATTTACTATTTACTATTTACTATTTACTATTTACTATTTACTATTTACTATTTACTATTTACTATTTACTATTTACTATTTACTATTTACTATTTACTATTTACTATTTACAATTTACTATTTACTATTTACTATTTACTATTTACTATTTACTATTTACTATTTACTATTTACTATTTACTATTTACTATTTACTATTTACTATTTACTATTTACTATTTACTATTTACTATTTACTATTTACTATTTACTATTTACTATTTACTATTTACTATTTACTATTTACTATTTACTATTTACTATTTACTATTTACTATTTACTATTTACTATTTACTATTTACTATTTACTATTTACTATTTACTATTTACTATTTACTATTTACTATTTACTATTTACTATTTACTATTTACTATTTACTATTTACTATTTACTATTTACTATTTACTATTTACTATTTACTATTTACTATTTACTATTTACTATTTACTATTTACTATTTACTATTTACTATTTACTATTTACTATTTACTATTTACTATTTACTATTTACTATTTACTATTTACTATTTACTATTTACTATTTACTATTTACTATTTACTATTTACTATTTACTATTTACTATTTACTATTTACTATTTACTATTTACTATTTACTATTTACTATTTACTATTTACTATTTACTATTTACTATTTACTATTTACTATGTAATATTTAGTATTTACTATAAACTATCTACTATTAATTGATATCCATCATAGAAAGGTTTGTGTCGGAATAAGATTTGATATGACCCCCTGTATAAAGGCCCCCCTTACAAAGTTACCTTCTGATTTGGCTTCCTAACCCAAAACTATTCCTTGTACAAATAGTTCAACCTATCTTACTGAAATTTGAAAATCGTTTTTCATTTGCATAAAGCCATTTCCAAAGAGACGGCCCGGCCTTCGTTAGACTTATCATGATTATCTAAGTTTGTTGTTGTTTCTATTGTTATTTACAGGTGACAAGGATTTTAGCTATGCCTGGGCTGTGTACATTCTATTCCATATGCATTTCACCCAAGTTCTGCACACAATTTCCATTGGACTGACAGTGACTTTGGCAGTTTGGCGTTATGTGGCCATAAGGTATGTGACTTCATTTAAATCCAATTTGTGAATAAAATTGCAAATTATGAACTTTTGTAGAGCATGAGATTACTACTGTGTAAATGTATGAGATATTCCATATTGATTTTAAACTAAATAAGAAATATTGTAAATGATTTTGGCAATCAATTTGGATAATTATAATACAGATTGCTATAATATATGTAATAGAAATTGCTTGAATAAATCGAGATTTAATTGTAAACAGATTTAATTTTAATAATGTTACGTACAAACATTTTGATTTAAACAAATTAAAAATATAAGTATTTTTATATGTGAACGTAAGTGTGTTCCAATAAATCAAACAAAATATTTAAGATTAACTGTCAATTACCTATTTTGTGTAAAAGATAATTTATTAACAAGTTTATTCAATTAAATTTTCTTGTAAGTTAATAAATAATACGACTGTTCCGAAAAGTGGTTTCTACCAATTTTTTATTACAATTCAAGACTACACATTGAACTGTTAAAATAGTAATGCCGTATGTCGTTTTAATATGGAATGACTCATATATATATCTTTTCTTGTGTGTTTTTGTATGTATGGGCGTGTCTGAATGGTTTCGTACATTTGTCCTCTGTTCACTGTTCCCTTTTGCATTACTAAATCCTGTATTTATTATACTTGTATTGCATCTGTTTGTCCACACACACTCGTACGTATATACTCCCGCAGCAAAAATTATAGTCAGCGCCATCTTACATATTCGCAGAGCATTATGTAATGGTTATCAAAAATAATAATTATATTGTAACGGAAACCGTAATCATGATTACCGTAATAAAAAATAAAAATTTTCTTTGACAACCGTTATATTATGATCTGTGAATATGATTGCGCTGTCTGTAATATTTCTCTGGGTGTACCTTCATATGTACGAGTACGTAAAAAAATAATTTTGATTGCATTCCTATTTGTTTTGGTTCTCCCAAAGATTTCTCGAAAGATTATATGTCAGTATTTTCCAAAATTTATAAGTCATTGTATTACTCATATAGAAATTGCATTTAATTTGGAGTAGTTTAATTTATCCAATTTTATTTGGACTTCAATTGTTTGACCTTTTTATCAGCATTGTTCTTGTACTTTGTTTGACCGAAATGTGAACTGAATAGTTGTATGTGCCGAAGCATACCCAAAATCTAATTTGGTAAATAACAAAATTATGGAAACCCTTAAATTAGTATTTTTCTTGAAATGTACGAGGTTAATGACCAAACTCTTAAAGTAAGTTATAAAGGGTATGCTTACATCATGTTCCACAAGTTAGTGACTTCAGACTCCAAGCATGTTTGACGGAAATTCGTTTTAAGACAAGAGAGATAACTCACACACATATCATAAATTGACTTATACGAGACATTTTTTTAAAGTGAGTAATTTGTATGTCGTTTGGAATTTTGTAAAAAAAAGTTTTCCAACTGCGCAGCATTTCGGTCTCGTTTAGAAAATTTAAATCAATCGATAGGTTTAAACAATGTTCAATAAAATACAGCGGAAAGCTATTTTATATATTATATATATATATATTATAGAACCCCTTTCTTTGAATTAAAGAAACGTTTTATTTGAATTAAAGGAACCTTTTTTTTTGAATTAAAGAAAATATTTCTTTAAGTTAAAGAAACTATTCCTTTGAATTAGAGAAACTACTTCTTTGAGTTAAAGAAACTATTTCTTAGAATTAAAGAAACAATTTACTTGAATTACGTACACTATTTATTTGAATTAAATGCACTATTTTATTTTTATATTATAGAAATTTTCTTCCACTTAAACCAAATATTTTTTAATTAAAGGTTAATAATTATTTGTATTAAAAAACTATTTCATTGAACTAAAGAAACAATTTCTGTGAATTAAAGAAAAAATTTCTTGAATTAAAAAAACTACTCGTTAAATTAAAGAAATTATATATTTGAATTAAAGAAACTATTCGTTGAATTAAGTCATACACTTCTTTGAATTATAGAAAAAATTTCTTTGAATTAAAGAAATTATTTCTTCGAATTAGAGAAGCTAAAGAAAATATTTCTTTGAATAAAAGAAACTTCAAAACGGTCGACACGATTTTTGTGTCTGACTACCAAGTGTCAAATTTTGGCTTATCTTTTGTTACTATTAAAGAAAAATAATTTTCATTTGTAAAAGTTTGTTTGTGTAGAAATTAGCGGAAATTTTCGAATTTCGAGAAAAAGGAATACATCCATTTTATTCGGACTGGTCATATAAAATCGTTTCTTTGAATTAAAGAACTAATTTCTTTGAATTAAAGAATTTTTTCGTTGAATTAAAAAGATTATATCTTTGAATTAAAAAAACTATTCGTTGAATTAAATCATATATTTCATTTAAATATAGAAAACAATTTTTGAATTAAAAAAAATATTTCTTGGAATTAGAGAAGCTAAAGAAAATATTTCTTCGAAATTTGATTTTTGGTCTGACTTCAAAGTGTCAAATTTTGATTTCTTTTTTGTTACTAATTAAGGGAAAAATAAAATTTTTTGTCAAAGTTTGTTATGAAGAAATTTGCGGAAATTTTCGAATTCCTTGCTAAAATTTTTTTGAACTATGAATCGATTTTATTCGGCCGTCTCATTTTATTCATAACAGATCAGACTTTACGATAAAATCATAAAAATATAACAATCGCGCGCTTTTAGATCTTTGTTGAGACTTGTATTTAAAAATTTTTAAAATGTTCTCAAAAAATAAGAATGTATGATATCGTCGAAACCCCTGAACGGATAGGAAATTGTATTGTAGGAAGCTGAAGGCTACTTAATTTTTAATTATTTAAAACTTTCCCGAGACAATTCAAATAAATGGTTCTCTAGTTATGCCCTAATGTGTTTCAACCTCCCACTTTGTCTTAGCCTAAACGGTTGTTTCTTTGAATTCTTGCGATAAACAGTGATATTGAAAGCGAGAGGTTGAATGAACCACATATTTTGGCATAACTGGAGATTCGTTTTCCGAATTGGTTCAGGAAAGTTTTACAGAATTCAAAAATAAGTAGTTTTAAACTTCTTTCGAAACTGTTTTCCATCAGCGGTTTCGACGTTATCTTACAAAATATTGCAAAAAAGAACTATTTTTTTCAGAAAATGTCATAAAAACATGTAAAAATGAACAATTGTTATATTTTTATGATTTTATAGTAAAGATCGATCGGTCATGAATAAAATGAGACCAGTTTGAATAATATCGATGCATAACTTAACAAGTAAGAAAGTTTTAGTCGAGTAAACCGACTAAGGTATACCCTCACTTTGTGAGTAATGTAATATTGAATATTACTCGAATTATTCTGTCAATTTGTGTGGGAGGTTCCAGTAGGGGTTTATCAAATACACCTTTTTTTCGCTGAACATTAGATACTTTAAATTCATTGCACTGTGCCGACTTATAAGCATTTATGTGCACTGGTATACACGTTATGAGACTATTAAATTGTGGTATGATTTGGGCATTTTGTGTGGGAGGTACAAAGAGGGGCGTGGCAATAATGCCCATTTTTCACAGGGCTATAGACACTATAAAAACATTACACTGTACGAAATTTCAAGTATTTTTATACACTGGTTTTAATGTTATAAGCTGTTAACATTTGGTGCAAAAAGGTACCTTTGTGTTGGAGGTATCAAAAGGGGCGTGGCAACAATACCCATTTTTTCCTTGACTGTAGGCAATATAAAAGCATAATACTGTACACAATTTCAAGTATTTTTATACACTGTTATTAATGTTATAAGCTGTTAACTTTTGGTGCAAAAAGGTACCTTTGTGTGGGAGGTACCAAAAGGGGCGTGGCAACAATACCCATTTTTTCCTTGACTGTAGGCAATATAAAAGCATAATACTGTACACAATTTCAAGTATTTTTATACACTGTTATTAATGTTATAAGCTGTTAACTTTTGGTGCAAAATGGTGCATTTGTGTGGGAGGTACCAAAAGCGACGTGGCGACTTAGCCCATTTTTCTCGAGTTGATAGCGACTAATAAGCTAATACTATGTGTGGAATTTCAAAAGATTCGAATAAGTAGTATAGCAGTTATTAAATAATCAATATTTCACAACATTTTAACCCTTTGTGGGGGAGGTACTAGAAGGAGTTGACCCATCTTCGAACTTAGCCGGAGATAGAAAAAAATATTACCACATACCAAATTTGAGGTCAATCGGTTACTCCTTTCGAGAGTTATCGTGCGCACCAGCCAGCAGACAGAAAGACAGACAGACGGACGGACATTGCTCATTCGACTTAAAATGACCAAAAACGGATTTCCTCAGAACATATTTGGGGTCTTAGGTCACTCCTTCGACGTGTTACCCTTTTTTTCCGTAGCAAATGATATATACCCTCGTCACACTAAAGTGAGGGTATAAAAAATTGTAATTCATTTAGAAAGGTTTTAACTTTAAAACTTTGTTATCAATGTTAAACATAAAAAAGCTAAGCATGGATATTTTGGTGTTTTTAGATGTCTAGCATCAGAAACCCTAAAAAGAAATTAGTTTTTGACGAAAGTTGTTTTTTGCTGAAAAACAATTATGAATTTCTTTAAATCAATGAACACATTTTTTCTGTGTATAGATCGGCTCTAATAAAATGTTCCTAAGTTTTTTCTACATTTTTCTACATTTTTCTCAAAGTTTGTCAATGGTCTTCAATTTATTTTTAAACTAATTAGTCAATTTAGTTTAGTTTTATTTTAATTTGTAATACAATTTTGTTTACATTTTATTCTAAATTACATAAACACGTAATTTCCGTTCATGTTGGAAACGTTTTAACAATTATTGGTGTCGTTCGATAAGAAAAAACTGACAAATTTTCTTCCCAAAGAAATTAACAAATATTGGCGTCTTTTTCTTCATCTCCTATTCTTGTTTTTCATTTTCTTCTACGGGTTGTTTCGAAATGAATGAACGAATATTCCCTACTACCATACACACAACACCCAACTCGTGCGCCGGATGTACATAGCCAACGTTTTTGCCAAATTTTACCCTCTTATTTTTACAGACATCCCCATGGAGCTTGTGCCAGCTACCTGTTATCGCACTGCAACGAATGCATTCTCTTCTCCTTTATCCTTTCGCCCATTGTCTGTTTCCCCACTCTGTTAGTGTTCAAGGTGAGCGAGAGACTGGATATGGATGATGACCGTGTATTGTACTATGTGGAAGCCGATAAGAATTCAAACCTGTACAGGTGAGTGGTGCAAATACAACATACGAGTACATAGAAAAAAATTTTGTCACACAATTAAAGATTGGCATCAAATACGTACAGAATCTTTATAATAAGTACATTTTAAAGAACAAAAAACATTTTAAATAAGTACAACTAAAAATTTAAACAATTCCAAATATATTGAATCAGTTTTCTTTATATTTAGTATAAAATATACTTATTTTTTATTTGAAAAATTGCGCTGATTGACAAACGTACATTTTAAATTTGGTCAAATCACTCTGAAAATGCGAATTTTGCAATTATCTTGACCAGTCCCCCATCTATCGCTTTAAAAATGATTCTACATGATTCAAATTTGCTCCTTTGGTTTCGGAGATCATGCGTTACAAACAAACGCACAAAGCATTTTATACAACACAACATATAGTTATGAAACAGCTTCATTAATATAATGAAGAATAATTCTTTCAGTGTAGATTTTCCAAATTGTGACACGAGTATGCAGCAACACATTTTTCACAGAATCCAACAATAGGGAAAAAATCCATCGAATTTTTTACGGATAAAATCTCTTCCACTTGAAAGGAAATTGACTTCTTCAAATTTTGAGAAAGAAATCAAATAACACCATTGATGTGCACAGCTTCGTAATTTGAGGAGTAATTCCTACATTGACATCATCTATTGTTGATATTCGGTATTTTTATATTAAAAATCAGATTTATAAATGTATGGTAGGGTGAGCAGATATATTAAATTTGTCTTCAATTCATGCATTTTATGTGTATGTTTTAGTTTGGAAGTATGCACTCTGCAGGAATATACGAGGGTGGGTCATTAAGTCAATGACTTTTTAAATTACCAGCATCTTAACTATAAGGTCACTACTGCTCTTGTCAAGAGGTAGCTGTCAGCTGACATAGGTCAATTTTAATAACATTATTAACACCACACCCCAAGTCTGAGCTTGATAAATACTATGCAAAGTGTGTACATATTTCATAAATTGTTTACGGAATTTCGTTGTGACCGTACAAGCACGGAAGATGTCGAACGTTCTGGACGCCCAGTTGAGGTACTTACATATATACACCCGAAAAAAAAAACGCGACGTCTACTCTATAGTAGATGACTCGACTTTCTATTAGACGACTCGTGGAGTCATATACGACTCGAGGAATCTTCTACAATATAGCAGACGACTCATGGAGTCGCCTAGGCGACTCGTGGAGTCGTGTATTCTGCATTGGACAAATGGCGGAGTCATCTACTCTGTAGTAGACGACTCGTGGAGTCCTTTACTTAATAATAGACGACTCGTGGAGTCCTCTACTCTATAGTTGACGGCTCGTGGAGTCATCTACTCTGTAGTTGACGACTCGTGGAGTCATCTACTCTGTAGTTGACGACTCGTGGAGTCATCTACTCTATAGGAGACGACTCGTGGAGTCATATATTCTATAGTAGACGACTCGTGGAGTCATATATTCTATAGTACTCGACTCGTGGAGTCATCTACTCTATAGTAGTAGTATACCCTATGGAAATAGATATATCCATAGAGCCTTCTTTCTGTTACATTTTCAAAGTGTCCATTTCGAGCATAGTGTAATTTAATGTATTTTGCATTGGACAAATGCAGTCATCTACTCTATAGTAGACGACTCGTGGAGTCATCTGCTCTACAGTAGACGACTCGTGGAGTCATCTACTCTATAGTAGACGACTCGTGGAGTCATCTACTCTATAGTAGACGACTCGTGGAGTCATCTACTCTATAGTAGACGACTCGTGGAGTCATCTGCTCTACAGTAGACGAGTCGTGGAGTCATCTACTCTATAGTTGACGACTCGTGGAGTCATCTACTCTATAGTTGACGACTCGTGGAGTCATCTACTCTATAATTGACGACTCGTGGAGTCATCTACTCTATAGTTGACGACTCGTGGAGTCATCTACTCTATAGGAGACGACTCGTGGAGTCATATATTCTATAGTAGACGACTCGTGGAGTTATCTACTCTATAGTAGTGGACGACTCAGGGAGTCATCTACTCTATAGTAGAGACTCGTGGAGACATCTACTCTACAGTAGACGACACGTGGAGTCATCTGCTCTACAGTAGACGAGTCGTGGAGTCATCTACTCTATAGTTGACGACTCGTGGAGTCATCTACTCTATAGTTGACGACTCGTGGAGTCATCTACTCTATAATTGACGACTCGTGGAGTCATCTACTCTATAGGAGACGACTCGTGGAGTCATCTACTCTATAGGAGACGACTCGTGGAGTCATATATTCTATAGTAGACGACTCGTGGAGTCATAGTAGACGACTCGTGGAGTTATCTACTCTATAGTAGACGACTCGTGGAGTCATCTACTCTATAGTAGGCGACTCGTGGAGTTATCTACTCTATAGTAGACGACTCGTGGAGTCATCTACTCTATAGTAGGCGACTCGTGGAGTCATCTACTCTATAGTAAACGACTCGTGGAGTCATCAACTTTATAGTAGACGACGCGTGGATTCATCTGCTTTATAGTACAGGGTTGCCCATATTCGACGGACCCATGTTTTTTTTGGGCCCATTCCAAACGACGAGGCTTGTCCGCAGGCAACAATCTTTGCGTCAATTGAATTTTGTACGGGAACAAATGCAAATCAACGCGAATAATCCGTTGTAAAGTGGACCGAGCCATGCCCAACTGCTGAGAACGGCGTTTTTGGGATGTTTTTGGGGACCTCTCAACACTGGCTCGTACGGCAGCGATATTCTCGGCCGATCGCCTTTGTCGACTTTTATTTGGCCTCTTCGGATTAGAAAGAGCCTCACCAGTCGAAAATTTTTCGTATAAACGCTTAATGGTGTTCTTAGAAGGCGCACTTCTCACATTTTTTAATATTTTAAAAGCACGTTGAGTTTTCACAATTGACTTCTTCTGTTGAATGTAAATTTCAACTATTTCGCGTGGCGTGTATTGTTCCATGGTAAAAATCTGCTTGGACTGACGCTTCAAACGCGGTATGTCATTAAGCGATCTGACATCTCTGTCAAAAGTTATGGCGTTGCCAGATGGGTCCGTCGAATATGGGAGACCCTGTAGACATCTCGTGGAGTTATCTACTAGTGGACAGACTACTCTAAATTGGAGTACTCGTGGAGCCTTCAGCTATATATTAGACGACTCGTGAAGTCATCTACTCTATTTCCCAGTAAACTTTGTGGTCGAATATCGCGAAAACAAAAGCTAACCTAGAAAAACGGCTAATACCACTGGATTCAGCATATAGAATATATCCACTGGATTCACAAATAGATATATCCATAGGGTCTTTCTTCTGTTACATTTTCAAAGTGTCCATTTCGAGCATAGTGTAATTTAATGTATATAAATTAGGTACAATAAAATGTAAAATTTCCATTATTTTTGAAAATCTTCAGGTTATTCATACATATTACATTCAAAATGTATATTTAACTGAACCAGTTTTGCAATCTTATATTTCACAGATTGCACGCTAACCCATACCTGTAATTCCCTTTTTGACGTCATTGCATTTTTTGTATTTTAAGAGCATTTAAAATTAAGATATTTCTCTTTAATCCCTCTTGTTAAAGATTTAAATATGAAATCATAAATTTGCTTTTATGTAAATGTGTTATTTCCATTATATAATATAATTTTATTGGATGTTTATTATGAAATTATTATCGGATACTCAGGAAATATTTTTTTTATATAAAAATAAAGTGTCATTGTAAAGTGAAAAAGAAAGGATACCTTATTTTTGTTTCGTTTTTATAAATTGTAACCCCCTGAAGATGATCGACGAAGTCGTTCGAAATATCGGGAATAGAAATTTGTAATGAAACACTAATATTAAAAAAAACATTGTTTTATTTATGGCCTCAAGCTGAACGAACAACTAAAACAATAAACTTTACTGTAATAAGCGTCCTTAAGAGTTCTTAAAACTGTTTCAATAATTTCCTATTTAAGGACTTAAATATGACATAAATAGCCATCAATTACTTTAATTAACATAATTCCCAATTTATTTTTAATTCCGCCCTCTCTTGTTGTGTTCTTGTGTCTTTTCTCGGGACAGAATCAATTTTTGGATTCATTCGGTGATAATTAAATTGCTGCCGTGCTGCATTCTGACTATTATCAGCTTTGTCCTCGTGAAAGTATTGTGTGAGGCTTCCAAACGAAAGCAAAAGTTGAAGCAATACAGTAATCCCAACAATTCGACGAATTCTTCCGCACAACATCAGCAGTTGCAAAAGCATTCATCATCAAGGTGAGTAGTAATAATAAATAGATCAATTTCATATTAATAAATAGATCAAATTGTTATTAATACTTTTTTGCCAAACAAAAAAATAAACTGAAACATTTTGCTATAAAAGGTCGCGGTCGACCATTCGGTACCAAAAAGAAAACACAGCAAATTTGGGAAATTTTTTCTAAATTTCTCAACATCTTGCGCACAGCTTTCAAATATGCTATACATCGCATATTGACGGGAGATAGATTCATACACTCTAAAGCATATAACTCATAAAGTCAAATAACCTACGATTTATGAACGTGGCGTAGAGTCATCTGATTTATATTAGATGACGCGTATAGTCATCTGCTCTAAATTAGATGACGCGTTGTCATCTCCTCTATTCTAGATGACGCGTAGAGTCATCTACTTTATAGTAGATGACGCGCTAAGTCATCTACTCTATAGTAGATGACGCGTAGAGTCGTCTTATCTATAATATATGACGCGTGGAGTCATCAACTGTAGAGTGGACGATGCATGGAGTCATTTATCCGTAGTAGATGACTCGTGGTGTCATATATTCCATATTAGAGTACGTGTAGAGTAATGTACTCTGTTTTATATGACGCGTAGAGTCATCTTCTCTATAATCTATAATCTATAGTAGATGACGTGCAGAGTTATCTACTCTACAGCAGACGACTAATGCAGTTATCTATTCTGCAGTAGATGACGCGGGGAGACATCTACTCTATACTATACGACTCATGTTATCTACTATATAGTAGACGACCTGTGAAGTCATCTAGTGTATAGTAGACGACGAGTGGTCATCTACGCTATAGTAGACGAAACATGGAGTCATGCCTACTCTATAGTAGATTTAATTTAATATTTAATACTAGTTTTTATTTAAATTTTCCTAGAATTTTTTTCATACACCTGCTGTGTACAAAATTCACCTGAAATTTTAACTTCTCAATATGATGATACTTTTTTCTGTTTTCTTCATTCCAGAATACCCAAATGCGATCGACGTACAGACCGCACAACAATGCTCCTTGTGGCGGTGTTAATCCTCTTTCTTATCACAGAATTTCCTCAAGGTATTCTGGGTCTTATGTCGGGCATAATGGAGAAATGTTTTTTCGAAGTTTGCTATCAAGTTTTCGGAGAAATGATGGACCTGCTGGCACTCATCAATGCGGCCATTGATTTCGTACTGTACGGACTGATGTCCAAACAGTTTCGCACAACATTCAAGTCGTTGTTTTTTAAGAGACGCCTGGGCAGCATTGAATTGACTCGGGTGACACGTCTCACGACGACGTGTGTCTGATTGCGTACGAATGATGATATGGCCGGCAACTTAACTGGAAATGCAATTAAAACTACAACAACAACAACCACATCTCTAGTAAGAGCCAAGCATAAAAGGACGACAAAGTGGGTGGCGGATGAGGGCAATAATATGACTAACAACAACAACAATACCCGTAATGGTGGACATCGTAATGATGTCACTTCAAAGGACATCTTCTTTAATGGAAAGTGATATTTTACTGGGGACGAAACAAATTCACAATACAACTATCGTAGGAAATACTAAAAGGGAGGAAATACTACGAAAATAAATCTATTGCGCATGAAATAAGACATGGCATCAAACAAAAAAAAACAAATAAACTTGTAAACAAATAAACAAATAAACTCTTTAGATTCAGCCAAACAAATAAACATAGTGTTGATGTCACACAAATAGTCCAATGAAGAGGTTGTAAATGAATCATACAATAGCACGATCAAATTTTTGCGTAATGCCACAAATACTAATAGAAAGGACTGTTACTATAGAGAAGACCATAATCATCAAAGATAAAAATGTTCACATTAGAAAAGATCAGCATTATAGGTGATGAAGGACTTTTCTAACAGAAAAGCTCATTAGCAGTCTTGATGGACCTCATAATCAGTGAGCTTTCTTATAGAAAGGCTTACCTTCATCAGTTATGATGGACTTTTATTTTGGAAAAACTCATAATCAGTGATGATGGACTTTTCTTATAGAAAAGCTCATCATAAGTGATGATGGACTTTTTCTTATAGAAAAGCTCACCATCAGTGATGATGGACTTTTCTTATAGAGAAGCTCATCATCAGTGATGATGGACTTTCCTTATAGAAAAGCTGATCATCGGTGATGATGGACTTTCCTTATAGAAAAGCAAGTCATCACTGGACTTTTCTTAAGCTTTTCCTTTAGAAAAGCTCATCATCACTGGTGAAGGAGTTTTCATATAGAAAAGCTCATCATCTTATAGCTCATTATCACTGATGATGGACTTTTCTTATAGAAAAGCTCATCATCACTGGTGATGGACTTTTCTTATAGAAAAACTCATCATCAGCGATGATGGACTTTTCTTATAGAAAAGCTTATCATCAGATATGATCGACTCTTCTTATAGAAAAGCGATTTTTCTTATAGAAAAGTGATTTTTCTTATAGAAATGACGATGACCTTTTCATATAGAAAGGCACAGGTGTAGAGTTGCTCCGTGTCTTCAACTTAACTTAACTTCCATTTAATAGTTTTGAGAAATGTTTTTCACGGAATTTATTTTCGTGAGAATCATTGAAACCACCAAATATTCAACGAAGTATTTTTTAGTATTAATCGAACACAATGCCGTAACCTGGACAGTGCAGCCAAAAAAATTATAAAATTCAGAAATTTGTAAAAAAATTAAAATAAAAACTAACTAAATATTTTATAAAAAAATCTGCTAAATTAATAATAAGCTACTAATTAATAAATTATTATATGTATAGAAAATTATTACGATAAGGCAAATAAGTAAATAATTTATAAAATAAACAAAGTGCCATTTTTAATATAAATTTAAAATTAACTATAATTTAAGTATTGCATAGACATAAATAAATGAATATTTTATAAGACATTGTTAATATAGTATTTATTTAAGATATGTATCATAACCAACCTAGTGATAAGTAATAAGGTTTTATAATAAAAAACATACTCCTTAATGTATGTATTCCATCCCCTCCCCACACAAATCATCTAGTTATCACACTACCATTAGCCGGAAGTTCCTTTTTTGTGAGCCCCTAAGAAGGAACTTTTATGCCCACCTAGAGAACACACATATTCATTGATTTAGCATTTCCTAATCTTTTAATGATTGTTGATAATCTGTCCTTAGAAATATTCTGAATACCAATTTATATGAGCTATATATGTCTGTATAATTTAAAATTTAAGTATTAACTTAATAACAATTATTTTAATTTGCTGAAGATTTTGTTAAAATGTAAGTAAAAAACGTCCTGTTATTTATATATATTCGGGTGTGTGAATGTTATAAATAAAAGAAAAAGAGAAAATATAAATGTTTCCTTTTTTCATAAAATAAAATCTGTGTCTATTACTTAATAGCACTAACGGAGGTAAGAAAATAACAGAGAAGTTTTACAATAATTTCCAACCTAATTTATTTATAGAACTTTTCTTATAGAAAAACTCATCATCGGTGATGATGCGTCTTTTCTTATAGAAAAGCTCATCATCAGTGATGATGCGACTTTTCTTATAGAAAAGCTCATCATCAGTGATGATGCGACTTTTCTTATAGAAAAGCTCATCATCAGTGATGATGCGACTTTTCTTATAGAAAAGCTCATCATCAGTGCTGATGCGACTTTTCTTATAGAAAAGCTCATCATCAGTGATGATGCGACTTTTCTTATAGAAACGCTCATCAACAGTGATGATGCGACTTTTCTTATAGAAAAGTTCATCATCAGTGATGATGCGACTTTTGTCATAAAAAAGCTCATCATCGACTTTTCTCATAGAAAAGCTCAGCATCAGTGATGATGCGACTTTTCTTATAGAAAAGCCCATCATCAGTGATGATGCGAATTTTCTTATAGATCATCATCATCAGTGATGATGCGACTTTTTTTTATAGAAAAGCTCATCATCAGTGATGATGCGACTTTTCTTATAGAAAAGCTCATCATCAGTGATGATGCGACTTTTCTTATAGAAAAGCTCATCATCAGTGATGATGCGACTTTTCTTATAGAAACGCTCATCATCAGTGATGATGCGACTTTTCTTATAGAAACGCTCATCATCAGTGATGATGCGACTTTTCTTATAGAAACGCTCATCATCAGTGATGATGCGACTTTTCTTATAGAAACGCTCATCATCAGTGATGATGCGACTTTTCTTATAGAAAAGTTCATCATCAGTGATGATGCGACTTTTGTCATAAAAAAGCTCATCATCGACTTTTTTCATAGAAAAGCTCAGCATCAGTGATGATGCGACTTTTCTTATAGAAAAGCCCATCATCAGTGATGATGCGAATTTTCTTATAGATCATCATCATCAGTGATGATGCGACTTTTTTTTATAGAAAAGCTCATCATCAGTGATGATGCGACTTTTCTTATAGAAAAGCTCATCATCAGTGATGATGCGACTTTTCTTATAGAAAAACTCATCATCAGTGATGATGCGACTTTTCTTATAGAAAAGCTCATCATCAGTGATGATGCGACTTTTCTTATAGAAAAGCTCATCATCAGTGATGATGCGACTTTTCTTATAGAAAAGCTCATCATCAGTGATGATGCGACTTTTCTTATAGAAAAGCTCATCATCAGTGATGATGCGACTTTTCTTATAGAAAAGCTCATCATCAGTGATGATGCGACTTTTCTTATAGAAAAGCTCATCATCAGTGATGATGCGACTTTTCTTATAGAAAAGCTCATCATCAGTGATGATGCGACTTTTCTTATAGAAAAGCTCATCATCAGTGATGATGCGACTTTTCTTATAGAAAAGCTCATCATCAGTGATGATGCGACTTTTCTTATAGAAAAGCTCATCATCAGTGATGATGCGGCTTTTCTTATAGAAAAGCTCATCATCAGTGATGATGCGGCTTTTCTTATAAAAAGCTCATCATCAGTGATGATGCGACTTTTCTTATAGAAAAGCTCATCATCAGTGATGATGCGACTTTTCTTATAGAAAAGCTCATCATCAGTGATGATGCGACTTTTCTTATAGAAAAGCTCATCATCAGTGATGATGCGACTTTTCTTATAGAAAAGCTCATCATCAGTGATGATGCGACTTTTCTTATAGAAAAGCTTATCATCAGTGATCTGGCGACTGTTCTTATAGAAAAGCTCATCATCAGTGATGATACAACTTTTCTTATAGAAAAGCTCATCATCAGTGATCAGGCGACTTTCTTATAGAAAAGCTCATCATCAATGAAAGAAAACTCATCATCAGAAAATCCAATAATCATCGAAAATTAAATTGTTAAAAAAGTTGTTAAATCGATTTCCGACAAATAACATCTTGTGCTCTTGCTACTACTCAATAAACAAAGTTATACTTTTAAAAACTCTCTTAAAAACTGTTGTCGTTTCTTGAAAATGGCACCAAAACGTAAAAAAGCAACATCACAAGGCCTTGGGCCACCCAAAAAGAATTACTTTTTACCTCTGCAAGCATTATCTGACTTAGATGATGAACCTGAAACTTCTGCCGCGAGTGAAGATTTAAAACAAATTGTCTCTCCTATCAAGGTCATCGGCCAAAATCTTGAATTTGTAAATTCTCTGCTTCAAAACAAAGGTCACGCAAACTATCGTCTCAAAAAAATGTCTATAGGTGTAATAATTATGTCTGAAACGACAAATATTTACAACGATGTTATTAAGATTCTAACAGAGAACGAATGCCAATTTTTTTCGCATGAAAAAAGCACTGATCGGGTTTTTAAAGCAGTAATTTTTGGTTTGGAATACAAAACATCTACTGAAGTAAAATCTGAATTACTTTCGCGTGGTTTAAAATGCCAAGAAGTTAAAGTCATTATTAAAAACTATGAAGGTTTCAATGACACTATTTATATTGTGTCATTCGACAACGGCACTGTAAATCTGAATGATCTCAAGAGAAACCACTGTTGTCTCTTCCGCACAATCATCAGATGGGATTTTCATAGGAAGCCAAAAAATCGAATAGTTCAGTGCAGAAACTGTCAGATGTTTGGCCACGGAGAAAAGTGGTGCTCCGTACGAACAAAATGTGCTCACTGTACTGGGAAACACAAAACTGCAAACTGCAGTTCTCCAGCTCAAAACAAATGCGCCAATTGAAATAGAAACTCTTTGAGCGCTCAGCAGGGATGATAATTGGGAGTAACCAAATGGTACAAAAATCGTTCTAAAAAGGTACTTTTTCGACCCAAAAAGTACCAATTTTAAAATTTGTTTAAATTCTTCTTGAAATATTGAGATAACAATTATAAAGATCCAGTAATACATGAACAATTTCTTGATAACAAGCTACTAAAATCTTATATACGCAAATATAAAACAATATTTACGGAAATTGATACAAAATCATTTTTGATGCCTATTGAAAATGGGGCATTTTGGTCCATGTTTTGATTTAGACTCTACATATATAGAGGCACCTTCCGATTAGAATTCTTGACTCTCTAAAGAACTAATATTTAACCGATTATTATGAAATATATTTCATATTGCATAAAATCATCTGTAGAAAAAAAGTGATTCATGTCGGTACAGTTTAAATATAAAATTAATTGACTTTACATTCAATTTTATCCAGTATCGCTCCTTGTTAGAATTGCTTCACGTTTTGATATACGATTATACCCCACGTGATGGTTCCAGATGTATTTGAGTTTTTGGTGTAGATGCCACGTTTTACAAGAGCCAAACACATTTTTTGTCGTTGCGTAGCTATGTCGAACCATGTCGAAAGAGCATGTGTACGACTTATATAACTTCTTTGAAAAAGTATCAAATGTGTCGCGGGAGTATCACGGTACTTTTAGGGTCTGAAAAGTATCAAAAAAAGTACTAAAGTATCAAATATATCATCCCTGGCGCTCAGCCGAGCCAGTACCGTAATCGTGAAACATATCTACACTCCCAACAGCATTCTAATATGCCTTCTAATAGAAGTTACAACAACAACTCGACATTTCGCCAACAGCAGCAGCGTTACCAGATGATAAGTTTAAACTTATTTTTCAAGTTTTTTCTAGTGAAAAATAGTACTTTTAAGTTTTTTCTTCCAAAAATAAGTTTTTTTTTTAAATTCTGTAAATATTTAACATCGAGAGCTTATATTCAAAACCCTCTATCTTCAATTTTTGCAAAAATGAGATTTTTATGTTAAAATATTCGGTAAAATAAGGCGCATCTATGGTACTTATTTGGAAATAAAAAAAAAAACAAAAATTGAGATTTTATGGTCATTTTTGTAATTTCTCTATCTTACACACTTATTTTTTCTGAATGCAATACCCTCTATCTCTTCATATAATTTGGGACTATTTTTTTTTTTGTTTTTTTCTTCTAAAATATGGTTCTTTGGTGAAAAGAGTATGCTAAACCCGAATTTGGTTAAATTTTTTTAGTCGAAGCTTTAGTTTTCAAATTATGACTATTTTTATATCTAACCTGTGATTCTACAAGAATACCATTTTTCTATGACAATTTTAAAATGGATTCAAAAATGAACCCCAAGAAATAGATAATACTTAAATAAAAAATTAATCATTAATTCATTGTTATTATTATTTATTATTTTTATTATAATATGTATAATTATATATAAAAAAAATTGTGGAATTCATAAATAATATTTTTTTTTACTATGCAAAACCCTCTATCTTTTTTTATACATGAAGAATTTTTGAATAGCAATACCCTCTATGTTCCATAAAATGGCTCGTGGTGCAAATATTGAAAAAAATATTATTTAGTAGTTAGGTGTAATAAACATTGTAGAACAAACAATTTCAATTTTCTTTAAAATTAGTGATTTAAACGGTTTTTTGGCTCTACTGAACAATTGTGTTTTTTTAGATAGAGGATATTGAATATAAACTGTCGATATTATATTATTATCTTAGAAAAACATAAAACATTTCCAAGGTCAAAATGCACCATGAAGTTGCAGGAAAATTTTCTGATTTGGATCATCCATTTAGTTCATTTAAATTTCTTGTACTATTTATCTAAGTACCATTTACAACGTAATCTAAAGGTATGTACAGACGATTTGCAGATCGGACAACATTGCCAGAAAAATGGCGGAAAAATGCAACCCTGTGAATTTACAACCGTGTGAACATACAATTTTTGTTTTGCGACGTTAGCAGAAAAGTCATTGCGAGATAATTTGCTGATAGTTATATGTTCGAAGTTTATGCACGTGACAACGGCGCCATTGCCAGAAAATCATTTTATTTGCAACACTGTAATGTATTGTTATTGGCAATCCTGCATATAAATATTTACAAAATATATTGTAAATATGTATATGAAATTGTAATGTTTTCTTGCAATCGTCTGAACTGTCAATTCACCTTTGCCTAACAATCTGACATTGCCCGTATATTTGCAGCACTTTAACAGGGTTGATAACGTTTGCCGATCTGGCACTCGTCTATACTCAGCTTAAGTATCTTAAGGGTTTCAAAAAAAGAAGCCTTCCAATTTAATTTAAGATTGAATTGCTACTATTTTTCAATTTTTTTAATAAAATAGATATAATAAGTTTTTTTGTTGCAAAATAAGTTTTTTCTTTGAACATTTTAAGTTTTTTTCAAAAAATAGCTGGCAACGCTGAACAGCAGTCACATCAGCAACAACACCAACAACAACATTTTGTCTCAGCTGAGAGAAACAACATCCATTACTCTTCGAATAATGCTACTTATAGTTCGAAACTCCGCAACAACAATAACTTATTTACTGAGAACGAGATATCTCAACTCTCTCTAGATCAGCGATGGGCAAAAGCACTACCGGGGGTTTTTCCTCTCACGTGTACATGAGCACCAGCGTTGCCGTTTTGGTCATTTCCGACCAAATTTGGTCGGATGGATTTGAAATTTTTATATTTGGTCGGATGGTCGGACCAATTCTATTTTGGTCGGTTTTATCCTACAATATTTAATTTGTATTGTAATACAGAATAATTTGAAGTGTAATATCAAAGTAAATTGCTGAAAGTTAAAGCCATTCACCGATTGGAATACTCTCAAATGACGATTGTGAATCCAAATTTTTTGATCGCGGGAGCAGTATCGATTGAAATTGTAGACGAATATATTGTAATAAAACTTAGTTTGAAAATATTTATTTCAGGTTCGACAAATGTTGTTTGAAGTTGTCTAAAATATCGACCCTGGGGAAAGAATTGTTGCTTTCACGGTTCTGGATTCCCATATCGGATTTAAACCGAAATTTTGGTTGATAAATCTCACTATAATTGCGGAATTTAATTTATTTGCCGTAAGCTTATAGTAAATATTAGATTAATAAGGAACAAAAGCAATTGACAAGTGTTGATGTGTAAAGTATGACCCATTCGAAGTCGGGAATATGTTCGTATTTTACTTTTATTAATATTAGTGGGATATATCAGAGCAATGTTCTTAGGGTTTATATAATTGTAGTGTTGAGAGCATTTATTGTAGTCAAAATAATGTTGCGTAAGCACAATTGAGATTTCTTTTTTTTAAATTGATTGAAAATTTAAGTGCAGAAATCCGTTTAATTTATACACATTTTTTTCCAATTTATAAATTGATTTTTGCCACATTGGGACGAAAGGTGACGAAAAAGACTATATTGAAACTTAGGGGTTTGGCGAAGATGATAATTAGGCTTAAAATACAAAAATATCAAAAAACAATGATTTTACTGAATGAGGATATATTAAGATTTAGCCATATTCCCATCATTTAAACGAGAAATTCCAGATATTTTTCCTATTATAACAGTGAATGCGATCCATGATGTTGGGTATATACATTTCAGGCGGACCACACTTTAACTTGTTTTAAAATACTTTTCAGTATTTTTATATCTTGTGTTTACATATTTTTTATTTTCTATTATAACGAGCATACTACATAAAGTCAATTAATCTGAAAATGTTGTCACCAAACTTTACAAGATAGCAACTATTTTAATTTTATAAATTTGGTCGGCTACAAGGAATTTTGGTCGGTTTTAGAGGAAAATTTGGTCGGAAAAATTTTTTTGCGATGGCAACACTGATGAGCACACACATTGAATGAGAATTCACTATCATTCAGTCGCGCTTGGACATTCGATCGACGAGGTTGTGTCGTCGCTTGTTGCTTAGCGTGCACATAAAGAAAAAATGGATGATACAATTATTACAATGCATACTTCAAGTATAGGAATAAAGTTTAGTATGTTTTGTATTTTTACCGAAGAATTTCTAAATACAAGTTTAAATTATTTATTATGTTACTGCAGAAATGTATATTTTATTTTCTTTTTGTCAAAATTGAATAAAGTATCGAATTTTTTAAAATAATTTTAAATGTATATCTTATTATCTTTTAACGTTTTTTTAATAAAATTTTTATAAACACCTAAATATACTAACCAAAAAAAAGTTGGACACTCGAAAACGGTTAATAGAAAAAATAAAGAATTAAATAAAGAATATGGCATAATCAATACGAGTATGAAATACTTTTATTGGAAAATTTGGATTCATTAATTTATATAACATAATAAATATGTACGTATGTGGCTAATCATAACATATTTAAAATTCGATTTCTTTATGTACGCGTATAATAACCCCAAATCTACTTATGATGTTCGTTGTCCACTTTATTTATTATCTTACCCAACAAATATCTGTTAGGAAAATGCAAATACCATTTCTCACAGTGCATTAAGAGAGTGTTAACACTTCTCACACATACATAAACATTTTGTAGAAGTATTGGGTGCCCATCGCTGCTCTAGATCAGCGATGGGCAAAAGCACTACCCGAGGTTTTTCCTCTCACGTGTACATGAGCACACACATTGAATGAGAGTTCAATATCATTCAGTCGCGCTTGGACCAGTGATGGGAAACTTGGTACAATTGTACCACTTTTGGTACATTTGAGGAATTTTTGGTACGCTGGTACAATCAAATAATTTTTGGTACATTTCTCTGGCTGATAAAATTAATAAAAAAAAACCCATTCACACTTTTTAAACGCAGAAAAGGGTACCTACTTACGATACCATTTTGTACGTATGCCTTTCGTACCAGTATGCGAATCTTATATAACGTCCACCATGGATCGCACTTGAATGGTTTTGGGTTCAAATAAACTCAAATATGTGCATCTAGTTCGTTGAAATTTGTGGTTTTTATTGCGTTAAGAAGAAAAATCTAGAGGGACATTTGTGTGGGGGCTATATTAAAACATGGACCGTTGTTCGTGTGAAGGTTTCTGAGTATAAATACACCCAAAATACCAATTTTCAGACCGATCATTTGAATATATCGAGGGTATATATCGTCGCTTGGATGACCAACTGTCGGAACTAACATTTTCAAAATTGTTCAGGAGAGATTTTCTGTTTTTGAGACAATGTTGCTTCTTCCCAATGGAGTAATATTTATTATACAATTTAAAGTTTGTTATACCCTACACCACACTGTGGTACAGGGTATTATGAGTTTGTTTCACGGCAGATGTTTGTAACACCTGAAAATAACACAGCTAGACCCACCTTAAAGTATACCGATCGACTCAGAATCACTAGCCGAGTCGATTTAACGATGTCTGTCCGTCCGTCCGTCCGTCCGTCCGTCCGTCTGTGCATGTAAAGTTGTTCGTCGACTACAGGTCGCAATTTCACTCCGATCGTTCTGAAATTTTGCAGTTTAGAGTATTTCGCGGCTGTTAAGATCGCTATTGAATTTAATTGAAATCGGTTCAGATTTAGATATAGCTCCCATATATATCTTTCGTCCAATTTGGCCCTTTAGTCCTATAGAAGCTGTATTTTAAATCCAATCGTTTTGAAATTTAGAATGGTAGAGTTTCTTGATCCATGAACCAACATTGCCGAATTTGAAGAAAATCGGTTAAGATTTAGCTATAGCTCCCATATATATGTTTCGTCCGATTTGGCCCTTTAGTCCTATAGAAGCTGTATTTTACATCCGATCGTTTTGAAATTTATAATGGTAGAGTTTCTTGATCCATGAACCAACATTGCTGAATTTGAAGAAAATCGGTTAAGATTTCGCTATAGCTCCCATATATATGTTTCGTCCGATTTTGCTCTTTAGTCCTGTAGAAGCTGTATTTTACATCCAATCATTTTGAAATTTAGAATGGTAGAGTTTCTTGATCCATGAACCAACACTACCGAATTTGAAGAAAATCGGTTAAGATTTAGCTATAGCTCCCATATATATGTTTCGTCCGATTTTGCTCTTTAGTCCTGAAGATGCTGTATTTTACATCCAATCATTTTGAAATTTAGAATGGTAGAGTGTCTTGATCCATGAACCAACACTACCGAATTTGAAGAAAATCGGTTAAGATTTAGCTATAGCTCCCATATACATGTTTCGTCCGATTTGACCCTTTAGTCGTGTAGAAGCTGTATTTCACATCCAATCATTTTGAAATTTAGAATGGTAGAGTTTCTTGATCCATGAACCAACACTGCCGAATTTGAAGAAAATCGGTTAAGATTTAGCTATAGCTCCCATATATATGTTTCATCCGATTTGGCTCTTTAGATCCAATCGTTTTTATACCCTACACCACACTGTGGTACAGGGTGTTATTTAAGTATAAATTGTCCCAAAAGTAAATTTATGTAAACAATTTATACATGAATTACAAAATTTATATATCAGAGTTATTCAATATTACGAGAGTGGTGTAGGGTATTATATAGTCGGCACCGCCCGACTTTAGCCTTTCCTTACTGGTTTTTCTTATTATGTACAAAACTTCTTCTTTCTCAATATTACTAAAAAAAGTCAAGTACCATATTGTCAGATACGTCGATAATGTTTACCGTTTTTTGGATACAACTGAAAAGCTACAAACTCTAAATGTACACACACGTTGTACTTGTACAATGACTAGGCAAGTCCAATAATGACAGACTGCCAGTTCTGTCAGTTGGTCATCTAAGCGGCGATATGTGGCGGCATATTAAAATATTGATCGATATTGCTCATTTTCAATCCTAAATTACCTGTAGCTATAAGAAGTATCTGTACCAAATTTCAGTTATCTAGCTCAATAGTTGTAGATTGTAGCGTGATTATAACAGACACTATAATCTATATCGTCTTAGAATTTTACGACGATTAATAATATGTGTATGTATATAATTCATGATGTTTCTCATCAATATTTCGAGGTGTTACAAACGGAGTGATAAAATGAATATACCCCCTTCCTATGGTGAAGGGTATACAAATAAAAATAAGTTTTAAAAAGAATTTTTCACTTCTGATAATTTGGTACAATCGTGGTACACTTGGTACAATTTCTTGATCATTGTGGTACAATTAGAACATTTTCCAATCCCATCACTGGCTTGGACGTTCGAAAATGGGTGATACAATTATTACAATACATACTTCAAGTATAAGAATAAAGTTTAGTATGTATTGTATTTTTACCGAAGAATTTATAAACATTTCTAAATAGTTACAAGTTTAAATTATTTATTATGTTACTGCAGAAATGTATATATTATTTTCTTTTGTCAAAATTAAATAAAGTAACGAATTTTTTAAAATAATTTTAAATGTATATATTATTATCTGTTAACGATTTTTTAATAACATTTGTATAAACGCCTAAAAAAAGTTTGGACATTTGGATTTATTAATTTGCATATCATAATAAATATGTATGTGGCTAATCATAACATACATATTTAAAGTTAGATTTCTTTATGTACGCCCCTTTTGGTACCGCCCACACAAATGGCCCGTTTCGTACCAAAGTAAACGGCTTGTAACTTTAATACCAGTGCATACAAATACTTGAAATTTTGTACAGTGTAATGCTGTTGTAGTGCCTATAGTCCTGTAAAAAGTGGGCGTTATCACCCCGCCCCTTTTTGTACCTCCCACACAAAATGACCAAATCATACCAAAATTACATAGCTCGTAACTTTAATATACCAGTGCACACAAACGCTTATAGTTCAGCACAATGCAATGTATTTAAGAATGTACTGTTTACCGAAAAATATGTGTATTTGGAAAACCCCTTCTGGTACCTCCCACACAAATTGACAGATTTATTGGTGTAATGTTATATATTACATTACTCACAAAGTGAGGGTATACCTTAGTCGGTTTACCCGACTGAAACTTTCTTACTTGTTTTTTTGATTATTTAGTACATAAAAATATCGACATTTGTATTTTAACAGAAACATGGCTACAGACAAAAGATACATTTAGGCACCCTTTATACAACATTTTTCGTTGCGAGCGTTCAAACAGAAGAGGAGGCGGGGTTGCTATTGTTGCCCATAAATCTCTTAACGTTCGACACATAAACAGTACAAATACCAAGTCAGTGGAAAATGTTATAATTGAGTTAATGATTAATAACACTGAGTTAATTAAAGTTATTGGTGTATATTTTCCTGGAGGTCGGTCCAATAATGCATTACGTTCTGAATACAAAAACGATCTCAGAAAACTTCTGAACGTAGGAGGCGATTTTTTTATATGTGGTGATTTAAACAGCAAGCATAGAAATTGGGGGTGTTCCAGAGCAAATTCTTGGGGAAATGTTCTTTCAGACTTAACACATTTTTTTCCTTTCACAATCCATTTCCCGAATAACTATACTCACGTTCCATGTGTTGCAAGGTATAGGCCGTCCATCATTGACCTTATTTTAACAAACATGTCTCACTCTATAGATCATCCTACTATAGAAAATGCCCTAAATTCAGACCATTTTCCGGTTTTATTTTCCATCAAAACTTCGAATGTATGTAAACGTCAAAATCTTATATACAATTCAAAAAAACTAATTGGAAAAAATTCAATTCGCATATAAATGATTCTATATTACAAAGCCCTTTGAACTTAAGAGGCATAGAAAATACAAGGGATATTGACGAATGCATACTTCACTTTACTAATACAATTTTATCAGCTATTGAAGTTAGTACTCCCAAGAGAGTAGTAGTCAATAATTGTATAAAGCTACCATTTTATATTTTGGAAGCTATCAAGAAAAGAAACTACTTTAGGCAACAATGGAATAGATATCGCCATGTAAATGATAAATTAGTTTACAAAGAATATGATCGGCTTGTCAAGTATGAAATATGGAGTTTCAGAAACAATAGCTGGAATAGCTCAATTAAAAAATTAGACATACGCTCCAAACCCTTTTGGAATATTTCTAAAATCCTGAAAAAGAAAATTTCCAATATTCCTCCGAGCAAAGCGTTTTAAAATCTCTTGATGATTTCAATAATTCATTCTTCTCAACTCCAGATAGCGATATAAATGTGTCTACAACGACTGTTAAAAATATTATCAGAAATTTAAAAATCAATAAATCTTGTGGACTAGACAAATTGAAAAATCTCTTTCTTAAAAATTTATCTCACACTGGCATATCTCACCTCTCCGATATATTTGGTGCCTGTATCAAATTTCAATATTTTCCTTCTGCTTGGAGGAGGGCCAAGATAATTCCTATACCTAAACCAGGTAAACCCACAAATTTAGCGACCAGTTACAGGCCTATTAGTCTACTGAGTAATATGAGCAAGATTTTTGAAAAGATAGTTAAAGAAAAACTTTGGAATTATGTCGAAGAAAATAAAATCATCCCAGAAGAACAATTTGGATTTCGTGCTTCCCATAGTACATCACACCAAATTAAACGAATCACAAATTATGTAAATCGCCAATTCCAGTTAAAGCTTTCAACATCAATGGTATTATTAGATGTAGAAAAAGCATTCGATACCGTGTGGTATGATGGTTTAATTTTTAAACTTATCCAGTTTAAATTTCCATATCATTTAATAAAGTTAATCCAGTCATTTTTAAAAAATAGATCATTCTGTGTTCAAGTTGACCAAGATGTATCAGATTTTATGAACGTTCCTTCAGGTGTTCCTCAAGGATCCGTATTAGGACCGCTGTTGTATATTATATACACCTCAGATTTCCCAAAAATAGCAAATTGCGAGTACACATTTTTTGCTGACGACTCCGCCATTTTCTGTTCAGGATTATTTGCTCAGGAAATCCTTGATAACATGCAATTGTCATTGGACAAAATAGTTGAATATTCGTTAAAATGGAAAATTAAAATTAACACTACAAAGTCTCAAGCTATCTTTTTTACGAAAAGAAGGAAAAATTGCTATATTCCACAGACAAATTTAACAATGTTTGGTAATGAAATTCAGTGGTCAAACTCGGTAAGATACCTTGGCGTATTTCTCAATACCCGTTTGACTTTCAATGATCACGTCTCACAAATAATTCACAAAATGAATATAGCCATAAAGTTATTGTATCCTCTTATAAATCGTAAGTCGGAACTAAACTTTGAAAATAAGATTAGTATTCTTAAATCCATATTTCAGCCAATAGCATTATATGCCTGCCCAGTATGGGGAGTGTGTGCCAAATCACACATTTATAAGCTCCAAGTCTGTCAAAATAAAATATTAAAAATGATGTTAAATTTACCTCGACATTTCACGATATAAGTACAACTAATCTTATTTCTCAGAGAATTGCGGTAATATCTAACAAATTTGCTTCATCGTGTTCTTCAAACAAAAACAATTATATTATAAATTTGTACACTAGCCATTAAGTTTTATAAATATTCTATTGAAGGTTTTTTTTTATTACTTTTCCTTCTCCAAAATTTTTTTTGTAAATTTAAATGAGTCCTTTATAATAATTTTCCAAAATTTTCTAGATGTAAGGTTTGTTTAAGCCATCTCTTTATAGTTATAAAATTTTAATACATGTATGTAAACACATATTTAAAATAAATGAAATGAATGAATGTTATGGATAACTACAAGTACACATCTTGTGCTATGTTACACATTTAGCTAATGATAGGGGTATACCTCCCGTAATGTGGGGAGGCTATATAACACAGCAACTTAATTTGGATTATACGCATTATTTAATGCTTACGAGGGAAAACAGATTTATCTCTAAAAATCTCAATGATCAAAAGCGTATTTACGATTTCGCTTGTAATTTACTTTTAAATAAATTATCTGCTTAAGGCGACTCAACAAAGTTGCATTAATTTTTTACTGCCTTCTAGGTATTATTAACCATAAATACTCGTACATAAGAATTTATTTGCTATAGGAAATTTAGTATTGGCAATTTAAAAAAAAATTACGAAGAGTAAATCCCCTTTTGTTAGAAAAAAAATATATATACCAAATTCTTGTGTAAATATTTATCGATTCTGCTTCATAAAAAGCTCAATAGATATCAATTTAAAATTCACACAAGTCTTAAACAACATTGAAAATTGTGAAAGTGCGTGAGTTTGTTCGAGGCATAGCACTGTGGGGAATATTGCAACAAGTTTTTCATAACAAAGGAATCATTTTGTGAACTTTTAAGATATAGGGTAGTTAATAACACTAGTTTACAAAAATGTTGTCGAAGGGCTGTGGATAAGATTTTCTGGTGCAATTTGATGTCCTAACCCCGGAAAAACTTTTTGTTGTAAAATTTTTTTTAATTAAAATTCTCATGGTTTATACCTAAAGTATTTGGACTTTGCCAATGAACGATGTTCACAGAAATTAGTCCCACCAGCAAAACCCCACATGACGAATATTAAGTTTATTTTGTGCAAGAATTGAACCCAAACAACAATCAGACGAAGTTCATTTCGATTTGAATGGATAGGTAAACAAAATTTCCATATTTGGCCATTGGTGGTTTGGCCACGTCAATACGTTGAGAAAACTTAACACTACTCTCCGACTATAGTTTGGAATGCATTGTGGTCCGGCGGTGCCATTGGTAATTTGTCCCAACTGATTACAATGTCCTGGCATGTTCTCTCCTATACTCATAGAGACACTCTATAGCAGGATCCTCACACCACCTCAAGATGGGCTTCCGACAGTGCTTTTGGTGTGCACCCGACGATTACACTATGCAACAAATTTTTTGTCGAAGTGCTGTGCATAACATTTTTTGGTGTAATACGGTGACCTAAACACGAAAAAAACAGTTAAAAAAATTTATGTGAAATTTTTTTAATTATTTCTCTTTATTGTTTGGCTCAAGTTCCTTGATTAAAAGACCGATCTTATTCTTTTAATATCAAAATTTTTATTCGACTAATATCGTTAGTCGTCATCTGGAAATTTAGTACAGAAAAACACAATAATTTAAGTAAAAAACACATTTCAAATACGCAAACATTTTAAGTATAATTACATTGGAAAATTGCTGAACGTAAAAGAAATTTTCCCACTTTCCTTTGCAAAGCTTATCAAGCCCACTACTGTTTTATTCGTCCGTGCTTTCTAACTATGTGTCGGTACATCTGAGAGCACCTGTCAGTGTGCGATTTGCAGGAACGTCAATAATATGCAACATCTCTACATAATGTATAACATCTGTAGTAATACACTCTTCTGTTAGTATTTCTACATTGTGAAAGTCTGGTCCATGCGCTGTTACCGCCCAGTGGCCTGCTAATGCTGTCCTTTGTTCAAGAGGTTTGTCGGTTATTTGTAAGTCTGATTTATGTGACCAAAGTCGGTCTTTAATTTTGATGTTGTCGTACCGACATATACTATTTGGCAAATATTAGAGTCGTCACCATTGCATTTTATCTGCTACACAAGATTTGATTTGTCCTCTTTTGCAACCTTAGATTTTCGTCGTGTTGCATGCTTTGTACGATATATTAACTTTTTCCTTATCATAGATGTCTGATCGTAAAAATCTTTCAGATAACCTCGGAATGAATGTCATCGACTTGTATATTCAACTGTCATTAGTTTTGTCCTGTTTATGCTTCGACTTTCTGGCACATTTTAGTAGTTCCTCCAATGTCTTCGTCGGAAAGTCGTTCGTTCTTAAAATGCGTCTAATTTCATCTATATTGAAATATATAGAATTGTTTGTCGCTTATTGTGGGAACTGCTTTTATGAAGTTTGACGCTGTGTTTATAAATGTTCGTCTAGGGTGTTTTGAATAGAAATTAATCAGTCTTCCTGAGGCTGTACTTTTTTGATACCAATTCAATTTTAGTTTATATCCATCCTTTATTACTAATGCGTCCAAATATGCGAGTTTTTTATCCTGTTCTTCTTCATCCTGTGAATTTAATTTGTGAGTTATAAGAATTCAATATGTAGAGTGTGTTTTCCAAGTCCATCTTTTTGATTATTGCGAGTAAATCGTCTACATACTTCGTCAGAAATTTCGGCTTGTTGTTCATTTTATTAATCGATACGTTTAATAATTCTCCATGGTTATATCAGCGATGACCGGGGATGCAGGAGACCCCACTGGCATGCCCTTCTGTTGTTTGTAAATCGTTTTTCTTACTTGAAGTATCGCGTGCCCTTTATGCAGAAAGTTAGTATTTTTATGAATTGTTCTCTTGTCATTTTGGTGAATTTTTCCAATATATCCCATTTATCCTCGATCGTCCTAATAGCTAACATGATTGTTATACTGGGAAACAAAGAGACAACAGTAAACGATACTAGTATTTCATCGTCTTCTATAATTATGTTGTCCAGTCTGGATTTGAAGTCGATAGCATCTTTGATATTGTATATCGAATTTGTAGTCAAGATTCTTTGGAGTATCTACGATATATCTTGCAAATCCGTATCCTGGGGAATTTATTGATGATCAGATGGGTCTTAATGGTACGCCGTCTTTGTGGATCTTCGGAAGTCCATAAATTCTTGGTGGTAGTGCTGTTTTGGTTGTCAGTTTCTTCTTTTCAACTAAACTGATTATATTTATGTTGAATAGAGAGTCCACTGTTGTGTTATTTTTAGTTTGAAGGCTATAAGTTGGGTGCTTTTTTATTCGTGCATATGTAGACCTATCCTTTAATAATTGGTTTATCTTCTTTTGTAATCTTTTTACGTTATTCCAACAGTTTTTCCCACCTTTATCCGCACTAAGTATCATTATATCATCGTTCTCCTTTAAGGAATTTCGTACTTGGCCCACTTTGTTAAGTATATGTTTATCTCTCTTTATCTTTTTTTAACAAATTTTTCTTTAAAATTCCTATTTTTCTTGGAAGGTGCTTTTAGTATTTATTTGGAACATATTTTTTGAAGTATATGCTCGATAAGCTCTAAATTAAAGTTAATTATGACTACAAATTCTAATAATGAAAATTTCACGTGGAAGCAGATGTTTAGCTACTGTCGTTAAAACTATTAGAAAAAATTTGATTTAAAAAAAAAAACTCTTTTGTTGGCACGAAAAAAAAACATAAAAAATTGAAGAAATCGCAAAAAAATGTTGTTCCATTTTTGAAAGCTAACATCCTAACGAAAAAAATAATGCCTATTTGAAAAAATCTATTGATAAATGTAAAAATTATAGCATATTTGGTAGAATAAGAGAATGTCAACATAATCCTCACTACAGGCAAAGAAAAAATTCGTTACTCCCAAACGAGTGTGTTTGTCGCACACGATATGTGTTTATCCCAAAACAAAAAGAAACGTTTATAGTTAGTGTACTTATCCTTAATGATTTATATTTATTACAAGCTCTTTGAAATGTTTGGTGCAAACGGTTATTGTGTTTGTCAGAAGCAATGCCTGTTTATCCCAAACCCAGCGAAACGTTTGTTGCAAACGGTTATTACGTTTGTCACAAGCAATGCCAGTTTATCAACAAATGAAAAAAACGTAATTACCTGCCATTATTCCGTGCATTACCAAATAATGACATCTCGTTATTCGCTGCATTACTTTCGGCTTATTAATAATGACTTACCAATAACAACAGAAATAAGTGATTTTTTGCTACATATATTATTATTGTACAAGATTTATTTATTTTTCAACATGTTTTCAAATAATACGTGAAGATTTGAATGAAAATACCATAAATAGTTACGTATATCGTATAATGTTAGACCGTTGAAGAATTGTTCACATGGGGGGTTCAGAAATTCGAATCTGGCATGATGAAATTATTTGTTTCAAGAAAAATGCGCGACAATATGCAAAAAAACACTTTAAATGGCCATTTCTTCATATCTACTACTTATTTTATGACTTATTGAAGTACTTAAAATCGTGAATATATAAGCACATATTTATGTGGTATGCCTACGCTACCAATAAGTACTTATTATGCTACTTTATTGTATGCTTTTGGGAAGTACTTTCCTCCAATGACATCCCCATGTTAAAATAATGAGAAAAGTGGCTAAATAATAAGTACTTACCATTATCGAACTTTACTTACTCGTCGGATTATTTGGTAATGAGAAATTTTGTTGGGTAGCAAAAGAATAAATTGATGTGATCAAAAATGTCACAATTTTTAGTCGTCGGGGAGCTCCCCGACAAAGACTTCTGCTATTAATTGGCTGATATCTTCTAATTGAGTTGTAGACAAACTGGAAATAAAAAAGGATGTATGTTACAACATATTAAAAATTTAGAAGGTCATTGTATGCATCAAAGCGAGGTGTAAATTACGGTGTATCAATCTTTTAGTCAAAAGTAAACTTCCTAGGTCAATATAAAAAATTCTGATCTACATGCTGACCATTCAAAAGTTTCCACGTCTGTGAATAGAATACCAAACTACATCAGAAAAAAACAATGAAAAACTTCGAGGGAAACATCGTAAAGCATAGCGTCTTAAAAAACAGAGTTTACGTCTTTAATGTTGAAGATTTCAGCTGTTTCCAAAAGTATCCAGTATTGTATTGTGCCGGATTGAGATAGTGATGGGTTTGACAACAAATTTATTTCATTAATAGTTTTAATGAAATAAATTTGTTTGTAGTTTTAATTTGCTTGTGCAAAACTATAGGCCCAGCATCATACGACTCTACGCATGCTGAGTACGATTGCCAATATTGTGAAATGGTGCAACAGTTTGGAAGGAGGTATGCGGAGAAAAATGTCCACCACCGTCTGCAGAACTGTTAGTAAAACAACGCGGACAAACAACGTTTCCTTTTTGTGTTGTGGACACACACACATGTTCACGTGTTATTCCAACATTTAAAAAATAAAAAATTATAAAACCTTACAAAATGAGAACAAGTTAAGCTCTTTGTTCTCTCAAGACTCTTTAAAATAGTTAATCATCTTTAAATGTGTACAATATGTTTCCGTAACCGTCTTTCGTTTACGATAAACGTAAATTATGAAAATTTTGGAATGCAAGAAAGTTTGTTGACAGCAAGAGAAAGTACGTTTACGATAAATATTATCATTCACTAGAAATATGTATTTCAACCGTTACGGGAAAAGTAGAGCGTTTGAGTCAATGAACTATGTTAGCGGCAAACGACCTTCAAACGTATTTTTTCTTTGCGTGTGGTAGCGCCTGTGAAAGAGCAATAGGAAAACGCAGTGGCCTGAACCCAAGTATAGATTATTGTTTGTATACTGCAGAGAATGCCGTATGGCATTGTCGGCATCTTCAAAATCGCCCACTGTCCCGTAGAAATATGACGTGAGACGTGATCGAAATACTTGAGACATTCTTGTTTGGCCATAAAATTGCCAATACTTAAAAAGCCATTTTCTCTGTAAATGGATTTGTTTATGCCAAACGATGACGACCATCGTTCGACTGGCTACCAATGGTCATTTGCTGACCACCACCACCCAAACCAAACAAATGACCAAATGTATATACATATGCGACTAACGTCGTCATTGTTTACAGGTCAATTACAGCTCCCTTTTTGGACTATCGATTGTTGACCAGACCAGACCAGACCAGACGAGGAGAAAAACCACACGTATTCCGCATCATATCGACAACATTGTTGGAGATGGATTAACACTCTGTGTCCGGGCCGAATGAATGAGTTGGTATTACGGTTACAATGGTCCCTCACAACACACCATTTCCGATTAATGCCTTAAATGCTGCAGCAAGTCCTTAAACAATTGACTACATACTTAATTGTTCATTTCTCCCGAAGTGGCTTCTGCTCCTGATTGCGACGATACTAATGTGGACATTATACGTTATGTGAAATTATTTGCGGTACGTGGAAATGCTTAATTTAATTTTAAGTCCGATTGTGCTTGTAATTTTGCTGGACTTATTGATTGGCACGTTTTATGGGAAAGCAGAGACTTTAAATTCCTGGAAACCAATGATGGTTTTTGGGTTGGATAAATTTGCATGTGCCATACTCTTGTTAAGAATTGCAATTTGAGATTTGAGAAAGTAAGGAATCCCTTTTAAAACACTACTAGACAGTAAGGTTTAGTATGGACATTTTTTCTCAATGTACATTTTCAATGGAACGCGAGAAAAATAAGCAAAATTGCCTGGTGGTTAATTTTTAACAGGGCTTTCCAAATGGGGAGCCGCGGGAGCCCCAGAGAGAATTAACGATTCTCCAAAATTAACATTTCAAACGACAGTGAAATAAGTTAGGTCATATCTATAAGAGAATAATTTATGCCTACAGTATGAATTCTTCTGATTTTTTTCTCAAAAATGGAATTCAGACCTTTAACACTGTAAAATATAAAGAAAATTTCATTGGAGTAACCCGCCTATAGTATGACAAATGTAATATGAAATTTAATACTATATCCCAAAGATCCCAGAACGGTGGAAAATTTTTGAATATTCTTTGTCAGACTAAATGTACTGTAGAAGAAATACGGAGAAATTATTTTGGTATGAATTTCTCAAGTTATGTGGTGGGTACTAGAAGGAGCGTGACAATTCCGCCATTGCACTGTGGGGCAGTTCATGTGCCAGTCTGCATTGATATTTAAAGTTATGAGCATGCCTGGACATTGAATTAGAATATAATTAGCAAAGACACCAATCCATCCCAAGGTCTGAGTCATGGGTTTGGCGCCAAATACACCCATGGTAATAAATATACTTCCACATAAAAAAAGGACAATGTAATTGTGTATTTATTTTTTGAAAAAACTTTTTATTGGAAAATTGTTCTTAAATGATTTGTTAAGCAAAACATCTGTTGACATTTCAATTTATAAAAACTATCCGAATTTTAAAAGAAAAATGAAAAGTACTTCATTGGTAAAAACTATACTTCCAAATTATTTTAGATTAAACAATTTCGAAACAATACATTTTTATTGGAAAACACAATTTGTCTTATAATGAGTATTAGCGCCAGACACCATAATTACTACTTTAAGTCATTATGACATGCAATCAATTAAGTTTGTAAGCAGTGATGTGGGTATTCCACTCCAAGTTTTATTTATCGCTGCTCGGAGGTCTCTCAGATTGGAGAATTGCCGCCAATTGTCATAAATATGATTTGCCATATTCCCCAGGACATTTTCGATCAGATTTAGATCTATTCTTAACGCAGGCCATCGCAGTAGTGGTATATTTTTGGCGCTAAACCAGTGCGTCACAATTTTAGCTTTATGTATTCTGGCTTAATCTTGTTGAAAATTAATCGACGACTCATAAATATCGTCCAAAAAGGAGATAAGGACATCATTCAAATGCCCATGAATAGATCTTGGGAATACCAAATTTTTAGCAAATCTAGATTTCAGTAAGGAAAGTTATAGGGGTCTCCCTCCTAAAATCGCCCATTGGATATACGTATAAAGCAGTAGTTCACCGAATACTGTTGTTTTACGGTATTGTGGTGTGGTGGACGATGAACAAAGGTACAGAGAACTGCTAGTCTAAGCATAAGCGGGACATTAAGACTACAGCGACTGAGTCTCTCCTAACGTACTCCTCATATGGGTACGTGGGCATAGGGATATGCTGGGGAACTGCAAAGCTGATTAACTTGCTAAGAAAGGGACCACATTACAAAATTAAGCACCTGCTTTGCTAATGTCCCTCGGCTTTCTAGGAAGTCTGATAGATATTTCGGTATCGATATTCCATCATTATTTAAATTATCACTAGATAATTTTGTTCTTCAAACATGTTGGTTCCGATGGCAATTGTGCCCGTGGTATCACTGGGGACCTACGTTGCACAGTGGCGCCCGTAGAGCAAACGAGGTTGCAAAAATCAAAATTTTCATGTGCGCCGACGAAGTTTTGAATAAATCCTTGTTATAGGAAACTTTTCAACGATTTCAAATATGCTACTCTTAATAATATCACATTTTTAGTTTAGAAGATATAACCGTTCAAAGTTGACCGACTTTCGGTTTTCAAAAAAACACACAATTTTTAGTCAATTTGTTGCGATTTCAGGTGTAATATCACGAAAAATAGGTAACGAATCGCCTTATTTTTTGTTTGTATTTATTGATGTATTTATTAAATGTATAATGATAAAAAAAATTAACTGTTTGCTTTGTGTTTCTCCTGGTAAAACACTATTTAAAAACTATCCGTTTTTTCACAATTTTTCAACTTTGACGGAAAATAAAAAAACCTATATTTTTCTATATTTGCCATATTTTCAAAATATGTTCTTTGATTATTCCTTTACATAATCCCAAAGGTTTTATTTGCCTCTAGGCGCCCCTTTGGCTTCTAGAGGTGGAAAAGGTAAAAAAGACGTGGTTCTTGATTGGCAAAAATCAAATCATTAACCCTTCGTCATACACATGTTTCTATAGTCACATTCGTAACACATGGGTCAGGCCAGACCAACTGTGTATTCATTTTGTAAAACAATAAAAACAACTCGCGTAAACTTCTGTAACTGGCACTCATGATAGAATTATTGGGAAAATTAGCTGTACGAACAGCATGGGATGCCATCATTTCCAACATGAAAACCCTTTTTTGTCTGAATTCGTGGAAGGAACTAACAATTCTTGGAAAAACAAAATTACGCGATAAAATGGACGCAACAATTGTCATCCAGTCCACACGCATTCGTATTTTTAGAACAAAACATACCTTAGGGAGATGCTTCGTGTAGGTAGGTAGGCCAGCACTCCACCACACCATGCACAGTCCAACCCCGTTAAGTTTTTCACGGAAGCTGCTTTAGAAGAACTTGATAGCTTATACGGAAATATTGAGAGAAGCGAAATTATAAAAAATAATTTTTATCTGATATATGCAAATATTAAGGCAAAATGGGTGAAATCTAATCGAACCATTCAAAAATTCAACTCCAAATACGAGGACTGGCTTAAGCCAAAGACACCATCCTGGATATATTGGCAGTAGATAAACCCACCACATCAACCAGAGGAGCAAAAGGAAGGCCAAAAAAAAGTATTGAGGAGTGTTCAATTTTCACAAGAAAGAGGAAACTTGCCGATGCCACCAATGACTTGACCACGAAGCATTTATCGGAGGCGCTGTCTATTAAATATACAAAGGATAGTGAAAGAGTGAGGTCGCAAATTACAAAATCTGTTGCTGATGCAAGCCCACTGCGACTAAAAAGGATTAAGGAAAGCATTCCCACGCCCACAAACGCACACATTAAAAAGTATGGTTCCGAAGAAGCCTTGGCCTTGTTTATGGACTTACAACTTTCCAAAGAAAAATATGAGATACTACGGGCATCCTTGATGCGACTCGGGACTGACGTTTTACCAGGATACAAGCATATTACGCAAGCCAAAATAAATTCACAACCACTGCATACGGAGTTTACGGAAGTCTCTGTAAAAGCCAATCTGCAGGATCTCTTGGGCCATACAGCAAAAAGGTTGTTGGAGAGTCTTCCTGAAAATGAGGTGAAAATTCTTCCTGAGAAACTGACATTGATCAGCAAATGGGGCTGCGATGGATCATCCGGACAAAGCGTTTATAAGCAAAGGATATCTTCCGATGACGCTACAATATCGGACGGAAATATGTTTATGGCATCTGTTGTTCCTTTGCGGCTAAAATCTGATGTTTCCCTACACTGGAAAAATCCACGTCCGTCATCAGTGCATTATTGCCGACCAATAATGTTTCAGTTTGCAAGGGAATCGGCAGAACTCATAAGGACCACGGTGAAGGACATTGAATAACAACTAAGCAAGATTAAGCCTACAAAGCTGCAAATTGGAGAAGGAAAGTATATTGAATGCAATTACGAGTTCCACCTGACCATGGTTGACGGAAAAGTCGTAAACGAACTGACAGGAACAACCTCAACATTGTCATGCCCGATTTGCAAAAAGAGTCAGAAGAACTTTGGTAATTTAAACGATTCTACAAACGAGGAGAATTACGAATATGGAATGTCACCATTGCACGCAAGGATAAGGTGTATGGAGTTGTTGCTAAAACTGGCGTATACCCTGCCACAAGAGGAGGAAAACTTCGATGAAATTACATCAATAAAGGATGAGGAAAAGATCAGAAAGAAGCAAATACAGGATGCTTTTTTTAAACAAGTTGGACTAAAAGTAGACTGTCCCAAGCACGGATACGGTAACTCAAACGATGGAAACACTTCTAGGAGATTTTTTGAAAATGATGAGGCAGTAACTAGAATCACTGGAATTGACAATCAAATTGTGAAAAGATTGGGAACGATCTTGAATGTTTTAAACTGCAAAGAAAATGTCAATTCTACAAAATATGGAGAATATGCATCGAAAACTGCATCTCTTTTAGCAGAAATGTATCCACAGAAGAAGTTGACCCCGACCGTCCATAAAATATTGGCGCATGGCAAAGGTATAATTGAGTACCAGTCTTTGCCAATTGGAGAGCTTTCTGAAGAAGCACAGGAGTCTCTTAACAAATTTTATAAAAAATATAGATTGCAGAACACATTCAAAGCATCAAGGGTAAGGCAAAATGAGGACCTCTTCAACATGTTGGCAGCATCTTCCGATCCACTTATTTCTTCCCTGCGGCATGTGAAGTCACGAATAGAGTTAGAAAATAATTATAGTTTAGAAATGATTAATCTTTTAGATATACCTTCTCCTACGAATTGTGATGAATATTTTACAGAAAGTTAAAAAAATAAATTTAAAAAAGAAGTAATTTTTTTTATTTGTTGGATAATAATTTAAAACATAAAACCCTAAAGAAAAAAAATAAAAACAATCTAACAATGTAAAAATAATTTTTTTTTAGTTACCATAAAATTGATTTTTCTACAAATTTTAACTTTGATAACCCATAAGTAGGCCTCTACAAAGCGTAGCACCCTTTCCAAACGCTCATTTCATAGGCTGAACAGTTATCTATCATATGCTGTTTAAACTGTTCAATTATCTTATTCGGTTCAAAAGATATGATTTTTGCAACGAAAAAACTCAAATGGCGCCACTGTGCGTTGGTCTATGTGAGATGACAAAGCAAGCTGCCACCATAGCCTACACCTAAATTTCAGCGTGCTCTATATCCGAACCTGGCGACTTCATGTCCCAGAAATTTTCCGAACAATAATATGTTCCCGGCAAATATACTGCAGAAGCGACTTTTTAGGATATACAGGGTTTTCCAATAAGAGTCATATGATTTCTTTGAAAAAAAAACACACTTATTGTTAAGGAAATTCAAAAGTTTTTTATTTAATGTGAAGCACAATCGATACAATTAAGTTCTAAATAAAACGTCATTCAAATGGCCTTCACGACTTCTTCTGCAGGAACGAATTCGATGAACCCAATTTTCGAGCATTTTTTCCAATAAATCAAGTCGTTTGTCATGAATGGCCCGTTCAATATTGACTTGTAAAGCCTGAAGAGTGTCTGGTTTATTTCGAAAGACGAATGACTTCAAATAACCCCACAAGAAATAGTCTAATGGTGTTCAATCACAACTTCTTGGAGGCCATTTAATATCACAATTTCTTGAAATAATCGAATCTCCAAACTTTTCTCGCAACAATTCAAATGTTTGATTTGCTGTGTGGCACGTAGCCACAATCGGCCAAAGGCAAAAAGATAGCTCTTAACGAGAGCTAAAATATTGCTCATGGGTGTCAAGGTCGTAGGTCGAATGGAAAGAGTTCTTTTTTTGGATTTAAAAAATGGACTTAGCATCATTTTGAAATGTGAACGGAAAGTTTATTTTTGCTCTAACTCCTTAACGGTACGTCGGATCGTGAATGGCAAAAAGATAGCTCTTAACGAGACCTAAAATATTGTTCATTTGTGTCATGGTCGTAAGTCGACTGGGAAGTGTTTAGCGCACGAAAATGACCTTAACGCACGAAAAGTTGCAATTGGAGAACGATTATTTTGATAATAAAACTGAATAAGTAGTAAACTTTGTTCTTTCGGATATCTCTCCATGATGAAATTGTAAACTCTAATGAATACAATGAAAAGCAAATAACAGATCATGACATATTACAAATGGCCGAAACGTCACAAAATCATATCATCCCTATTGGAAACCCCTTTATATTGAACTGAATAAAGTTCATAGTTTTCTGAAATCTGACGGGCTTCTTTTTATTTTATTTTCTCCTCTCATAAAGGGTTTTCCAACAAGAGGTGTTATTGTGGTATTCAAAAAAAAATGCCATTTTTTGAGATAAATGATCGGATGTTTATTTCATAATAATGAAAAACAACATCAGCCAAATGGCCACCACGACCACGCTTACAGGACCATATCCTGTTCATGAAATTTTCCATAACCAAATCGCAAAGTGGCAGCCCTATGTCCTCGATAGCCTTACGAATTCTATCTTTGAGGTCTTGAATCGACGCTGGGCTGTTGTCGTAGACCTTATCTTTCACGTGGCCCCAAAGGAAGAAGTCGCAAGGTGTTAAATCACAAGATATCGGTGGCCAATTGTGATCACCTCTTCGAGAGTTAACACGGTCCGGAAACTTTTCCCGTAACAGAGCAATGGTTTCGTTGCTTGTGTGGCACGTAGCGCCGTATTGTTGGAAGTAAACGTTGTCCAGATCAATACCATCCAACTCCGGCCATAAAAAAACATTAATAATCTCTCGATAGCGCAATCCATTCACCGTAACTGTTGATCCAACCTTATTTTCGAAAAACTAAGGTCCAATGGCCCCGCCGGACCATAAACCGCACCAAACAGTCTCAACAATAACTCTTGGGTTTTCCGAGCCCCAGATGCGACTATTTTGCTTGTTGACGTAGCCACCGAGGTGGAAATGGGCCTCATCAGTCAAGATGATTTTTCGATAGAATTCCGGATTTCACCATTTCAGATTTTCACCATTTTTGTATTTTAACTTTTTTGCTTTTTTTTTAATTCCTTCCCATGTGCGTTGAAAGGTCTTCTCGCTTTCAACCTAACCTAGTTGCATACAATTATTTTTCGAAAAGAAAATCTTCAGTTTGAATTACTTTAATAAAATTTAAAGTTCTGCATTTCTAAACAAAACTACTATGAAATATTTTTCAATGTATGTATATTATCAAAGCTGCAATAAAGTTCTTATTTATTTAGTTGACCCTCCATGGGTGGATTTTATGTTTTCAAGCTGAAAATGACCACTTATAGAGACTTTCCTTCTTTGTCGTCTTGGTAAACAAATTTTATATTTCAACCTAATCCCATGCAAACAAAAACTTATTTTTCCCAAAAAACCAAGCGGCAAATATGGCAGTAGTGCCGAAACAACTTTTTAAGAACACTGTGGAAATTTTACAAAATTCTAAACCAATAAAAGAGGGAAAAGAAGAGGGAGAGTCACTTGAAAACTATAAGAAAAGCTCAAACTTAAATGTAAACAAAACGCACTCGCCTATGTGTGTTAAGTGTATAATAACCATGGCAACCAATGACCAGGACCAGGACAACTGACTCCCTACTTTCCAAGTAGGTTTTTGGGTTGCTAAGGCAACAGGAAAAGGTGGAATATAATTCATATTTTTTTCTTCTCTTCAACAACAAAGCACTAAGGTTAAGTAAGAAAGAACGAAAAAGGATATACGAACATAAAGGACAAAGTTTTGGCTAGGAGAAACTCCATAGCAAAATAAACAAATACACCACAAAAACAATTGCAAATTTGCCAGAGAGTAGCCGATGGCTTCCGGCAACGAAGTTGTTTGCAATGGACGTACAGTAGTTTTGCCCACTTTGGAAGTTGTAAGAACCAGTGAGTATTCTTATTTTCCGCAGTTCGTGTGGGGGATGGGTATTTAAACTGACTTTGGGTATTTCTCACCGTGAAAATCATTGCAGTACCCACAATGTCGGCTGGAACCAATATCGATTGGCTGCTCCACATCTATTTTGCTCGACGAGATTTTGCACGCTGCAAGAGATTAATTGAACGTGAACTGTATCGACACTTAAATCCCGAATACTTGTTCTTTGTTAAGGTAAGCATAGTGAGAACGAGGGAGAGAAAGGAAGAGACGGGGAGGGCAGTGGTGGTGGAGTGCTCTCCAGCTGGACACCTCAGTGACATCTGGACTTTTGTTTACTCTAGGGCTTAATTGAACGTGAGGAAGGCAACAACATTGAAGCTTTGCGTAACCTGCAAAAGGCTTTGGACTTGAATTCGAAAAATATCGAAATCTACAAAGAGATTGGAAAAACACTGTAAGTCACAGGATATAGCAAAAACATTAGCAAGTAATTTTCATAAATTTTCCCTTTCTCGTCCTTCAGATTTATTATGGGTCGTTATAATCAATCACTTGCAATTTTCCGAGATGCTGAAGAGCTTTCGACGCGATTGGATCATGAGATTTTCCATTTCATTGGGGAACTGTTACTGCGTTCCGCCGCTTCGCGCAATCACCTGGATGTGGCCAACAAAGAGGAACAGGAAGCAAAGGCATATTTCCAAAAGGCCGTACAGACCGGAAAGAAAGTTGAAAGCTTTCAACGTTTGGCGGAAATCTTGCGTAAAGAGAAGCAATACCACAAGGCCATTGAGGTGTTGGATTCATGTCTGTTGTAAGTAATAGAAACAAACACACACATAAAATGTCATTAGTTTTGAGAACACTAAAGTAGAAAGTTATTAAGATCTGCCGATTAATATTGTGGCAAGAGAAGTTGCAACCAGAACGGCACCAAAATCAAACTGCCTATCAATGTGAAGGTACAAGAACTACCGTACAACAAATTTTGAAAAATTCGGTTACACTTAATCCAAATTATACACCTTTGAAAGTATATTCGAAAACGTCCTCAGAAACATCATACAGGTGGCTCTGAACAAGTTGGCTAGATGGGCCAGAAGCAGGTTTGATCGTTAACCCAAACAAGACAGAATTAGTTCTCTTTACTGAATAAGGTCCCACATGTGGACCATATTCCTCCTCGGATAAATGGTACAGATCAAGTCTTTTCAGAAAGTGCAAAAATTTTAGGAATAATTCTAAACAGGAAACTGTTATTTAGACTTAACGTACTGAAACGTGTAAGGAAGGCCAACGTCGCCTTATACGAGGGCGGTTCGGAAACTTCTTAGCCTAGCACAAAAAGCGCGGTATAAACAGAAAAAAGTTAAGTGTTGTGGAAACTTCCATCTCTGCTATGAACACATGTTAAATTTTGTTTCTATCTGGCATCTCCTTCATATAGAAACAGGTGTTCACAAAAGACGCATCCGCGATTTTTTTACAATGGAAAAATTAGAAATGCGTGGTGTCATTAAATATTTACATAAAAAAGGTTTATCGGGACAAGAAATTCATAATGATGTGGTGAATGTGTTAGGTGAAAGTGCTCCTTCATATGCAACAGTAAAAAAATTGGGTTGCTGAATTTAAACGTGGTCGTACAAGCATTGAAGATGAACCACGTAGTGGACGTCCAAAAACAGCAACAACAACAGAAATTGTAGCCAAAGTGCATGATATGGTATTAAATGATCGACGAATAAAAGTGCGTGAAATAGCTAATATCATGGGCATCTCAAATGATCGAGTCCATTTAATTTTGCATGAAGAACTACAGATGAAAAAGCTTTCTGCAAGATGGGTGCCGCACTTGTTAACAGTCGACCAAAAACGCATAAGAATGAATATTTCTCAAGCTTGTTTGGATCATTTTAAACGAAATAAAATGGATTTTAAGCATCGTTTCATAACTGTTGATGAGACATGGATCCACCACTATACTCCAGAGACAAAAGAACAATCCAAACAATGGACTGAAGCTGGAGGAAGTGCCTCAAAGAAGGCAAAAACAATTCAATCGGCTGGTAAGGTTATGGCAACGGTTTTTTGGGACTTCAAAGGTATTTTATTGATTGACTATCTGCAAAAGGGTAAAACAATAAATTCAGAGTACTATTGCAACCTTTTGGATCAATTAAATGTACAAAATCGAGAAAAACGTCCTGGCTTACAACAGAAAAAAAAATTTTTTCATCAAGACAACGCACCAGCGCACAAGAGTGTTTTAACAATGGCTAAAATCAACGAATTAAAGTACGAGTTGCTTGACCACCCACCTTATTCTCCTGATTTAGCCCCCAGTGACTTTTACCTGTTCCCAAATCTAAAAAAAATTCCTTGCTGGAAAGCGTTTTACCTCAAATGAAGATACAATTACAGTTGTAAACCACTATTTTGAAGACCTTGAGGAAAACTATTTTAATCAAGGGATAGAATTGCTAGATAAGCGTTGGACTAAGTGTATTGAAGTTTCAGGAGATTATATTGAAAAATAAAAATATTTCTATTCTCTTTCATTGATAGGCTAAGAAGTTTCCGAACCGCCCTCGTATTCCTGCAGGAAGGCTGTAGGGTCGCGGTGGGGCCTCTCTCCTAAAATCGTCCATTGGATATATATATATATATATAGCAGTAATTCGTCCAATACGTTCAATGGTATGGTGGACGGCAACTGACAAACTAACCATCACCAACCTATTATCAAAGGTTCTGAAAACTGCCTGTCTGCGCATAAGCTTAGCCTTAAGGACTACAGCTGCCGATTAATATTGTGGCGAGAGAATTTGTAACTAGAGCGACACTAATATTAAACTGCCTGTCAATGTGGAGGTACAAGACCTATGGTCACATGAGAATATGAAAGTGTAGTGCTATGGTAACCGACCGAATGGACTATATACCAACGGTGTACACTTTCGAGAGGAACTACATCACTATGATACCAGCCAGAGATAAATGGGTTGGCATAATACCAGCTAATAGAAACCATCCCCACTCCTATATGGATGATTTGAAGCTCGATAAAAAAGTTGGCTTCGGAGTACATTGTAAAGAACTTAGTCTGGATATAGCTCACAGACTACCAGATACCGTTAGTGTCTATCAAGCCGAAATTGGCTGAAAGTGGCTGAGTCGCAACATAGTAACCAACAATTCTCTGGAAGCCACATCCCTAAATTAACAAACAGTCCTCGACTGCCGCAGATCTCTTAACGAGATGGGTGAGCAGTTTTATATACACCTCATATGGGTGCCTGGGAATAGGGATATCCCAGGGACGACATTACAAATTCTCGAAGAATTTGCATATATTGGTGCGACATATGCAAGCTTTGGCTTAGTCAAGAGGCAATTAGGCAGTCCAATGAAAGATGGACAGAAATCGGCACCTATAGGGTAGCCAGGAAAATCTGGCCAAGGTATGACCTGACAAGGTCAAACTATCTCTTCGCACTAGAGAGGAAAATATTGTCTACGTTAGTATCAATTCTGACGGGACACTGCCTGATCACTGAACACGCACCCTATAAAATCTTTCATCGTCGCTACCATCATCGCCGTTGTGGGAATAATACACAATACAATGCTGAATAAAAAAAATCACCGTTTACGGGGATTAGTAGTGCACAGATCGGAGACGATTTTTCATGCACGTTAAGGGTTTAAAATGTCCTCATATGGGGTTGATTTTCCTACGTTTTCTTCCTCAGTGTAGTTTATGATGGGAATAACTTATTCGTCAGGTTGCCTATTTATATATCTTTGTAAACAGATCGTTTTCAAGCATGTTAAGGGTTCAAATTGTCCTCATACGGGGCTGATTATGCAACGTTGGTTTGATACAAAGATTTTTTTTTGGACAAATGACGAACCCCATTGACCAATGCCTAACATTAGTTTATGTTTTGATATATCCCTCCAAACCAAAGTTACTTCTTCTAATTTGACTCCATGAAGCACATTTGCTAGCCAATCCAACAGAGAATATATATTTTATTTTTCTTAAATGATGCCATATAGAAATGGTTTAAATCGCTATTTTTTTGGTATAGCTTCTCGAAAATGACCATTTCGATACCTTGACATTCAGATTTTTTCAAGTGAACCGATTGAGTGTAAACAGTTCTTAAATGAAGCAACTCTGTTATATTCACCCACCAATTTAACTTGTTCGTTTCGCCCAATATTAGCCTTTTCTTATTTATCATAGTATTGCTATTGTTTACACAATACCAAATGTTACTACATATTTCATCTCAACTCATATTTATTCAATTTGTTCTCATGAAAAACGTTCTCTTCATTTCAGATTGTCACCTGAAAATACAGATGTTTTAACGGAAATCGGTGTTTTATATTTGAAACTGAATGAAACCCAAAAGGCGTTTGATCGTCTCCTAGAAGTCATACAATTCGATAGAAATTGCTTGAGAGGACTGATGGCATTCGGGGCCATTTTGCAGGTTAGAGTAAAATGCGCATTCAAACCGCGTAGTTTAAGTTTCAGATGTTCTGGGCAACGCAAATACCCTACTCCTCTTTCCAAGAAACTATTTTGTTTTATGTTTTGGTGGTGGGGATTTTTGCGGGCTAACATTTTTAATTTTTCACACATTTCTTGGTATTTTCAGTCCCGCAATGACATTGATACTGCACTTGGGAAATACAAGGAAATTGCCGCAATTCAGCCGGACATTGCCGAGTTATGGAATAATATTGGCTTGTGTTTTTTCAAGAAACAAAAACTTATTGTGGTAGGTTGAGTGGATTTTCAGAATTTGTGGGTGGCATAGCCAACTACGCACGGCTTACAAATGTAACCTACACAAACAGCTCATTTAGGGCAAGAGCGTTGCATTTCAGAATTTAAATTCCATTCTTATTTTTACCTAGAATTTTCAAATAAACTTTTGTTGAAATTTTCCCCCATTTTGAAATGTGACAGTCTTGCTGGAAATAAGCGTTACTATCTATATACATGAGTTGCAGGAATTCAATTCACTCATGTTTCCTGATTTCAGGGAATTTCATCGCTTCGCAAGGCCATTTGGTTATCGCCGCTGAACTACAATGCTTTGTACAATTTAAGTTTGATTTATATTACGGGTAAGTCGCACCAACTACGAGTATCATACTTTTTTGTTAAAAATATTTTAGGGAATATGAAATTTAGCAGAATGCAGGTTTTTAGCAACACATTCTGTGAAATTCCAGATAAATTCAATTATTTTTACACTAGCGGACCCGGCGATCTTCGCCTCGCCCCAATTTAACGCCTTCAGATAAACTCCAGAGTGATAATAAATCACAGATAGTTAAAATTTTAATGCGATTTGTTTAAAAGGAATCGAAATCAGTAGAGAGCGATGTGATAAACAACGAAGACAGAAGACAGGCAACGTACAGATGACCGTGCGAAAAACAGGGAAATTCGAGATTAATTCCACAGACTTCCTACGATTTGTCTTGAGATTTATTGATTGTCATCGTAAAAGCCAATCGTACAGGGAACTGAATCCGCTTGAATTGGAATGAAAGATCAGTTGGAATAATCGGAATTCGTGGGATAAGGACTTCCTCTCCTTTGAATTTTCCCTTGATGATCGTCGCCTGAATCACATTGTCCATCAGTTTCATAATGGACAACCGCGAACTATGCACAATTTCGGATGATTCAGATTCCGCAACATGATTATGATCGATTCCACCTTCAGCTGTAAATTATGCGGCGGAGCTCCTGGCACATCAAGCGAGTTCGATTTTACTTTGAATAATAAAATTCATGCTATCGACGTCCTTATTCTTCGCTGCTAATATTGCCCGTTCACTAATCTAATCGAGATTTGGAAACTCTTTGGTGATGAGTTCCTCGTTCGACGATGTGAACTCGCAAAAATTTGCCGGGAACAATATCAATGCAGTGGAAACATCAACAGTAATTTGGCCATTGCCAAGCGCCAACAGTTGTTTCGAGAATTCAAGAGCCGATGAGTCGTTCTGCAACGCGACTCTCATGTTCGTGGTCAATTTCAACTTCTTGACATGCCGCCACAAAGACCACGATTTCAGGCATGCATTAATTTCATCGGCAGTAGATTTCGGGATGACGGGAAGCGTTTGACGAAAATCTCCGGAGAGCAATATCAGACTCACCAAATTGTCTCAAATCACGTCGTAAATCCTTCATCGTTCGGTCAATTGCCTCCAGAGCTCGTTTATGCGCCATCGTGCATTCATCCGAAATTATGATTTTGCAGTGCCCGCAATCCAATAAGATAACCTTACCTCTTATACTCAAACTTATTATCTGAAAAAATGTTCGAATTGATAAATATCGCGTTGAATTTTAATTGATCGTAATGCTTGTACCGTTTGCCGATGTGATACGCGAAATCAGTGTAACAATACGCAAAACTCGAATGAATTGCAGCAAGAAAAATAGCACATACTCGTACATATGTTTAATAGAAAACTTTTTTGTTTAATAGAAAATTAATAAAAAAAATTGGATTCAAAAAGAGAGTAGTAGATAGGAACAGTAGGAATCTCGCAAGAAATAGCAATTTTCGATTTTCCCAATTTTCCGACTTTTCCGGAGGGTTTTCCCAAAATTTTCTTTCGTAACAACCTTCTCCAGGCAAATACGAAGAACTGAAAAAAAAAATCATCCAAATCGCTCCAGCCGTTCTGACGTGATGCCATTACACAGATGGACCGTTTCATTTATATATATATATAGATAGATAGATACATAGATAGATAACGGGAAATAATTTTGATATTTTTGTTCTATGTCTCAAATTATCTATCGCCCTATATTTTTCACTCAGTATTTTACGTTCTTTCGATCACAATATGTAAATTAGTGGCCTTCCATACCGACCCTTTTTGTGGTCCATGTAATACAAATACGAAAAAATATTAAAATAAAAGTGGATATGGACCAAAATGCCAAGTAAAAAAATTGTTATAACTTGCTTATTTTTGGATGTAATGGCATAGAAATGCAGGAGAATCATACAAACACTGTTGGGAACCCTATCAAATAAAAAAGTGTGTAACTCTTCAGTCCCGTTTTTACTCAAACAATAAATTGAGTTTTTCTCCGATCATACAAAATGGCGTATTGAACAAAATAGCATTGAGCCGACGATGTAATACAATTCTTTAATTTGAAAGGCCTCAGTCCAACCAATATTAAAACCGAACTGATTCTACTTTGGCGAAGTCTGCTCCTCCAAAAAATCCACAAAATGGTATTGGTTGACCGCCGATTGAAGGTTCGTAAGCTAGCTGAAGTCGTAGCCATTTGAAAAAGTCCTATACATCGCATATTGAAGGAAAATTTGATGGTTAGAAAGCTGTGCGCTTGATGGGTGCCGCGTTTGCTCACAATAAAGACAAAGCACCAGTTAACACATACGCTATTGTTATGGCCGAAAGCAATGAATTAAACATCGAATTGCCCTAGCACGCATCTTATTCGATAGATTTAGCTCCTTCGGATTATTTTTTATTTTCAAACTTGAAAAAATGTCTCGTCGGAAAAAGATTTGCCAGCAATGAAGAGGTCGAGGTTGCGGTTGGTGGCTATTTTTGGGAGCTAGACAGTTCTTACTATAAACTATATACAAGATCATGTTGAGAAATAAAGAAAAAATTTCCCAACATTTCTTTTTTAAGTTCAATCTACAAAAAAACTTTTTTTAGATGGACACAAACTTTTTGTTGCATAGTGCTAGTAAAAAAATATATTTTGACTTTCTTTTGCTGGATCTTAGAAAGACATTCATTCCATAGAAGATCTTAGAATAATTTCATTTTCATAGAAACTCGAAAGGTCGTATTTTAAGAGAAAATCTATAGCCATCCCAACCCTACCCCTAGAATACTCTTGAAAGGAGACCTATCCATGAAAGACTTTTAAAAATACGTCTTTTAATAATATAATAACCTTTGAAGTTAAGGTATCTCCTTGCCATAGCAGATATTCAAAAGATATTCATTTCATTGCATACATTCGAAAGGTTCTCTTTCAATAAAATATATTAGAAGTTTCTTCTTCCTATAGAATACCTTTGCTAAGGCTTCATCCCATAGAACTCGTTAAAAACGTTAGCGGTCGACAAAAACTAAGTTTTTTCTTGGGTTTCTGTTTAATGCATATATTCTGATGCTAGACATAAAAACCTCCAATATATTCATTCTTTGAATATTATTAAAATTTTCCCAAAAAAATTGGATTTTTTTGCAATGTTTTGTAAGATATCGACGAAACCCCTGACCGAATGGAAAAAGGTTTTGTAAGAAGGAGTTGAAGGCTACTTTATTTTGAATTCTTTAAAAATTTCCAGAACGAATTCGGCTTTTATTTAAACAATATTAAAATTTTCTCAGTGCTGGCCAGGAACAAAGTTGTTATTCTACTCTATCAATTATCTCCGCAGCTTCTACAAAATTTATCTAATCATATTTAACGAAGTCAATCATATCGCTCATAATGAATTACTATGAATTTCCCCTGTATCCTTTAATTTATTGTCACTTTCGTCTACATGGCAACTCTTTATCCGTTCCCTGCCATGAAGGCAAAAAGCTTTGACTCAAATGGATAAAGAGCTGCCATCTTCTCTGTTCACTCCAATGTAATTTGGCTGTATTGCCAGAAATCCAGGGTTTTTCTCTATCTTCGCTCTGCACCGACTTCACTTTTGCGGCATCATCTGTAGCGGCAAGCAGCAGCGACTCTTATTAAATAAATCTGTATCACACTGAATCTAACCTGTGCCTTTTTATTCCATGTTTCTTGCTACTTTACAAATTTCTGGGAGTTCAACTGATTAACTATTTCTAATACAGTCCACTCCGCAGCTCGAAGGAACTTCTAGATTTGTTCACCTACATTTCAATATCTATAAGCTGATCCATGATTGGGCTGATTCCTGAGGAAGCCAACAATATTTGGCACATTTCAGAAGTTATGTCAACCCATTCTGCCAAATAGTTATTTTGGTATAGATCATTTAAATAAAACTTAGGTGAAATGTCAAATTTTGAGTTGTGACGTTCTTTGCCTAAATGAGCGATATGTATCTTACACTGATAGAAAAAGCTTCGTCATGACGACGAATTTTTACATCATCACGATTTTTTTTCGTCAAAAGTCAGCTAACGTACGGAATAATCCTCTTGATGAATTTGTTCGTCACCATGACGAATCTATGTTTCTAAAAACTTTCGTCCTCAGGATGATCACATTTCATCCATACGATGAATCAAGTTCATTACCACGACGAATGCCATTCATCACCACGATGTACACCATTCATTCCTACGATGTATCGAGTTCATTACCACGACGGATCCCATTAATCACCACGACGAATCCCATTCATCATCACGATGAATACCATTCGTCACCACGACGAATCCTATTCATCACCCCGACGAATCCCATTCATCACTACGACGAACTCCACCACGACGAATTAATGACTATTTAAATTTTAAAAATTTCAATAAATATTCTTCTGGTTTTAGACCATTAAAAACGGTATGGAAAATAAAATTACTTGACTGCTTTGCCAGGTTCAGTTATGATTATTCGGTTCGAAACGCAGTTCTTATCAGGAAAGGCTTAAAGCAAACAAACGAGAAGTATTCATTACTTCTGATATTTCAAATCAAAAATAATCTCATCAAGTAATGTATTTGCCAACAGAAGAATCCCATTCATCACCACGACGAACTCCATTCATCACCATTATAAGATTTTTTAAATTAAACTTTTTCAACAAATTATTTGACTAAGGTAATCAGAATGCATATAGAACAGCACAATTAAGCATAAACTATAAATTGATTGCTTCGTTTTATCATATTTTCAGCAAAATGGTCAAATAAATCTTTTCGTCGTGGGAATGAAACCTTATCGTTCCCACGACGAATTTCGAAATCACCAAAAACATGGGTTGATGATCGTGTTCGTTCTATTGACGTACAAACACATCGCATGTACGAATCTTTTCGTCACCAGTACGAAGATATATTGACGAAACTGATTCGTCATATTGACGAACGGTTTTTCTATCAGTGTACGTAAATTGAAGCTAAGGTTTTCTGCATGATGGTGCTACATCCTGTCAACATTTCATAGTTGAAAAATATAAAATATTGCCGCGTTTATTAGGAAATTGTGTCAGAGATGTTCATACCGCGGACTCTTGCTTGGACCCTATTCCATACATATTTGATTGTTTCGAGAGATTATTTTTGAACAACTCATCTCTTGTCGTATAATTATTGAGTCACTGAGCGATGAAATTGATAAAAAAATATATTATTAATGATGAGTATGTACATGTATAATTATATAACATCCGTGACATTTTACAACTTTTAATGTAAATATAAAATCATATACGAGGCTATAATTTATTAGAGTATTCTGAAAAATGGCAGATGTTCTACAATTTATAACAATAATCACTGCCATTTATCTGGCGAGGAACTCTAGATATGTCCTAACAAAAAGAAATTTTAAATTTCTCGTGGCGATTAAGACGATATAGAGAATATTTAACAGGATTTCACCGGTGATATCGAAATCGAAATATATGTAGATTTATTTTAGTGCAACTGGAAGTCGCAGCTACTTACGAAGACCTTTTCAGGTGTTCAAGTTTAATCTATCCTATTTTCTCAACATTTACTACAAGATATTTATGGATCCTCTAAGGAATTGTAGTGAAAATATTCTATCTTTTAATAACAACAATTACCAAATGTAATAGCTATTCTGTTCTTCGGAACATATGTAGTACTTTTTTTATTGGTGACCATCAAAAGGTCGCATTTCCATAGTTTTCGAAATACCTTCGAAGTATTTTCTTTTCGCAGAATAGCTTCAGAAATTCTTATTTCCGCAGAAGAGCCTTGAAAGGTTTTTTTCCATAGAAGAACTTCAAAAGGTTCTCCCTAGAGAGATTTGGAAGGTCTTTTATGTATAAAAGAGCTTTGGAAGGTATTCTATGTATGTATAAAAGATCTTCGGAATGTATTTAATTTATAGAATAGCTTCGGAGGATATTTTATTTATACCTAGCAAAATTTCCCATTACAAAATAACCAGACTTTGTTCAACCTGCGAATTAATTTTACACATACATGTCATTGGAGGAAAGTGTTTCACTCAAGCATACCAGAAGCTGAAAAATAACCAAAATTATTCAAAAGTAGGCGTGCACCTAAGCAAGTGTGTGGTAGTGAATTATCGAAATGCTATTGCTTGTTTTGTTCACCACCATCAGTGGTGGAAAGCAGTGAGAAAGTAGAAGAGTAAAATTGGGAGTGGCCGAAAAATTTCACTTGCCGGGAGGTGGTTTTGAACTAGCGACGTCATGGTGTCTTAGTTTAACAGCATAACCACTGGCCTACCCCGCGATTCATAGGAAGATCGCTTAATAATAATTAAGCAATCATGTATATCATTATTTGTTGACTGAATGTAATGCAGAGGATAATAAATGTCATTCCTAGGTAATGCAAGTGCTAATGACATGTTGTTGCATGATTTTTCTGGGTAGAAGAGCTATGGAAGGTCCTCTATATAAAGAATAGATTAAAAAGATCTTCTATACATAAAAGAGCTTACAAAGGCCTTAGAATAGATTAGCGAGAAGGTTTTCTGTACATACAAGAGCTTCAGAAGGTCTTCTATATATAGCAGAGCTTCAGAAGGTCTTCTATATATAGCAGAGCTTCGTAAGGTCTTTTGTACGTAGAAGGGCTTCGAAGGTCTTCTATAAATATAAGAGCTTCGGAGAGTCCTAATTTCATAGAAAACCTTCGAAAGGTTTCGTTTCATATAAGACCTACGAAAGAGTTTCTCTTCATATAAATCCTTCAGAATTTCATCTTTTAATAGAATAGCATATAGCTTCGAAATTCCTTCTATGCGAAGTACAGCTTCGAAAAGTCTGCAATATAAGAAAGATGTAGACATGTAAAGGGTAGTGTTTTTGTGGAAGAACTTGGAATGTGCTTCTTCCCATAGAATACTCTTGAAACCCCCTTTTCCACAGACGACCATATACAAGTACATTGTGTTCTTCGCATAGAAGACATTCGAAAATGCCTCTTTCCGTAGAAAGATACACTTTGAATGGAAGAATTATCTTATATACGAGTACACTGTGTTCTTCCCATAGAAAACATTCGAACATTTCCGAAGAAGACTTTTGAAATGTCCAATAATAAATCTCTCCAAAGAACTCCTTCGAGAGGTCTCATTAGAATACTTTCGATAAGTATTCTGTCCCCAGCAACCTTATTTCTATAGAAGATCTTCAAAAGATCCTCTTTCCATGAAAGACCACCGGAAAGGTATATTTTTAAATAAGAGCTTTGAATAGTTTTTAACTTCAAAAAATCGACCACCCATACAATACCCGAAAGGAGACTTTTCGACAGAAGACAGAGAGAGACAGAGAAGACCTGTCTGTATATTAGGTTAGGTTAGGTTAGGTTAGGTTAGGTTAGGTTAGGTTAGGTTAGGTTAGGTTAGGTTAGGTTAGGTTAGGTTAGGTTAGGTTAGGTTAGGTTAGGTTAGGTTAGGTTAGGTTAGGTTAGGTTAGGTTAGGTTAGGTTAGGTTAGGTTAGGTTAGGTTAGGTTAGGTTAGGTTAGGTTAGGTTAGGTTAGGTTAGGTTAGGTTCGGTTAGGTTAGGTTTGGTTCGCTAGTTGTTTTGACTCCGGACAACTTAGTTGGTTTCATGCTATCTTTACAAAGTAATTGGCAATATATAGTGACGTTAATGAGGTCCATTATGACCGAATTGTATGAGCAAGAAAACTTACGACGAAGAAATGTTAGTTAGTGATGGATCGTGAAGATCTTCTCCACCCTGCGAAGTAATACCTAAAGGTGGTCCCACAGGGCTGAATGGAGCAGTGTAGAGGTGTTTTCAGCGGGTTAAAATCCCGCACTATTTGCCAACTCCAGCAGGCAAATGTCTTTTGACGATTAAAAAAGGGTAGGTTAGGTTAGGAGTGGTAGCCTATATAACAGGCTCACATAGACTATGCACTCTATTGTGTTACTGCAGGGGCGTAAGGGAAAACAAGTAATTCCTAGCCCCTCCCGATGAACAAATTTAATTGCTTACATAGAATCCCCTTGAAAAGTCTTCTATCCATAGAAGCCTTTCGAAATGTCTTCTATCCATAAAAACTATTTGAAGGCATTCTTGATCCACAGAAAATCTTGTTGTCACATACGAATGTTTTCTTCCCACCGACAACTTTGGAATGATCTTATATCCAGATAAGATCTTCAAAAGTTCTTCACCCTGTAAAATAACTTATTTCCAAGCACATCAATATTTAGAGTACGAAAAGACGAAATAATTTATTACAGTGTTGCAGATCTTAACCAAAACATTTCCATGTATTTAATTGTATTGCATATTGTTAATATTTTTAAATAGTTAATGCACTTTCACTTTCAATTATCCGACATGACAAGTACATCAACTGCTACAAATCCCTTCGCCTGATTGGAATAACGAGACAAGACCCGATAATAGCCTGGTTTCATATACGATGGCATATTATCTTCGCTGGACGACAAGCAGTTGTTAAGTTTGATAACTCGTTTTGTTAAAGGCAATTCAAAGGTATTCGTAAAATACATCGAATTTTCGCTGCAATTTTTGAGGGTCTCCATAAACATTGGCTTGTAAATGGAATTCATGAAATGGGAAAGTTTACATTTGGCCAGTTGAAATGGAGTTCGTACGTAACTACCAGTTCCTGAGGGATTGAACAGAACTTGAATTTCCATGTACAAATCATCTGTTAGATCCTGTTTTATCTGAACTTCACCGAAAACCTTATAGACACCACGTGAAACAAAGTTGCGGCTCAGTTGAATGTTAACAATATCTGGAGTTTCATTCTTGGTTTCCACACCGACTAATTCGTAAGACCAGGTGGGCTGGAAAGAAAGAGAAAATGAATCTGCTAAAGTCCTATGTGATTCAGCAAAAATTACCTACCTTTCCATCTTTCGAAATACAAATAGTCAGCGATATTATTCGTAGAAATGTTAGTAGTTGCACAACCCGCATTATTGTCGCTTACAAATGCTCTATACATTGAGTCCATTGTGAGTCTTAGGTCTATTTATATATAGTTTCATTTTGTTTGCTATAGATTGGGAATTGTTAGACTATGGAGATTGTGTCAGTGATAATTGCACCACTGTAATTAACACATTTAGGTGTTGGCGATTGCAATCTTTGTTACATTACAACGTACAATTAATAAAGAGAACTACAACACAACATTCGCATAGATAAATTTGAACTTAACAGCAGTAAAATAAATCAGACGAATTTTTAACAAAACAAAAGCTTTTGCTGGAAGACTTTTCAGAATCAACTAATAATTTTAACTCACTGACTCTGCTTAGCTCAATCCGTGTATAAGAATGACAGTAATATATATTTTGGAGGAGAGGGGGTGCTCTATATTGAATGTACAGGGTGGCTGATATGTATTGCAACCAACTTCTGGTTGCTATCATTTCTAAACCGCCTGTCTGATAGCTGACAGATTTATTTCAGTGACAATTCATTTTATTGTTTACAAGCTTACAAAAGCAATTTGATCTATTGCATTCAGAAAAAAACTTATTCGTAATGGAATTCAAGCGTGATGGTGTGATTGCTTTATATTTGGGTGGAAAAACACAAGTGGCTATCGTTAGAGCCCTCCAGCATTTAAATGTGAATAAATCTTTTGTTTCTGGTACCATTGCTCGTTACCGTGATACTGGCAGTGTTGCATCGCGTCCAAAAAATGGACGAAAAAAAGGGTAACAACACCAGAAATGATCCGAAAAGTGAAGGCCAGATTTGATCGAAATCCACGCCGCAGTGGTAGAAATATTGCTCGTGAGCTGAACATATCGCGAGAATGGATACAACACATATTAAAAAATGAGCTTGGATTAAAGCCTTTAAAGTTCCAAAAAGTGCAAGAGCTCACTGATGCACAAAAAAAGTTAGAGTGGAAAGAGCCAAGGAGTTGTTCGTTTGCACGAAAGTGGCCAGTTACCGAATTTGGTTTTCTCCGATGAGAAGCCATTCCAAATTGAGCAGTTTGTGAACAAAAACAAAATGATCGGGTTTACTTGCCAAAGAGGTCAGCTGAAAATGTACACCTTCGATTGGCCACCAGAACTCAAGCGCCGCCGATAGTAATGGTGTGGGCCGCCGTAACGGCCGATGGTCGCTCCCCGCTCGTATTCATCGACCATGGGGTCAAAATAAATGCCGAATATTATCCGGAAAATGTCCTAAAGACAGTATTGAAGCCCTAGGCAGACAAACATTTCGGCCGCAGACCATGGACATTCCAACAGGACTCAGGAGGAGGTTCCTCGCTTCAATAACTATGCCTTGACAACTGATAATGTCAAACTGCGTTGACAATTCTGTGCCGTAAGGTTTAGAAAGTCATCATGAATCATTTAACGCCAGAACAATGCTTCCAAATTGTGGAAATTTACTTAGGAAAAATAAAACTCTTCGCGAAGTTCACATCAAAGAATTGTGTTTAGTAACGAAGCTCATTTCTGGAGCGAAGACAATCCTCAAGCCGTTAACGAATCACCGTTACATCCATTTAAATTGACTGCTTGGTGCGGATTTCTAACGCATCTGGATTTCTTTTTAAGTCATTGGTTTATGCCGACAAACCAGCAACTCTTGAAGCATTGGAAGCCACAATTGACGCCATACGGCCACATATATTTGAAAAAGTCCAAAATTGGATTGATCGAATGGACCATGTTACTTGTACTCTCTTATGTTGGACATATGATTATCCCTGAAATTATCTACCAGATTGTAATAAAAAAATTTCATTCTATCAATATTTCTGTTAGGTATTATCCTTTTAAGTTTACAAGCTCTAAAAAAACACCCTGTTTATAACCACACTGTGCTCTCAACACGTTTCATTCGTATTCATATGTATGTAAAGGATGTTAATTGTAAATAAAACAAGAGATCTTCAGAGAATTTTCTTAACATTTTTTTATTATGATAGAAGAATCTAAGACAATTATGTGTGAAACCAAATATCGGTCAAATGCTCGCCACGGCTTCGGTGGCATACCTCTAACCGATGGTCCATATTTTCAATGACTCTGAGACATAATTGAGGTCAATGTCGTTAATGTGCCAAATTATCTCATCCTTTAGCTCTTGAATTGTTCTTGGCTTATTGACGAAGACTTTTTCTTTTAATTATCCCCAAAAAAAGAAGTCCAACGGTGTCAAATCACATGATCGTGGCGGCCAATAAACATGGGCACTATGTGAGATAACATTGCCATTGAATTTCTCGCGCTAAAGAGTCATTGTTTTGTTGGCTGTGTGACAAGTGGCACCATCCTATTGGAACCACATATCGTCCAAGACAATATCCTCAATTTCTGGCCACAAAAAGACCGTTATCATCTCGCGATAGCAAACACCATTCACTGTATCAGCTTGGCCGACCTCATTTTCGAAGAAGTACGTCCCGATGACGCAGCCAGCACATAAACTGCACCAAACATTCACTCTACTTTTCAACAGTTACTCGTGAATTCTCATTGAAAGTTGCACACAATTCTCCCGATTGTGGACATATTTCGTCCATTATGCTGACCAAAAAAATCACGCGCTGGAAAAAATCGCTTCGGCGATTTTTCCCCGTGCACAATTCACACCTTCAGATCTGCATACCTTTTAATGCATACGGGCAGATTGTTAAAGTTTTTATTGCTCAAAACTTACAAACCATTCTACGGACTTACGGTTTACCTATATTTTAAGTTGTGACCATAGTATGATTCAGTCTTGACCATATGATGGTCTCAATGGTCCCGTCGTCACCATGTTATGGTCAGAATCCGCCGACATTAGGTTCCCTTAACCATAATACGGTTAAGTCGTGACCATGACGTGGTTGAATCGTCACCATATTGTGGAAGCCATTGCATAGAATCCCGTTGTAATCATATTATGGTTCGCCGATAAACTGTACCCGTAACCATAATTATGACAAATTATTTCTTTAACAAACATTGTATTATTCCGGCAATCATTGTGTTTTCAAAATGTAGTAAACATATTATGATAATTTTACGAAACAAAAATTTTATGAGCGCCCCAGTAGGCGAGTTGGTAGCGTACTCGCCTATGAGTTTGGGGGTCGTGGGTTCGATTCCCACCGGAGGCTCTGGTCTGTCGCTGCAAAATTCAGCCATATGGTCTTTGTAACCCGGCCTTTCCCTGGACCTTAAAATTAGAATATAAATTTACTTTGTACTGTAATTCTTATAAATAAATAAAAATTTTATACAAGTTTTAAAATTATAGTTTTGTGATTGTCTCCTAACTTCTGTCAGAATCTTCCAAAGTCTTTGCCGTTCGAATTATCAATTTAATTAGTTTTGTTATTTCAATTAAGTAGAAAATTCGATTGTGTTATTCTTTACATTCTTCCTAAAATAATATATGTAAGAGATATTGTAAACAACTGGATGTAATGTAATTACATCTCTGAATATATCATTTGTCATCGAGCAGTGTTGCTGTGACAACACAACACAAAACTACTACTCACTCCTCCTTCTAGCGGGAAGAAAGAAGAAGAAAACAGGACGAAAAACCACTAGCAGCAATGAACGATTGAATGAATGAATGGAGGGATGGATGACATTTCTTTGTCACTGCCGAAATATGTCCATTGGTTTGTGTGACTTGTATAACCACTCGTGTCTTGCTGAGATTTATATCGAAGTCATAAGGTCAATGATAAACTACATAACAATCAGAGTGATATCCACAGTGGCAATCCTTCAGTCGACCATTTGACACAGTGGTGTCATGTGTGCTGCCCCTCTCAAGAGAGAAAAGAAAATCTTATTAACACTGACCCGATTTTTTTTCGGTCTGTTTTTAGTATATACCATAGTCATTTAATGAGATTTTTTTTTAGAGTTTGTTTTGCTGAATCCATATAGAAGAAGGTCGAGACTAATACAATCACTTTTATAGGATTTTGAATAGCTTATAGCACATCCTTGCTCACATGAAAGAGGGAGGACATATTCATTACATACAAGTGTTGTCTTGATACTGAACAACACAGTGGCTCGGTCTATAGATTAAATTTCAATTAAAATAAGCAAGGCAGAAAGTCGGGCGGGGCCGACTATATAATACCCTACACCCCCCTATTATCGGCATTGCGATATTAATTTGGCATCATTGGTTTCATTTTAGTTAACAACCCAGTACAACTGGTTATATTTGTAACTGACTCACCCAGAAATACTTCCAGTTTCGTTTGCCAAGATTCAATTAAGCATTGCTCTCTGCATTCTATTGAAGTAGTTGCAGAACTGGCACCAAGACATTAATTCTTCATTCTATTTTTTTCTTCCGGAATATAATGTGATATATTTTTTCCGGATTTTCTAATGAAGAACTTAATTCCAAAAATCCGCAAAAGTAAGCGAGTCTAAACATAGAACAGTCAAATTATCAGCTTAATTCCAGAAATCCTAAAAAGAAAGCGAGACTATCAAAAAAAATCTTGTTCCCTTAAATGCTTAGTTGATGAGTGCGAGAACTTTGGTGGTGCAGAAAGCTAGCATGCACTGTTTTGAAGCAAGTAACCCGTGTTCAATTCCTCGTCGGATCGAAATAAAAAATAAATAAGTCTATAAAATAAAATTAAAAATAGAAAATAAAAAAAATTAAAAGGTAAGAAAACATTTTTCAGCAATTCAGAATTAGTTCCAGAAGTCTCATCCCTTTATAAAAAGAATCTGTTAGGGAAGCTAGTGGGGAATTAGTACGCACAAAGCTGCATAATTCCCTACTCGATTGCTTTTTGAGAAAATTTTTTCATCCACATTGAATCTACGAATCCTATAGCCCCCATCTATTCTCAGGATGGGGGCTGGACAGTGATCCAAGACTGATCACCAGTCCTAGATTTTCTGGAGTCTAACTGGTAGTATCTTCGGCTACGCAGTCTGACCAGAGGACTTAATCTGGTACCACGGGAGTCAGGAAAGCCGTCGGGACGCAGGTCCCAGCCTGACTATTGGTGAGGACCCTGTTGGGTGCAACGTGGTGGCTGTGGTTTAAACCAAAATCGCTGGTAGAGAATGGTCTCGGATGTGGAGTTGCAAACCAACCGGGCGCCATGACCCTAGAATGGCAGGAGTTTTAGATGGGCTCCGCTCCTAACCAAGGAGGAGGGCAAAAGTGGCCAGAAACACGGAATTGATTGGTACTCATGCACATTGTGCGTGGGGGCGTTGGTCGACGCAAGTATTCACCCTAGTGTTTAGAGCACGGTGGGGTTAAGCCTAACGGCAGGAATCCACCTAAATTAAAATACGCACTGATTGGATATGGTTGGTTTGTTAACGTGGTGGCAGAACCGTTCCTTAGCCTCAATTAGTATATTAAAATACCGTTTTGAAAACCACCATGCTATACTCTTGTGTCTTTATATCCATTCTGATAAGTTAAGATACTTGACAAGGTCTCCCAGACCTATATCCGACGCCTCGACGAGGTTATGAAAGAACGATTGACTTAAATCTTTAAGTCTGCACTGTATTAGTGCTGGGCAGGAACAGAGAAGGTGTTCGACAGTCTCCGCTTCCTCCTCGTTGTCGCAACTGCGACAATGGTCGTTGTATTGAAGTTTTGAGTGGATATAAAATACAGTTTCTACAGCGCTTACATGTCAAATCGGGAGTAACATATGTATTGGGGGCTATATCTAAATCTGAACCGATTTTCCCCAAATATGACAGTGTTCATTCATGAAATAAGAAGCCTCTCTTTGCCAAATTTCGTACTGATCGGATATAAAATACAGTTTCTACAGCGCTTGCATGGCAAATCGGGGGTAACATATACAGGGTTTTCCAATAAGAGTGATATGATTTCTTTGAAAAAAAAACACACTTATTGTTAAGGAAATTCAACAGTTTTTTATTTAATGTGAAATACAATCGATACAATAAAGTTCTAAATAAAACGTCATTAAAATGGCCTCCACGACTTCTTCACCAGGAACGAATTCGATAAATCCAATTTTCGAGCACTTTTTCCAATAATCAAGTCGTATGTCATGAATGCCACGTTCAATATTGACTTGTAAAGCTTCACAAGAAATGGTCTGATGGTGTTAAATCACAACTTCTTGGAGGCCATTCAATATCACAATTTCTTGAAATAATCGAATCTCCAAACATTTCTCACAACAATTCAATTGTTTCATTTGCTTAGTGTCACGTAGCCACAATCGGTCAATGGCAAAAAGTTAGCTGCTAACGAGAGCTAAAATATTGCTCATGGGTGTCAAGGTCGTAGGTCGACTGGAAAGTGTTTTTTTTTGGAATTTAAAAAAATTGACTTAGCATCATTTTCAAATGTGAACGGAAAGTTTATGCTCCAGCTCCTTAAGGGTACGTCCGATCGGGAATCGGTCAATGGCAAAAAGATAGCTCTTAACGAGAGCTAAAATATTGCTCATGGGTGTCAAGGTCATAGGAAGACTGGAAAGTGTTTTTTTATTTAAAAAAATGGACTTAGCGCACGAAAAGTTGCAATTGGAGAACGATTATTTTGATAATAAAACTGAATAATTTGTAAACGTTGTTCTTGCGTATATCTCTCCATGATGAAAATGTAAACACTACTGAATACAATGAAAAACGAATGACAGATCATGACATATTACAAGCTGAAAAATAATCGCTTCTGTAGTATATTGTCCCAAACATATTCGGCTTGAAACATATATATGTTTAGGGTACACTCTAAACATATTATATTGGGTATACACAAAAAGTATATATTTGGGAAAATGTTATTCTAAACAAATCATTGTTTACATCTAGTCCGTTTTTTTTGGGACTGTTATTTCCGAAACAAACATTTATTTGCACTTAAGAATTCAGAAAATACGTTAATTGCGTTAAATTTTTTACTGATTCAAAGTTATTTTTTAGAAATTTTGAATGCCCTTAAAAATAATAATTAATAATAATTGAAATCGTATAATCTTGGATCAAAATAAATTACTTGGAGGATTGACAAGAAATTATGACTTGGAATACTAACTCAGAAATATTAAATGAGTATTGTAACTGGGAGGTAAAATTCGCAACTAAGGAAAAATTTAAACTTATATTCTAAAAAGTCAGCAAAAGTTTTGAAAATCTTTTTTAAATAAAATATATTTGGATAAATTCCTAAACAATAATTTTATTTGTATTGAAACACATATTTTATTTGAAAAAGTTAGTTTGCAAATATATTTTGTTGTAATATATTAATATATGTGTTCCAAATATATTTTATTGATTTTCAAATTAAATTTATTTGCTCAGAAATATATAATATTTAAAAATTTGTGTTACAAATATATTTCCTTTCGATTCAAACATATCAAAAAAGGCGATTTTGCCCCGTGTACAAATGGCCGAAACGTCACTTCAAAATCATATCATCCTTATTGGAAAACCCATTATATGGGACTATATCTAAATCGAAACCAATTTTCACAAATTTAAATAAGGATCGTCCTCGGACAATAAATACGACCTGCACTTTGTATACAACGATACATCTACAGACGGACGGACATGTTTAAATCAACCGGACAACCAAGTCGATCGGTATAATAAACGATGGTTATCTCTTCTCCTTTTGGGTTTTACAAACATACATATTCACAAACTTACATATAACATCCTGGTCCTCAGTGTGGTGTATATATATATTTTCCCATAGTTCCTAGGAGGAACATAGGGCCGATACAAATTCATTCCATTTCATTTTATCTGTAGCTAAATATTTTATTTCACGCCAAGTATAGCCAGCTTCGTGGGCTTCAGCATCTACGAGTCGTCTCCACGTATTTGCTGGTCTTCCTCTTCTGCGACAACCCTGCGGGTTCCAGTCAAGTGCTGTACGTCTGATGACATCATGCGGCTTCCTGCATGATATACCTGGTGTAGGGTATACCTGGTGTAGGGTATAAAAATTGTTTTTTTTTTTGCTGGCACGAAAAAACCAGAAAAAATAGAACAAATTCAAAAAAAACCGTATGTTCCATTTTTTGATAGCTAGCATCCTAACGAAGAAAGCCATGCCTTGAAAATCCCAACAAAGAAAAAATTGCCTATTTGGAAAAATCTGTGGATACCTGTATAAATTACGAGGGCGGTATCCAAATGAGCCGACCCACCAAAGAAAACACAACAAATTTGGGAAGAAATGTCTTTATTACTCAACATAATAATCTCCTTTTAGCTGCAAAACATTTTCCCCCGAGTCATTATTTCAAGAAATTTGAAAAGAAAAATTATTCCCAGGGAGTCAAATCTAGCGAATAAGCAATATTCGAACTTTAATTCATTGATTTTGGTCATCGCAATAGTGAATGTGCGATCTGGAGCATTGTCTTGAATGTGAGCAAACGTGGCACCCATCTGGGGCACACCTTCCTCATCATCAAATTTTCCGTCAATATGCGATGTATAATACTTTTTGAAATGCCTATGACTTCAGCTAGCTCACTAACCTTCAACCGACGAACATAGGGGTATTTCAACGATGTATGCGGCCAAAATTATTTTTGTGCTTATTGCGATTCTACATGCAAAGTCTTGGCGGTAAGACTTGAAATGTTCATTACGCGCTTCTGATGCCTCCTCAGAAAGCTGCCCAATAGGTAGCAATGAATTTTTTATTATAACTGCACTATGCATTAATATTTTATGTATTGTAAGAGTCATAGTATACCAAGGGTATAAACTGACATACAAGCGGGCTGTTTCCAGAGCATATTTGTCGTATTTTGCGGGATCAATTATATGCCCGCTTGAAATTCCTTCAAGTATGACTTTGAATCTGTAAATTAGATCATAATTATTTTCTGTTATTTCCGAAGCTAATTTCACGTTTTCAAAAAATCTTCTGGTAGGAGTCATAGGATGCCAAGGGTATATAAGTAAACTGACATACAAGCGGGCTGTTTCCAGAGCATATTTGTCATATTTTTCGGGATCAATTATATGCCCGCTTGAAATTACTTCAAGTATGACTTTAAATCTGTATATTAGATCATAATTAATTCCTGTTATTTCCGAAGCTAATTTCATGTCTTCAAAAAATCTTCTACTTGTATTGCCATCAGTGGTGTTTCCAAAGTTAGCTTTCGGGACATCCACTAATAAACCCATTTCTTTACGAAACCTTTCTTGAATTAGTCGTTTTCGCTCTTTTTCGGAATCTGTTTTTCTTTTTCTGTCATTTGTGTCTGAAGTTTATATGAAAAATGAAGAATGCTCTCAAATAATCATATTCTGGCATGTAAAACTGGCAGGCCGAATTCAATAGCTTCGGGGTTTGCTTTTCCGTTATACTCTAATTGGTTGAATTCTTTAGAAATTGCACCACAAATGTAGCAGTGGCTTGGGGAAGTTCGTACCAGTAGTTGCATTGCAGATTTTGCCGTCTACCATTGTCATGATAAATAAATGTGTGACAAAAAAACTGTTTTCTATTTATATCAACCCTTGCTTCGACTAGAGACTTTAGGGATTTTTTTATGTGGTCAATTTCTTCTTCCTCTGTAACGTCAGTGCTGTCTTTCACAAAACGGAATCTTATTGACCGACAATATCAGGGAGATGAAGGTGTCGGATTTTCCCACAATATTTATACCCTCACTTTAGTGTGACGAGGGTATATATCATTTGCTACGGAAAAAAGTGTAACACGTCGAAGGAGTGACCTAAGACCCTAAGTATGTTCGGAGGAAATCCGTTTTGGGTCATTTTAAGTCGAATGAGCAATGTCCGTCCGTCTGTCTGTCTGTCTGTCTGCTGGCTGGTGCGCACGATAACTCTCGAAAGGAGTAACCGATTGACCTCAAATTTGGTATGTGGTAATATTTTTTTCTATCTCCGGCTAAGTTCGAAGATGGGCCATATTGGTCCACTCCTTCTAGTGCCTCCCCCACAAAGGGTTAAAATGTTGTGAAATATTGATTCTTTAATAACTGCTATACTACTTATTCGAATCTTTTGAAATTCCACACATAGTATTAGCTTATTAGTCGCTATCAACTCGAGAAAAATGGGCGAAGTCGCCACGTCCCTTTTGGTACCTCCCACACAAATGAACCATTTTCCACCAAAAGTTAACAGCTTATAACATTAATAACAGTGTATAAAAATACTTGAAATTTTGTACAGTGTAATGTTTTTATAGTGTCTATAGCCCTCTGAAAAATGGGCGTTATTGCCACGCCCCTTTTTGTACCTCCCACACAAAATGCCCAAATCATACCACAATTTAATGTCTCATAACGTTTATACCAGTGCACATAAATGCTTATAAGTCGGCACAGTGCAATGAATTTAAAGTATCTAATGTTCAGCGAAAAAAAGATGTATTTGATAAACGCCTTCTGGTACCTCCCACACAAATTGACAAAATAATTCGAGTAATATTCAATATTACATTACTCACAAAGTGAGGGTATACCTTAGTCGGTTTACCCGACTGAAACTTTCTTACTTGTTTTTCATGTTCCTTGCCACAAACTAATCGAAGAGGCACGAAGCAGCTTTGAAATATGTTCTGAATCGGCATCATTTTCTATTTTTTATTTGAATTGAGATTGTTTGCATCCATCGCATCCCCATTTACAAATAATCTTTAAATTATCTCGTTCAATGTTAACAGGACATCTGTCAGAAATGCCGATAAACGCCTAACACTAAGATCAGTCAATGGTTGCGATAAAAGTTTGTTTTAAAAAAAATCAGCTTTTCTTCCAAATTAGACAAATTTTCATTCTTCATAAGGTGAAATAAGTATTCTTACTCCGGAAGTACACACTGAAGCTGGTATAAACATGTCGAAAACTTATATACCTTATACCATGGATTGCATTCAATTTTATTACTATAAATTTGATATGTAAAATTTTATGGAAATTAATTCTGTCCAAAATAGAATTCAAACTGCAAAGTTTCAGCAAAATTTTTTAGAACCTGTGGTGTTTATGGCTTAAGTAAGCCTTTTTGGGAGCGACATCTATAGATGGACTAAAACAAAATATGAACAGATATAAAATTTTTTTTACTAGGATGAATTCTTGTCTTAATTAAATAAAAACTGCAAAGATTCAGTTCAAAATGCTTAGAAAATATGGTATTTATGGCTTAAATACGTATATTTTAGGGCGACTACAACAAAATATGAACCGATTTTTAAAATTTTTTGCTTTGATGAATTCTTGTAAAAATAGAATACAAACTGCAAAGTGTCTGCTAAAGTTCTTTAAAAATGTGGTAACTACACTCAGAAAAATGGCAATCGTTTATGTGAGTAAAATCTATATCTCAGTTTAGTTCAAGATTTTTACTCATGTTTAGTTAAATTTTCCTCAAAACTGGGAAATTTTACTTTCAATGAGTAAATTGAACTAAATTCAAAGATATAGCAATTTGGTTACATACTCGGAAATGGGATATGATTTTACTTACTTAAAATTCCATCGACCAAGTAAAATTTCCTACTATTTGGTAAATTTTGACTTTTACCGAAGAAGGATTTCCTAGCGTCGAAGAATCATTTACTACTCCTCGAAAATAAAACATTTTAGGAAATTTTAACTAGAAATATCCGAATTCCCTTAGTTCTAGTTCATGTTTTTCTGAAATTTATAATACGGTTTTCAAATAATCCTTGAATAATCGTTAAGCAAAAAATTCCCGTTTGTTTCAAGAGATTCTTTCCTTAACTGCTCAAATATCATTTCGAACAGCAGCTGCGAAGTTAAGTAATTTAAGTTCGCAGCAAATGTATAGGATTATATGTGAAATACTTAAGACATAAGATTGAGACATTGTATGAGAATTCTATTTGTTTCAGGTTTTTTGAATTTGTTTCAAATACATTGGAGCAAAATATTTATTGGAAAATTCCCGAGAATATTTTGCTGATTATATTAGTAGTAATGAACTAAAATTTAGTTTACTTCTACAAGTTGCAAGTTTAAAAATTACTCATTTATAGTTAAACGTTTCTTACATTTTAGTTTAATTTTCTTATATTCAAGTAAAATTGAACTTGATTTGAGGAATTATTTTACTTGCATTTAGTAAAAATGTAACTTAATCTTTGTAAAAAAATTACTTGATTTTAGTTAAAATTTTCTTAATTTTTAGTAAAAATTTCTTGATTTCAAGTAAAAATGTACCTGATTTTAGTGAAAATGTAACTAGATTTTTTCCAAATTTCATGTAAATTTTTACTTAAACTGAGTTAATTTTTCCTTAATATGAGTTCAATTGAACTAGATATAAAGGAATATTTACTAAATTCAAGTTAGTATTAACTAAAACTAAGTTCAAAACATTTGCTAATATTAAGGACATATGTGAACTTGATTTGGGAAAAATTGCTTTAGCGCCATATGAAGTTTAATTTTCCTGAAGTTTAGTTCATTTTAACTTATCTTTGGGTTCATTTTTTTTTTTGAGTGTATGGCTCAAAACCCGTATTATGGAGCGACCTCTATAGAGGAGCTATATCAAAACATTGACCGATATGGCCCATATGCAATACCAGACATCCTGCGACTATAAGAAATATTTATACCAATTTTTATCAACGGACTGTAGCGTGATTACAACAGACGGACGGACATGGCTAAATCGTCCTACAATTTTACGACGATTAAAATATATATATACTTTATGTGGTCTCAGATCAATATTAGGAGGTGTTACACTCGGAGTGACAAAATGAATATACCCCCCATCCTATGGTGGAGGGTATAAAAGATAATTTTAAATGACATCAATTTTTTTTTCTTCAGCAAATTCCAATGTATTAAACTACGACTTATCTGCGCTTTTCAGCAGCAAATTTTTCATAAAATATTACTGAAAGTTATAAACTTTACACGTATAAAGAAATACGGCCGGATCTAACCTGGTAATATAACAAAAACATTAATAACCAAAAATAAATGCCCAAAGAATACTTTTAAAAAGTGTTACTTCGAAACTTTGAAATAATAATTTATATTGATAAAATAATAGAAATGAAAATAAAATTAATTGTTTTCTTACCTGTTTGATGAATATCCATTACTTCCACTTTAGAAATGATCGTAAAATATAAATATTCACTTTAAAACTTCACGTTGTCACAAGAACGTCAAAAACTGATAAATATTCAAAGTAGATTTATCTATTTGCGTTTATTGTCTAATGCGCGGGTTGTAAGAGGGAAATGTAGGATGTGCTGGATATTGTTTTCCGGATGGTATTCTAGCCTATTCTTTTGATCTTTTAAATTTTTTTAACATTTTGTAAAATTGACTTTTGGCCGCGTATATTGAGCAAATGCGACAGTCATTAAATATAATTTTGCAGTTTTTTTTAACTATTTCTCAATTGGTCGACCACTACGGTGTTCGTTTTGGCAGCTCGTACTACCCTGGTTAAACCCAGTATTTTATAGTTGTAAAGGAAGGAGCAGACTGCCCCAAAGAAGAATCTAGCTCGATTTTAATATTGGTTGGACTGAGACCTTTCAAATGAAGGTATTGTATTACATATCGGTGATCAATATTTTCTGGGCCTGTTTCTGTAACTTTTTTTCGTTCGTCTACTGCGAACGATCAAAAATCATTCAATTATTCCGAGAAATCTATAAGTCACAGAAGTTTATAATTCGTTGTGTCTGTAGAAAATTATGTAAAAAGCTTGTTCCTAAAATATTTCTAACCTGCGTTTTATATAATTCAAGAAATAGCTGAGAGAATTTTGATCGTTCGCCGTAGACGAACGAAAAAAAGTTACAGAAACAGGTCCTCTATGTTTACAAATTCACTTTTGAGTGCTCACAAAAAAACTAAACAACATGGTACATTGAAACTTACAACATATGTTTTGAAAGGTTGCCACCTTTCACGAAAGCATTATTATTTTTTTGTAAACTACTGCCGCCATCTATATGTCAGGTCGGTTAATTTTGGGACCATACCTTAGTCCGTTTACTCGACTAATTTTGTTTTTAATATTTTACTTTTCTACGGCTCAGCAATTAAAATATTGTTTCTGACAACAACAAAAATTCGGTTGGAGACAATGTCGGTTGTCACGACCAAATCTGCATCTTTATATCAATACCTCCATTCCAAAACTTTCTAAGTCGCATAAGGTAGTTTTTCAAGGGAGGCGATCAAAGTTATTTATTATTAAATTTTTAAATTTCTATGGAATTCCTGGGAATAACTTTTGGATTAGGTTGACGGAAAAGCACCAAATTTTGACCGAATATAATTTGGTATATTTAGAATTTAAAAATACAATGTCCCTAGAAATACGCAAAGTAAACTTATTACACTTTGAAATGAAGTTATCGATATGTTGAGGATATACTCATCACTTGTAAGGCGTAAGCAAAGCACTGTGTCATGCAAGTCACATTGTAAGGACATGCGTTCGCAATGATTTATCCTGTTTCTTTTTTTGTACATTGTACAAGAACCATGACGACGAACCAGGGCATGATATCGAGAGTTAAGTGAGCAAAAAAATTGCAACAAAGATTGAATTATGTATGTTCGAGTATGTACAAACAAATATAACGTATGTACGTCTGTAAGTGTGTTTATGTGCACAAAATATACATACTTACTTGCATATGTATGTACGCATATGGAAGACTATAGATATGTATATTGTAGTGCTTGCTATCTTTGCTTCCCTCAAAAATACGTTGATGATATCCATGACATGGTTGGAGGAGAAAAATAGGGCAAAAAAAAGAATAACATTTATCAAAAACAATTCATTGTTTACATTTCATCTGTAATAGAGTGAGTCACTTACTACCAGGCCCCATTTCGGGATAGAACAAATTTGTGACAGAATGACGGGACAAAACGAAGGCATATAACTACACTGTGGAACAAAATTAAACGTTTTCGAAAAGAACAAGGTTCTGACAACGGATTCTGACAGAGGGGGTAAAAAGATTATATGCGTATGAAAAGTTAAATGACTTAAAATTACCCAAAACGAATTTCCACCAAACAAACATGCGGTCTTAGGTCACTCCTTCGACGTGTTACACTTTTGGCTGGTAGCATGTCGACGTAACAAGTCGAAAGAGTGGCATACGACTTTAAGTATGTTTGGTGGAGCTTCGATTTGGGTCATTTAAAGTCTATTATTTCTCAACATAATATGCTTTAGCATGATACGATTTTCAGCGATTTTTTAATAGACTCGAGATGCTGTTTATATATTGTAAGAACTACAGTCTAGATCCTGAAAATGGGCATCGAACGCAACCTCCACCTCTATATACATTGCTGACAAATCTGTTCTGCCGAGCGCTTTTGTCAAATTTGGAAACAAAAAATAATTCGAGGGAGCTAAATTTGGCGAATAAGGTGCTTGCTGAAGCAATTCGAACTTTAATTCATTGATGCATTTTCTTGACTATGAGCAAACGCGGCACCCATATTCCATATTGCGCACAGCTTTCTCATCATCAAGTTTTCCGTCAATATGCAATGTATAGCACTTTTTGAAATGCCTATGACTCAGCTAGCTCACGAACCTTCAACAGACGATCATCGCATATCATTTTGTGCATTTTTATACCCTCACTTTAGTGTGACGAGGGTATATATCATTTGCTACGGAAAACAGTGTAACACGTCGAAGGAGTGACCTAAGACCCCAAGTATGTTCGGAGGAAATCCGTTTTGGGTCATTTTAAGTCGAATGAGCAATGTCCGTCCGTCTGTCCGTCTGTCTGTCTGTCTGTCTGTCTGTGTGTCTGCTGGCTGGTGCGCACGATAACTCTCGAAAGGAGTAACCGATTGACCTCAAATTTGGTATGTGGTAATATTTTTTTCTATCTGCGGCTAAGTTCGAAGATGGGCCATATTGGCCCACTCCTTCTAGTACCTCCCCCACAAAGGGTTAAAATGTTGTGAAATATTGATTCTTTAATAACTGCTATACTACTTATTCGAATCTTTTTAAATTCCACACATAGTATTAGCTTATTAGTCGTTGTCAACTCGAGAAAAATGGGCGAAGTCGCCACGTTCCTTTTGGTACCTCCCACACAAATGCACCATTTTGCACCAAAAGTTAACTGCTTATAACATTAATAACAGTGTATAAAAATACTTGAAATTTTGTACCTCACCTCCCCGGAAAACCAACCAAACATGGTGGACTTCGGAACTGAAGCAACTCAGGAAAGAAAGTAGAATGCTATTCAACAAGGCCAAAAAAGAGAAAACACCGGAAAGCTGGGAAGAATACCAAGCATCCACCAGAACTTTCAAAAGAGAGTCCAGAAAGGCAAAAAGGAAGTCCTGGACGAATTTCTGCGAAGAACTGGAAGACATTAGTGAAGCCTCCAGGCTCCGTAAAGTCCTATCCAAAGATCCCAGCACACCAGACTTCCTCGTGGGACCTGATGGACTACTCACAGAGAACAACCAAGAGACTCTAGAACTTCTGATGGACACCCATTTTCCGGGTTGCAGCGAAGTTTCAGATGCCGTGGAAGTGTGCGAAGACCTCCCCACGGACAATATGGAGGAACTTATCAGAACTGTTATAGATGACGAGAAAATATGCTGGGCGGTGAGATCATTCAAGCCCTTCAAATCGGCGGGCCCGGATGGCATCATTCCAGCTCTCTTACAAGAATCCTTGGAACTTATTTTACCATGGCTACGCGCAATTTTTTCTGCAAGTTTGCAATGGTCATATATACCCAAGGCATGGAGAGAAGTCAAGGTGGTCTTTATCCCCAAAGCGGGAAAAATAAACCACAGTACGACAAAGGACTACAGACCAATCAGTCTATCATCGTTTCTGTTGAAAACCATGGAAAGACTAGTTGATCTTAACGTGAGGGGAAAACTGACACCAAACAACTTCAGCAAGGCACAACACGCCTACCTGAAAGGTAAATCTGTGGAAACGGCCTTACATGAAGTGGTAGGATTTGTCGAGGACTCCCTTCATTACAAAGACTACACCATGGCAGCGTTCCTCGATGTAGAGGGCGCTTTTAACAATGTTAAAATAGCATCTATACTTAACGCACTAGACGGCATAGGCTCACACCCAGGCATAACCAGGTGGACAGGTAATATGCTCAAAAGCAGAATCATTAACTCAACAATGGGCAATGGTTCGGCTAGAAGGCGAGTTACGAGAGGTACTCCGCAAGGTGGAGTGGTCTCACCAATATTATGGAACCTAGTGATAAACGAAATCCTAATGGATCTTGGCAATACCGGAATCAAGATAGAAACTTTAAAGTAACTTTTCCTAGCCATGAAGATTGGGCATCAAATAGCGTTATAGAGGACGATGAGATCTCAATTTTCACGGACGGATCGAAAATGGAGACGGGCACGGGTTCGGGAGTATTTTCCGACACCCTCAATCTCAGAATATCCACCAGACTCCCAGATGAATGCACGGTCTTCCAGGCAGAGATCTATGCCATTAACATTGCCGCGAATCAGATTTTGGAACGGGATATTTCTCCGAAAAAATTCAAGATCTACGTCGACAGCATGGCAGCTCTCAAGGCCTTGAGCTCCAGAAATATTAACTCACGCTGCACAATGGACTGCTTTCTAGCCCTAAACCATATTCAGACGCACGAAATCACGCTCTGCTGGGTGCCAGGACATAGCAACATACAGGGCAACGAATTAGCAGACGAATGTGCCAGGATAGGATCAGGTGCGCGAAACGAAACCGCGACTCTGGACGTGCAAATTCCGTTCGTGGAACTTAAAAACGAAATCGACGAACGCGGAGCAACACTAACCAGGTCGAGGTGGGACACAGTACAAAACTGCAGGACTGCACGAACCCTTTGGCCATCCATTGATGTGAACCGTACCAAAGAATTGCTGTCCTTCAGGAAGACCAAACTTACCATCCTCACAGGAGTCATCACAGGGCACTGCGTGATAGGCAATATGGCTGCACGCATGAAGCTTCCTTATGAAGACTTCTGTAGAAGTTGCTTAGATGAAGAAGAGGAGGAGTCAGTACAGCACCTGCTATGTTCATGCAAAGGACTGCAAGAGTACCGTTTGGCCTTTTTAGGGCACAGGCTCTTCGTAAACCTAGACGATCTAGCAGATGCACCGCTCAAATCCCTTCTCAAATTCATCAGTAAATCCCTCTGGTTTAGTAAAGCCACGAGGACAAACGAGAATAATTAGATCTTCTTTCTTCCCCTTCCTAAATCGCCCCTCCCTCTTCCGAAACCTTTTCTCCATCTTCCTAATCTGTCAACCTCCAATTATTTCTTCTATCCTTCCTTTCTACCAATGGGAAACACAATGGACCGAATTGTCGGCCCCGAGTGAACTCGTCAGTTGTATTCTGACGGGCGTCCCTTTCAACCTAACCTAACCTAACAGCTTATAACATTAAAACCAGTGTATAAAAATACTTGAAATTGGCACGCCCCTCTTTGTACCTCCCACACAAAATGACCAAATCATACCACAATTTAATGTCTCAGAACGTTTATACCAGTGCACATAAATGCTTATAAGTCGGCACAGTGCAATGAATTTAAAGTATCTAATGTTCAGCAAAAAAAAAGGTGTATTTGATAAACCCCTTCTGGTACCTCCCACACAAATTGACAGAATAATTCGAGTAATATTCAATATACATTACTCACAAAGTGAGGGTATACCTTAGTCGGTTTACCCGACTGAAACTTTCTTACTTGTTTAAATTCAATTTGTTGACAACTAAGGTGTTCGTCTTGGCAGCTTATGTATTGCATAGTTCTACACGAAGGAGCAACCTCCCCCAAAGTAGAATTTAGATCGGTTTTATTATTTGAAACCTTTCAAATGAAAGTATTGTATTACATATCGGTGACCAATTTTTTCCATGTTAACAAATTCACTGGGATCGTTTACTTTTGAGTGCTCAAAAGAAAACTAATCAAAGTGTGGCGTTAAAAATTAAAACATATCACTCACTCACTTCAAGAGTGACATAACTCAAAATTGAAAATTGCCAAGATGTGTAACTTTAAGTCCATATAAAAAGATAAGTAACATGAAATAAGATGTTAAAAGACGCTTGAATAATCCGAAATATTGTTGTTTACTTATAGACAAAATTTCGCTAAGACTAATTTATGGACTTTTGCAAAATTCACATTTTTGTAAGGCAAACTCAAAAATTTTAAATTTTGATTTATGTCACTCTTGAAGTGAGCGAGCGATATGTTTTAGCAGGTTTCCCACGAAAGTATTGTTTTCAAACTACTACCGCCATCTATATGTCATGCAAGTGTACTGATCTTCGCGGAGAATATTTTGAAAAACAATAAAACTATTCCCAATGATAAATGATTGTTTTTTATTTATGGACCCGAACTATTAATAGCAACCCTCGTACAGGCTCTGAAAGCAGCATGTTCATTTCTTAGGCACATTTCACAAATGATCTGACAAGCACCTATTTATAATATGAGATATTACCTTATAGTTTAGCAGAGTTATGTCTCTCCAGTTTTTACACTCTGAGAGAGTTCGCTTACCCAGAAATCAGTTATCACTGGCAGCAGTATTTCGGCGCTAAGAATTAGATCAGCCTTTAGAAGTTCTGGGGATATACATATTGTCCGGACCAGTTAATTTGTTTGAACGCAGGGAAGATATTGCCTTTGCAATGTCGAAGTCGTTGTTTTCTACGTGTCGCTGGCATTCACTGATGACTCCCGCAATACGTTCAGATGAAGCCAATAGCTCAATCCATAATAGGTTTATTGGTGCAGATAATGAAATTTTATATAAAAATCTATAACTTTTGAACGGAGCAAGATATTTCACCGCTTCTTTTTTAAATGATTCTACACAAAATTTGCAATCTGCGATTAAAACGAGTAAAAGATCGTGAAACGTTTCCCTATGGAATTATACAATGTTACACAACATTTGCATTTATTTTTGGTAATTATCATGTGCTTTCATGTGTTTGTGTGTAATGTAATTGTTAAATGTATTAAAATTAATAAAATACTATTAAATTAACGTATTACAATAATTTTATAATAAAAGATTACTTAGTTCACTTGTGATTTCATTGTCTAATCTGTTTAATACATTATGTCGAAGTGAACTTATTAAAGGGTCAGAAGACACTTGCAGCATTTTTATTAAATCACTATGTTGCTCTTTTCTGCTACAGTTCCTTGTATGTATGTCTCAGTCTAAATTCTTTATATTGCTTGTTTTTTGTTTCCTGAGCTTCTTCCGATAACTCGCCAAGAGGAAAAATGTGATATCTCATAATGTTTTCACCATGGCAAAGTACTTTATGTAAAGTTGGTGACATTTTCCTCCATTCTCCGTATAGATGTATATTTTCCAAATTTAGCGGGATCTACTTTTTCTCGACAGTTAATAGCTGATATAATTTTTTTAAAGCGAATCAGTAGCTGGTCGTCTATTTGTGTTATACTAGAAGTTAGTTCTGTGTTTTCAAAAAACCGTCGGGCCGTATTGCCGTCGTTAGAACTTCCGAAACACTGGTTCGGCATACCAATTATTAAGCCAGTACATTTTCTAAATTTTTTCTGGATTTTCTGCTTTGCTGTAGTATTAAATTTTTGTTTAATAATTTGCTTTTCCTTAAAGCTCATGCAGTTGAAATCCGAGTTATTTTGTTTATATTTTTCAAAATCTATATTATAGGCTATATTGAGGCAATGTTCCATAAAACGGATGCGAGCATGTAAAGGGGATAAGCCTAATTCATAAGATCTCTCTATGTCAGGAGCTACTTTGGTCGGTATGCTAAATTGTTTTTGGGTAGCATTACAAACAGTACACGAACTTGATGATTTGTTTCATATAACAAAGATATTATCCATAAAAGAAAACCAAGAATGCAGCTTTTATTCATAAACAACACATTTTATTATAATTGAAGTATTTGACCTGGTATAGCTTGAGCAACTTTCCCGTCCACCATTGTGAAATGCAAAACATGTCTTATTTTTATTATACCCTACACCACACTGTGGTACAGGGTATTATAAGTTTGTTTCACGGCAGATGTTTGTAACACCTGAAAATAACACAGCTAGACCCACCTTAAATTATACCGATCGACTCAGAATCACTAGCTGAGTCGATTTGTCTGTCCGTCCGTCCGTCTGTCCATGTAAAGTTGTTCGTCGACTACAGCTCGCAATTTTGCAGTTTACAGTATTTCGCGGCTGTTAAGATCGCTATTGAATTTGGTTGAAATCGGTTCAGATTTAGATATAGCTCCCATATATATCTTTCGTCCGATTTGGCCCTTTAGTCCTATAGAAGCTGTATTTTACATCCAATCACTTTGAAATTTAGAATGGTAGAGTTTCTTGATCCACGAACCAACATTGCCGAATTTGAAGAAAATCGGTTAAGATTTAGCTATAGCTCCCATATATATGTTTCGTCCGATTTGGCCCTTTAGTCCTATAGAAGCTGTATTTTACATCCGATCGTTTTGAAATTTAGAATGGTATAGTTTCTTGATTCATGAACCAACATTGCCGAATTTGAAGAAAATCGGTTAAGATTTAGCTATAGCACCCATATATATGTTTCGTCCGATTTGGCCATTTAGTCCTATAAAAGCTGTATTTTACATCCAATCGTTTTGAAATTTAGAATGGTAGAGTTTCTTGATCCATGAACCAACATTGCCGAATTTGAAGAAAATTGGTTAAGATTTAGCTATAGCTCCCATATATATGTTCCGTCCGATTTGGCCCTTTAGTTCGATAGAATCTATATTTTACACCCAATCGTTTTGAAATTTAGAATGGTAGAGTTTCTTGATCCATGAACTAACATTGCCGAATTTGAAGAAAATCGGTTAAGATTTAGCTATAGCTCCCATATATATGTTTCGTCCGATTTGGCCATTTAGTCCTATAAAAGCTGTATTTTACATCCGTTTTGAAATTTAGAATGGTAGAGTTTCTTGATCCATGAACCAACATTGCCGAATTTGAAGAAAATCGGTTAAGATTTAGCTATAGCTCCCATATATATGTTTCGTCCGATTTGGCCATTTAGTCCTATAAAAGCTGTATTTTACATCCAATCGTTTTGAAATTTAGAATGGTAGAGTTTCTTGATCCATGAACCAACATTGCCGAATTTGAAGAAAATCGGTTAAGATTTAGCTATAGCTCCCATATATATGTTCCGTCCGATTTGGCCCTTTAGTTCGATAGAATCTATATTTTACATCCAATCGTTTTGAAATTTAGAATGGTAGAGTTTCTTGATTCATGAACCAACATTGCCGAATTTGAAGAAAATCGGTTAAGATTTAGCTATAGCTCCCATATATATGTTTCGTCCGATTTGGCCATTTAGTCCTATAAAAGCTGTATTTTACATCCAATCGTTTTGAAATTTAGAATGGTAGAGTTTCTTGATCCATGAACCAACATTGCCGAATTTGAAGAAAATCGGTTAAGATTTAGCTATAGCTCCCATATATATGTTCCGTCCGATTTGGCCCTTTAGTTCGATAGAATCTATATTTTACATCCAATCGTTTTGAAATTTAGAATGGTAGAGATTCTTGATCCATGAACCAACATTGCCGAATTTGAAGAAAATCGGTTAAGATTTAGCTATAGCTCCCATATATATGTTTCGTCCGATTTGGCCCTTTAGTTCGATAGAATCTATATTTTACATCCAATCGTTTTGAAATTTAGAATGGTAGAGTTTCTTGATTCATGAACCAACATTGCCGAATTTGAAGAAAATCGGTTAAGATTTAGCTATAGCTCCCATATATATGTTTCATCCGATTTGGCTCTTTAGATCCAATCGTTTTATTAAGTATAATTTAAGTATAAAATGTCACAAAAGTAAATTTATGTAAACAATTTATACATGAATTACAAAATTTATATATCAGAGTTATTCAATATTACGAGAGTGGTGTAGGGTATTATATAGTCGGCACCGTCCGACTTTAGCCTTTCCTTACTGGTTTTTGAGCCTTCATTTGTGATGTAAAGTGTGTAACAGTTTATTTAAATCGTTTTGCTTGCGTAAATGATGCTTTAAAATGCTTATATCTCCTGATTTAGAATTTACCTTTCTACGCTTACTAGATTGCGCAGGGTCTTCATACGGCTTTCGTGGGCGCCCACGTTTATTTTCACTTGATTCGCCATTTGTTGAGCATGTAATTAATTTTATCTTGTTACTTAAATTAATCGATGCTAAATACCATCGGCGATTCTTATTTAATTGGAGAAAAACAGTAGTTGATCTTGAACTTTCCTTACATTTTTTGCAAAAGTATTTAACGAATTTATATACGGGTCTGTTCTGTAATCACGGCGATTTGAAATCACGGTGATTTTAAAATCACCGACGACTCGAAAATCACTTTTGGAGTTCGAAATCGCCCGAACACAATAGGAACAATCTTTTTTGGGAGGTTAAGAATAATAAACCGGGCGATTTCGAAATCCAACAGTGATTTTAAGTCAACGGTGATTTTAAAATCACCGTGATATCAAATCGAGTTGTTACAGAACAGACCCGACAGTTCATTTTTATTTATTTTTTTACAATTTTCTTTTAATTTAAATTGCCCGCAAATCTTTTTAAACAGTGCATTAAGGAATGACTTTTCCGTAATATTTTGTGCCTTCGCATGTATTTCAAAACTTGCACTACATAGGTCGCGTATTGATATTTCAAAATTATTCATTGTAAATGCGTTATTTTAATTAATACACAATTGATATTTTAAGTCAATATTATACGAAACACAGTTTTTTTTATTACGCATTTATTTTTGTTTGCACGGTCACTTTTCAGTTTTAACTTTTACGTACAAAGTAAATATAAACTCAAAATAATGACATATTTTCAAAATAATACGATTTTCAATCGTATCAAACAAAGCCGCGCTACCGTTTTACTTGCAGTTTCTTGCAGCAAAACTGTGCATATATTTACAAAGTGCATATAAACAAAAAAACGCTTTTTTAAATGCGATTTTGCAAAGCAAAAATCCGCCAAATTTAAAAAAAGTTTACCTACCTTCACAGAGCAAAAAAGAAAACTGTGGGGCGTATAATTTTGTCTAAGTGCCCCCCAAAAAGTAAGACAGCAACTACCCATTTTAATGTAGATTTCATTAAACACTACAAGAATGGACCTTTAAAGCTATTATTAAGGCAGTTATGTATAATAAAATAGCACTGAACACTCGCCATTTTGCGAAGTTACGAATATTTCCTTAAATATATCTAACCAGTAAGGAAAGGCTAAAGTCGGGCGGTGCCGACTATATAATACCCTACACCACTCTAGTAATATTGAATAACTCTGATATATAAATTTTGTAATTCATGTATAAATTGTTTACATAAATTTACTTTTGGGACATTTTATACTTAAATAATACCCTGTACCACAGTGTGGTGTAGGGTATAAAAACGATTGGATCTAAAGAGCCAAATCGGATGAAACATATATATGGGAGCTATAGCTAAATCTTTACCGATTTTCTTCAAATTCGGCAGTGTTGGTTCATGGATCAAGAAACTCTACCATTCTAAATTTCAAAACGATCGGATGTAAAATACAGCTTCTATATGACTAAAGGGCCAAATCGGACGAAACATATATATGGGAGCTATAGCTAAATCTTAACCGATTTTCTTCAAATTCGCAATGTTGGTTCATGGATCAAGAAACTCTACCATTCTAAATTTCAAAACGATTGGATGTAAAATACAGCTTTTATAGGACTAAATGGCCAAATCGGACGAAACATATATATGGGAGCAATAGCTAAATCTTAACGGATTTTCTTCAAATTCGGTAGTGTTGGTTCATGGATCAAGAAACTCTACCATTCTAAATTTCAAAACGATTGGATGTAATATACAGCTTTTATAGGACTAAATGGCCAAATCGGACGAAACATATATATGGGAGCTATAGCTAAATCTTAACCGATTTTCTTAAAATTCGGTAGTGTTGGTTCATGGATCAAGAAACTCTACCATTCTAAATTTCAAAATGATTGGATGTAAAATACAGCTTCTACAGGACTAAAGAGCAAAATCGGACGAAACATATATATGGGAGCTATAGCTAAATCTTAACCGATTTTCTTCAAATTCGGCAGTGTTGGTTCATGGATCAAGAAACTCTACCATTCTAAATTTCAAAACGATTGGATGTAATATACAGCTTTTATAGGACTAAATGGCCAAATCGGACGAAACATATATATGGGAGCTATAGCTAAATCTTAACCGATTTTCTTCAAATTCGGTAGTGTTGGTTCATGGATCAAGAAACTCTACCTTTCTAAATTTCAAAATGATTGGATGTAAAATACAGCTTCTACAGGACTAAAGAGCAAAATCGGACGAAACATATATATGGGAGCTATAGCTAAATCTTAACCGATTTTCTTCAAATTCGGCAGTGTTGGTTCATGGATCAAGAAACTCTACCATTCTAAATTTCAAAACGATCGGATGTAAAATACAGCTTCTATATGACTAAAGGGCCAAATCGGACGAAACATATATATGGGAGCTATAGCTAAATCTTAACCGATTTTCTTCAAATTCGGTAGTGTTGGTTCATGGGTCAAGAGACTCTACCATTCTAAATTTCAAAATGATTGGATGTAAAATACAGCTTCTACAGGACTAAAGAGCAAAATCGGACGAAACATATATATGGGAGCTATAGCTAAATCTTAACCGATTTTTTTCAAATTCGGCAATGTTCATGGATCAAGAAACTCTACCATTCTAAATTTCAAAACGATCGGATGTAAAATACAGCTTCTATAGGACTAAAGGACCAAATCGGACGAAAGATATATATGGGAGCTATATCTAAATCTGAACCGATTTCAACCAAATTCAATAGCGATCTTAACAGCCGTGAAATACTGTAAACTGCAAAATTTCAGAACGATCGGAGTGAAATTGCGACCTGTAGTCGACGAACAGACGGACGGACAGACATCGTTAAATCGACTCAGCTAGTGATTCTGAGTCGATCGGTATACTTTAAGGTGGGTCTAGCTATAGTATTTTCAGGTGTTACAAACATCTGCCATGAAACAAACTTATAATACCCTGTACCACAGTGTGGTGTAGGGTATAAAAATGCTCTTGAAACATTTTTGAATTAAGGCTGAGAAAAAACTAAAACAAGCCAAACCAGTAAGGAAAGGCAGAAAGTCGAGCGGGGCCGACTATATAATACCCTACACCTCCCTAACAATGCGATAAGGGTTATTGCGATAATAATTTGGAATAATTGGTAAATGGGTAAGAACATATATATGGGGATATATCTAATTCTGAACCGATAATCGCTAAATTAAGCAATATTCGTTCCTAAATTGAGAAACATCTTTCTGGAGAATTTTGTAATGATCGGAAGTAAAGTACAACTTCTATAGCGCTTTGTAAACAAATCAGGAGAAACATCTATATGGAGCTTATATATAAATCTGAATCGATTTTCCCTGAATACTCATTCATGTAAAATAGAAACCTCTTTCTCCCGAATTTCGCTGTGATCGGATATAAAATACAGTTTCTACAGCTATTGAATTTCAAATCGGGGGTAACATATATATGGGGGCTATATCTAAATCTGAACCGATTTTCTCCAAATTTGGCAGTATTCCTTCGTGTAATAAGAAACCTCTTTCTGCCGAATTTCGCTGTGATCGGATATAAAATACAGTTTCTACAGCTATTGAATTTCAAATCGGGGGTAACATATATATGGGGGCTATATCTAAATCTGAACCGATTTTCTCCGAATTTGGCAGTATTCCTTCTTGTAATAAGAAACCTCTTTCTGCCGAATTTCGTACTGATTGGATATAAAATACAGTTTCTACAGCGCTTACATGTCAAATCGGGTGCAACATATATATGGGAGCTATATGTAAATCTGAACCGATTTTAACCAAATTCATTGGGCCTAAAAAAAGATATGTGCAAAGTTTCGTTGAGATCGGACCATAATTGCGACCTGTACTTTGATTACAGGAATACGTCTACAGACAGACGGACATAGCTAAATCGACTCAGAAAGTGATTACAAGTCGATCGGTATAATAAACAATGGGTCTATCTCTTCTCCTTTTGGGTGTTACAAACAAATGCACAAAGTCATAATACCCTGTACCACAGTGTGGTGTAGGGTATAAAAATGTCAGTCGAGAAAACCGATTCATAGCGATTTTGTTTCTTGAAAAATGCAGCATTTTCTTTGCAATTTTGCCTATCCTATGTCCATAGTCATTGGAATGACTATGTCGCAGACAGAATTATATCGAATTGTTAATGTTTATGTGAATTGGCATTAAGTTTGAGTGCGACTTTGGTATGATTTGGCCATTTTTTGTGTGGGTGGTACCAAAAGGGCGTGGCAATTATGCACATATTTTACACTAGGTCGGTAATGTAGCCAGGTTGCACAATTTCAAGTATTTGAATGCACTGGAAATAAAAATGGCCCCTTTGAGTGCGAGTTACGGTATAGAGCATCTGCATGTTAAGTGATCACAATATTTTTGGCTAATGTCAAGGATTTTAGTGAATCTAGGTATAACGATTATGTTACACCACTTAACATAATCGTTATACAACCCACCCAAAGTAATTAGAAAAAATATGAAAAAACAGCATTTCCCAAAACTTGAAATTTTGAAAATTTTAAAATCTTCTTCTTTAAAATCCTGTTTTTAATTTTTTTTTTCAAAATACTCGTACACAACTTAATATAATCCTTATACCAAATTTCATTAAAATCCATGACATGAGGCAAAAAAACTCGTACTGTGACCACTTATCGTGGAAATGCTTTAAATAGAATCCCGACCTCTATTAAGACCGCAGCTAACAGAAAGCTCACCTCTGTATCTTCAAATGTGACCGAAGAGGGATGAAAGGATGAATATGCATATACATACTCGTATTTATTTATCCCACTCCTTAAGTACACAAATCTCGTAGTTGTGGGATGTAAGGAGATTTTATCTCCAGTTGAGAACATGTCACCGGCTGTATTCATGAAAGAAATCATACTCGTAAGAGGAAACAAAAGAATATTTGAAATAAAATTAATGAATTATGAATGAATAAGTCTGAGAGACGGTAAAAAAGGAGAACGGAAGCTCTACCGTTCGCTGCATGAAAATATATATACATATTTAATGGCAATTTATACATAAAGACATATGTACATATGTCCCTATGCTTAAGTCATGCTCTAATTAATGTAAATAAAAAAATAATTTAAGTAAAAAAAAACTTAAAACAAATATCAAAGGAGCTAATAATCAAGCTGTAGATTTATCTAGGGCTGTGGAGTCGAAGTCGGAGTTGTTTTTGCTGCTTTCATGAAATTATACTTTCAATAAATACATTGTATATTTTTAAAATATTTTGTATAAATATATGAATGAACACACATATGAATGAATATGTTTGGTCCGGAATATAATTGATTTATTACATTTTATAAAATCGATCTAGCCGGAGTCGACTCCGAGATGAATTTTGCAAAATTATCTAATTCAACTATTTTCGCGAACAAAAATTTCAATTGATATGTCTATAAAGGGTCCGCCATCTAACGTTTTTGTTTTTAACTAGTGCTTATTTCGTCTGCTCATGTCTGATTTGACAGATAATTAGTTTTATCCTTCAGCTGAACGAATATGGTTGAACAACGCTGAACAACGCTGGGAGCGATCGACTTACAGAAGATGCCGATTTTGCCAAAAAAATTAATCGTTTCAGATGAAGCTCATTTTGATCTTGGCGGGTATGTAAACAAGCAAAATTGTCGCATTTGGGGCACAGAAAACCCGCACGCATACATTGGGCCATGAGCAAGGAGTGTCCGTTACAGTCAATGGCCATTTTCGGGCCATTGATGAATTTTTGTTCACAAAAATTGAAGAGGAGGATATTGGCAACATTTGGTTTCAACAGAACGGCGCTACGTGTAGAGTGATCAAAACCGGTTTAAAATAAACCGGCCCACCGGTTTTTTGCTTCCACCGTCCCCGGTTTTTCTCAAAATCATGAATTTCGAACAACCGGTGCAACCGGGTTTTTTTTCGTTTGTTTCCACCGGTTTTCCCGTTTTTTTGTATTATCACTAAAATATTAAAAATGATTTACAACTTTATATACAAAACATCACAAATTAAGATAATAATATGAAAGAAAAAGACTCGGCTACTTTGCTAGAATACGAAGGCATTCACCAAATTCTATACAAATTACAAAAAATTTAAAGAAAATAAATGATTCATACGCGCAGAAGTTATGTGAAAAGTAAACGCATTCTCCCACTTCCAAACCGAAACAAAAACAAGTAAGAAAATTTCAATTGGGTAAACCGACTAGTGTATACTCTTATATATTTATATGCTCGTATATACCCACCTGCACTAAAGTGTGTATATAAAATATATATGTATAAAGATTTAGTACCTCTATTAAATATTCTATTTAATACCCCGAAATATTAATATTTTCTTGACTGAACTACATAAGGGGAATTACATGTCAAGTGGGTTAATTTTTAAAAGGGATGTCTTCTGTCGGGATGAAAATTGCACCAAGTAGCCCTATCAGATAGTAGTTATGAGACACAATTCCAACGAGATCGGTTAAGGACTTTCCGAGTTGGAGGGTGTCAAATATTGACATTTTTGTCAAACGGTTGTTTTTCCCATCTGAAATGCTAAAATGTTTGGTTGAACGATAATTTTTTTCAAGAGGCTTATATTTATTTTGATAGATCAACAGGTCCCATCCCATTAATAGGTCACAAAGCTTTTAAAGGAAATTATCTAAGCTTTCTTTTGAGCAAAAAAATCAAAAATGAAAACATAGGTTTTTACCAAAATTTCAAAAAAGTTAAATTTTTCAAAAAAGTAATGAAAATATATTTGCTAATTTTTTTAAAAGGTTGAAGAAAAGACTATCGGTAACGCTTTTGGAAAATGTTTCTAAATACAATAGCTAATTAGTTATAAGTATGGGATAAAAGGACCGTTTGACTCAAATGACAATATTCATCACAATCCAACTCATAACTACTATCCAACAGGACTAAATTTGGTGCAAGATTCCTGATCAGAAGACATCGCTTTTAAAAATTTTATATTAAAAAATCGCCTTTTTTGTTATTAAAAAGGAAAATGTTTTTCAAACGGCAATTTTCATACTGTTTTGTTATGGAGAAAAAACCTGTTCTACCGGATTCCCCGGTTTTCTTCGAAGAAAAAAACCGTCCACCGGTTTTTTTATAACTTAAATAAACCATCCACCGGTTTTTTATTTTTTCAAAAAAAAAAACGGTTTTTTGATCACTCTAGCTACGTGCCACACAGCCGAAGCTAAACTCGATGTTTTCAAAAAAAAAAAGTTATTTGGCGGACCCTTTACATAAACATATTTATACAAAATAAGTACAAAAAAATGAAATTTATGCATTTGAAAGTGTAATTTCATAAAATTTGCAAAAACAACGCCGACTCCAACTCCACAGCCCTGGATTTATCGTCGCCTGAAATGCAAAAATTCCAACCATACCTTTTTTAAATTTTACAGGAGTACTTAAAGACGTTCAATAAAATAAACTACAGAGAAAACCTCCAAATAAACTCCCTTCTTGAGAAATAAAGGACCTTTTTTAAAGTTACAGAACTTTCAATTGAAATAAAGATCAAGTAAGAAAGTTCAGCCGGGTAAACCGACTTATGAATCCCCTCACCTTGAGTCCCAAAAAACTGTTCGTAAATATATTTAAATTTAATTTAATATCTTTAAAGTATGTACTGGTATTAAAGTTAAAAGCCGTTTACTTTTGGTACAAAATGGACCTTTTGTGTGGGAGATACGATACCAAAAGGGGTGTGCCAATAACGCCCACATATCTCCGGACTCTAGGTACTATAAAAGTACCTAATACTGCACAAAATGTCAAGTATTTTTATGCACTGTTATTAAAACTTTAAGCAGTTAACTTTTGGTGCAAAATGGTCCACTCGTGTGGGAGCTACCAACTTCGCCCAGGTTTCTCTGGATTCTATGTACTACAAAAGCATTACACTCTACAAAATTTACGATATTTGTATCCACTGGTATTTATGTTAAAAGCTGTTAACTTTTGGTGCAAAATTGTCCATTTGTGTGAGAGGTATCAAAAGGGGCGTGCCAATAACGCCCACTCTGTAGACTCTTGGTACTACAAAAGCAAAATTTCACGCATTTGTATGAACTTATATTAAAGCTATAAGCATTTAACCTTTGGTGCAAAATGGTCCATTTGTCTGGGAGATACCAAAAGGGGCGTGCCAACTTAGCTTATTTTTCTTGACGTGTTAGCTATTAATAAACTAATACTAATATTGGAATTTCAGAAGATTCGAGTAAGATGTATAGAAGGCTTTAAAGAGTCTATATTTCACTAAAAGTAACCTTTTGTGGAGGAGCTACTAGAAGGAGTGGACCCATCTTCGAACTTAGCCGGTGCATTGAAAGGCATTGAAGCAAAAATTGGTAGAATGATTCCAGAGGTTTTTGAAAAAAGAATGAAAGGAAAAAACTAGTAAATAATAGATGTGTCTCAATTAAATAACATTGGAAATTTTACAAAAACAAAACGTTTTGGAATGCAGGAATCAATCACACAAAATTCACGTATTGTGTTCTATTTATTGTGCATTTTAATTTAACCGTCAGCAATTCTGACAAAAAAATAATCCAACGTCCTGGTATCTCTCACATAAAATAGCGAATAGAATATAATATTTGTACATGATATAATTCACCCGTTGAATACATCGTCGCCTTCACAGTTTAATGGAAACAAACACTTCTTTATTAGTAATTTATTAAATTTTAGATTTATCTATTTACTAATTTTAAGCAATCGATGATTGTTTCAATAATCGTTTTAAATTCTTAATAATTCCATTAAATTGTGATTTACATATGTGTTAATCAGTAAAATTAAATGATTAAATTTAACATTTATTTGTCAATTTTAAGCAAACGATTATAATTTCAATAAAAGTTTTAAATTCTCAACAATTCCTGGACTATGCTGTTGATGTTGTTGTAAATTGTAATGGTCTCCATGATCGTCGTGCTGATGATGTTGTGAATGCTCTTGCTCTCTCTGGTCGACGTGCTGAGGACGTTGATGATGCTACAGATGTGAATGCTCAGAGTTTGAATGCTGTTGCTCTCTCTGGTCGACGTGCTGATGTAATTGATGTTGTTTCTAATGCGAATACTCAGAGTTTGAATGCTTTAACTCTAAGTGAAGAGTACTTGGACACAGCTGCTAATGCTGCGTCTGTAAATTATGCTGCTACTGTTTCTTCTGACGCAGGTGGGGGTAACCCAATAAACCATTTCAATCAAGCTCGAAATAAAAACAAGTAAGAAAGTTTCAGTCGGGTAAACCGACTAAGGTATACCCTCACTTTGTGAGTAATGTAATATATAACATTACACCAATAAATCTGTCAATTTGTGTGGGAGGTACCAGAAGGGGTTTTCCAAATACACATATTTTTCGGTAAACAGTACATTCTTAAATACATTGCATTGTGCTGAACTATAAGCGTTTATGTGCACTGGTATATTAAAGTTACGAGCTATGTAATTTTGGTATGATTTGTTCATTTTGTGTGGGAGGTACAAAAAGGGGCGGGGTGATAACGCCCACTTTTTACAGGACTATAGGCACTATAACAGCATTACACTGTACAAAATTTCAAGTATTTGTATGCACTGGTATTAAAGTTACAAGCCGTTTACTTTTGGTACGAAACGGCCCATTTGTGTGGGAGGTACCAAAAGGGGCTGTACAATAATGCCCATTTTTTACCGGACTATAGGCGCTACAAAAACATTATACTGTAGAAAATTTCAAGCATTTTTATGCACTTGTATTAAAGTTATAAGCAGTTAAATTTTGATGCAAAATGGTCCATTTGTGTGGGAGGTACCAAAAGGGGCATGCCAACTTCACCCATTTTTCTCGAGTTAATAGCGACTAATATACTAATATTATGTGCAGAATTTCAAAAGATTCGAATAAGTAGTATAGAAGTTATTAAAGAATCAATATTTCACTAAATTTTAACCCTTTGTGTGGGAGGTACCAGAAAGAGTAGACCAATATGGCTCATCTTCGAACTCATCCGGAGATAGATCAAAATATTACCACATACCAAATTTGAAGTCAATCGGTTACTCCTTTCGAGAGTTATCGTGCGCACCAGCCAGCAGACAGACAGACAGACAGACAGACAGACGGACGGACATTGCTCATTCGACTTAAAATGACCCAAAACGGATTTCCTCCGAACATACTTAGGGTCTTAGATCACTCCTTCGATGTGTTACACTTTTTTCCGTAGCAAATGATATATACCCTCGTCACACTAAAGTGAGGGTATAAATATACATTACAAAAAAATATCCGTACTACCCCAGATAGTATGATGAGCGTTCGTGTCTGCGCTAATAATCAGCTCGCCCTCGTCAGACGTAGCTTCTTCTACTACTTCCCTTAATAGAGCAGTCGGTACAAAAGCTTCATAAGGCAAGTAACTGGAGACCACCCAATATATGCAATTACCGATCTCCAGACTAGCAGCTGTTTGGTCTTTATCGCTTAAATTAGCCAGGAAAAAGATACTTAGATCTTTCCTGGCCAAAATGCAGGTTCTTGGAGTGCTTTCACAGTTGGCCACAAGTGCATAAAATACTTGAAGTTTTGTACAGTACAATGTTTTTGTAGCGACTATAGTCCGGTAAAAAATGGCCATTATTGTACAGCCATTTTTGGTACCTCCCACACAAATGGACCGTTTTATACCAAAAGATAACGGATTATAACTTTAATAACAGTGCATACAAATACTGGAAATTTTATACAGTGTAATGCTGTTATAGTGCCTACAGTCCTGTGACCCCCTTCTTTTACCTCCCACACAAAATGACCACATCATACCAAAATTGAATAGCTCGTAACGTTAATATATCAGTGCACATAAACGCTTACAGCGCGGAACAGTGCAATGTAGCTAAAGAATCTACTGTTTCCCGAAAAATAGGTGTATTTGTTAAAACCTTCTGGTACCTCCCACACATAGTGACAGATTAATTAGTGTACTGTTATATATTACATAACTCACAAAGTGAGGGTATACCTTAGTCGGTTTACCCGACTAAAACCTTCTTACTTGATATAGCATATTTAATTTTGTTTAGCCCGACATTAGGCTGCTAGCAGGTGGTACAAAACAATAGTATATTCTAAGGCTATTCTAAGGCAAACTTCTCAATGTTGTAGTAGGGGATATACGCTGTTCTTATGTGTATGTTTTTAATATTTGTCTATATATGTCGTTAAAAAAGTGACACTGTAGTCTAAAGCCAAGTGAGGAATTCAGTGGCAGCAGAATATACAAAAAAAAAACAAAACATTTGTCACAGTTGTCACAAATACCAAATTGAATATAATATTTGTACATGGTATACTTCACCCGTTGAATACATCGTCGCCTTCACAGTTTAATGGAAACAAACACTTCTGTATTAGTAATTTATTAAATTTTAGATTTATCTATTTATTAATTTTAAGCAAACGATGATTGTTTCAATAATCGTTTTAAATTCTTAATAATTCCATTAAATTGTGATTTACATATGTGTTGATCAGTAAAATTAAATGATTAAATTTAACATTTATTTGTCAATTTTAAGCAAACGATTATAATTTCAATAAAAGTTTTAAATTCTCAACAATTCCAGTAAATTCTGATTTATGTGTTAATCAGTAAAATTGCTCACATTTTTAAATATGTAAATGAAGTGCCAAAACTAATATCTATTTCCTCGAATTAAACTATCCAATGAAACATTCAAAAGGAGATTTTTAACAGTAATTAGGCCAGTGTTATTCATATTCAGAATTCCGCGTACATGAATTATATACATACATATATTGTTCGGAATTCCGCTCACATGAATTCTATACATACATATATTATTTGGAATTCCGCGAACATGAATTATATGTATACACATATTATATATTGCCAGCAATTCAAAAGGGCCAATCATAAAATTTACAGGGTAAACAAAAAATTAAATAAAATTTTTCACTTGACTATTCATACCTTCCTTCACTTTGAAGGAATTCTTTGATCTACAGCTCAACTCCGCAGTGAGAAAACCCATAAAATAACATCAATAACAGATCGATTGATTGGTTCGAAATTTTGTGTATGCATTTAGAAAAAATTTAAATAAATTTAAAGTTGACGAAATTAAGTTTTTTTCTAAAAGGTGTGTTTATCCTTTAGCTTGTATCTCCTAAAATACGTGACCGATTTTAATGTGTTATACTTTGTTTTGAAGGTAATTTCAACTACTACAACTAACTGGAGCACTGCAACAAAAATACTAATTTTTAATGTTTTTGCCCTTTTATACTTTCTATTGCGATTTTCAAAATGATTACACCGTTCGACTTTTTTGAAATTTTAATGTCGTGTTCCGAGATGTCTTTGTTAGCTACTGTATGAATTTGGAAGTGGTGAATTGATGGAAACTACTTTTACGATTTTTTATAAAAACACCATTTGCATAATTTCTGTGAATATGCTTTAAATAATTAACAGAATGATAATTTTTAGCCGTTAGTTTATTAATATAACAATAACAACAATAAATACTATTAATTTTGCAAAATTATCTGCAAAAACGCAAAAATCAGCGATGACCTGATATTTAAACCAGTAAGGAAAGGCAGAAAGTCGGGCGGGGCCGACTATATAATACCCTACACCTCCCTAACAATGCGATAAGGGTCATTGCCATAATAATTTGGAATAATTGGTAAATGGGTAGAAACATATTATCTAATTCTGAAACGATAATCGCTAAATTGAGCAATATTCGTTCCTAAATTGAGAAACATCTTTTTGGAAAATTTTAATGATCGGAAGTAAAATACAACTTCTATATATGGAGCTTTAATATAAATCTGAACCGATCTTCCCTGAATACTTATTCATGTAAAAAGACCTCCTTCTGTCGAATTTCGTACTGATCGGATATAAAATACAGTCTCTACAGCGCTTACATGTCAAATCGGGGGTAACATATATATGGGAGCTATATCTAAATCTGAACCGATTTTCTCCAAATTTGGCAGTATTCCTTCATGTAATAAGAAACCTCTTTCTGCCGAATTTCGCACTGATCGGATATAAAATACAGTTTTTACAGCGCTTACAGGTCAAATCGGGGGTAACATATATATGGGAGCTATATCTAAATCTGAACCGATTTCTTCCAAATTTAATAGTGTTCATCCATATAATCAGAAACATCTTTCTGCCGAATTTTATACTGATCGGATATAAAATAAAGTTTTTACAGCGCTTACATGTAAAATCGGGGGTAACGTATATATGGGGGCTATATCTAAATCTGAACCGATTTCTTCCAAATTTAATAGTGTTCATCCATATAATAAGAAACCTCTTTCTGCCGAATTTCATACTGATCGGATATAAAATAAAGTTTTTACAGCGCTTACATGTCAAATCGGGGCTAACATATATATGGGGGCTATATCTAAATTTGAACCGATTTTAACCAAATTCACTAGGGATCGTCCTTGGGCCAAAAAAAAGATATGTGTAAAGTTTCGTCGAGATCGGACCATAATTGCGACCTGTACTTTGATTACAAGAATACATGCACAGACAGACAGACGGACAGACGGACAGACAGACGGACAGACGGACATAGCTAAATCAACTCAGAAAGTGATTCTAAGTCGATCGGTATAATAAACGATGGGTCTGTTTCTTCTCCTTTTGGGTGTTACAAACAAATGCACAAAGTTATAATACCCTGTACCACAGTGTGGTGTAGGGTATAAAAACAAAACTCATTAAACAATAGCAAGAGTCAAAAGATAAGAAAGTACTTGTTAAACTATACTCTGAGATGAAAATTTTTTTAAAATCACAGCAACCTGGATTTCTGTTTTTGATGTAGAAAAAAAACACAATAACTTTGTTAGTCCGTTTTTCACATTCAATTCGACAATTCAAAGAAAAAAGAAAGCGATAATAAAGCAAAAGTAATTTATTGGACTCAAAACTACCACGTCCGATAAAAAAATTTGAGTTCAGACATCATCAACTTCCGAAAAGTACTGTGTTAAGACGGTGTACAATGATTAATATTTTTATACCCATTTTCTTCTTTTTTACTGTTAATAGTATACTTGATTCGAATCTTTCTAATACATTTTTTATTGTTCTTATTTTTACAATAGTATACTGATTATTAATAATTGTCATTCATTTCTTAAATGTTTCTTGTTGTTCTTACTGTTTTAATAAACTAATGACTAAAAATTATCATTCTGTTAATTATTTAAAGCACATTCACAGAAATTATGCAAATGGTTTTTTTTATAAAAAATCGTAAAAAATAGTTCCCATCAATTCACCACTTCCAAATTCATACAGTAGCTAACAAAGACATCTCAGAACACGACTTTAAAATTTCAAAACAAATCGAAGGGTGTAATCATTTTGAAAATCGCAATAGAAAGTATAAAAGGGTAAAAACATTAAAAATTAGTGTATCCGTTGCAGTGCTTAATCCAGTTAGTTGTAGTAGTTGAAATTACCTTCAAATCAAGGTATATCACATTAAAATCGGTCACGTATTTCAGGAGATACAAGCAAAAGAATGAACACACCTTTAAAAAAAACGTAATTTTGTCAACTTTAAATTGCGCATAACTCATAAAGAAATTTTTTTAAAATTTTTTCTTGAACTACGTATGAGATATTTTTAGGTAAATCATGCATACACAAAATTTTGAAGCAATCAAAAATAGTGATGTCAAAAATCGTCCCGTTTGGCATGGAATGACTCATAAGTAGAAGTAATGACATGTGGACCGCAGGCCAAAAACAACATTACTGCATCCGAAGAGTTGACTAACCACCAACGAAACGTCATGCATTGGTTGATGTTGGATTTCAATGTCGTTTTCTTTTTCACTTGACTATTCAAAAATGCCTTCCTTCACTTTGAAAGAATTCTTTGATCTTCAGCTCAACTCCACAGTGAGAAAAACCATAAAATAAAATGTTGTTCATAGAAAAACGGGTTATTCTGGATGAGTACCAAAACACTTGTCTCTTTAAGTAGTACGACTATTGGAACTATGGACATGATAGACAATTTCAGTCAAGTAAACCGACTAAGATACATTAGGGTTATATATGTACAGGGTTGCCCATATTCGACGGACCCATGTTTTTTTAAAAAAATCAAAGAAAAAAATAAAAATTTGGCGGTTGGCAATCTTAATAATTTAATTTGTTCCAAGTAGATTTGTTTACATCAATTTTTGAATATGATAACTCTCAAATGGCCGCCTCTGGCGTTGATGGCGTATTGTGCCCTTTTTGCAGCATTTTCCATCGTTTTCGCCAACATTTCGGCCGGAATAGCGGCTATTTCTTCACGAATGTTGTCCTTGAGCTCTTCTACGGTCCTTGGCTTGTTAACGTAAACCTTTGACTTCAAATATCCCCACAAGAAGAAGTCAGGCGGCGTCAAATCGGGCGAACGCGGTGGCCAGTCCAAATCACCACTTTTCGACATCAAACGGCCCGGAAACAAATTCTTCAGAAAATCGATTGTTATGCGACTTGTGTGCGGTGGAGCGCCGTCTTGTTGAAACCAGAACTGCCTCATACGCTTTCGACGAATAATTGGCATCACAAAATTGGTCATCATGTCGCGATAACGCTCCTGGTTGATGGTAACAGCATGGCCATTTTCGTTTTGGAAGAAAAACGACCCAATGACCGTTTTCGCACTAACGCCGCACCAAACTGTGACTTTTTCGTCATGAAGAGGCAATTCTTGAATCTCCTGAACCTCCTCACCAGTCGAAAATTTTTCGTATAAACGCTTAATGGTGTTCTTAGAAGGCGCACTTCTCACATTTTTTAATATTTTAAAAGCACGTTGAGTTTTCACAATTGACTTCTTCTGTTGAATGTAAATTTCAACTATTTCAGAGCGCTCGCGTGGCGTGTATTGTTCCATGGTAAAAATCTGCTTGGACTGACGCTTCAAACGCGGTATGTCATTAAGCGATCTGACATCTCTGTCAAAAGTTATGGCGTTGCCAGATGGGTCCGTCGAATATGGGCAACCCTTAGTTGGGGCAAAAAGTCTACTTTTTAGAACTTTCGACTTTCTGAAAAGAATTAAGAAGTCGCATTTTCTACTTTTAGTATAAAAATGTCGAGTATGGTCGAATTTTCGACTTATTAAGGGGGGTGGGGGGTGTAACGTTAATTCGTGCAAAAAAAGACAAATTTTTATGATTTTTTGTGACGAAATGGTTAAAAATTTTTGATTGAATGGTAATGGCAATTTTTTGATTGTGCAGAAGAGCTATAATACTCTACGCCTGTGTAGTGTGGTGGACATCAACGGACAAGAAGTGCAACGTAATACCTTTGCAAAAAATTCAACGTATGTGCTGCCTAGGCATAAGCGGGGCATTTAGAACCGCACCAACAAAAGCGTTGCAGAATATACAGCACATCCAACCAATAGACATCCGTATAAAATATTAGGCAGCCCTCACAGCAAGACGTCTACAAGTGATGGGTGAATGGATAAATCAAGACCACAAGTCGTACCATCAGAAGATTTTAGAATCTCTAGTTGGTCACATTCAAACGCCAGAATTCTCCGACCGCATTCCTGAAGTGCGGCTTACAGCTACCTGTGATTCGTTTGTGCCAGACAGACACTCCTGGGAAAATGGAACATTGGCCCATGTGCCAGTAGGAACCAACTCCTACACGGATGGGTCCAAGCGAGGAGGTAGGACGGGTCTGGGACTTTTTATTGATGAACCAGAAGTCGAACTTCACTTCCGCCTCCCTGACCATAACATGGTATTTCAAGCAGAAGTTCGAGCAATCATGGAGTGTGTGAACTGGCTCAGTAACACCACAAAGCCTAAATATGCCAACATCTTCACAGATAGCCAAATGACGATTATAGCAATAACAGCGGAAAGAGTCAAATCCAGAACTGTGTTGGACTGTAAAAGAACGATAAATGATTACTCAGCCCATGTGCTCAATTGCGTATTTGCTGGGTACCAGGACACAACGGAGTGATTGGAAATGAACGGGCAAACAGCTTGGCTTCAAAGGGCAGAGAACTTCGAGTAATAAACTTCGAAAATTGGAAACCTTTCGAAGCCACGAAAAATGAGTTGAAGCACTGGGCAGTGGTGGCTCACAAAACTGTGTGGAATAGCGCAACAGTAGCAGCAACTGCAAAGACACTGTGGGGTGACCCAAATGAATAGAAAACAAGAAGTCTTCTGAAACTAAACAAGATCGATATTAGTAAGATGATGAGTGTTCTATCGGGACACTCAAGCTTACAAGCACATCTTCATCGCATAGGACTAGCAGGAAACGACGAATGCAGGGCATGCAGAGAAAACATCGAAACGATGGAACATTTTCTGTGTCACTGCCCGGCTTTCACACATGCAAGATCCCAACATTTCGGGTCCGACATATTACCAGACTTGACTCATCTCAGAGAATATGACTGGAAGTTACTGAGCAAATTCGTGTCTAGTACCGATTTTCTGTAACACGTGAGGTATAAAAAGATCATATATAAGGAGCGCACAACAGGCCGAACCACTGGCTTAAGTGTATGTCCATGGACATGAGACGTTTAAACGTCTCCTCTCTTCAACCTAACCTAAGTATAGTATTTCAAAGTTTATTGTATAAAATTTTCATAAAATATATTAAACCATATGACAACGACTGCATTTATGTGGAAGCGTCTCGAAAAAAAGTTGAATTGTGGTGCCCCTCATAACTCGATACCGGATCATCAGAAATTAAAAAAATTAATTTATTTAGTTAGATAATCGTTATAGCCAGGTAACGCTGTCGAGTTTTTTCAAAATTTAATTTATTCAATTTTTGGGAACACTGAAGTGAAAATGTGATTTTTGTGAAAAAAAAATCGACTAATTGGTTATTGTTAAATAAAAATAATTGACAAATTTAAGAAAATCGCGACAGCGATACCTCGTAAGTTATGTAAAGAAAAAGTGTTAACAATTTCAAAAGGATCGGTTCAGTAGTTTTTGGGTTATGAGGGGCACCGTCTTTGAAAACATGGGTTGTGGGAAAAACGCTTTAACGTTTTTCTGATGTACTGAGTCACGTAGGGGGGGCGGTTGCTTAGACTGCTGTATCTTTGTCAGTTTTGCTCCGATTCAAATTTTCACACAATGTTCTTGACAGGTACTTTATTCCGAAAAAAATGTAAAAAAATGATGTTTTTGATCGTTGACCCGTTGACCTGTTGAGTATTCAGTTTTGATTATTGTTCGGCTTGAGGTAATTTTTTGTAATTAAAAAAGCGATTTGATCCATTTAGAAAAAAGAGAACTGAACCAAAGAGATAGGATAGTAATTGACACAGTGAACCAAAGCAAACAATTTCTTAGGGAACACAAGGACACATTAATACTAAATGCTGACAAAGGAGGAAAGACCGTAGCAATGACGAAAACAGACTATATGAACAAAATGAACGATATCTTAAAAGACATTTGTACATACAGACGACTGAAAAAGGATCCAACTACAAGTCTCCAAAATAAAAACAATATTTTAGTAGATACTTTATTCAATATGAATATAATCGACACCGTAGAAAAGATGAAATTGACGAATAAAACTGCCGTACCATCTAGAATTTATGGACTACCTAAAATACACAAGGACAGAATACCATTGAGACCAATATGCTCATCTATTGATTCACCAGAAAATGGACTTTCCCGATATTTAGTTGACATTATAAAAACCTGACGAAGGACTCAAAATCCAATATAAGAGATGCAATAGATCTAAAATCAAAACCTGAACACATACGTTTGGAGGACGACGACATACTAATATCTTTTGACGTGGTTCCTTGTTCCCAAGCATACCAGTACAGCTAACTATAAGGATCATAGACGAAAAATGGGACGATTTGAAGAAATATACACGAATACCAAAGGACCTTTTCATAAAAATACTGACTTTCTGCATTAAGGATACCAGATACTTCAAATATGAAGAGAAATTATATGGACAACTAAAAGGCTTACCAAAGGGCTCACCTGCTTCCCCAGTGATAGCAGACATTGTTATGGAAGAAGTATTAGACGCCACGATGAGGAATATGAAATGTAAACCTAAATTATTAACAAAATATGTGGACGACCTATTCGCGATAATGAGAAGAGATGACGTAGAAAACATGATGGATACGCTCAATTCATTCAACAGATGCATTCAATTCACAATGGAAAAGGAAATTGACAACAAGCTACCTTATTTGGACTCATTGATAATCAGACGAGGAAACGAACTTAAAATGGATTGGTACCAAAAGACAGCCTCTGGAAGACTAATAAACTTTTACTCCAATTACCCAAGAAGGACTATTATAAATACAGCGACTAATTGCATATCCAGAGTACTGACCATTAGCGACGTAGAATTTCACAAAACCAATAAAAATAGAATAAAAAATATATTATTTATTTATTTATATGAATTACAATACAAAGTAAATTTATATTCTAATTTTAAGGTCCAGGGAAAGGCCGGGTTACATAGACCATATGGCTGAATTTTTGCAGCGACAGACCAGAGCCTCTGGTGGGAATCGAACCCACAACCCCCAACTCATAGGCGAGTACGCTACCAACTCGCCTACTGGGGCGCTCTAAAAAATATATACATATATTGACCAAGAATGAATTTCCGAAAAGAACGATAAACGAATTATTAAAGAGAGCGATGATGAAAAAGGACAAGAATGATAATAACGGAGAACCAAGAATATATAAGTCTGTAACCTATATACCGGGACTATCTGAACGATTTAAAAATTCTAACATATATGACAAAAATAAAATCGAACTAGCATTTAGGACACAAAACACAACCAACCAATTATTCAGCAGGACAAAATCAAAGCTGAAAAAAGAAGGCAAATCAAATTTGATATATCAGATAAGGTGCAATGGTGACGAATCCGACGTATGCCAAAAGGTATACATATGTAGGGACGACAAGGACTAAACTTAAAACAAGATTATCTTCACATAAATCGGACCAAAAGGCTGTGGAAAAACCATTGGAGCAGAAGACGGCTTTGGCAGCTCATTGCACACTAACTGGACACAAACCTGACTTCAATAATGTAGATGTATTAATAGAAGAGAAAAATCCATACAGACGATACACATTAGAGATGCTCTTTATAACAAATATCCCGGCAGAGACGAGACTTAACTATAAGACAGACACAGATAAATGCTCTCAGGTGTATAGACATATGTATAATTAATACGCACGGACGAAAAAAATGTTAGTTGACAAGTAATTTCAAGGAAGCAAGTCGAACTGTTTAAAAGCGAAATTTAAAATTGTATGTTAAAAATATTATTGTTTAAATAATTGTGTTTTTTGAATCTGTTTTTCGTGTTTTTGTATTAGATTAAAACTCCCTGATGATGACTAACGAAGTTAGTCGAAATATAAGAAAATAAAAATAAATAATTAAAAAAAGATCAAATCGCTTTTTTAATTACAAAAAAGGACCTCAAGCCGAACAATAATCAAAACTGAATAAAGGAAAATATTGAAGACTAATAACACAGTGTGACGAATGGTAGGGCCAAAAATCGGCGGAAAAAGTTATATCAGTTAAAATAGTTATACGTGTCCCGGCGTTTCGCTAGGAATCGAGATATATAGATTTAAAGTTAGTAGGGAATTTGTCACGTTTGGGGTCTTTTGTTTGACATAACTCGAAAACGACTAGTCCGATGGACACACGTGGACACAGAAGTTTAGTAAATGTCGTTAAAACTATTAGAAAAAAATTTACGTGGACACAGAAGTTTAGAAAATGTCGTTAAAACTATTAGAAAAAAAATTTGATTTTTTTAAAAAAAGAAACACGTTTTTTGTTGCACGAAAAAAACCATAAAGGTATGTTTAGACGATTGCCTGATCGGACAACATTGTCCGAAAAATGGCGGAAAAATGCAACCCTGTGAACGTACAACCGTGTGAACAAACAATTTTTGTCTCGCAACGTTGGCAGAAAAGTCATTGTGAGATAATTTGCAGATTTGTTGATGTGCGAAGTTTATGCATGTGACAACGGCGCCATTGCCAGAAAAACTTTTTATTGGCAACAATGTCTATAAAATATTTTAATTGGCAATCCTGCATACAAATATTAACAAAATATATGAAATTTGAAGGTTTTCTTGCAATCGTCTGAACAGTCAATTAACATTTGCCTAACAACCTGTCAATTCCCGTACATTTGCAACAATTTAACAGGGTTGATAACGTTTGCCGATCTGGCAATCGTCTGTACACACCTTAAGAAATATAAAACAAGTAAGAAAGTTTCAGTCGGGTAAACCGACTAAGGTATACCCTCACTTTGTGAGTAATGTAATATCGAATATTACACGAATTATTCTGTCAATTTGTGTGGGAGATACCAGAAGGGGTTTAACAAATACACCTATTTTTCGCTGAACATTAGATACTTTAAATTCATTGCACTGTGCCGAATTATAAGCGTTTATGTGCACTGGTATAAACGTCATGAGATATTAAATTGTGGTATGATTTGGCCATTTTGTGTGGGAGGTACAAAAAGGGGCGTGGCGATAACGCCCATTTTTCACAGGGCTATAGTTACTATAAAAACATTACACTGTACAAAATTTCAAGAATTTTTATACACTTGTATTAATGTTATAAGCTGTTAACTTTTGTTGCAAAATGGTACCTTTGTGTGGGAGGAACTAAAAGGGGCGTGGCAACAACGCCCATTTTCCCCTGGACTGTAGGCAATATAAAAGCATAACACTGTACAAAATTTCAAGTATTTTTATACACCGTTATTAATGTTATAAGCTGTTAATTATACCCTCACTTTAGTGTGACGAGGGTATATATCATTTGCTACGGAAAAAAGTGTAACACGTCGAAGGAGTGACCTAGGACCCCAAGTATGTTCGGAGGAAATCCGTTTTGGGTCATTTTAAGTCGAATGAGCAATGTCCGTCCGTCTGTCTGTCTGTCTGTCTGTCTGTCTGTCTGTCTGTCTGTCTGTCTGTCTGTCTGTCTGTCTGTCTGCTGGCTGGTGCGCACGATAACTCTCGAAAGGAGTAACCGATTGACCTCAAATTTGGTATGTGGTAATATTTTTTTCTATCTCCGGCTAAGTTCGAAGATGGGCCATATTGGTCCACTCCTTCTAGTACCTCCCTCACAAAGGGTTAAAATGTTGTGAAATATTGATTCTTTAATAACTGCTATACTACTTATTCGAATCTTTTGAAATTCCACACATAGTATTAGCTTATTAGCCGTTATCAACTCGAGAAAAATGGGCGATGTCGCCCCGTCCCTTTTGGTACCTCCCACACAAATGCACCATTTTGCACCAAAAGTTAACAGCTTATAACATTAATAACAGTGTATAAAAATACTTGAAATATTGTACAGTATTATGCTTTTATATTGCCTACAGTCCTAGGAAAAATGGGTGTTGTTGTCACGCCCCTTTTGGTACCTCCCACACAAAGGTACCTTTTTGCACCAAAAGTTAACAGCTTATAACATTAAAACCAGTGTATAAAAATACTTGAAATTTTGTACAGTGTAATGTTTTTATAGTGTCTATAGTCCTGTGAAAAATGGGCGTTATTGCCACGCCCCTCTTTGTACCTCCCACACAAAATGCCCAAATCATACCACAATTTAATGTCTCATAACGTTTATACCAGTGCACATAAATGCTTATAAGTCGGCACAGTGCAATGAATTTAAAGTATCTAATGTTCAGCAAAAAAAAGGTGTATTTGATAAACCCCTTCTGGTACCTCCCACACAAATTGACAGAATAATTCGAGTAATATTCAATATTACATTACTCACAAAGTGAGGGTATACCTTAGTCGGTTTACCCGACTGAAACTTTCTTACTTGTTTTTGGTGCAAAACGGTGCAACTTCGCCCATTTTTCTCGAGTTGATAGCGACTAAAAAACTAATACTATGTGTGCAATTTCAGAAGATTCGAATAAGTAGTATAGTAGTTATTAAAGAATCAATATTTCACAACATTTTAACCCTTTGTGGGGAGGTACTAGAAGGAGTGGACCAATATGGCCCATCTTCGAACTTAGCCGGAGATAGAACAAAATATTACCACATACCAAATTTGAAGTCAATAGGTTACTCATTTCGAGAGTTATCGTGCGCACCAGCCAGCAGGCAGGCAGACAGACAGACAGACAGACGGACGGACATTGCTCATTCGACTTAAAATGACCCAAAACGGATTTCCTCCGAACATACTTAGGGTCTTAGATCACTCCTTCGATGTGTTACACTTTTTTCCGTAGCAAATGATATATACCCTCGTCACACTAAAGTGAGGGTATAAATATGAATGCTAGCCATCCTAACGAAGAAAACAATGCCTATTGGAAAAAATATATGGATAAATGTAAAATGTTAGCACTTCTGGTAGAAATAAGAGGATTTAAAAATAATCCTTGTTTTATAATCCCACTATTGTGAACAAGGGTATAGATCAGATGCTGCGAGCCGAAAGTCTAAAACATCGATGAAGTGATCTAAGAGACCCCAAAAGTATTTGGCGGAAATCCTTTTTGGGCCATTTTAAAGGGTTTGGTAATAGAAACCGTAACTTAACTTTAGCGCAGCCTTAACGTTGCCTGCTGGAGCAATTACCCAAAATTTTAAAAACGGGTCCCCTGGATTTCAAAAGAGAATCCAAAAAAGTCGCAGGGACAGGTTGCGCCGTGTAAATTGGATCATAGGCGAGCACGCTACCTACTTAACTACACGGGGGGCTCTTTAACATTTTATTACTTACACAGCTCAACACATGATTTTTGGGACTCAATTCGGAGAATTGGACGTGAAAGTAGCCCCAAAACTAAAACGTCTGCATCATTCGTTTAGTCAAGTTGGCTCAATTAATAATTTAAAGGCCATATGATTTTTTGGCTCAATGTGGATTTTTAGCATTTTTTCTATATTTGAACGCGGTTATATCTCGGTATACCGTACGGAATATCTCTTTTATGTCTGAAGTAAAGTTGTAGATATTGAAAAGGAGAACAAATTTTAAGTAAACCTACCCGAAAAAAGTGCATCTAGTGTCTTAAAAATCGCAAAAATTCCCGTTTATTCCATTTTCACCTTATTTGCTCAATAACTGGATTACAAATCCACAAATATGCTGTTTTTTTATAAACTTTATTTTGCATGAAAATAAAAATTCAGTTTCATATTACAGCTATTTATTCAATATCTACAACTTTGCTTATAAAGGGTCCGCAATCTAACGTTTTTTTGCAACTAGTGCTTATTTCGTGAATGGTAACACTTATCACATGTCTGATTTGACAGATAATTAGTTTTATCCTTCCGCTGAACGAATATGGTTGTGTATACGCTTGAACGACGCTGGGAGCGATCGACTTACAGAAGATGCCGATTTTGCAAAAAAAAAAAAATATTTTCAGATGAAGCTCATTTTGATCTTGGCGGGTATGTAAACAAGCAAAATTGTCGCATTATGGGCTGGCGACGTCATCGGGTCATACTTCTTCGAAATGAGGCCGGTCAGGCAGTGTCTGTAAATGGTGTTCGCTATCGTAAGATGATAACGAACTTTTTATGGCCCGAATTGGAAGATATGGATGTGGACAATATATGGTTTCAACAGGACGGTGTCACTTGCCACACAGCTAACGAAACAATGGATCTTTTGCGCAACAAATTCAATGGCCGTGTTATCGCACGTCGTGGCGATGTCAATTAGCCGCCAAGATCATGTGATTTGACACCGTTGGACTTCTTTCTTTGGGGTTATTTGAAAGAAAAGGTGTACGTCGATAAGCCAGCAACAATTTAAGACCTAAATGATGAGATAGTTCGGCACATTAACGGCATAGAACCTCAATTATGCCTCAGCGTCATCGAAAATGTGGATCATCGGATTGAGGTGTGCCGCCGAGGTCGCGGCGGCCATTTGGCCGATATTTTGACGTTTAGTTGTGGTTCACATTCAACATCGGCCCTTACAATTTAACCACCCTTTATATGATTGAAAATCGATTAAAAATTAACAAAGTTATAGGCGTTCAAGTGAAAAAATGCAAGAAAATCGGTTTTTACCCGTAAATCCGGATTTTGGGGGTATCCGGTGAATTTCAAAAAAAGATTCACTTTTTACCACGAAGGGTCAAAATTTTGTGAAATATTGATTATCTCATAACTGCTATACTACTATTCAGAATATTCCATCATCATTTTGATCTTTCATCATCTTGAGAAAAATGGGCGAAATTGCTACGCCCTTTTTGGCACATTCCAAACAAAATGGCCAAAATAAAAAAAAATTAATATTATTTTTTCTTAATTTCCTTTAGCTTTACAATACGGGTCATAATTTATACATTTATCCATCGACTTAGGCATTTTTCATCGCTAAGATGCTAGATTTAAAAAATAATTTTTTTTTTGCATTATTATACCCTCACTTTAGTGTGACGAGGGTATATGTATATCATTTGCTACGGAAAAAAGTGTAACACATCGAAGGAGTGACCTAAGACCCCAAGTATGTTCGGAGGAAACCTGTTTTGGGTCATTTTAAGTCGAATGAGCAATGTCCGTCCGTCTGTCTGTCTGTCTGGTTGCTGGTGCGCACGATAACTCTCGAAAGGAGTAACCGATTGACTTCAAATTTGGTATGTGGTAATATTTTTTTCTATCTCCGGCTAAATTCGAAGATGGGCCATATTGCTCCACTCCTTCTAGTACCTCCCCCACAAAGGGTTAAAATGTTGTGAAAAATTGATTCTTTAATAACTGCTATACTACTTATTCGAATCTTCTGAAATTCCACACATAGTATTAGCTTATTAGTCGCTATCAACTCGAGAAAAATGGGCGAAGTTGCCACGTCCCTTTTGGTACCTCCCACACTAATGCACCGTTTTGCACCAAAAGTTAACAGCTTATAACATTAATAACAGTATATAAAAAAACTTGAAATTTTGTACAGTATTATGCTTTTATATTGCCTACAGTCAAGCGAAAAATTGGCGTTGTTGCCACGACCTTTTTGGTACCTCTCACACAAAGTACCTTTTTGCACCAAAAGTTAACAGCTTATAACATTAAAACCAGTGTATAAAAATACCTGCAATTTTGTACAGTGTAATGTTTTTATAGTGTCTATAGCCCTGTTAAAAATGGGCGTTATCGCCACGCCCCTTTTTGTACCTCCCACACAAAATGCCCAACTCATACCACAATTTTATATCTCATAACTTGTATACCAGTGCACATAAATGCTTATAATACGGCACAGTGCAATGAATTTAAAGTATCTAATGTTCAGCGAAAAATAGGTGTATTTGATAAACCCCTTTCTGGTACTTCCCACACAAATTGACAGAATAATTCGAGTAATATTCAATATTACATTACCCACAAAGTGAGGGTATACCTTAGTCGGTTTACCCGACTGAAACTTTCTTACTTGTTTTTAAATATTTTTATGGCTTTTTCATGCCTGCAAAAAAAGATGTTATTAAAAAAATGTTCTATTAGAGGGTTGTGTGCAATTATGTTGCAATTACTGAATGTGTATTGTAACGTACATACGTTCGAGTAAACATTATTACAATACATAGTGTTTTTTATAGTGTCGAACTTCAATTCTAGTATGTTCACGCCAAATGCAAGCTTTGGCTTAGGCAAGAGGCAGTAAAGCAGTCCAATGGACAGAAATCGACACCTGTGGGATAAAGCTTGACAAATTTGGCCAAAACATGACCTAAAAAGTCAAAATATCTCCTCGCACTAGAGAGGGAAAAACTGTTTACGTTAACTGCAGTTCTGACGGGACATTACCTAATCGGTGAGGACGACCATAGGTTTTTAATTGAGTCCTATTATTTCTGCAGAAGTCGATGAGTGGAAATACTGGGGCCGGCCTTTCTGCGAAGTCTGGCAGATCTTTTTGGTACCGATGTTCGTATTATTTATAACTTTGTGTAACAAACATCGTGGTTTCGATGAGAGGCAATTGGGCCCGTGGCAGCACTATGGACCTCAATTGGTCTATGTGAGCTGGCCTCTCCAAATTGTACATTCTCTTCAGATTTTTCAGCAGTGTAACCTATTCAATCTACTATTACTATTGTTAAATTTAGTTTATGATTTAAAACAATTTGTGTTTTACGAAAAGTTTTTATGCTTAGCCTAGTATAGACACATAATGACCTTGAGACAGGATAATGTGATAGTATAACATTCTTAACAGTTTTTTATAGCATAACATAAGGCTGTGAGTTTATTTAATTTTGTTTTTTTTTTTTGCCTACCATTAGGCTTCTAGCAAACAGTACAAAACAATAGTCTATTCTAAGGCAAATTTTTCAAACGTGTAGTAGGGGGTAAATGTATTTCTTAAAATATATGTAAATATGTACATACATGTTTTATGTTTGTCTGTCTGTCATTAAGTCCGTAAAAAATGCACACTGTAGTCTACAGCCAAGTCAGTCAGCCGAATAAAGTAAAAATCAAAACCGTTTTAACTTGAGCTGCAAGCCACAAGGACATTGAAGCAAATTTGGTAGAATAATTCCAGAGGTTGAAAAAAGAAATGAAACGAAGAAACTAAGTCTAGTAAATAATAAACAATTAAACAACATGGAAAAAGTTGTATAAACCAATAATTTGGGAATATAGAGACCAATGATTCTAAATTCTTGCCGTGAGTTCTAAATTATTTACACTTTAATTTTACCAACAGAAATTTTCCGAACAAATCAATAATTCTCAGATAAAAGTTTAAAAATCCAACATTCTAACATCTCCCATATAAAATAACAAATTTCATAATATTGTATTTATTCCATATTCCATTTCACTTAGTTTTCAGAAGTAATTAAATGAAAGCGAATTCGCAGCAATTTTATCGACAGCAAGTTTCAGAATATGTCAATTATTCTCTGATAAAATTTTACCAATTCGCCGTTCGGGCATCTCCTACACAAAAAATCAAATTCCATAGAAAATAAATATACTAAACCTTAAATTGAATATTAATTTTCGTTGAAAATTAATTTTAATTTTTGCTTGTTGTTGCGGAATTTGGAAAAAGTTCTATAAGCCAATTACACTCTGCAAAAAAAAAATTTTTTTTGGTTCCTACTAATGGCTAAAAACTTTTTTGTGAGGGTTGAATTGCATAAAATCAAAATCAAAAAATTTTCCATGGCAATTTTTTTTATGTGTAACTATGACAGAGACGGTTACAAAGACAAATGTTGGAAATATATCTTTCCCGCAGAGCGGCCCAGTAGGCGAGTTGGTAGCGTACTCGCCTATGGTTTGGGGGTCGTGGGTTCGATTCCCACCAGGCTCTGGTCTGTCGCTGCAAACATTTAGCCATATGGTGTTTGTAACCAGGCCTTTCCCTGGTCCTTAAAATTAAAATATAAATTTACTTTGTATTGTAATTCATATAAATAAATAAATATCTTTCCCGTAGAAACAGTAATAGCAGTCGCACATAGGGGTATTTGCTCAATATACGCGACGAAAAGTCAATTTTACAAAATGTTAAAAAAAATTTAAAAGATCAAAAGAATAGGCTAGAATGCCTGGCGGAAAACAATATTCAGCACCTCCTACATTTCCCTCTTACAACCCGCGCATTAAACGACAGTACTCGCAAATATATAAATCTACTTTGAATATTTATCAGTCTTGACGTTCTTGTGACAATGTGAAGTTTTAAGTGAATATTTATATTTTACGATCATTTCTAAAGTGGAAGTAATAGATATTAATCACACAGATAAGAAAACAATTAATTGTACTTCCATTTGTATTATTTTATCAATCTAAATTATTATTTTGAAGTTTCAAATGAACACTTTTTTAAAAATATTCTTTGTGAATTCATTTTTGGTTATTAATGTTTTTGTTATATAGGGTTTTACATAAGAGTGATATGATTCCTTTGAAAAAAAAACACATTGTTAAGGAAATTTAAAAGTTTTATATTTAATGTGAAGTACAATCGATACAATTAAGTTATAAATAAAACGTCAATCAAATGGCCTCCGCGACTTCTTCTGCAGGAACGAATTCGATGAACCCAATTTTCGAGCACGTTTTCTACTAAATCAAGTCGTATCTCATGAATGGCACGCTCAATATTGACTTGTAAAGCTTGAAGAGAGTCTGGTTTATTTCGAAAGAAAAATGACTTAAAATAATCCCACAAGAAATAGTCTAATGGTGTTAAATCACAACTTCTTAGAGGCCATTCAATATCAAAATTTCTTGAAATAATCGAATCTGCAAACTTTTCTCGCAACAATTCAATTGTTTCATTTGCTGTGTGGCACGTAGCCACAGTCAATGGGTCAATGGCAAAAAGATAGCTCTTAACGAGAGCTAAAATATTGCTCATGGGTGTCAAGGTCGTAGGTCGACTGGAAAGTGTTTTTTTTGATTTAAAAAAGTAGACGTAGCATCATTTTCAAATGTGAACGGAAAGTTTATTTTTGCTCTAGCTCCTTAACGGCACGTCGGATCGGGTAATCGGTCAATGGCAAAAAAATAGCTCTTAACGAGAGCTAAAATATTGCTCATGGGTGTCAAGGTCGTAGGACGACTGTAAAGTGTTTTTTTGGATTAAAAAAATGGATTTAGTGCACGAAAAGTTGCAATTGAAGAACGATTATTTTGATAATAAAACTGAACAATTTGTAAACGTTGTTCTTGCGAATATCTCTCCATGATGAAATTGTCAACACTACTCAATACAATGAAAAACAAATGACAGATCATGACATATTACAAATGTCCGAAACGTCACTTGAAAATCATATGATCCCTATTGGAAAACCCGTTACGTGTAAAGTTTATAACATTCAGTAATATTTTATGCAAAAATTTGCCGCGGATTACCCCTACATATATTAATAAGTTGGAATTTGTTGAAGAAAAAAAAATTGTTTTACTTTAAATTATCCTTTCATTTTTTATACTAGTTTCAGTGAGTACTTCCGGAGTGAGAATTGTGACCCACAAATACTTATTCGACCTTATGAATAATGAAAATTTGCCTAATTTTGAAGAAAACCTGATTTTTTTGAAATTAAGGGTACCCTGAAGACCAATTTAAGAGCTTGAAAAGCTGTTTTTCCCATTTTAAATCAAAGATAAAGCAATGTTGTACAAAAGCTCATTTAAGGGAGACGTATTTATCAAGTCAAATAAATTATGGTTGGACGGGTCCTCCGAAATTCCCGTTAAAAAGCAACATCTGCCAGGTCGACCAGGCAAATTATTTGAAGAGTCATGTGAAAGGCGAAAAACTGAGAAATTCGCTCTAGTTTAGAAAAAGGCGTTATTGTTCATGTAGCACAAATTGAGCTGAGGAAAACAGGAAAGCGGATAATATACTTAAGGAAATCACGAATTCTCCAATACGTGCAAAAATTATAAAACGACATATTCTAAATTAAAGAAAGATAAATCTTCTTCTCTCCACACAAATTGACAGAATAATTCGAGTAATATTCAATATTACATTACTCACAAAGTGAGGGTATACCTTAGTCGGTTTACCCGCCTGAAACTTTCTTACTTGTTTTTAAATATTTTTTATGGCTTTTTCATGCCTGCAAAAAACGATTTTATTAAAAAAATGTTCTATTACAGGGTTGTGTGCAATTACTGAATGTGTATTGTAACGTACATCTGCGAAGTCTGGCAGATCTTGTTGGTACCGATGTTCTTATTATTTATAACTTTGTGTAACAAACATCTTGGTTTCGATGAGAGGCAATTGGGCCCGTGGCAGCACTATGGACCTCAATTGGTCTATGTGAGCTGGCCTCTCCAAATTGTACATTCTCTTCAGATTTTTCAGCAGTGTAACCTATTCAATCTACTATTACTATTGTTAAATTTAGTTTATGATTTAAAACAATTTGTGTTTTACGAAAAGTTTTTATGCTTAGCCTAGTATAGACACATAATGACCTTGAGACAGGATAATGTGATAGTATAACATTCTTAACAGTTTTTTATAGCATAACATAAGGCTGTGAGTTTATTTAATTTTGTTTTTTTTTGCCTACCATTAGGCTTCTAGCAAACAGTACAAAACAATAGTCTATTCTAAGGCAAATTTTTCAAACGTGTAGTAGGGGGTAAATGTATTTCTTAAAATATATGTAAATATGTATGTACATACATGTTTTATGTTTGTCTGTCTGTCATTAAGTCCGTAAAAAATGCACACTGTAGTCTACAGCCAAAGTAAAAATCAAAACCGTTTTAACTTGAGCTGCAAGCCACAAGGACTTTGAAGCAAATTTGGTAGAATAATTCCAAAGGTTGAAAAAAGAAATGAAACGAAGAAACTAAGTATAGTAAATAATAAACCCATCTCAATTAAACAACATGGAAAATGTTGAATAAACCAATTATTTGGGAATATAGAGACCAATGATTCTAAATTCTTGCCGTGAGTTCTAAATTTTCCGAACAAATCAATAATTCTCAGATAAAAGTTTAAAAATCCAACATTCTAACATCTCCCATATAAAATAACAAATTTCATAATATTGTATTTATTCCATATTCCATTTCACTTAGTTTTCACTGGAAATGAATTTGAATTTTTTTTTCTCATTGTGGCAACCGATTTCGATGTAATTTATGGGAAAAACTGCCTAAACGAATTATTTGGGACTGTAGGAAACAATCAAATAAAAAAACTTGAGTAGAGTTCTAGCTATTGTATTCATGTGTCAGAAGTAATTAACTGAAAGCGAATTCGCAGTAATTTTATCGACAGCAATTTTCAGAATATGTCAATTATTCTCTGATAAAATTTTACCAATTCGCCGTTCGGGCATCTCCTACACAAAAAAATCAAATTCCATAGAAAATAAATATACTAAACCTTAAATTGAATATTCATTTTCGTTGAAAATGAATTTTAATTTTAACTTGTTGTGGCGGAATTTGGAAAAAGTTCTATAAACCAATAACGGTCTGCAAAAAAAAATTTTTTGGTTCCTACCAATGGCTAAAAACTTTTTTGTGAGGGTTGAATTGCATAAAATCAAAACCAAAAAATTTTCCATGGCAAATTTTTTTTATGTATAAGCAGGACAGAGACTTTTACAAAGACAAATGTTGGAAAAATATCTTTCCCGCAGAGCGCCCCAGTAGGCGAGTTGGTAGCGTACTCTTTGTTACCCGGCCTTTCCCTGAACCTTAAAATTAGAATATTAGAATAAATTGACTTTGTATTGTAATTCATATAAATAAATAAATATATTTCCCGTAGAAACAATAATAGCAGTCGCACATAGGGGTATTTGCTCAATATACTCGGCCAAAAGTAAATTTTACAAAATGTTAACAAAATTTAAAAGATCAAAAGAATAGGCTAGAATGCCAGCCGGAAAATAATATTCAGCACCTCCTACATTTCCCTCTTACAACCCCCGCGCATTAGACGACAGTAATCGCAAATAGATAAATCTACTTTGAATATTTATCAGTCTTGACATTCTTGTGACAATGTGAAGTTTTAAAGTGAATATTTATATTTTACGATCATTTCTAAAGTGGAAGTAATAGATATTAATCAAACAGATAAGAAAACAATTAATTGTACTTCCATTTGTATTATTTTATCAATCTAAATTATTATTTTAAAGTTTCAAATGAACACTTTTTAAAAAATATTCTTTGTGAAATAATTTTTGGTTATTAATGTTTTTGTTATATAGGATTTTACAATAAGAGTGATATGATTTCTTTGAAAAAACACATTGTTAAGGAAATTTAAAAGTTTTTTATTTAATGTGGAGTACAATCGATACAATTAAGTTCTAAATAAAACGTCAATCAAATGGCCTCCACGACTTCTTCTGCAGGAACGAATTTGATGAACCCAATTTCCGAGCACTTTTTCCACTAAATCAGGCCGTATGTCATGAATGGCACGTTCAATATTGACTTGTAAAGCTTGAAGAGAGTCTGGTTTATTTCGAAAGAAAAATTACTTAAAATAATCCCACAAGAAATAGTCTAATGGTGTCAAATCACAACTCCCTAGAGGCCATTCAATATCAAAATTTCTTGAAATAATCGAATCCCCAAACTTTTCTCGTAACAAATCAATTGTTTCATTTGCTGTGTGGCACGTAGCCACAATCGGTCAATGGCAAAAAGATAGCTCTTAACGAGAGCTAAAATATTGTTCATGGGTGTCAAGGTCGTAGGTGGACTGGAAGGTGTCTTTTTTGGATTTAAAAAAATGGATTTAGTGCACGAAAAGTTGCAATTGAAGAACGATTATTTTGGTAACAAAACTGAACAATTTGTAAACGTTGTTCTTGCGAATATCTCTCCATGATGAAATTGTAAACACTACTGAATACAATGAAAAACAAATGACAGATCATGACATATTACAAATGTCCGAAACGTCACTCCAAAATCATATGATCCCTATTGGAAAACCCGTTACGTGTAAATATTTTATGCAAAAATTTGCCGCGGAAAAGCGCGGATAAGCCCTATATTAATAAGTTGGACCCACAAATACTTATTCGACCTTATGAAGAATGAAAATTTGCCTAATTTTGAAGAAAACCAGATTTTTTTGAAATTAATGGTACCCAGAAGACCATTTTAAGAGCTTGAAAAGCCGCTTTTCCCATTTTAAATCAAAGATAAAGCAAAGTTGTACAAAAGCTCATTAAAAGGGAGAAGTCAAATTTTTCCCCGTTCAAAAGCAACATCTGCCAGGTCGACCAAGCAATTTTTTTGAAGAGTCAAGTGAAAGGCGAAAACTGAGAACATTCGCTTTAGTTTAGAAAAAGGCTTTATTGTTCATGTAGCACAAATTGAGCTGAGGAAAACAGGAAAGCGGCATGTTGGATAATATACTTAAGGAAATCACAAACTCTCCAATACGTGCAAAAATTATAAAACGACATATTCTAAATTAAAGAAAGATAAATCTTCTTCTCTAACACCTATTCAAGCATTGCAGATGTTCGTGAATGCTGATTTAACCAGAGGACAGTACGATATAATTAGACAAACTAATAAAAAGTTCTTTCCGTGTTATAGCGTTGTACAAAAAGCAAAAAAAAAAAACAGATTGTTACCCACCTCCAGAACAGGGATGATAATTGAGAGTAACCAAATGGTACAAAAATCGTTCTAAAAAGGTAATTTTTCGACCCAAAAAATACCATTGTTGGAGCAAAATAAGCACACATATAATTGTTAGATATCTGAAATGCTTCATTTCAAAATCGTAGAGGTCGCAAATATAAACCGATATTTACGAAAATTGATACAAAATCATTTTTCATCCCTATAGAAAATGGGGCATATCGGTCCACGTTTTGATTTAGACTCTACATATATAGGGGAACATTTCAATTAGAATTCATGACTCTCTAGAGAACGAATTTTTAGCCGATTATGATGAAATATGTTTCATATTGCATAAAATCATCTGTAGAAAAAAGTGATTCATGTCGGTCCAGTTGTAGTATAAAATTAATTGACTTTACATTTTATTTTATCCAGTATCGCTCCTTGTTAGAATTGCTTCACGTTTTGATATACGATTATACCCCACGTGATGGTTCCAAACGAATTTGAGTTTTTGGTATAGATGCCATGTGTACGACTCATTTTGTTTTAAAGTGTATATTATTTTCGTGCAAAGAGATGTTTGACAAATAAAGTATCAAATGTGCCGCGGGAGTATCACGGTACTTTGAGGGTCTGAAAAGTACCAAAAAAAGTACTAAAGTATCAAATTTATCATCCCTGCTCCAGAGGCATGTAAAGTGACGAGTATGTGTGCAGAAAGTCAATTGCAAGCAGTGATCTTACTGCTAGACGTTTATCTGAATTTCTGACAGATGTCCTATTAACATTGACGGCTAATGAACGAGATAATTTTAAGATCATTTGTAAATGGGGATGCGATGGATCCAAACAATCTCAATTCAAACAAAAAATAGATAATGATGCCAATTCAGATGCGAACATATTTCAGAGCTGCTTCGTGCCTCTTCAATCAGTTTGTGGCAAGGAAAAAAAATATTGTGGAAAAATCCGACACCTTATTCTCCCAGATACTGTCGGCCAATAAGATTCCGTTTTGTGAAAGAGAAATTCCACACATAAACAATTGCGTAAAGTCTCCAGTTGAAACAAGGGTTGATATAAATGGAAAACAGTTTCTGGTTACACATTTAATTATCATGACAGTGGTGCTACTGGTCTGCAATGGTGCTACTGGTATGACCTCCACAAGCCAATGCTTAATTTGTGGCGCAATTTCTAAAGAATTTAACCAATTAGAGGATAACGGAAAGGCAAACCCCAAAGCTATTGAATTCGGTCTGTCAGTTTTACATGCCAGAATATGATTATTTGAGAGCATTCTTAATTTTTCATATAAACTTCAGACACAAAAATACAGAAAAGGAAAAACAGATTCCGAAAAAGAAATCGAAAAAGAGCGAAAACGACTAATTCAAGAAAGTTTTCGTAAAGAAATGTGTTTATTAGTGGATGTCCCGAAAGCTAACTTTGGAAACACCACTGATGGCAATACAAGTACTTATAGAATCTTTTATGAAGACGTGAAATTAGCTTTGGAAATAACAGGAATTAATTATGATCTAATTTACAGATTAAAAGTCATACTTGAAGCAATCTCAAGCGGACATATAATTGATCCCGAAAAATACGACAAATATGCTCTGCAAACAGCCCGCTTGTATGTCAGTTTGTACCCTTGGCATCCTATGACTCCTACAATACATAAAATATTAATGCCTGGTGCAGTTGTAATCAAAAATGCCTTGCCACCTATTGGGCAGCTTTGTGAGAAGGCAGCAGAAGCGCGTAATACATATTTTAGGTCTTACCGCCAAGACCTTGCAAGAACATTTTCAAGAGAAAGCTGCAATCAAGACATTTTTAATAGACTACTATTGAGTTCAGATTCTTTGTTGAGTAGAGCATGAGGCCTATAAAAAGAAAAAAAAGCTAATTGTTTTTTAACAGAAATTATTACTATTATGTCTGAAAATCTATTAGAAAGTTCTTTAGATAGCGAAGAGGAGCAGATTTCTGAAGACGTATAGTTTAAACATACAGGGCGGCTGATATGTATTGCAACCAACTTCAGGTTGCAATCATTTCTAAACCGCTAGTCTGATAGCTGACAGATTTATTTCAGTGACAGTTCATTTTATTGTTTACAAGCTTACAAAAGCATTTTGATCCATTGCATTCAGAAAAAAAGTTATTCGTGATGGAATTCAAGCGTGATAGTGTGATTGATTTATATTTGGGTGGAAAAACACAAGTTAGAGCCCTCCAGCATTTAAATGTGAATAAATCTTTTGTTTCTCGTACCATTGCTCGTTACCGTGATACTGGCAGTGTTGCATCGCGTCCAAAAAGTGGACGAAAAAAACGATAACAACACCAGAAATGATCCGAAAAGTGAAGGGCAGATTTGATCGAAATCCACGCCGCAGTGGTAGAAAAATTGCTCGTGAGCTGCACATATCGCGAGAACGGATACAACACATATTAAAAAATGAGCTTGGACGAAAGCCATTGAAGTTCCAAAAAGTGCAAGAGCTCACCGATGCACAAAAAAAGTTAAACTGGAAAGTGCCAAGGAGTTGCTTCGCTTGCATTTAGTTACTGAATTTGGTTTTCACCGATGAGAAGCCATTCCAAATTGAGCAGTTTGTGAACAAACAAAATGATCGGGTTTACTTGCCAAAGAGGTCAGCTGAAAATGTACACCTTCGATTGGCCACCAGAACTCAAGCGCCGCCGATGGTAATGGTGTGGGCTGCCGATGGTAATGGTGTGGGCCGTCGATGGTAATGGTGTGGGCCGCCGTAACGGCCGATGGTCGCTCCCCGCTCGTATTCGTCGAACATGGGGTCAAAATAAATGCCGAATATTATCGGGAAAATGTCCTAAAGACAGTATTGAATCCCTGGGCAGACAAACACTTCGGCCGCAGACCATGGACATTCCAACAGGACTCAGCACCATCGCACTCAGCACGCGTCAACCAAGAATGGCTTAAAAAGGAGGTTCCTCGCTTCATTTCTACCGCACAATGGCCACCAAGATCTCCGGATCTCAATCCGTTGGACTTTTGCGCCTAGGGCATTTTAGAGAGTAAGGTTCGCACTAAAAAATACCAAAGTATCGATCATCTCAAGACGGCGCTTCGCCGGGAATGGACCAAAATACCGCAGAGTCACTTTTGTGCAGCGTGTGATGGCTTTGTCGGCCGTTTGAAGGCCATAATTCTTGCCAAAAGGTGGCCAATTCGAAGAAATCTAAACTCTTTCTAAAATTTTATGTTATTTCCGACATTTTCGCTTTTGAACAATAAAATTTAAAAAAAAAAATTAAAAAAATATAGCGCTTTACTTTGTTGCATTACATATCAGCCACCCTGTATACGAGATAATTCTTAGTTGTAAAAAGTTTTTCAAGAAAATAGGAATTATAAAAAAAACTTTTCAAAATTTACCATAACATTTTTTTTAAATATTATTTCGTGTTTGGGACACCATATTACACTAGAAAATGTTATGCACAGCTCTTTGACAAAAAATGTGTTGCATAGTTTAATAAGTCTGCATGGTCTTCTAGTATACGCGTATAAAATTCCATGAAAATCTAAATCCATAAATATTTGGAGTGGGTCAGTTTCCTTTGAAATTAACTGTAAGTTTGTCATTATGCAATATGGATCTACTTATACGAGGGTTGCTATATATATTTCTGGCATAGGCAACACTAAGTGTTGCCTGGCGCGATCTGACATTTCCATTGTAAAGTTTGACATTTTTTAGCATAAACGTACTCAGAACGTTTTGACGTACGTCCATCATTTGTGTTGTTTACAGTGATTTGGAAAAATCAATTTGGCAAAAAAAATTAATTAACTCGTGAACATTTTCGTGCGATCATTTTTCAAAACTTTCGACGTGAATTATCACGACAAGAGAGCATCGATGAACTTAAATCTTTGTATGGCGATTAAGCACCATCCCAAGTACTGTGAAGAACTGGTTTAATGAATTCAATCGTGGCCGACGCTCGCTCAAGGACGAAGGTCGTACAAAAACGGCCGTTGTACCAGAGAACATTGATGCCGTGCGTGAACTGATGATGCAAGATCGTCATGTTACCGTGAGATAGAGGTATCCTTGGACATTTCTTCCACCAGCATACATTCGATATTGCATGAACCTGGGGCCGAAGACGAGCCAAATCCAACGAAAGTTGTTCGTGGAAGAAGCACTTCGCAGCAAACGGTCGCCTGTTTCTTCGGCAAAACTGGTCATGTGGCGATTGTTCCGTTTGAGCAACGTAGGACGGTCAATTCTGAGTGGTACGGAAATTCGAAAAACGAACAAGAGAAGACGAATCATTGTGCACCATGACAATGCGAGCTCTCACACATCGGCTCAAACCAGCGCCTTTTTGACCGGCCAAAACTTCGCATTGATGGATCATCCGCCGTACAGCCCTGATTTGACACCCAATGACTTCTTCTTATTCACTCACATCAAGAAAAAACTGCTTGGGCAACGTTTTTCGACGCGTGAAGCAGCTGTTGAAGCGTTCAAAAACCATGTTTTGGAGGTGAATTTTCAACACACTGTAACCAAAACAATTCGCGCTCAAATGACAAAACGGTCTGAGTGAAGTTATGCTAAAAAAAATGTCTTACTTTCTAATGGAAGTTCCAGTTTTCATCTGGCAGCCAGGACCGAAATATAAATAGCAACCCTCGTATATTAATATTACTATAACACGTTGTTAAAGGATTTTAAAATTTTATTTGTGCTCAAAACTGCAAAATTGACTTTAATTTTCCATAAACAGGATTTTTTCACTACCTTACATGTAGGTGGCACCAAAATCGTCCCTCTGGCCGGGGGCTTGGTTTGTGTCTTTGTTAATTATAGTCCAATTTTATTTCACGTACATTGCTACTTCTAAACTAATTTGGCGAATCTTCTATAAGTTCTACATACTAACAATTTCTTCATCACTACACGCTGAATAAAAATCCCTTCTGTAGTATATTGTCCCAAACATATTCGGCTTGAAATATACATATGTTTACGGTACACTACAAATATATAATATTTGACACACACAAATATTATATGTTTGGGGATGATATTGTTCTAAACAAAAATATGTTCCCATTCAAATATTTTTTATTTGGAATTACTTATAGTATTTCGGAAACAAAGTTTAATTGGTAATTATTTATTTTGGCAATGTATTAATGCCTTAACTTAAAGACAAGTTTTCAGTTTTTCAGATGTTCAAAGAACAATTTTTATAAATTTTTTTCTATGTTTGTAAAATTTTATTTAAACTTAAATCGAATAATATTTCGTAAATTTAATTTGCATTGATGGATTGACAATGAGTGATGGATTGGAATATTTATAAATTTAAGACATTTTTAGCTATAAAGTTTAACACGAAAACTTGGAAAAACTAACAAAAATTCAAATAAGTCAACAAAGTTTTAAAAACTTTTTAAATAAAATATATTCGGAAAACTTCTTAAACAATAACTTTGTTTGTGTCTAAACAGATATTTTATTTGGGAAATTCAGTTTGCAAATAAATTATGTTCTAATATATTATTATATGCCTTTCAAACAAAATTTCTTGATTTTCAAATAAAACTTATTTGTTAATAAATATATAATATTTAAAAAATCGTTTTCAAGTATATTTTCTTTGAATTCAAACATATCAAAAATGACGATATTCCTCCGTGTATCAACTCCAGAAAAATTGGCGATATGTTCACGCCTCTTTCTGTGCTTCTCACGTAAAGGAGTGATTTTGTATAGCGTAAACTTGAATACCAATAAACTTCAACACCTGAAATAGTATTCAATGTTTCCGCTTTGTAGTCTCAAGATTTCAGTGAAGAATGGGTATAATTGTCAAAACACCTCAGGTACTTCCCCGAAAAATTTACAAATTCAGACGAAAATAATTTCTTCATAGCTGCTGCAACAATCTTCTAAATGTGAAAACATTTTGATGATTTCCATATAGAATGATGGGGAAAATTACTTTTTTATTCTGTATTTTGTGTTTTGTTTTTCCAATGAATTTAGTTAGTCTGAATGTGCAAGTTTTCTTCGTCGTTCTAAAAACTCGTATAAACTCGTTCCAAATTCCATATAAAATGTCATACGCAAGAAATATTTTTACACGCTGAAAAAAAATCGTTTCTGTAGTATATTGTCCCAAACATATTAGGCTTGAAACATATATATGTTTGGGGTAGACTCTAAGCATGTAATATTTGGTACACACAAAAATTGTGTATTTGGGAAGATGTGGTTCTAAACAAATATTTGTTTACATTCCAATATGTTTTTATTTGGGACCATTATTTCCGAAACAAATATTTATTTGCATTTAAGTATTCATAAAATACATAAATTGTCTTAAATTTTTCAGTAATTCAATGTTAAATTTTTAGAAATTTTTAATGTTCGTAAAAAATAATAATTGAAATCATATAATCTTGGATCAATATAAAGTACTTAGAGGATTGACAACTAATGATGGCTTGGAATACTCAGAAATGTGAAATGATTGATTTAAAACAGAAGGTAATGCTGCATATGGTATCATAACTGGGAGGTACAATTCGAAACCCAAGAAAAATTGAAACTGATATATGAAAAACTCAGCTAAAGTTTTGGAAATATTTTTTAAATAAAATATATTTGGAAAAATTGCTAAATAATAATTTTATTTGTATTTAAACACATATTTTATTTGAGAAATTTAGTTTGCAAATATAATTTGTTGTAATATATTAAAATATGCATTCCAAATATATTTTATTGATTTTCAAATAAAATTTATTTGCTAAGAAATATATAATATTTAAAAATTTGTGTTCCAAATATATTTTCTTTCGATTCAAACATATCAAAAAAGGCGATTTTGCCCCGTGTACATCTTTTTATTTTATCTTTCGCAAATATTTCTAAGTATTTCTAAGTTTGGGCGACTGTAACGTACATAAAAAGTATATAGTATGTATATCAAAGTGTAATCATCCTTTTCTATCGCCCTTCGTCTGCTTTTTTCATTTATATTTAAAAACTATTTTGCTCTCATAAAAAAACTTTCACAACTTTCTCAAATTCTTTTTATAGCAGTAAGTAAATAAACACAAAATTGTGTTGAGCCACAACAATGTGATAGTTAAAAATTTCGTTAAAATTGTTGTTATTGCCTATCCTAAGGCTGTGATTTAATTAAATAATATTGTTTAGCATACCACCTAAGGGTGTTTGAAAATACGATATTTTAATTGTTTATTTTTCTATAAAATTCTTAGAAATATATGGGAAGAAAATGTGTTATTTAAAAATATCTTTAGTTTGTCTGTTGCTAATCTCAGTGGCGTGAAAATTGACTCTCTAGTTTAAAGACCAGACGCACATTCGATGGAGGGCAAAAAACGTTTGTCACTTGATCCCTTAGACGCAAGGACATTGGAACTAAATTTAATATATTGATAAATTAGCATTTCTAAGTAATGTGAAATAAACAGGGCACTTTTCTACAATGTTGTGCTTGTAAAAAAAAACACACAATTTTCTTTCGTTCGAAAAATACAAATCATGTTTGTACAGGGTGGCTGATATGTAATGCAACAAAGTAAAGCGCTATATTTTTTTAATTTTTTTTTAAATTTTATTGTTCAAAAGCAAACAATGTCGGAAATAACATAACATTTTAGAAACAGTTTAGATTTGTTCGAATTGGCCACCTTTGGCACGAATTATGGCCTTCAAACGGCCGACAAAGCCATCACACGCTGCACGAAAGTGGCTCTGCGGTATTTTGGCCCATTCCCGGCGAAGCGCCGTCCTGAGATGATCGAGAATTTGGTATTTTTTAGTGCGAACCTTACTCTCTAAAATGCCCCAGGCGCAAAAGTCCAACGGATTGAGATCCGGAGATCTTGGTGGCCATTGTGCGGTAGAAATGAAGCGAGGAACCTCCTTTTTAAGCCATTCTTGGTTGACGCGTGCTGAGTGCGATGTTGCTGAGTCCTGTTGGAATGTCCATGGTCTGCGGCCGAAATGTTTGTCTTTCCAGGGCTTTAATACTGTCTTTAGGACTCCTTGGCTCTTTTCAGTTTAACTTCTTTTTGTGCATCGGTGAGCTCTTGCACTTTTTGGAACTTCAATGGACTTAGTCCAAGCTCATTTTTTAATATGTGTTGTATCCGTTCTCGAGATATGTTCAGCTCACGAGCAATTTTTCTATCACTGCGGCGTGGATTTCGATCAAATCTGGCCTTCACTTTTCGGATACGAGCAATGGTACGAGAAACAAAAGATGTATTCACATTTAAATCCTGGAGGGCTCTAACGATAGCCACTTGTGTTTTTCCACCCAAATATAAAGCAATCACACTATCACGGTTGAATTCCATCACGAATAACTTTTTTCTGAATGCAATAGATCAAAATGCTTTTGTAAGCTTGTAAAAAATAAAATGAACTGTCACTGAAATAAATCTGTCAGCTATCAGACTAGCGGTTTAGAAATGATAGCAACCTGAAGTTGGTTGCAATACATATCAGCCACCCTGTAATTCCAAATAAAAAAATTACATTGCAATTGATGATTTTGCGAATTGAAAGCGATTTATTTTGCTCCTAATACATACATGTATACGAAATGCATTATACAGGATTATGCCTTTTGAAAAATCAACAAATTTGATTTTTAAATTTATAAGCTACATAAATTATTATCAAGTAATCCGAGTTATCAACTTCGCTATCCATATCACTAACTAAACTACATTATATTCCTCTATAACAGGTCTGATGCCTTATTTACTTTAATACATATTAGCATGGCAAATCTTTTCCACCGAGCCATTTTTATCCTTAGAGAGGATATATATCATTTGCTACGAGCCAAAAGTGTGACACATCGAAGGAGTGACCTAAGACCCTAAGTATGAACAATGTCCGGCCGTCTGTCTGTCTGCTGGCTGATGCGCACGATAACTCTCAAAATTATAGATGGGCTATATTGGTCCACTCCTTCTATGCAGTACCTCTCCCACAAAGGGTTAACATTTAGTGAATTATTGATTATTTAATAACTTCTATACTACTTATTTGAATCCTCTGAAATTCTTCACATAGTATTAGTTTACTAGTCACTATTTCCTCGAGAAAAATGGGCGAAGTTGCCACGCCCCTTTTGGTACCTCCCACACAAATGGACAATTTTGAACCAAAAGTTAACAGCTTATAACTTTATTAACAGTGCATACAAAGACTTGAAATTTTGTACAATGTAATGGTTTAATAGTACCTACAATACAGCGAAAACTGGGCATTATTGCCACGCTCCTTTTGGTACCTTCCACACAAATGGGCCGTTTTGTACCAAAAGTTACCAGCTTATAACTTTAATACCAGTGCATACAAATACCTGAAATTTTGTACAGTGTAATGCTATTATAGTACCTAGAGTCCAGAGAAAAATTTGCGTTATTGGCACGTCCCTTTTGGTACCTCCCACACAAATGGACCTTTTTGTACCAAATGTTAATAGCTTTTATCTTCAATATCAGTGCACATAAATACTTGGAATTTTGTACAGTGTAATGCTTTTATAGTACCTAGTGTCTAGAGAAAAGTGGCCGTTATTGGCACGCCCCTTTTGGTACCCCCATACAAATGGACCATTTTACACCAAAAGTTTACAGCTTATAACTTTAATACCAATACATACTTTAAAGTTATTAAAAGCAATTTAAATTGATAATAATTAAATTAAAACAAAAAAATAGAATTTATTTCGAAATTCCTATGACTTCAGCTACCTCATGAAACTTCAACCGACGGTCATCCAATACCATTTTGTGGACTTTTTTTTAACTATTTCTGGCGTGGACACCTCAATTGGTCGACCACTACGGCGTTCGTCTTGGCAGCTCTTACGGCCCCGTTTAAACTCTGCCACCCAATATTTTATAGTTGTAAACGAAGGAGCAGACTCCGCCCAAAGTGTATAATCTAACTCGGTTTTAATATTGGTTGGACTGAGAGCTTTCAAATTAAAGTATTGTACTACATATCGGTAACAAATTTTATCCATGTTAACAAATTTATTCATTGCGATCTTAAACTTTTGAGTGCTCAAAAAAAACTAAACAACGTGCCTCCCAAAACGTAAAACATATGTTTTGGAAGGTACCTAGAGTCTAGAGAAAAGTGGCCGTTATTGGCACGCCCCTTGTCACTTTTCACGAAAGTAATTCTTTCAAACTACTACCGCCATCTATATGTCAGGTCGGCTAATTTTGGGACCGCCCTCGTATGGGTAAGTTTGTATACCATAAATTTAACAGATTAGGTAGGCTATGTAGAAGTTTTTCACAATGTCAATGTCCCCAATTAAAGGTCAATGACGCCGATGAGAGGCCATTGTGCCCAGATTGAAGATCATTGATCCCGATTAAAGGTCATTGAACCAGGATTAAAGGTTATTAACCCCGGGTTGAGGATCATTAACCCCGGATTAAATATCATTGACCCCGGTTTGAAGGTAACTAACCCCGATTAAAGATAGTTGAACCTGATCACACTGTGCAATAGAGAAAAAAATACACGGACTTGACAGTATAGGTTCGATTCTACTGCCAAAGGGTAGTATAACCCTATACTCCAAAGAGATTGTATATAAAGAGTAACCACGGCGAAAATTCATGTGCAGAGGTGAGTTTTTCTATCAAAAAGATGGACAAAAAGGAAAATTAAATTGATTAAAAAAGAGATTTTTCTGCGTTTTCTTTGTTTCTGCTAAAGTATAAGAAGTTTATTTTGTGTGTTCATTGACATGCATGTGAAAAAGTGCAAGAGAAACACATAAAATACACGATATTTAAATTACATTTTTCATGAACTCATCTTTGCTCACGAGTCGGAATTCACCTTTCGTTGAGGTGAATGAAATGGTATCTCTTCTTATATACAATCTCTTTGCTATACTCGGTGTGGGGAAATTGGTAACCAATTTTTTTTATAGGCCTCTAAAGTTTCTGAAAATCAGTGGGCCTCTCGAAAAAGGTGTCATCACCTTCTGTCCAACAACCGTTTAACTATATTATGCAATAATGTAACTAAAAATATGCTGAACAAAGTTTCTTAAAATTTTATGCGAAAAAAACATTTTTTCCCGCACTTTTGTTTGAAAAAGTGAAGGAAAAAATATTTTTTTCAGAATAACTTTAACTGTAGCCAAGGTAAACCTGAATATCTTTTGTGATATATACAATCTGAACGTGTCTAGGTACCCCAAATATCTCACCAATTTCGACAAGCCGAGTATAGGGTTATACTACCATTTGGTAGTAGAATCGAACCTAGTGTATGTCCGTGGTTTTTTTTTTCAAAAAGTGTTCATTTCGTAGTGTTATATGCCCCCAATTAAAGGCCAATGACTCCGTATTAAAGATCAATGACCCTCTTTTAAATGTCCCCGGATAAAGGATCATGCAACCCGATTTTTCGTGCTCACAAATGAAGCTACTCTACTGTGCATAACATTTTCTGGTATAATCTAATGTAAAAAATGTTGAAGAATAATTTATCATATCCTTTTTTAATTCTTATGTTCGTGGACTCCGCATTTAGTATTTGGACGATATTTTTTGAAGTATAAGCTCGATAAAGCCGAGATACCACATTAATTAAATTATGAGGGCTAGAAATGCTAGACATTAATTAATTAATTTTTTTTTAAAAATTGTTGTTTTCCGGGTCGAAAGAACCCATAAAAAATAGAAACAAGTAAAAGCGTTAAGTTCGGCCATGCCGAATCTTATATACCCTCCACCATGGATAGCATGTGACCTCACAAAATAGCTCAAACCTAAAGAAAATAACACCGAAAATACAAAAAATATAGTAGATGAGAACAGTAGGAATCACAACAAGTTAGATGCTATAGTATATGGGAGCTATATCTAAATATGGACCGATATGGCCCATTTGCAATCCCAAACAACCTGCAACTATAAGAAGTATTTGTACCAAATTTGATCGACCTAGCTCTATTATTGCGGACTGTAGCGTGATTACCACAGACGGCCGGACGGACAGACGGACATGGCTAAATCGTCTTAGAATTTTACGACAATTAAGAATATATATAGTTTATGGGGTCTCAGTTCAATAATTAGAGGTGTTACAAATGGAGTGACAAAATGAATATACCCCCAATCCTATGGTGGAGAGTATAAAAAATCGTAAAATTTTTTTGTTCCATTTTGTGAACCAAACGAAGAAGCAATGCCTATTTGGAAAAAAAATATGGATGAGTGTATAAATAATAGTACTTTTGTACTTCGATTTTTATACCCCCACTATTGTGAACTAGGTTACGAGGGTTGCTATATATATTTCTGGCATATTCCTCGACATTTATTAGCATAACTTCACGCAGACCGTTTTGTCATTTGGACGCGAATTTTTTGGTTACAGTGTGTTGAAAATTCACCTTTAAAACATGGTTTTTGAACGCTTCGACAGCTGCTTCAGGCGTCGAAAAACGTTGACCAAGCAGTTTTGTTTTTCTTGATGTGAGTGAATAAGAATAAGTCATTGGGTGTCAAATCAGGGCTGTACGGCGGATGACCATCAATTCAACGTTTTGGCCGGTCAAAAAGGCGCTGGTTTGAGCCGATGTGTTAGAGCTCTCATTGTCATGGTGCACAATGATTCGACTTCTCTTGTTCTTTTTTCGAATTTCTCCGAAGACTTCAGGCAAACAAATTGTTGGTACCACTCAGTATTGACCGTCCTACGTTGCTCAAGCGGAGCAGTCCCCACATGACCAGTTTTGCCGAAGAAACAGGCGACCATTTGCTTCGAAGTGCTTCTTCCACGAACAACTTTCGTTGGATTTGGCTCGTCTTCGAATCGACTCACACGGTCGATTGCTGTATTGTATCGGGCTCATACGCATAGATCCAGGATTCGTCACCTGTGACGATGTTATAAACGTCTTTTGAAGCACCGCGATCGTATTTTTTTTTTAAATTTCTTTGCACCAATCGACACGAGCCTTTTTTTGAGCGATTGTCAAATTGTGCGGGATCTAACGAGAACAAACCTTTTTTACGGCCAGGTGGTCATGCAATATCGAATGCATGCTTTTGGAAATAATGCCCAAGGATGCCTCTATCTCACGGTATGTCACATGACGATCTTGCATTATTCATATCACGCACGGCATCAATGTTCTATGGCACAACGGCCGTTTTTGGACGATCTTCGTTTTTGAGCGAGCGTCGGCCACGATTGAATTCATTAAACAAGTTTTTCACAGTGGTGCTTCATCGCCATACAAAGATCTAAGTTCATCGATGCACTCTTGTCGTGATAATCCACGTCGAAAGTTGTGAAAAATGATCGCACGAAAATATTCACGAGTTAATTCCATTTTTTGCCAAATTGATTTTTTCATGTCACTGTAAACAACACAAATGATGGTCGTATGTCAAAACGTTCTGAGTACGTTTATGCTAAAAAATGTCAAACTTTCCAATGGAAATGTCAGATGGCGCAAGGCAACACTTAGTGTTGCCTAGGCCAGAAATATATATAGAAACCCTCGTATATATCAGATGCAGCGGGCCAAAAATGTAACACATCGATGGAGTGACCTAAGAGACCCCAAGGATATTTGCGGATATCCGTTTTGGTTCATTTTATAACATTTTAGCAATGTCCGTCTGTCTGTCTGTCACACGATAAGTTTCGACAGGATTAACCGCTTGACTTCAAATTTGTTATGTGTCAATATTTTGTTCTATCTCAGACTACACTGAAAAAAAATTTGTCATAAAATTAAAGAAATGCTCCAAAGACGTCCTTTGTCTTTAAAATAAGTACATTTTGTACTTAAAATTAAGAAAATTTACTTAAAATTAAGTAATTTACTTAATATTATTAAAATTATCTATATTTGAAGTACAAAAAGTACTTATTTTAAAGACTAAGGATGTCTTTGGAGCATTTCTTTAATTTTATGACAATTTTTTTTTTCAGTGTATGGTCGAAATGAACTTTGTTGGTCCTCTCCTTCGGTAAAAATATTGTGAAATATTGATTATCTCATAACTTCTATATTACTACTCACAATCTTTCGCAATTCCACAAATAGTATTAGTTTATTGGTCGCTATCATCTTGAGAAAAATGGGCGAAGTTTCCATGCCCCTTTTGGTACCTCCCATACAAATGGACCATTTTCCAAAAAAAGGTCCATTTGTGTGGAAAGTGGCGTGCCAATATCGACCATTTTTTTCTGGACTCATTATACTGTAACAAATTTCAAGTATTTGTGCACTGGTGTTAATGTTATAAGCTGGTAACTTTTGGTACAAAATGGTCCATTTGTGTGGGTGGTACCAAAAGGGGGGGTGGCGATAACGACCACTTTTTTCTGGATTCTAGGTACTTACTATAAAAGCATTACACTGCACAACATTTCAAGTATTTATATGAACTGATATTAAAGCCATAAGCAGTTAACTTTTGGTTCCAAATGGTCCATTTGTGTGGGAGGTATCAAAAAGGGAGTGCCCACTTCGCCCATTTTTCTTGCGTTGTTAGCGACTAACTGTGTGAAATTTCAGAAGATTCAAGTAAGTAGTATAGGAGGTATTAAAGATTCAATATTTCACTAAAAGTTAACACTTTGTGTGGGAGGTATTAGAAGGAGTGGACCAATATGGCCCATCTTTGAACTTAGCCGCATACCGCATACCAAATTTGAAGTCGATCGGTTACTCCTTTCGAGAGTTATCGTGCGCACCAGCCAGCAGACAGACAGACGGACGGACGGACATTGCTCAAATGACCTAAATTGGCCCAAAACCGATTTCCGCCGAACATACTTAGGGTATTAAGCGCCATGGCCACACATCAAACTGACTCATCAAACTCGAGTTTTTATGATTGTGTTGGTAAAAAAAACTCACACGTATGGTTTGATGAGAGAGTAAAAAAATATCAAAACCATTTAGATATTTGCGTCGACGCGGCAGAGATTTGACGTCGGTTTTATGTGCGTGTGTCAAAATATCTTCAATTATCATTTTTGATTTGTTTTCGAAGTGTTAAAAGTGTTTTATTTTTTGGTGACAAGTGTTTTTTTTTTTTGGAAAAAAACTGGAAATGGAAGAAAAAAAAATTTATTCTCGAATTTATTGAAGTGTATCGAAGTTTGCCGGCTTTATGGCAAATAAAATCAGCCTCTGAAATGAAGTTTGATGACATGAGTTTGATGTGTGGCCGTGATAAGCAAAACAAAATTTTACTAACACATACAAGAGTTTGATCAAACAGTTTGATGTGTGGCCACGGCGCTTTAGGTCACTCCTTCCATGTGTTACACTTTTGGCTCGTAGCAAATGATATATACCCTCCTCTCTAAGGTGAGGAGATAAAAACTGGAGCAATTTTTGCGATTCGTTTCTATTTTTTGTGGTTTATTTTCGTGCCAACAAAAAAAAGGTTTTTTTTTTGAAAAAAATCTAATTATTTGAATAGTTTAACATATGATAAGAATTGATTGCAATTTTTTAGAGGTAAGGGGGTGACAAGCTTGGTTGACTATTTTGAGATAAATAATTCTCGTAGGGTTCCCTTTATTTCATTCTTTGTAATGAAGAGTGTATTCCGAAGTCTTCCACTTCAAAATCACCTCCGAAATAACTAACCTCTATGATTTCCTTTCAAACTTTGTGTTCGTTCGAATATCGTGAAAACAAGAGCTAACCTAGAAAAACGGCTAGCAATCTAGACTGGATTCAGCAATCTCGAAATAGGTATATCCATAGGCTCTCCTTTCTGTTACATTTTAAAGTGTACATTTGGAGCACAGTGTAATATTATGAATATTTTTTTCATTCATAACATAAAATTTCATTTTACTTTTTTTTTTATATGAAACTCGTCTTTCCCCCCTCAAAAAGTTTTGCAATGCATTCCAAAGCACAATAGACACCCAAAATGCTCTTTTTGGACTAGACAATATGCTCAATTTAATGTTCTCTGCCGTTTTTTTTGTGGCCTATTATAAGGTTGTAACAACATTAAATTTTGTTTAGCATAACAATAGGCTGTTACCAAATGACTCGTAAAAGATTATCTACAATAAGCCAGACATACAGATATATCTATTTATAATATGCATAGTAGGGGAAAGGTACACATGCTTTTAAAATTTCTACGGCTTGTCAATTGTTACACTGGAAAAAAAATGTTGTCTTAAAATTAAAGATTTGCGCCAATGTTGCCCTTAATCATTAAAATAAGTAAATTTTGTACTTAAAATATGGAAAATTTCATTAATATTAAGTATAGTTTCTTAATTTGAAGTACAAACCTTTGGTGCAATTCTTAAATTGTAAGACACCATTTTTTTCTGTGTAATCTCGCTGACACAGAAATAGATATTGTATTTAAAAGTGCAGCCAGACATTCAATGGATGCCAATAAATCAAAGCAGACATTTGTCACTTGATTCGGGAGACACAATGACATTGGAGTAAACTTGACTGAGTGGCTGTAGATGTTCGTGAAATAGTTAAGTGAATTGTTAAGGAAAATAATGGCGAAATTATGAATCTCTATTGGGCCATGAAGTGACGAGATTTATACAATTGCGTGTTTTTCCAAAGTTAATCAATTACAATCTGACACAAGAAGTTGTTGGTCCATTAACCACTACACTTGTTTCACAAACCACAAACAAATTTTATTAAACAAGCAACATTTTAAATTCATTTTTTTAATATTAAGACTCAAATCTAATATTTTGAGATAAATAATTCTCCAAGGAAACCATTTTTTGTTTTTGTCCTCTTTAAATTTTCCTCCGAGATAACCAATATTGCTAAATTCCCAACAAAGTTCGGAGCCAAATATCTGGAAAAGAAGAGCATACCTTGAAAAATGGCTACTGTATTCAGAATGGTCGAAAAAAGTTGAACCATATAATCTCCTTCCATTTACGTTTTTTAAAGTGTCCATCTCGAGCACAGTGATAATTTGCCATTTTGGGGATTTTCATATCTTTCATAAATTTATTGTTAATTTTATTTACTGTAGTATGCCATGAGGCGCAAAGTAAATGACGTACAAAATGTTGCCTATACCAAGGCAAACAGATAAAAGTAAATGAGGAATATATCACCAAAGATATATTTTGCTCTTAAAACGGCCACACTTTGTCAGTCCTTAATCCATTGCATTGTAGATTAGAGAGCCGAAAAAGACATTCGCAATGTAAGCCAATAAACAACCTATGTATGTATAAAATTGCCACTTTGAGATGTGTCACACTAAAGAACATTTCAAACAGTTTTATTGAAAGAGCTCTTATGAAGAAAAACTTTGGACACAAAAATAAAAGGAAACAAATACCAACGCTGGTTCGGCCGGGCGAATCTCATATAACCTCCGCACCACGGATTGCATTCAGAAATATATATTTTGAAAAGTCTTTAAATATTTCTTAGTACGGTTTTTTGCAGCAAATTATTTAAAAAAAAAACAAGTAAGAAAATTTCAGTCCGGTAAACCGACTAAGGTAAACCGGGCTGGCCTCCATGTAACAAAAAAAAGTTCCCGAATGCGAGGTGGAATATAATAGCTTACCTCGAGATAATCACAACAATATTTTTTCAATTTTTTCGGAGCCCGCGGAACCGGTCCAAAATCGTTTTTCTATCATAACTTTTTTGTTGGTAGCTCGATTTTTACATGCGATACATTAATGTGTTGGTCTCAATAGGTACTAGATTTGCCTCATAGACGACGCTGATGTACAAAGTTATTTTCTAATAAAGACTCCACTTACTGCATTTTCTACCCCTAAAATTTCAAAATATTTTTCTATAGGATTAAAGCTTTTTAAAAACCATGAACATTTTGCTTTGGGTATACACTCTTTTATTCAAAAACAAAAAAGTTAAGAATTCATTACAAAATAACGTGGTACATCGGCGACATCTATGAGGCAATGTAGTACTCGTCGAGACCAACACATTGATATATCGCATGTGACAATCGAGCTACAAACAAAAAAGGTACGATAAAAATACGATTTTGGGCCGATTCCGCGGGATCGGAAAAAATTTAAAAAAATGGATTTTCGATTGTCTCGAAGTGAGCTTTCATATTCCGCCTCGCATTTTTGGTGACCCGATACAATAAAAAAACCTGATTTTGGGCCGATTCCGAGGGCTCGGAAAAAATTTTAAAAAATGTTTTTGCACTTGTCTCGAGGTCGCCTTTAATATTCCGCCTCGCATTTGACAACTTTTTTTGGTGACCCGGTCTAAGGTATACCATCCATCTCCTTGTGAGTTGTGTAATTTAAAATGGTACAAATGGCAGAACTTTGAAAAAAATCGTTCATTCTTTGTTAACTAGAGTCATTGGATTTGCTAGAATTTGGCCAATTTGTGTAGGAGGTTCCAAAATGCACGTGGCAATAATGATGAATTTTTAACGGACTATATGTACAGAGTTTTCCAATAAGAGTGATATGATTCTTTGAAAAAAAAACACACTTATTGTTAAGGAAATTCAAAAGTTTTCTATTTATTGTGAAGTACAATCGATACAATTAAGTTCTAAATAAAAAGTCATTCAAATGGCCTCCACGACTTCTTCTGCAGGAACGAATTCGATGAACCCAATTTTCGAGCACTTTTTCCACTAAATTAAGTCGTATGTCATGAATGGCACGTTCAATATTGACTTGTAAAGCTTGAAGTGAGTCTGGTTTATTTCGAAAGACCAATGACTTCAAATAATCCCACAAGAAATAGTCTAATGGTGTTAAATCACAACTTCTTGGAGGACATTCAATATCACAATTTCTTGAAATAATCGAATCTCCAAACTTTGGCGCAACAATTCAATTGTTTCATTTGCTGTGTGGCACGTAGCCACAATCGGTCAATGGCAAAAAGATAGCTCTTAACGAGAGCTAAAATATTGCTCATGGGTGTCAAGGTCGTTGGTCGACAGGAAAGTGTTTTTGTTTTCGGATTTAAAAAAACAATGGACATGACATAATTTTCAAATGTGAACGGAGAGTTTAGCTCTAGCTCCTTAACGGTACGTCGGATCGGGAATCGGTCAATGGCAAAAAGATAGCTCTTAACGAGAGCTAAAATATTGCTCATGGGTGTCAAGGTCGTAGGTCGACTGGTTTATTTTTATTTAAAAAAAATGGACTTAGAGCACGAAAAGTTGCAATTGGAGAACGATTATTTTGATAATAAAACTGAATAATTTGTAAACGTTGTTCTCGCGTATATCTCACCATGACGAAATTGTAAACACTACTGAATACAATGAACAACAAATGACAGATCATGACATATTACAAATGGCCGAAACGCCATTTCAAAATCATATCATCCGTGTTGAAAAAACCCGATATCAATCAACTAAACTATTATATACTTATTAGGGCGGGTCGATTTAAAAATCGCCCATTGCTCAGTGAAAATCGTATTCTAGGGATCAAAATAAGAAACTTTGCCGAAGGAACCATACCTCTAAAACGAATTCTGATGTCCCGGGAAAAATCCCACTTTGACCCATTAGAGTGCTCCAATCGAGTCCAAATGTTTGACCGACCCCCACTCAGTGAAGTGCTCAGTGAAAATCGTATTCTAGGGATCAAAATAAGAAACTTTGCCGAAGGAACCATACCTCTAAAACGAATTCTGATGTCCCGGGAAAAATCCCACTTTGACTCATTTAGAGTGCTCCAAAGTTAGTGGGGGTCGGTCATACATTTGGACTCGATTGGAGCACTCTAAATGGGGCAAAGTGGGATTTTTCAAAATTTGCCCCTACCCAAAAGTTCGACCCAAATTCCGGGACATCAGAATTCGTTTTAGAGGTATGGTTCCTTCGGCAAAGTTTCTTATTTTGATCCCTAGAATACGAATTTCACTGAGCAATGGCGACTTTTTTTGCCTCCCCACAAATCGACCCGGCCTAATACTTATATAATATCAACTATTATCAAACATTAAGTTTCCAACAACAGGTCTTATTTTGAATCACCTGGTAATTCTGTAGATGTCACTTTTGAAGCTTTTATTCTTTGACATTTGACAAGCAGAAACTACGCCATCACTAAAAATGGAACGATACACGATCATCGAACGAAACAAAACGATACGAACGATACAAAATCATCTTGACTGATGAGGCCTATTTCCACCTCGGTGGCTACGGCAACAAGCAAAATTGTCGCATCAGGGGCTCGGAAAACCCAAGGGTTATTGTTGAGAAGCCTCTCCATCCTCAACGTGTGACTGTTTGGTGCGGTTTATGGTCCGGCGGGGTCATTGGACCTTACTTTTTCGAAAATCAGGTTGGATCAACAGTTACGGTGAAGGGATTGCGCTATCGAGAGATGATTAATGATTTATTATGGTCGTAGTTGGATGGTATTGATCTGGACAACGTTTACTTTCAACAAGACGGCGCTACGTGCCACACAAGCAACGAAACCATTGCTCTGTTACGGGAAAAGTTTCCGGACCGTGTTATCTCTCGAAGAGGTGATCACAATTGGCCACCGAGATCTTGTGATTTAACACCTTGCGACTTCTTCCTTTGGGGCCACGTGAAAGATAAGGTCTACGCCAACAGCCCAGCGTCGATTCAAGACCTCAAAGATAGAACTCGTGAGGCTATCGAGGACATAGCGCAGCCACTTTGCGATTTGGTTATGGAAAATTTCATGAAAAGGATATGGTCCTGTAAGCGTGGTCGTGGTGGCCATTTGGCTGATGTTGTTTTTCATTATTAACGTCATACCATACCTTCCTCTTTATTATGAAATAAACATCCGATCATTTATCTCAAAAAATTGAATTTTTCTTTGAATACCAAAATAACACCACACCACCATTTGTGTGGGAAGTGCGAATAGGGGGATGACAATGACACCATTTTACACTGTTCGAAATTATTTCTTTGCACTGGTAATAAGATTATAAGCTGATAACTTTTGATGCAAAATGGTGAATTTGTGTTTTGGTACCTCCCAAAAGGGGCGTGGTAACTTCTCCCACTTTTCTTGAGGTGTTAGCGACTAATAAACACAGACAGACAGACGGACGGACATTACTGAAATCACTTAAAATGACCCAAATCGAATTTCCGCTAAACATACTTGTGGTCTTAGGTCACTCCTTCGATGTGTTACACTTTTGGCTCGTAGCAAGTTATATGTATATACATACCTCCCTCTTTAGCGTGAGGGGATAAAAACCCAAATGACATTTTGGTACTTTCGATAATCACTTTCAGAATCTGAAGTGAAAACGGAGTCAACTCTCGTGTACCTCGAAAATGATGTACTGCGTTTTTCAATCCACCCCAATGCCATATAATTTCCACCCCAAAGCACAGTGGTGAAATTTCGAAAAAAAAGGAAAATATATCTGTCGATTTATAACAACATTACCGACTGCAATGAATGTTGGCAAGCCAATAGAAGAGGAATCAGCAATTGTGATTTTTAATCAAACATCCAAGGAATGTCGTATACATATACTCGTATGTTTGATGAAAATACGTTTCAGGACATTTTAAGGCATTTAAGGTATGTCTATCTGTCCGTCACTTAATATTTTGATGTGGTCAGATATTAATGTATTGAAGAATGAGATCGAAGATGGGCTATACATATTGTTCCAAACTTCATATTCTGTATTTTAGAACACAGTTTAAGTTCGGTATGACAAATTTAAAATGCAAAAGTGTTTGAAGACAGACTTTTTTTCTTGTATATGCCATACTAAAAGGCAAATCGATTGTGTACATAGATGACAAACGTGGTATGATCCAAAGAAAATTTCACAAAATTTAATTTTTCTAGAAATTTTATACAAATTAAATTTTTCAAGAAAATATTTTCAATATAAAATTGCAATTTTAAAAAAATGGCAAACAAAAATTCCTCAAAATTGAATTTTTCTAGAAAAATTTTGACGAATTTACACATTTCGTGGAAATTGAATTTTTATATTTTATGCAGGAAATTTCTCAGAAACTGATTTTTTTGTGTTCCACCTTTTTTGTAGAAAATTTCTTTAAAATTTATTTTTTTAGAAATTCTTGCTGAAATCACTTTCTTCTAGAAAATTTCGCCAACATTTCTTTTTTCTAGAAAATTTCGTGGAAATTTCGTCATTCGATTTTCATTATAAAGGAATTCCACACAAATTTTAAAAATGCATCACACTTTGATCGCCTCTCCCGACCAATCAAAAGTTATTCACAAAACTGTACGGGTCATTCGATTTTCATTATAAAGGAATTCCACACAAATTTTAAAAATTCATCACACCTCTCCTCAAAAACTACCTTTTGGCACTTAGCATAGTTTAGAATGGAGGTATCGATATGTTTCAGTTACTTCCTGTCTATTGCAAAAAAGTTATAGAAACAAATAAAAAAAAAATAATTTTTTATAGAACTTCTTGTCAAAATTTATAGAAATTCTTGTCAAAATTTATAGAAATTCTTGTCAAAATTTATAGAAATTCTTGTCAAAATTTATAGAAATTCTTGTCAAAATTTATAGAAATTCTTGTCAAAATTTATAGAAATTCTTGTCAAAATTTATAGAAAATTTTGTCAAAATTTTAGAAAATTTTGTCAAAATGTATAGAAAATTTTGTCAAAATTTATAGAAAATGTTGTCAAAATTAATAGAAAATTTTGTCAAAATTTATAGAAAATTTTGTCAACATTTATAGAAAATTTTGTCAACATTTATAGAAAATTCTTGTCAAAATTTATAGAAAATTTTGCAAAAATTTTACTTTTCTGGAATTTTTCGCAAAAAACATTTTTCTATCAAATTTCACAAAAGTTTAATTTTTCTAGAAAATTTCGTAAAAATTATCTCTTTTTTTTAGAAAATCTTGCTGAAATAACTTTATTTTAAAAAATTTCGCCAAGATTAAATTTTTCTAGAGAATTTCGTGGAAATTGCCTTTCTCTAGAAATTTTCGACAATGTTTTGTTTTTTTGAAGAAAAGTTTACAAAGTTAAATTTTCATGGAAATTCTTGTCAAAATTGCAATTTTATAGAAAATTTTGCAATAAATCAGTTTTCTATAATTTTTCGCAAAAATATAATTTTTTAGAAAACTTCGTAAAAATTTCTTACCACTAAAAATGTTTACCACAGAAATGTTTTCAGATATAAATTTTTCCAGAAAATTTCATTAAAATTGCAATTTTATAGAAAATTACATTTTCTACAAAATTTTGCTAAAATTTAAATTGTCTTTTTACAGAAAATGTATTGTGTATAAATGTAAAAATAGCTTCGAAATTGTAATTTCGTCTTCTGAAAATTTTGTCTTCTGAAAAACGTGGCCGAAATTTCACTTTTTAATTGAATATGTACTTTTTAGAAAATTTCCCAAAATTAAATGTTTCTAGAAAATTGTATATTTCTAGAAAATAATTCTATATGGTCTTGGATGAGAAAATAACTTTTGACTGAGAAAATGTCGTGGAAATTGAATGTTTTAAAACATTTCGTTAGAATGCTTTTCGATAGAAATTTTCGCCGAAAATTTATTTTTTTGCAAAAAATTTCGCCGAAACAGTTTTCACCAATTTAAATTTTTAAAGAAATGTTTTAAAAAATAAGCGTCCAAAAAATTACTCAAAATTGAATTTTTCTAGAAAATTTCACAATTTTTCTAGAAAATTCCGCAAATTTTCACATTTCTTGGAAACTGAATTTTTCTATTTTTTGTAGAACATGTCTTCGAAACTCATTTTCTGAAAAATTTTTTTTTTGCAGAAAATTTCGCCAAAACATTTTTTTCTAGAATAATTCACAAATTTAAATTTTTAAAGAAATTTTTCAAAATTAAGTGTTTAGAAAATTTCTCAAAATTATTTTTTTAAAAAAATTATTCTAAATTAACTTTTTCTAGAAAATTCCGCCAAATTTACACATTCGTGGAAAATTTTTTTTTGTCTTGCGGCTTTTTGTAGAAAATTTCTCCAAAATTTATTTTTTTTTTTAAAATATTGCTGAATAATATTGCTTTCTTTAAGAAAATTTCGCCAACATTGAATTTTTTAGAAAATATCGTAGAAATTGCATTTTTCTAAAAATGTTCGACGAAGTTGTATTTTTTTGTAGAAAATTTCACAAAATTAAATTTTATAGAAATTCTTGTCAATATTGCTTTTCTAGAATGATTGCAAAAAAAAAACTTTTTTCAGAAAATTTCGTAAAAATGCGTATCACTATGCATTTTAGCCGAAATTATATATTTTTTTGTAGAAAATTTTAAAATATTTATTTTGTATAAAAATTTCTTCAGATATTAATTTTAAAAATTGCAATTTTATATAAAATTTTAATAATTACAATTTCGCCAAAATTTAAGTATATTAGAAAATTTTGTAAATTGTCATTTTATAGAATTATTTTTGCAAATATCCTTTATGTATTCTAGAAAGTTCCGTAAATTGTCTTTTACAGAAAATGTATTGCAAATTACTTTTTCTAGAAAATTGCAATTTCGTAGAAAGACGTCTTCTGAAAAAAAAATATTTTCACTAAAATTAAATTTTTCTAGAAATTTTCGTTGTTTTCAAAAACATGACCTTTGATGAGAAAATAACTTTTGACTGAGAAAAGTAGTGGAAATTGTATTTTTCTGGAATATTTTTTCAATTTCCTTTTCGCTAGAAATTTTCGCCGAAAATGTATTTTTTGCAGAAAATTTCGCAAAAACAGTTTTTTGTATAATATTTCACAAAATTTCTATTTTATATAAATTTTTCAAAATTAAGCGTTTTTATCCATTTTTTCAAAATTAAATTTATAAATCTATAAAATTGCAAAAAAATAGTCGTCAAAATTGATTTTTTCTAGAAAATTCCATCAAATTACACATTTCGTGGAAATTTAATTTTTTTTATTTTTTGCAGAAAATTTCTCAGAAACTGATTTTTTAGTGTTGTGTAGAAAATTCCTGAATTCAGAAAATTTTCTGAAATCACTTTCTTCTAGAAAATTTCGACAAAATTTAATTTTCTAGAAAATGTCGTGGAAAATGCCTTTCTTTAGAAATTTTCAACAAAGTTGTAATTTTTTTTTGTAAATTTTACAAAAATAAATTTTTATAGAAATTCTTGTAAAAATTGCAGTTTTTCTACAATTTTTCGCAAAATACCATTTTTCTGGAAAATTTCATAAAAATTTAATTTTTCTAGAAAATTTTATTATTATGTAAATTGAATTTTTTTTACAAACATTTTTTTCTGATTTTATTTTTTCCAGAAAATTTTGATAAATTTAATTTTCTAGAAAATTTTGATAAATTTAATTTTCTAGAAAATTTTGCCAAAATTTAAGTTTTCTGGAAATTGTTAAAATGTTTTTACAGAAAATTTATTGAAAATTACCAAAATTAAATTTTTCTAGAAATTTTCGTTATTTCCAAAAAAAATCTTCATGGCCTTTGGAGAAAATAACTTTTGTAGAAAATTTTACAAAAATAAATTTTTATAGAAATTCTTGTCAAAATTGCAGTTTTTCTACAATTTTTCGCAAAATACCATTTTTCTGGAAAATTACATAAAAATTTAATTTTTCTAGAAAATTTTATTGTATTGTGAATTGAATTTTTTTACAAACATTTTTTCACATTTTAATTTTTCCAGAAAATGTTGATAAATTTAATTTTCTAGAAAATTTTGCCAAAATTTAAGTTTTCTGGAAATTGTTAAAATGTTTTTACAGAAAATTACCAAAATTAAATTTTCGTTATTTCCGAAAAAAAATCGTCATGCCCTTTGGAGAAAATAACTTTTGAGTGAGAAATGTCATGGAAATTGTATTTTTCTAAAACATTTCGTCAAATTGCTTTTTGAAGAAAATTTCGCCAAATGAGTTTTTTCTAGAATATTTTACAAAATTAATTTTTTATAGAAATTTTTTCAAAATTAAGTGTTTTTATAAATTTTTTTTTTCAAAATTGAAATTATAAATTGAAAAAAAATTGTCAAAATTGATTTTTTCCAGAAAATTTTCATCAAATTTCATACTTCGTAGAAATTGATTTTTCTATTTTTTGCAGAAAATTTCTCAGAAACTGAATTTTTTGTTGTTGTGTAGAAAATTTCTAAATTTTTTTTTTTAGAAAATATTTGTGAAATCAGTTTCTTCTAGAAAATTTCGCAAATAAAAATTTTCATCAAATTTCACACTTCGTGGAAATTGACTTTTTCTGTTATTTGCAGAAAATTTCTCAGAAACTGATTTTTTTGTTGTTGTAGAAAATTTCTACAAATTTTTTTTTAGAAAATATTTGTGAAATCAGTTTCTTCTAGAAAATTTTGCAAACATTTAATTTTTCTAGAAAATTTCGTGGAAATTGCCTTTCTCTAGAAATTTTCGACAAAGTTGTATTTTTTTGTAGAAAATTTTACAAAAATAATTTTTTTTAACAAATTTTTGTCAAAATTACAATTTTTCCCAAAAATACCATTTTTCTGGAAAATTGCATTTTTCTTGAAAATTGTATTGTATTGTAAATTGTACTTTTTTATAGATTTTTTTTCTCTTTTATAAGCGTGCTTAGTTTCATAGCAATTGCTGGCACGATAAAAAACCGCAGATTTATGTTCCGTTATTTCGAAATTCCCCCACTGTGCACACGTTTTAGCCTCCAATAAATGACTTAATTAAAAATATAATAAGTTGTGAATCTCAAGAGAGGAAATTGTGCAATGCCTGCGAATGAATTTCCCACACAGTAAATAAGGCAAAGAAAAGAGAGACGATAATGGAAAAGGATGAACCATTCCGAGAATGACCCTTTCGCTTCTGATGGACTTTAATATTTACTTTTTATAACCTAGAAAACTATTAATTATAGAAAAACAATGCAGTAGCCGTGCGGCGGCTTTAGTTTGTGTGAATAGAAATACTGAACCCATTTTATGCTTTTATGACTGTTCATTATTTTTTAATTCCTCTTCATATTCTTCCGTTCTGTCTTCCTGCCTCTCGTTGCAGCTCAACAATATGCGAGTGCCTTTCATACATTAGCGGCGGCCATAAACTTGCGCAAGGATAACGCTGACTGTTATATGCTCTTGGGCAGTAAGTATTTGTATTATCTACACGCACATGGACACACACATACAACTGCATCTACATACTTTTTTATTGCAACGGCCATACATAATGAATGAAGTGATATCCTTCATAAAAAGCAGAAATTTTTTTAATGGATTTTAAAAGATTTACCAAAAAAAAATTATTAATTTAGTTCTATATAATCGAAGACTTGCATTTTTGTATAACGTTTATTAAAATTACTTCGTCAACGTGGATAATTAAGTTGTTTCACAAAAACATATTGTTATGTTGCAATTATTTCTTTTCTTTATAGAAAAATTGAATTATTCTAGCAGATTTCTTCAATATTGCAATTTAAAATTTCATTTTCATAGAAAATTTTATAGAAAAAATTACAATAAAATTAAATTTTCTGGAAAATGTTGCAAAAATATATGTTTTGTAGAAAACCTCGTGAAAATTGGATCTTCTGAAAATTTGTCAATTAGCATTGCCCGAAAACTTCGTCGAAATTTTATTCTTTTTGGAAAATTGCTTAAACATTTCTGCAAAATTTTATTTTCCAGAAAATTTCTACAAAATTTTTTTTCCCCAGAAAATTTTATTTTTGCAGAAAATTTCTACAAAATTTTATTTTTGCAGAAAATTTCTTGCCAAAAATTTTCTAAAAAATTTTATTTTTCTTTAAAATTCCTACACATTTTTATTTTTCTGTAAAATTTCTACAAAATTCTATTTTTCCAGAAAATTTCTACGTATATTGATTTTTTCTGAAAATTTCTACAAAATTTTATTTTTACAGAAAATTTCTACAAATTGAAATTTCTATAAAATTTTGCATAAATTATTTCGTCGAAATTAAATTTTTATAGAATTTTTTTAAGGAAAATTTCAATGAAACAGAATTTTCTAAAAAAAAAATGGCAAACAAATTTTTTCTAGAAAATTGGCTTTGCCCGAAAAAAATTTCTACAAATTTCATTTTTCCAGAAAAAACTAAATTTTATTTTTGCAGAAACTGTTTAAAAATTGTATATTTCCAAAAAAATTACATTGAAATAGTATTTTTGTAGAAAATTGTGCACAATTTATTTCGTCGAAATTAAATTTTTATAGATTTTTTTTTTAGAAAATAACATTTTTAGGAAATTTCAATGAAGCTGAATTTTCTAGGAAATTTTGCAAAAAATATTTTTTCCTAAAAACGTCGTGGAAATTGAATTTTCTAGAAAATTTCATTAACTAGGTTCGAGAGATAACACGGTCCGGAAACTTTTCCCGTAACAGAGCAATGGTTTCGTTGCTTGTGTGGCACGTAGCACCGTCTTGTTGAAAGTAAACGTTGTCCAGATCAATACCATCCAACTCCGACCATAAAAAGTAATTAATCATCCCCCCATAGCGCAATCCATTCACCGTAACTGTTGATCCAACCTCATTGTGGATGGAGAGGCTTCTCAAAAATAACTCTTACGTTTTCCGAGCCCCAGATGCGACAATTTTGCTTGTTGACGTAGCCACCGAGGTGGAAATGGGCCTCATCAGTCAAGATAATTTTTCGATGATTTTTCGAATTTTAATCATTTCAATGCGTTATTGAATCGTGTATCGTTCCATTTTTAGTAATGGCATAGTTTCTACTTGTCAAATGTCAAAGAATAAAAGCTTCAAAAGTGACAGCTACCGAAATACCGGGTGTTTTAAAATAACACCTCTTGTTGGAAAACCCTGTAGAAAAGTTGGTCAAAATTTGCCTTTTGTAAAATATTCTACCAAATATGCATATTGATGGCAATAATGCATTTTTTCTAAAAAATTTCGTGGTATTACATTTTTATAAAAATTTTTGACACCATTGCATATTTATTAAAATAAAAATTTTACGAAATTGAAATAATCATACCGTTTGGATGACATTTTCAACAGCGATAAATTTGATAAAATGTACTACAAAATCCACAATTCTGGAAAATTTCGTCAAAATTCTATTCAATAGATTTTTTTTCGAAATTCTATTTATAGAAAATTTCGTTAAAATTCTATTTCTATAGAAAATTTTGTCGAAATTGCGCTTTATAGAAATTTTCTATAGAAATAGAATTTTAACGAAATTTTCTATAAATAGAATTTCGAAAAAAAATCTATTGAATAGAATTTTGACGAAATTTTCTATAGAAATAGAATTTCGATGAAATATTCTATAGAAATAGAATTTCGACGAAATTTTCTATTGAAATATAATTTCGACGAAATTTTCTGTAAAAATAGAATATCGACGATATTTTGTATAAAAATAGAATTTTGACAAAATTTTTGTATCAAAATAGGATTTCGCCAAAATTTTTGTATAAAAATAGAATTTCGACAAAATTTTTGTATTAAAATAGGATTTCGACAAAATTTTTGTATAAAAATAAACTTCGACAAAATTTTTGTATAAAAATAGAATTTCGACGAAATTTTCTGTAAAAATATATTTCGACGAAATTTTCTATAAAAATAAAATTTTGCCGAAATATTCTATAAAAATAGAATTTCGAAGAAATTTTCTATAGAAATACAATTTCGCAGAAATTTTCAACAAAAATTAAATTTAAAAAAAATTGTCTACAAAATCCACAATTCTGGAGAAAATTTCTTTAAAAGTGCAATTTAAACGAAATTTTCTATAAAAATGTAATGCAAAATAAAAATAGAATTTCAACGAAATTTTCTATAAATATAGAATTTCAACGAAATTTTTTATAAAAATAGAATTTCTACAAATTTGTTTATAAAAATAGAATTTCGACAACATTTTCTATAAAAATATAATTTCGAAGAAATTTTCTATAAAAATAGAATTTCGAAATGTTCTATAAAAATTCAATTTCGACGAAATGGTCTATAAAAATGCAATATCGACGAAATTTTCTATAAAAATGCAATTGGACGAAATTTTTTATACAAATGCAATTTTGACGAAATTTGCTGTAAAAATAGATTTTCGACGACATTTTCTGTAAAAAATAGAATTTCGACGAATTTTTTAATAAAAATAGATTTTCGACGAAATTTTCTATAAAAATAGAATTTCGACGAAATTTCCTATAAAATAGAATTTCGATGATATTTTGTATAAAATTGGAATTTCGACAAAATTTTTGTATAAAAATAAAATTTTGACAAAATTTTTGTATAAAAATAGAATTTCGACAAAATTTTTGTATAAAAATAGAATTTCGACAAAATTTTTGTATAAAAATAGAATTTCGACAAAATTTTTGTATAAAAATAGAATTTCGACAAAATTTTTGTATAAAAATAGAATTTCGACAAAATTTATGAATAAAAATAGAATTTCGACAAAATTTTTTATTAAAAGAAATTTTCTATAAAAAAAATAATTTTGCCGAAATTTTCTATAAAAATATAATTTCGACAAAATTTTCTATAAAAATACAATTTCACAGAAATTTTCAACAAAAATTAAATTTAAAAAAAATTGTCACAAAATCCACAATTCTGGAGAAAATTTCTTTAAAAGTTCAATTTAAACGAAATTTTCTATAAAAAATGTAATGCAAAATAAAAATAGAATTTCAACAAAATTTTCTATAAAAATAGAATTTCGACGAATTTTTCGATAAAAATAGAATTTCGACGAAATTTTCTTTAAAAATAGAATTTCGACGAAATTTTCTATAAAAATAGAATTTTTACGAAATTTTCTATCAAAATAGACTCGACGAAATTTTCTATAAAAATAGAATTTCAAAATTTCCTTTAAAAATGCAATCTTGACGAAATTTTTTATGAAAATGCAATTTCGACAAAATTTCTATAAAAATGCAATTCGACGAAATTTTCTATAAAAATCCAATTCGACGAAATTTTCTATTAAAATGCAATTCGACGAAATTTTCTATAAAAATGCAATTCGACGAAATTTTCTATAAAAATGCAATTCGACGAAATTTTCTATAAAAATGTAATGCAAAATAAAAATAGAATTTCAACGAAATTTTCTATAAAAATAGAATTTCGACGAAATTTTCTATAAAAATGTAATTCGACGAAATTTTCTATAAAAATAGAATTTCGACACATTTTTTTATAAAAATAGAATTTCGACAAAATTTTCTATAAAAATAGAATTTCGAAGTAATTTTCTATAAAAATAGAATTTCTATAAACATAGAATTTCGACGAAATTTTCAATAAAATAGAATTTTGACGAAATTTTCAATAAAATATAATTTCGACGAAATTTTCTATAAAAATATAATTTTGACGAATTTCAAAATTTTTTTTAAAAATGCAATTTTGACGAAATTTTTTTTGAAAATGCAATTTCGACAAAATTTCTATAAAAATGGAATTTCGACGAAATTTTCTATAAAAATGTAATGCAAAATAAAAAATAGAATTTCAACGAAATTTTCTATAAAAATAGAATTTCATCGAAATTTTCTATTAAAATAGAATTTCAACGAAATTTTCAATATAACTAGAATTTCGACAATGTTTTTTATAAAAATGGAATTTCGACAAAATTTTCTATAAAAATAGAATTTCGAAGAAAATTTCTATAAAAATAGAATTTCGTAGAAAATTTCTATAAAAATAGAATTTCGACGAAAATTTCTATAAAAATAGAATTTCGACGAAAATTTCTATAAAAAAAGGATTTCGACGAAGTTTTCCATAAAAATAGGATTTCGACGAAATTTTCCATAAAAATACAATTTCGAAAAAATTTTCAACAAAAATGAAATTTAAAAAAATTGTCTACAAAATCCACAATTTTGGAGAAAATTTAAACGAAATTTTCTATAAAAATGGAATTTCGACGAAATTTTCTATTAAAATAGGATTTCGACGAAATTTTCTATAAAAATAAAATTTCGAAGAAATTTTCTATAAAAATAGAATTTCGACGTAATTTTCTATAAAAATAGAATTTCCACGAAATTTTCTATATAAATAGAATTTCGACGAAATTTCCTATAAAATAGAATTTCGACAAAATTTTTTATAAAAATAGAATTTCGACAAAATTTTCTATAAAAATATAAATTCGACGAAATTTTCTATAAAAATAGAAATCCGACGAAATTGTCGATAAAAACAGAATTTCGACAAAAATGTTTAAAAAAAACAGAATATTTTCTATAATAATAGAATTTCGACGAAATTTTCTATATAAAATAGAATTTTAACGAAATGTTCTATAAAAATGTATTTTTGACGAAATTTTCTATAAAAATACAAATTAGGCGAAAAATTTTATAATATTGCAAATTCGACGAAATTTTCTATAAACGAAATAAAAATGCAATTTCGACGAAATTTCTATACAAATGCAGTTTCGACAAAATTTTCTATAAAAATGTAATTTCGACGGAATTTTCTAGAAAAAGCAATTTTGACGAAATTTTCTATAAAAATGTGATGAAATTTTCCATAAAAATTCAATTTCAACGAAATTTTCTATAAAATTCAACTTTTTTTCTATAAAAATAGAATAGAAAATAAAATAAAGAATTTTGATAAAATTTTCTATAAAAATTTAATTTCGACAAAATTGTCCATAAATTTTACAAGATTCAAATATTTTTTTTACTTAATTCAATTAATTGTTTAATTGAGGCAAATATATAAATGTTAATTTTTTCGATAGATAAAAACATTGAGTTTTAATTAGTGTTTTTATAGTTCCAATTAAATTTTAAATTATTAGTTAACATTGCAATAATTTTTTAATTGCATACTATGCTATTTTCTCTGTGTACCAATTATCAAAATCTCTTCAACAATAGATGTCTTGAAGTATGTCAAGTAATAAAGAAGAGCAACAATGAAAAGTGAGTAATCTACCGCTCGCAATTAGTGAGGAAAATAATTATTGTTTGAGGAGAATAAATCTAGTTCTTTAATTTTTTTTTTTAAATTCAATGAAGAAATTCGAACTAATAAGTGGAATTAAAGCCAAGGAAAATCTAATTATTTATAGGACAAAATTAGTATAGACCAGTATTAATTAATAACAAAAACTTAGTTCATTGCTGCCTCAAAATAACTAGGGCATAAATGAAAACGTTCCAAATTACCAAGGAATACCAAGTTACTTACGGAGTTGTAAATCATCGATTACAAAAGGAAATTGGGCAATGTGTGTTTTGTAAGTTTCCGGATGTAATTTAATTATCCGTTGGATGTGTATGGTCTGGGCTAAATCAAATATCCTCCAAATAGGAGTGAAATAGAAACCACTCACCTAAAACGTATTTCTCTTAAATATTTCCTGTCGATGATACTGATGTAATTAATGTCTACATATACGAGTAATATGATGATAACTACACTTCTGCTCCCCCGCCGAGGGTATGGAATTTCATCATGACATCGTTATCTTCTCAATAAGAGGTCGAATGTGGCGCCACACAGTACATAGCCTGGGGAGAGGAGCGACAAAGCAAAGCTAAACAAAATCAATTTAACAAATCCATATGGAAGTCACAAATGTTTTATGCAAACAATAATATCCGGTGTCAGGTCGACGACTGCGGCAAATGGTAGCGAATAACACCACACTGATAGACTGACAAACAATCCATCAAAAGGGTGGGTGTTTGTGTGTATTTTAAAGATGTTGAAGTGATGAATGGGTCAATTATTGTAGAGCATTTTAAAAGTCCTCTTTGTTTAATAAGTTTAACTGATGTAGTTGGTCAACGGGACAAGGCAACTGTCGGCAAGGAAATTAATAAAATTCCACTTTATTAAACAAGTATATTAGATTTAGTTTTAATGAAGCAAATTTTTGTTGAATTGCTGAAAAGTTTATGCAGATACACTACGGCATTTAAATCCCTTCTTAGACTGGGGTGAATGGGTCTATTTTACAAACATGTTGTACCAACAATTAATTTTGACGAGCCATGGTTTTTCGTTTTATTCCTCTGGACTCTACTTATTTCCAGCAGATATTGTAACAAAAATCTTTTTCTTAGAACATTATATTATTTTAATAAAATTACCCATTTACAAAAATGGACACAAAAAGTCAACGTCAAAAAAACAATTATTTAATAACTTCTATCCTACTTATTCGAATCCTCTTTTGGAACCTCCCACTCAAACGTATCATTTTGAACAAAAAGTAAAGAGGTTATAACTTTAATTTAAAGTTATTAAATGCAATTTAAATTGATAATAATTTAATTAAAAAAAAACAAACAAATTTATTAATAAATAAACTTGTTTGGAACTGAAGGTGAGGGGATTCTTAAGTCGGTTTATCGGACTAAACTTTCTTACTTGTTAGTTATATGGATGGGGGAAAAAACGGCTGTTTGACCAAAATTAAACACCCTCCAACTAGGACTGTCCAAAAAAACCGAATATTCTACATATGTTACCTTACTTAATTAGCTACAACTTTTAAATTATTCTTCGATTTTCTTCGGAGTGGTCTCATTTCATAAAAATAAATAGTAAATTTGATTTTTTAGATGGTTCTAGGTGGTTTTAATTAAAATTTTCTCAAAAATGTGATTTTTCGCAATGTATTGTAAAATATTTTTGAAACCGCTGATGGGATTAAAAAAATTATATTATGTAGAAGAAAATGAAGGCTATCTAATTTAGGATTCATCAAAGCTTTCCTGAACCAAATGGGCAAAATTTTCTAAATACAATAGGTAATTAGTTATATCGAATGGTAATTAGTTATATCAAAATTTCAAAATTGAACACCCTCCAACTCAGACAGTCCTTAACCGCCGATGTCGTTGAACTTTCGTGTCAAAACTACTATTCAATAGGACTAAACTTGGTGCAAGTTTCATTCCGATCAGAAAACATAGCTTTGAAAAATTGACTCACTTGGCAATGAACTCCCCCAATGGCGATGATATGATTTTGAAGTGACGTTTCGGCCATTTGTAATATGTCATGATCTGTCATTTGTTTTTCATTGTATTCAGTAGTGTTTACAATTTCATCATGGAGAGATATACGCAAGAACAACGTTTACAAATTATTCAGTTTTATTACACTGTGCAACAAATGAACACTTTCTGAAAAACACGGACTTGACAGTATGGGTTCGATTCTACTATCAAAGGGTAGTATAACCCTATAGTCGGTTTGGCGAAATTGGTGACCAATTTTGTTTTATGGACCTCCAAAAATTCTGAAAATAAGTGGGCCCCTCGAAAAAGATGTCATCAGCTTTTGTCCAACAACTAATTCCGACTTGGTGATACCGCTTAACTATGTTTGGCAATAATGTAGCTAAGAATATGCTGAACAACGTTTCTTAGCATTTTTTGCGAAAAAAAAATTGTTTCCGGTAATTTTTTTTGAAAAAGTGAAGGAAAAAAATATTGGTTTTCACTTTTTTCAGCATAACTTCCGGGAACTCGTAATTTTTCAGTAGCAATGCTTGGCAAAATTGTAGCCAACGTAAATATGAACATTTTTTGTAAACATATCAGTACAATCTGAACGTGTCTAGGCACCCTAAATAGCTCAAAAAACCACATTGTACCCCAAAAATGTAAGTATTTCACTATTATGTAACAAAAATATATTTTTTTGGTATGCGGCATGTACAGCAACCTTATAGAATTTGACCATTTTTTGGTGTTTGTGTTATGTTTTGAGCTTTGGTGTGTTCTGACACATATAGTAAAATTTTATGGCGAACATTTTTGTAGAACATTTCATCCCCTCTCTCCCCATTTTAAGGGGTGTTTTTTACGATTTGTTAAAATGGGGCCAAAAATTACAGTTATGTGGGGGAGCTAGAGGGTTAAAATGTTCCACAAAAATATTGGCCGTAATATTTTCTATAAAGTTGCTGTACATGCCCCATACCAAAAAAATATATTTTTGTTACATAACAGTGAAATACTTACATTTTTGGGGTACAATGTTGTTTTTTGAGCTATTTATGGTGCCTAGACACGTTCAGATTGTATTAATATGTTCACAAAAGTTGTTCAGATTTACGTTGGCTACAATTTTGATAAGCATTGTTAGTGAAAATTACGAGTCCCCGGAAGTTATGCGGAAAAAAGTGAAAAAAAAATATTTTTTTCCTTCACTTTTTCAAAAAAAAGTACCGGAAAAACTTTTATTTTCGCGAAAAATTTTAAGAAACTTTATTCAGCATATTGTTAGCTACATTATTGCCAAACATAGTTAAGCGGTATCACCAAGTCTGAATTAGTTGTTGGACAAAAGCTGATGACACCTTTTTCGAGGGGCCCACTTATTTTCAGAATTTTTGGAGGTCCATAAAACAAAATTGGTCACCAATTTCGCCAAACCGAGTATAGGGTTATACTACCCTTTGATAGTAGAATCGAACCTATACTGTCAAGTCCGTGTATTTTTTTCACTGTTGCACAGTTTTATCAAAATAATCGTTCTACAATTGCAACTTTTCGTGCGCTAAGTCCATATTTTTAAAATCCAAAAAAACACTTTCCAATCGACCTACGACCTTGACACCCATGAGCAATATTTTAGCTCTTGTTAAGAGTTATCTTTTTGCCATTGTCCGACTCCCGATCCTACGTACCGTTAAGGAGCTAGAGCAATATACTTTCCGTTCACATTTGAAAATGATGCTAAGTCATATTTTTTTTAAATCAAAAAAAAAACACTTTCCAGTCCACCTCCGACCTTGACACACATGAGCAATATTTTAGCTCTCGTTAAGAGCTATATTTTTGCCATTGACCGATTGTGGCTACGTGCCACACAGCAATTGAAACAATTGAATTGTTGCGAGAAAAGTTTGGAGATTCGATTATTTCAAGAAATTGTGATATTGAATGACCTCCAAGAAGTTGTGATTTAACACCATTAGACTATTTCTTGTGGGACTATTTCTCGAAATAAACCAGACTCTCTTCAAGCTTTACAAGTCAATATTGAACGTGCCATTCATGCGATACGACTTGATTTAGTGGAAAAAGTGCTCGAAAATTAGGTTTATCGAATTCGTTCCTGCAGAAGAAGTCGTGGAGGCCATTTGAATGACGTTTTATTTAGAACTTAATTGTATCGATTGTACTTCACAATAAATAAAAAACTTTTGAATTTCCTTAACAATAAGTGCGTGTGTTTTTTTTTTCAAAGAAATCATATCACTCTTATTGGAAAACGCTGTAGTAAATTCTCTTGAGAGAGTGTGTCAAATTTCAGCTAGATCGGTTTCAGTAAAAGCTATTGAAATTTAATTAGACGATACGGGAGAGGCTCTGTGTAGCAGGAGCTTTCTTTAAAAAAAAAAACATTTTCACAAGGACTCTACTGTGGCCCAATTTTTATTGAACAGTCTGTCGGATATGCCAAATCGACTCGAAATGTGATTGAATTTCATATGGAAGAGGTACCAATAGATACGACATAAATAAAAAATTGCCAACATTTATGTTGTAAAATTTGAGGACGCTTTCTTTCTCTTTTCACCCCACTGTGTCTATTTGAATGTCAATGCCAGCAGATAAGTAAGTAGCTAAACTGCATGTGGCTAACTGAGTGGAGTGAAATTGTTGGTTAATATTTGCAAACAAAGGAGGCAGATCGACAGACAAAGAGAATAAGGCAAAAAGGATTCAAAGACAAAACGCAATTGTTTTCGTCCTGACCTTCACTATTGTAGATACAATACTCGTTCATAGCTTGTTTAGCAAAAAGGATTTTCATTAGCCTGTGTACTTTTTTTATTTTTTATATAAATATGTCTGAGCATGTGTGTGTGTATGTGTATTATTACTTTCTTATTATTAACAATATGAATTTTTCTGTTTTTTTTTTCTTCCTCCTATGACTTTTTTCCCCTATTTATTTCACTTTCACCCCCGGCTGCGAATATTTGTTTTATATCCTAGTTTGTCTACGTAAACTGGAGGATTTTGATAATGCCTATACAGCCTTTGAACGGGCCAGTGCAATATCCCTGGCCAGCAGCAGCGGTAGCAGCAGTAGCGGCGGAAACAGCAGGACCCACAACCCATCGGCCAAACATAGGAACAGCGATGTTAGTAGCAATGACAAGGGATTAGCTTTAGGTGATGGTGCCGCCAGTGGTGGGAGTGGCGGCGGGGCTTCTGCCACTGCCACTGCTACGCCCCGTAATCCTTTGATACATTTGAATTTTGCCCTTTTCTGCTATGAGACTGGACGCTTGGCATTGGCCAACGAGCAATACAATCGCTTTGCTAGCTCGGCCCAGGACTTGATGATGCTGCCGACCGAAGTAAGTTTGTCACAATTAAGAGATTTGCAATGGAATTACTCGCTGGGCCAGTGGCATTGACACTGACACTGACAGTGACACTGGCATTAATTATGAAAAGAAAAGCAAATCTAAAAAAAAACCCCAGAAAACCAAAAAGTAGAAAAGAACAAAGTAGAAAACAAAAACGTAGAAAATAGAAAGTAGAATGTAGAGGCATAAAAACGAGATAAAAGAACAATGCACAACACGATCTCATAATAAATAGTAAAAAACAAAACACCAGCAGCAAGCATTACAATTAAAAACGTTTATACAATGAAATTTATGGTATTGTTTTTTTTTTTTTTAATTTTTTTATATACATTTTTGCTTTGTACTTGTAAATTAAAAACTTAATTGAAACCATTATTTTTAACTACCTTTTCTCAGTGGCACTTATTCATTTGCGTAGCCTGTAGATTTCCATTTCCGTTTCCGCATGGCCATATGCTCGTGTAGCAGCACAAAGCACAGTGGATGCAAATTTCATATTTATAAATTTTTCAATGATTTTTGAAGTATATTGCTAAAATTGCTACCCTCTTCCAACTAGAGATTTCGTTTGGACAATTGCAAAAATTTTTCAGAATTGAGAAATCCCCAATCCCTGAAGATCCCATGATATAAATACACAACTGCCTATAACACTAATTTTCAAAATTTTTGTCGAATGTATGTGCATAACATTTTCTGGCGTTGTAGAGCGTCCTAAATGTGCACAAAATACGAGGGTTGCTATTTATATTTCGGTCCTGGCAATGCTGGTGTTGCCAGATGAAAACTGGAACTTCCATTGGAAAGTATGACATAAGCATAACTTCACTCAGACCGTTTTCTCATTTGAGCGCGAATTGTTTTGGTTACAGTCTGTTGAAAATTCACCTCCAAAACATGGTTTTGAACGCTTCAACAGCTGCTTCAGGCGTCGAAAAACGTTGACCAAGCAGTTTTTTCTTGATGTGCGGGAATAAAAAGAAGTATTGGGTGCCAAGTCAGGGCTGTACGGCGGATGACCCATCAATTCGACGATTTGGCCGGTCAAAAATGCGCTGGTTTGAGCCGATATGTGAGAGCTCGCATTGTCATGGTGCACAATCGCCCTTATTCCAGTTGGCGTCGTCACATCATTTTCGTCATATCTATGAAGTTCTAGCTTTGTCATCTTTACGTCAAAACTAATGTTTTTGGTATCCATGAACTAACAAAAACCCTTTTTATAACATAAAAATATTTAAAAAAAATTTCAAAATTTATGAAGTCGTCAATCTTAACAGTGTCGACTAAGAATCGACGACAACAATCAAAAAAAACTTTTTTTTTTGCAGCATAGTGTTATTACACTACGCAACAAAAACATTTTTTTTTTGTCCTAGACCTAAAAATATTTTTTTTTGGTATTTTGGTATACTATTGTTTAGATTTTCCTAGGATTAGTTTTTATTTTTATTCTTTTTTATTATTAAATAAAACATGACGCTTATTATATTATTTATAGTTTAAATTATTAAATTATTATTAAATATTATTTAAATTTATATGAAACCTTATTTAATATTCATCAAATACCCGTAGACAACTAAATCACCACCTCTTTAGAGATTAGAACTGCAAGAATACACACATATCGATACCGACATTCTTAACTATGCTAAGTGCAAAAAGTTAGTTTTCCAGGAGTGGCGATCAAAGTTTGAAGATTTTTTTTTAAATTTGTGTGGAATTCCTTTATAATGCAAACCGAATGACTTGTAGATACTGTAGATACTGTTTTGTGAATAACTCTTGATTGGATCGACGGAAATCACCAAATTTTGACTGAATATTTGAAATATTTAGAAATTAAACATTCAATCTCCCACAAAACATGCTAAGTCGACTTAGCATGTTTTAGAATGGAGGTATCGATATGTAGAATAAATAAAATGTTCAATAAACTCTCGTATTTCCGTTGCTCCCATACGTAACGGTAGAGCTGAATATTGATTGGTGACGGACTATAATTTATTATTATTCGAGCTTAACTTAAACGCAACGCATAAACTTTGACAAAACCACATTAGCAACGTACGGATGTTTTTAAAATTGAATTTGTTGTTGCAAAGACAAGAAATCCACAACATACACCCGTTAGCATTTGAAAACGTCCGTGTGGCCATGCCCTTATATGACTAAATCCCGTCTGCGATAGCAAAAATACGTTACGATGCATACGCGTATTCAACTAACCGAGACATTAACCAACTGTTATATGAGTCAAAATCTGTGATATTTGACAAACAATAACAGCTGAACAGTTGTTTACCTCTAAAGAGAGCTTACGGAAAAAATCGAGTGATAGTTTTGTTGTGTTTGTTCTTAATCATTTACCCTCAAATAAGTTCAAGTAATTCATATACATATATATAAAATATAATTTAATATAAACGCTTGTAAGTATTGTATAAGTGTTTGTTTGTTATTTTATCGCTGCGTTATGTTATTTTGTCTTGTTATTAAAAAAAATTGTTATTAAAAAAGTATTATCGTCGAAGGTACCCCTTAGTATTTGCACTATAATTTTTGAAGTATATGCCCGATCAGGTCGACTTATACGTTAAATTGAAGCTATTAATATGGGCTACCAATGTTGGAAACACATCTTTCAATTAAAAATAGTGGTTCAGTAACAGTCATTAAACAAATTGGAAAAAGTAGATTTTAAAAAAAATAAAATAAAAATTTGTTGGGACGAAAAAACATAAAAAATAGAAAAAAAGATTTTGTTCCATTTTTTAAAAGTTTGTATCCGAGCGAAAAAAAATAATGCTTATTTGAAAAAAAACTATGGATAAGTATAGGAATTATAGACTTTTTGGTAGAGGTAAGAAAGTTTCAAAAAATCCTTTTTTTTTTAATTTCTGTTTAAATAGCGATTTTATTTATTACTTTTATTTATATTATGTACATTTGAGTTTATTCACATGTACAAGTTTCATTAGAAGTAATTGTGAGTTCTTTGTTGACGATTGTAGACTTCGGAATCGGTTTCTCTAATGAGGAAACAAATATCATCTCCCACCATTCTTTCATCCCAGAGCCCTTGGTAACGCCGCTCGATTGACTTCATTTCTTCGTGAAACCTTTCGCCATGTTCATCGCTTACGTCGCCAAGATTCTCGGGGAAAAAGTTTAAATGAGAATGTAAGAAATGATAAAAGAGAAAGAAAGACTTTTAAATAAACTTTTTTAAATATGAGAGTGAATTGCCATCTTTCCTTAAGGCTTTTACAAAATTTTTAAAGAGCCCCAGCTTAATATGCAGTGGTGGCAAAATAATGTTTACTTTTTGTACGAGAGGTGTGTATTTTGTGTTGTTTTCACCCAATGTAATGTGTTTTCTTGGTGGCCATTTCTTCCTTCTGTAATGATATTCGCGAGCACGGCTATCCCAAAGGCATAACATACCAACTACTTTTAAATCGCAACAAATTTCCCAGTCATGTTGTTCATATTTTATGTATTTTATCAATTTAGCCATTGTTTCGATGATTCCTTAGTGTTGACAGCATGGGCAATGGAAATCGACGGTTTCTGATTTCCGTTGTGTAAAACTACTACTTTCAAACTTTCTTTACTGCTGTCAACAAATAACCGCCATTCCTTTGAATTATATGTTTGATTAAGTTCCTCGAACAATCCGGGAATGTCCTTGCAAAAAAGCATCTGTTATCCACAGTTGTATAAAATTGTTTATAAGGTATATCACTGACTCTATAATATGATATGTTAACATCTGGGGCCAAAATATTGTACTGTTTCATCCGAGACTCAAACTTGAATCGCTCAGACTTGAGTACTCAGTTGAACTTGATGATGTTTCCTCTATTAGGCTCTTAGCTATACTTGGACACTTCCAACTCCAATCTATTAACTTAGACAAAAATAGCAGACCGTATCGTGAATGAATGGTTGTCTGCAAATCAGTGGCATTCCAAATTGCACGTGAAGTCTAAAATTAAAACGTTTTATTCCACAAAACATTGTAATACATTAATTTTAAAGTACTTACCACATTCTTCGACTAGTCCATCGAGTAAGATTTACATGGCACGGATTACACAAAATAATAGGTGTCCACGGTTCGTTCATATTTTTAACTCGTATACCAAAATATTACACATATATTTCTTCTATTATTTTACTAAACGCACGTCAATTTTTTTAATTACATATTTTACGCAGATGTGGCAGAAATTGTCGGGATCATTTACACATTGAAAAGTTCTTGGCCTTTTGCACATACTTCGAAATAAACTTTTGTAGTATTTTTTAGAAAATTGACTTATCTCTTTAAAGCGCTGAATTGCACTAATTTATTAATAAGAAATTTCATTCATAAATTCCGGGTTTAAGTTTCATAAGTTGCAGTACCTGTAGCAGACATATAGTTTGCTTCGAAAGTAGACACCCAATATTTTCAAGAGTGCCGCGTACTATTTTGTATTGCGTACATATAATTGTACTACATGTATATACGACTGGGATGTACATGCCCCTAAAAGGCGTAACTGAATGGAAACCTCATAAATAAAAAACCACAAATATTGTTGATATCTGAGCGGATCTCATCCAATATAGCTCTCACATTGCATATAATGTTTTATGGAGGGTTACGAACGGCCATAAAACCTCGTCCTCGAGCAGCATATGTAGCCCTTATAATTCCCTTTAATTTGTGGCATAACACGGCATATCAGGCTTATACTTGAAAAATTATGGTCCGAATACTGAAAGTACTTTCCATGAAAGCTGGAATTTAAAAAAAAAAAATTAAAAAACAAAATTTACCATAAAAAATTTGTTTAATTTTTTTTTTGTGTTTGTGACACCTAATTGCACCAGAAACTGTTATCCACATCCCTTGGACAAACATTTTGTTGCATAGTGTTATAAGCACACATACACTCCTGTTTCTAACTATAGCCTACTTTAGCCAACAGATTTTGTTAAATCCTTTATTATTTGTGGTGATCTTGAATTTGAAGTGTTATTTTTCTCCGTTTTAAACCACTGTTCCCAATTGTTAATTGCATGTCCTAGTCATAACTTATGTTATGCTTCTCTGGCCATCGTGTAATTATTGTAAAATTAACCATAACAGCAACGATAAGATCAACCAATGTCAACTTTAACAAAAGACTAATTAAAGTTTGTTTGGTTTTTGTTGTTTGTTTTTCCTCACGGGAGACATAGTGAATCCGGCAATTCATGTTCCGTGGTGTGTAAACTTTTTTGTATCTGCTGAAAAGCGATGGTATCCGGCAAATTTGACTGTTCTCTGTTCCCTGCACTACTTTTGTGCAAAGCACAGAGAGAAATGAAAATTAAATTCTATATCAAAGGACAAACACATGAGATAATTTGATTACATTTTCCAAGTACTGAGTATTTATTACAACTGAAACTGGGATTCTATTATAAAGATTAAAAGCGTATTTAATTTTATAAAACTACTATCTGGTGGATAGATCAAATTCTCCAAAGATCCTGTGTATAAATATATAATATCTACTGCAGCGCCATCTAGCAGTATTTTGAATATGAATCATTTCTGGTCATAAACGAAGAATTTGAACATAAAGTGAACTTTTTGACAGTCACCGGAACCTAATTTTAAACCTCATTTCCAGAATGTACATGATTTTTTAAAACCATTAATACAGAATAAAACGCGTTGATGATTTTTGTCTTGAATTATGAAAAAATTAAAGAAAACTTTTCCGAAATTTATCGCGAAGAGCGACTCTGCCAAAATGTGGTACAATAAGGTCCATTACTCGGTTCTGGGTAAAATTAAACGTAAATAACCTAATTTCAGCCTAATCGGTTGCTATTGGTGGTTGCTAATGCTTCAATGCGAGCTATGTAAAAATCTGGACCAATGAGGTCCATTATACCTTTGAATGTTGCTGGGTAAAATTAAATACAAATTTCCATATGTCAGCCCAATCGGTTGCAATTTGTTGTGTTTGACGCATCATGAAGTTATATCGCGTGGGATTTAAGCAAAAGCCCCTATAACAATATAAGAACCAATGAAGTGCATTACATCGCACACTAGGCCAAAAGACTTCAGACCGCTTAGCCTATCCTACTTCCTATTGAAAGGTCTGGAAAGACTTTTAGATTATTTCATTAGGGAAAACCTGGATACAAAACTCCTGTCGGTGAACCAACATGCTTACAATAAGGGGAAGTCTACAGAATCAGCCCTGCACGAACGTGTGAGCACTATCGAATCGTCACTGCATTTCAAGGAATTCACCATGGTGGCATTTCTTGACATAAAATGGCCTTTAACAACATTCACTCAGATGCGGTAATTGCGGCACTGTCACATTAGCGTAATTCAAATTCTGCTCAACAGAAGACGCATAACAGCATGTCTAGGGTCCACAACTCTAACAAGGTTTGTAAACAGAGGGACCCCACAAGGAGGAGTACCGTCTCCACTAATTTGGAAACTAGCGGTGAATGAAATCCTGCTGCCGATTAATATTGTGGCGAGAGAAGTTGCAACCAAAGCGGCAATAAGATTAAACTGCCTATCAATGTGGAGGTACAAAAACTACGGTCACATGAGAATATCAAAGTGTAGTGCTATGGTAACCGACCGAGTGGACTATATACCAACTGTGTACACCTTCGAGAGAAATTACATCACTATGATTCACGCCAGAGATGAATGGGTTGGCATAATACCAAGTAATAAAAACCATCTCAAATTTTATACGGATGGTTCGAAGCTTGATGAAAAGGTTGGTTTCGGAGTACACTGTGAAAAACATAGTTTGGATATAGCTCACAGACTACCAGATACCTGCAGTGTCTATCAAGCCGAAATAATGGCAATATGGGAAGTCGCCAAGTTGCTGAGTCGCAACATAGTAACCAACAATGGCGTTGTCATTTACTCGGACAGCCAGGCTGCCATCAATTCTCTGGAGGCCACATCCCTAAATTCACAAGCAGCCCTCGACTGCCGCAGATCTCTTAACGAGATGGCTGAGCAGTTTAATATACACCTCATACGGGTGCCTGGGCATAGGGATATCTCGGGGAACTGCAAAGCCGATGAACTTGCTAGGAAATTGACGACATTACAAATTCTCGAAGAATTTGCATATACAGGGTGGCTGATGAATATTGCTACATTAAGAAACTCAAATAACTTTTTTTTTCAGTGTATGGAATGCAGTTTTCTTTTATTCATGTTGAAGCTCATTAAATTTAATTAAATATAGCTTAATTCGTTTTAAAAATAATAGAATTGAAATGCCCCCCCTGCTCGTCGATGCATGTGCGGCATCTTACCAAAAAGTTGTTCATTACTGCTTGGAGAGTTGAGACGGGAATAACCGCAATTGTTTCTCGAATGGATTGCTTTAGTTCATTAAAATTTGTTGGTTTTGCTTTGTAGACTTCCTGTTTGCAATAACCCCACAAGAAAGAAATTCTCATTCGGCGTAATTCTGGATAGAAAAACTCTCTCAACGTGCTCAAGTAACGGCCTCCAGTAACTGTAACGGTGTGACCGTTTTCTTCGAAGAAGTAGGGCCCGACAATGCAGCGTGATGAAAGAAGTGGATGCAATTCCGTCTCATGGAGTATCTGTGGGTTGAAAGCACTCCATATTCGACAATTTTGTTTGTTTATGTTGCCGTTTAAATCAAAATGGGCCTCGTCAGACATGAAAAGACAGTTCAACATGTTTCCGTCCTCTTCCACCATTTGAAGCATCTTCTGGCAAAATTCCAAGCGAATCGGGAAGTCTGCAGAGTTCACTTTGTTGGCCATTTGAATTTTATATGGGAATAACTCCAAATCTTTGTGCATACTTGACTGCAATGACTGTCTGCTTATACCCATTTGAGCAGATAAGGTTCTTCTCGAAACTCTTGGATTGTTTTGTATGGCATCAGCTACAGCAGCGATTGTTTCCTCCGTCCGAACTGAAGGGTTTCGATGGTAAGGTCTTCTGTTGACTGTCCCATGCTCGGAAAAATTGTTAACAAGTCTCTTTATGGTCCATCTGCTCGGAGGATTGCCGCCAAACGTGCCCCTATATTCTCTTTGAACCGAAACTACGGACTTCAGTGCGTAATAGCGGCGGACAATCCAAATTCTTGTTTCAGTGTCCCAGTTATCCATTTTTGTTAAATCTAAAAATCAATCTGCAAAATAAAAAAAATTAACCAGATTCATTACATAGAAAAAAAGTTATTAAATTTTTTTTTGGTAGCAACTTTCATCAGCCACCATGTATATTGGTGCGCCACTATCCAATGCAAGCTTTGGGTTAGGCAAGTGGCAATCAGGCAGTCCAACGAAAGATGGACAGAAATCGGCGCCTGCAGGGTAGCTAGACAAATCTGGCCAAGGTATGACCTGAGAAGATCAAAATATCTCCTCGCACTAGAGAGGCAAAGATTGTCTACGTTAGTATCAGTTCTGAAGGGACACTGCTTGATCGGCGAACACGCCAAAAGATTGGGTATTGACTCCAATGACTTCTGCAGAAGCTGTGGAGATGAGGAAGAAGAGCACTTGCTATGCGCCTGAGAAAACGACGACTGGACATACTGATGTTTCCAGTACCGATATTCGTACTATCGATAAATTTGTATATCAAACAGGTTGGTTTCGATGAGGGACATTTCAGCCCGTGGTAACACTAGGAACCTAAACTGGTCTATGTGAGGTGGTAAAAAATACGGCTGCCACCCTAATTTAAACCTATAGTCCAAAAGCATCCGAAGTGTATGCACGCAAAGAAAAATTCGTTTCTGCGAAACGAAATATTAGACAACTACAATTCTCGTTTACCGGAACTGAAATTTCGTTTGTTGTGACAGAAACTTATTTCGCGTAAGCAATTGTTTGTTCTGACCAAAAGAATTTCAGTCGTCGTAAACGAGAATTGTAGTTGACAAATATTTCGTTTCGCAGAAACTTCTATCGCATGAAGAAATATAATCGATTTTATGTAGGACTATGTCAAAAAATGGGCCAATATGGTCCATTTTAAATCCGAAACAACTCTAATGAACAGGATGTTGTTTACAGTTTTATAGCTGATTGTTTAGTTTGGTTTAGCCTTTCATCATGGATAGAATTACACAGGAGCAACGCTTGTAATTTGTTAAAATTTACTATCAAAATAATGGTTCTGCTCGCTAAACTTCAAAACTTTGTTCAGCGATGTAGCTCATTGTTGGTTGATTGTGTACGTAAGTAAGTAAGTAAAAAAGGTCAAAATCATATTCAAGCATATAATGTTTTATATCCAATATAGCCAGATTAATTGATATTGCAAATATTAAAATGTTCTTCATTTAAATTTAAAGTTTTGTAACTCTAAAAATATGAAAAAGACAAATAAGAAATATCAGCCCAAAAATTGACGATCTTTGGTTTCAGCTGGATGTCGCTCCATGTTTCACAGCACAGGTCAGTCGTCTCGACGCTGTCAGTTGGCCATCGCGGAGCTGCGATATAGTGCTGTTTACATTTCTTTGTAGGGTCCAGTGAAGGGCCGATATTATGTGAACAATCCATCAACGATTTAGTCCCTTAAGGTGAATATTGCGCAAGTCATTCGTGAGATAAGTCACAGTCACAGTTAACCCTTGCTTCACTTAGTTTTGATTCCCACATTCCATTTTATATTAATGAGGACTTAACCAGCCCAAACTTCAAAATTTTACAAGCAGCACTAAAATACAAGAAGCAAAAACGTCTCCAATCAGCATATACCTTGCGTGGATATGTGTATGTTAAAGCTATTGGTACTGATCGGTCAGAGCGTATGGAATCCCTTGATAAACTAATTTTTTTTCTATCAAATCAACTTTCGTAAACAGTGCTCATTACTTAATATATCTGCAGAAATTATGTTTAATTTTAAGATTTATTTTACGCTAACTAAATATATAATAATTAAATTTATATTGTACCGTCCCTTTTATTTGGAATTTCAAAATACGTTACCATTATACCTCAAAAACTTTAAAAATATGCGTTTTTTCTTAATCTGTGATAATTTTGCTGTGATATTAGTTGGTAATGATATATGATAATAGTTATAGTTCCAAAGACAATACATTAAACATGTTAAAAATCATATCCAAACAAAAAAACGGTCTCAAAATAGTTCATTTAAATGCCCAGAGCCTAAAAAATAAGTTGGAAGAATTTCGATATTTGTTTATCTCATCTGGCATCGATATTATCTGTATCTCTGAAACCTGGTTTAATCCCGAAATAAGCAATAGTATATATAACTTACCTGGCTACAATCTCTTGCGTTCCGACAGAATTTCACATGGAGGGGGAGTTTGTATATATTTACGAGATGGAATAAAATTCAAAACCATATTAAAATCGCAAATTGACAGCAAAATTGAATATCTTCTGCTTGAAATTTATATCGATACCCTAAACAAAATTCTAATTGGTTGTATATACAGACCTAATCGCTCCGTGAACTTTGATGAACTGGCATCAATCCTGGCAAGTATTTCTGTACAATACACAGATGTAATCCTAGCAGGGGATTTCAATAGTAATTTATTAATGGAAAAACATCTCTGCGACACAATGTACTCCTTTGATTTACATCCTATAAACAAAACCGTACCTACTCATTACTCCAGTACGATAAATACTTTATTAGATGTTTTTTTCGTGAATCAACCAACAAAAGTTAAGCTATATGATCAATTATCAGCGCCGATGTTTTCCAGACACGACCTATTAATTATGACTTATGACACATATGTAAACGAGAGTAGTGAGACGTGTGTTTATCGAGATTTCAATAAAATAAACAATAATATCGTATGTAGTCTGGTTAACAATACATCGTGGAATGCAATTTATGAAATGGAATCAGTTAACGATCAGGTTGCACACATTGAGCTTAACATAAACCGCATTTTCAATCAATGCGTACCCTTAAAAACAAAAACTGTCAATCACAAGCAGCAACCATGGTTTAACGTCAGAATTAAACTACTAATACAACAGCGAAACTCTGCATATAAGAGATGGAAAAGATTTAATACGCCCGAAATTTACGCCTTATATAAACATTTGAGACGAGAAGTCAGAAAAGAAGTCAGCATTGCCAAATCTGTGTACTATAAACGTAAATTCTCATCAGCTATTGACAGTAAATCCAAGTGGAGAATAATTAGAAATATTGGAATTAACAAATCTAACAATGTCGAATGTAATCTGGATATCGACTTGAATCAATTAAATAATACTTTTGTTGGAAGCCATTCTAATGACGATAATCTCAATGTTTATAATAATCATAACAATGATCAAATGGACCCTAGCTTTGGTTTTCGATGCGTTAATCAGATGGAAGTTTTAAATAGTTTACTCTCGATTAAATCAAATGCAGTGGGTATGGACGAATTGAATCCCAAATTTCTAAAAATGCTACTACCAATGTTATTACCTTATATCACATACATCTTCAACAACATAATTACAAAATCTTCGTTTCCTATGATCTGGAAAATATCGAAAGTTATACCGATTCCAAAAGCAAATGACACTTATCGGCCAATAGCAATTTTGCCGTTCCTTTCAAAAGCATTTGAAAAGTTAATTTATACACAAATAAATTCATTCCTTTTGGAAAATAATCTTTTATCTGAGCTACAGTCAGGATTTAGACCCAAGCGCAGCTGTGTAACTGCTTTAACAAAGGTGATAGAAGATATAAGGGTACATATAGAGGAACATGCGGAATGCTTTCTAGTACTTCTGGATCACAGCAAAGCCTTCGATATGGTTGACCATGGTATTTTGCTGGCCAAACTACAAAATGTATTTAATTTTTCTCAACCTGCCTGCCGCCTTATTGGTTCATACTTAACTAATAGATCGCAAATTGTTTCAATGAATAACAAATTATCTGATCCACTCAACATCTTAAGAGGGGTTCCACAAGGTTCAATATTAGGTCCATTGCTATTCAGCATTTATATTAATGATCTGCCAAATGTTCTAAGTCACTGCAGTATTCATATGTATGCTGACGATGTCCAACTTTACATCACAAATACAGATGGAGATATACAAAATTGCATAGAAAAAGTCAACATCGATCTACAACACATTGGTAGATGGGCTCACAACAATCGCTTATGTATCAATCCATCTAAATCGAAATGCATAAAAATCTCAAAACGCACAATCTCCTCACACTGCGACCTTTCATTGATACTAAATGATTCTGAAATTGGATTCGTTCAGTCAGCTTGTAATTTGGGTGTGGTCTTCAACGAAAATCTGTCCTGGACAAATCATATAAATTCAATCACAGGAAAAGTACACGGTATGCTGCGAAACCTTTGGACATTGCAATCTTCAACACCTATGGAAATTCGAATGCTACTAGCCAAGACGTATTTAAGCCCCGTTCTACTATACGGTTGCGAAATCTTTTATAAATGCAACAGCGTGGATTTCAAAAAACTGAAAACCACATTCAACAATATAGCCCGATACGTCTTTAACAAAAAAAAGAAATGAAAGGATATCCGATTTTTCCTACCAATTATTCAATATGAGCTTTGAAAATTTGTTGAAATATAAAAATCTTTTATTTTTACACAAAATCATATACACAAAGGAACCAGAATATCTGTACAACAAAATAATATTTGCTCGTTCTAATCGAGGAAAGAGAATCATACAGCTGCGCTTTAGAAATCAATTATCCGAAAGACAGTTTTTTATATCATCCATACGTCTTTGGAACAATCTACCCAGTCACATACAGATTATCGACAACGCATATAAATTTAAAAGGGAACTAAAAGATATTTTTAAATAATAAAATCCAAAATTTGTAATTTTAGTATTAAGATATAACTACGTATAATCTCAAAATTGTTCTAAATTAAAAAATTCAGTTAATGTTATACCTAACACTGTAATACATAAGATTAAGTTCTTTATGTGTTAGGATGTCTTTTATAAACAAATAAATAAATAAATAAATAAAAATAGAGCCAGAAGGAGGACCGATATTATGTGATGACAATCTATCAACGATGCATTCTCTTAAGGCGAATATTGCGCAAGTCAATCGTGAGATAGAGCCAGAAACCGTCACCAAGGTCCCGAAAAATTATGTTGGTACGATGCTATCTGAATGAAATTGTGTTCCATAAAAAACACTAGCAACAAAAAAATCAGTTTTTTTTTGTCCGAGACCTAAATTTTTTTTCCATATAATCAAAACATAAATTCCAATTTTCATGGAATATTATGACCATATTTTTAAAAGTATACCGTGTCTCAAGAAAATGTTGCGTTTTTAAAATTTTTCTAAAAAAAGACGAATAAATATTTTTCAATGATTTTGCCGTTATTGAAATGCCTCAACATTTCGGTTAATGATGAAACACCACTTCATTTGTATGGCAGCCGTGGCTGGCCTTGCAGTATCCCATTCTGTGTCGACCAAATTTTTCAACACATTTTCGATTGTGTGGCCCTCTATGGCTGCAATTTCCTGTTTCAAGTCATGAATCGTCTCTGGATGGTTGGCGTAGCCCTTATCCTTAAAGGCTCCCCACAGAAAATAGTCCAACGGAGTCAAATCGCAACTGCTAGGCGGCCGTAGTTCAAAAAGCAACCGTTAGATGGGCCACCCGTTATAGATAATTTCCTTAAATTTAAAGCGGGATTATACTTAAAAATATAGGATCCAAATACTAAAGCTACATTCCATTAAAAGTGGAACTAATCGTTTTCTCGTATAAGCGTTGTTATTTTGAGTTGCAATATCAGAAGTGAGGAATACTTCTTGTACGTTTGGAAGTAGCTATTCTTCTTAGAGCTTAGGTTCTAACCGAATAATCACAGCTAAACTTTGCTAAGTATTGGGTTAGCTCCCATGAAATCGCGATACAGAAGCTAAGATGTGAAGTGATTGTATATACAGGGTTGCCCATATTCGACGGACCCACGGACTCGTTGGGCCCATTCCAATCGACGAGGCTTGTCCGCAGGCAACAATCTTTGCGTCAATTGAATTTTGTACGGGAACAAATGCAAATCAACGCGAATAATCCGTTGTAAAGTGGACCGAGCCATGCCCAACTGCTGAGAACGGCGTTGTTGGGATGTTCTTGGGGACCTCTCAACACTGGCTCGTACGGCAGCGATATTCTCGGCCGATCGCCTTGGTCGACTTTTATTTGGCCTCTTCGGATTAGAAAGAGCCTCACCAGTCGAAAATTTTTCGTATAAACGCTTAATGGTGTTCTTAGAAGGCGCACTTCTCACATTTTTTAATATTTTAAAAGCACGTTGACTTGACTTCTTCTGTTGAATGTAAATTTCAACTATTTCAGAGCGCTCGCGTGGCGTGTATTGTTCCATGGTAAAAATCTGCTTGGACTGACGCTTCAAACGCGGTATGTCATTAAGCGATCTGACATCTCTGTCAAAAGTTATGGCGTTGCCAGATGGGTCCGTCGAATATGGGAGACCCTGTATATATCAGTATAAACCTGCAAAAAATTTCATAAAATTTGCCAGAGTTTATTATTGGCTCCATTGTGTCGTATTACGCCAAATCTTGTAGCAAAATAGTCTAACTTCTTTATGTTACCAGATTTGTTCTGACAAATGTACGAAAAGCGTCAAAAGCACAAACGAAAAATGTGAAAAGCGTAATGTTAGTGTTTTTTCATTTGACACTACTGACAACTTTTCGCGTATTGAGTGGTCTGAAAAGCACTAACTCAGTTGCGAAAAGCACTATGTTGGCATCCCTGCATAAAGTAGCTCCAAAAATAAGAACTTGTGCATCATTCGTTTGGTCAAGTTGGGTCAATTAATAATTTAATGGCCATACGATTTTTTGCTCAAGGTGGATTTTTAGCACTTTTTCTATATTTTTTTCTCGGTTAAGCAAAGTTGTATAAATTGAATAGGAGGGAAAAAAATGCGGAACAAACCTAGCCGAAAAAAGTGCATCCAGTGCCTTAAAACGTATATGTATTTTTCAATATTTTACTGACAGATATTTTAAGATTTTGTGGTCATTTTTGCGATTTTAAAGGCACAGGGTGCACTTTTTTGTTGTACTGTGTAGTGTAATCGGAATGTTTGCTCTTTCGACTAAACCAATGATATGCCTCTCTGAAACATTTTAGTCACCTGAAAAAGCTCAAAGCCTGTACATAAATTGCAGATTTGTGTGCTGGTGATTTCCAATAGTAATTTAGAAGATATGAATTTTGTATATAAAGAGTGAAGTTTTATTTTTCGCTAAATGACTGTACATTTCCACCAAAGTTTAAACATTTAAAATTTCATATAGTTCTGGGCTAATTTACACGAGAAATATGCTGAAATGGCGTATACCACTTCCGGTCTATTCGCTACTATTTCAACTATGTTTTCACCCGAACAAGCAAGAATATTACCACTAATTAAAAAACCACAAGAGGATAAATGTAATAAAAAGAAGTAAATTTAAATTGAAAAAATATCTAAATTATCTGTTTTTTTTGTAAATTTTGAATGCTTTTCTTTTCAGTGTAACATGTAAACACATATCTTTATTTTATCGTAATTGTAATAATTATTCGTACATGTATTTAATATTATATGTACATATACTTGTATGTGCTGACCAAACTGTAATTGTTCGAGTTTGCATTTATGGTAATTTAGTATTAAGATTCACCCTATACACGAATAATGGATACATCAATTTCCACACACATTATTGTTTTTGTAGTGTTGAAATTATAATAACAAAAATTTAACAAAAATAACGTAAATAAATTCCCCCATAGAAAAAGTATTTAATTGGCGTCATTTTCATATGGCCGTATGTTTGAATGTATATGATTTTCCCATAAGGGAGGTTTGACGTTGAAATGGAATAAAATCAGGTGTGTATGAGATTTTTAAGCAATTAATTGTTGGCATTGAAAGACCCAAACAAAGAAAATAAAAATTAAACAATATCAGTAAAAAAAAATTATTCAATATTTTTTACATCCTCAATGAAAAATTTTTTTTTGAATCAATAAATATATAAAATGGATCAATATATATATTACTAGCTGGACCCGGTCCACTTCGTTGCCCCAGACTTCAGATTTTCGATCCCGGACTAATTTTCCGATTTTCAGATTTCCGATTTTCGGACTAATCACGTAGACTGGCACCAAATAAACGTACACAAAATTACAGCAATCTCTCTAACAAATCGCTCAAACACAAAATTACATCATTCTCGCCACGCACATTGGTCCGATTCCGCCCAGTTTTTGACCAATCGCGTAGACTACTACCATTTACATATAGGCTAAATTTCAGCACTCTCGCTAACAAATTTTGCAATATATCTCAATTTAAAAAATTGGCTTAAATTGGCGGGGCTACGCCCGTTGGTCCGATCCCAGATATGTATAAACAAACATACCGCACTCTCGCTAACAAATTGTGCAAGATATCTCAATTAAAAAATTTGGCTTAAATGGGTGGGGCCACGGGCATTGGTCCGATTCCGGCCATTTTTGGACCAGTCACGTAGACCGCTACCAGATACATATACGCAAAATTACAGAACTCTCGCTAATAAATTATGGACGATATTTCAATTTCAAAATTTGGCTTATATGGGCTAAGCCACGCCCATTTTTGGACCAATCACGTAGAATGCCACCAGATACATACACACAAAATTACAGCACTCTCGCTAATAAATTGAGCAAGATATCTCAATTTTAAAATTTTGCTTATATGGGCGGGGCCACGCTCATTTGTCCGATTCCGCCCACTTTTGGTCTAGTACCGTAGACTGCCACCAGATACATATGCACAAAATTACAATACTCTCGCTAACAAATTGTGGAAGATATCTCCATTTCAAAATTTGGGCGAGGGCACGCCCATTGGACCAATCACGTAGACTACCACCAGATACATATGCACCAAATTACAGCACTACGCTAACAAATTGTGTAAGATATCGCAATTTAAAAATTTGTCTTATGTGGGCGTGGCCATGCCCATTGGTCCGATCCCGCCCATTTTTGGATCAATTACGCAGTCTTGTACCACATACATATACGCAAAATTTCAGCGCTCTCTTTAACAAATTGTGTAAGATATATCGATTTCAATATTTGGCTTATATAGGCGGTGCCACGCCCATTGCTCCGATCGCGCCCCTTTTTAGACCAAACACGTAGACTGCTACCAGATACATGTAAACAAAATTACAGCACTCTTGCTAAAAAATTGTGCAAGGTATCTCAATTTAAAATTTTGTCTTACATGGGCGGGGCCACGCCCATTGGTCCGATTCCGCCCACTTTTTGTCTAGTCCCGTAAACTGCCACCAGATACATATGCACAAAATTACAGTACTCTCGCTAACAAATTGTGGAAGATATCTCCATTTCAAAATTTGGGCGAGGCCACGCCCATTGGTCCGATCCCGCCCACTTTTGGACCAATCACGTAGACTACCACCAGATACATATGCACCAAATTACAGCACTATCGCTAACAAATTGTGTAAGATATCGCAATTTAAAAATTTGTCTTATGTGGGCGTGGCCACGCCCATTGGTCCGATCCCGCCCTTTTTTTGGACCAATCCCGTAGACTACCACAAGATACATATGTCCATATTCCAAAATTTGGCTCATATGGGCGGGGCCACGCCCATTGATCCGATCCCGCCCTTTTTGGGAGCACTCAGGTACATTGCCACCAGATATATATATGCACTAAATTGCATCACTCTCGCTAATAATTTGCGCTAGATATATCATTTTTAAAATTTGGCTTATATGGGCGGTGCCACGCCCATTGGTCCGATCCCGCCCATTTTTGGAACAATCACGTAGACTGCCACCAGATACATATGTGCAAAATTACAGCACTCTCGCTAACAAATTGTGCAAGATATCTCAATTTTAAAATTTGTCTTATGTGGGCGGGGCCACGCCCACTTGATATATCGAAAATTCAAGTACCCTATTTTCACCACACCCCACATGTGTACACTCTGTGAAAATTTCAAGAAGATCGGTCCAGCCGTTTAGACGTCTATTCGGTACAAACAAACAAACAAACACACATTCTTCTTTATATATATAGATTAACATCGTGTGTTTAATATGGACCACCGTGGCAATTTTCAAAGAAATTTCGTAATTGTGAGTCACACGTGGCGAGCATTTGGCCGATATTTTGTTTCACACATAATTGTCATAGATCCTTCTATCACAATAAAAAGTATTGAGGTAATTCTCTGAAAACTTTATTTTTATTTACAATTAACATCGTGCTTTTAATACAGACCACACTGTAATTGAAGAACCCCATGCATCACATATTAGTCACACCTACACTGCAAAAAACGTTGCCCTAATATGTAAAGCAAGTACTATTCATATAAAGATAGAATTGAGAAAATTTACTTAATATTAATTGTAAGTATAAAATGTATTGGTTCAAAAGATTAGGACATCTTTGCAGCAAATCTTTAAAATTAAGTATTTTGTCCGTGTATATACGAGTATACATTTTTTTGTACCAACCTACGGTGGCACGTGTCGGAAAGTCCCAATGGGACTCATACAGCATTTACAACTGAGTTTGAGCAAAAACATGTATGCATTAAATCGACAAACATTGAACAATTTCAAAGAACTAACGCATGGCCGGTCAGTACTACACCAAAAAAGCCACCAAAAATATATTGAAAAGATTGAAAATTGGTTGCGACTTTTTGAGATTCATAGAAATCACCAAAACATGAAATGAACGAACAACAACTGTGCAGTCATGCAAAATGACTTATAACACATCAATAGCGTTTATGTTTAATAAAGTGGTGTAAGTCCGCTTAAAACAATGTTCGGACACTAAAATGTATTCTCATTGAAAACAATTTACCCCTCATAACTTCGGTCTGTGCGGATCCCATTCAATATCTCACTTTTTTGAGATATTTGGAAACAAAGGCTAGACACTACAACTATAAAATAGAAGCGAATATATTTCCACGTTCAAACAAAGAAAATTTGGGCAAACAAACCCATTGTCCTTAATAACACACAATCAACAAGTATCATCTGTCAAAAGTCTTATGTCGATTTCGTTTCTGGAAAAAAATTTTGCCCCGTCGACTTGACATCTCGAAATTATTTGCACCCTTAAAGTTTGATTAATATAGAGCCTCGAATTAAACTCAACTCAACTAACTTTACAAATTTTCCAAAAAAGGTCAAAAATTACACTTACAACAACATCACTGTCAAAGGGCTGTGCATAAAATGTTCTGGTGTAATAACGGGTTTTCCAGTGGGAATGATATGATTTTGAAGCGACGTTTCGGCCATTCGTAATATGTCATGATCTGTCATTTGTTTTTCATTGTATTCAGTAGTGTTTACAATTTCATCATGGTGAGATTTACGCAAGAACAACGTTTACAAATTATTCAGTTTTATTATCAAAATAATCGTTCTCCAGTTGCAACTTTTCGTGCGCTAAGTCAATTTTTTTTAAATCCAAAGTTACAATTTGTTAACTTTTGGTTCAAAATGGTCCATTTGTGTGGGTGGTACCAAAAGGGGCGTGCCAATAACGCCCACTTTTCACTGGAGCCTAGGCCCTATAAAAGCATTACACTGTACAAAATATCAAGTATTTGTATGAACTGATATTAAAGCTATAAGCAGTTAACTATTGGAGCAAAATGGTCCATTTGTGTGGGAGATACCAAAAAGGGAGTGGCCACTTCGCCCATCTTCTTGACGTGTTAACGACTAACAAACTAATACTATGTGTGAAATTTCAGAAGATTCGAGTAAGTAGTACAGAAGGTATTAAAGTATCAATATTTCACAAAAAGTTAACCCTTTGTGGGGGAGGTACTAGAAGGAGTGGACCAATTCGGCTAATTTTCGAACTTAGCAGGAGATAGAGAAAACAAGTAAGAAAGTTTCAGTCGGGTAAACCGACTAAGGTATACCCTCACTATGTGAGTAATGTAATATTGAATATTACTCGAATTATTCTGTCAATTTGTGTGGGAGGTACCAGAAGGGGTTTATCAAATATGTACACCTTTTTTTCGCTGAACATTAGATACTTTAAATTCAATGCACTGTGCCGACTTATAAGCATTTATGGGCACTGGTATAAACGTTCTGAGACATTAAATTGTGGTATGATTTGGGCATTTTGTGTGGGAGGTACAAAAAGGGAAGTGGCAATAACGCCCATTTTGCACAGGGCTATACACACTATAAAAACATTATACTGTACAAAATTTCAAGTATTTTTATCCACTGGTTTTAATGTTATAAGCTGTTAACTTTTGGTGCAAAAAGGTACCTTTGTATGGGAGGTACCAAAAGGGGCGTGGCAACAACACCAATTTTTCCCTGGACTGTAGGAAATATAAAAGCATAATACTGTACAAAATTTCAAGTATTTTTATACACCGTTATTAATGTTATAAGGGAGGTATCAAAAGGGACGTGGCGACTTCGCCCATTTTTCTCGAGTTGATAGCGAATAATAAGCTAATACTATGTGTGGAATTTCAAAAGATTCGAATAAGTAGTATAGCAGTTATTAATGAATCAATATTTCACAACATTTTAACCCTCTGTGGGGGAGGTACTAGGAGTGGACCAATATGGCCCATCTTCGAACTTAGCCGGAGATAGAAAAAAATATTACCACATACCAAATTTGAAGTCAATCGGTTACTCCTTTCGAGAGTTATCGTGCGCACCAGACAGACGGACGGACATTGCTCATTCGACTTAAAATGACCCAAAACGGATTTCCTCCGAACATACTTGGGGCCTTAGGTCACTCATTCGACGTGTTACACTTTTTTCCGTATCAAATGATATATACCCTCGTCACACTAAAGTGAGGGTATAAAAAGGGAATGTAATTCGGTTGTAAAAGTTGGGGAAATGGTAGGATTAGATAAGACTGCTGTGCGAACAATAATAAAAAATTATAATACGTCTGGATTATACAAAAGTAAGCCAGGGGTGGTTCGGCTCAGCAAAATTTTTGAATAAATGCAGAGGAAAATGTGTGTTACGTTGCTGAAAATCCAAAAACTAGTGCTGTTAAAATGGCGAAAACTATGCGAGATGTCGACGGAGTTGATGTTCACCCCTAATGCATTCGACGTTCCTTACAAAGAACGGGGTTGTCGTCAAGAATCGCATGAAAGAAACCACTATTAGGCGAAGTGAACAGGAAAAAATACTGGCTTATGCAAAAAGTGCGAAGTTAAGCCTTTTGAAGGTCCTACGAGTGTAAATTTAATGTTTTTGACGGAGATGGACCAGCAAGAGATTGACAAAAACTAAATACCATTATTCAGTCAAAAATTATTTGCCCAACGGTTAAACAGGGAGGCTCCGCAGATGTATGGGGATGTATGGTGGCCAATGGCGTAGGAGAACTTTGATTTGTATTTCGTGTCCAGTATCGAATAGCTTCAACTAACCGGAAATCGTATTTTCATTAATGTCAAAGAATGGATGATATAAAATTGCCGATTGAAGATGGATCATCCGCCACAATCCCCCCAGATCTCAATGCTATTGAGCATTTGAGGGCATTTTTGACAGAGAAGATCGGGTAAAGAGGGGTAACATAAGTTGGTGTTCTTAAAATCGCCTTGCCTAAAATTTCACCTAAAATTGGCTGGAAATATAGTAAAAAAAAACTTGTCCTATTCACGCCACCTACAATTACCGAAATCATTAAAGCAACTGATTGCTCAACAAGTTATTAATGTTGAATATTTCGAGAAAATATTGTAATTGTAAATTTGACAATTTTCGTTTTTTGTAGTTTTAAGCTAGCAAATGTGATAGAACCATGATTATTTTTCATTGTTTTGTACTTTTCCAATGAAAAAAGTGATTTGTTTCATAAAAACTTGTATCTTACTTTTTATCCCACTTTTTTGTGGATTTTGCAATCGTATGTAGAGCTTTGTAACATGACGTAACTTCCAAAATACTGATTTCCTGATATTTTCCCAATATTTTCAGATGCTTATAACATCTGAAAAAAATTTTGGTTTTTTTCTCAGCGACAACAAGATTATTCATTTCCGCAGTAAAACGCATATGCAAATTTTCAAAACAATCCTGAATGTCGACCAGATTTTTGTTGAAAAATCGTTCGGTTTGACATGGAATCAACGATATACGTGCTTACACATTTTCTACACCCGAGGCGGACAACTTTGAGGCCCTGCAGCTTCGCCCACTATGACATACATAGAGGACCCAAATTTAAAACTTAACTTCTCTAATACCTCTGGTGTCGGGTATAATCAATTATTCATATTAATTTTACACGGAAAAACTGTGGTTCACGTATGACTTTGTGCATTTGTTTATAACGCTTAAAAACGTAGAGATAAACGCATAGTTTATTATACCGATCGGCATAGAATCACTTTCTGAGTCGATTTAGACATGCCCGTCTGTCTGCCTATCTGTCTGGGTCGAAATATAAAGCAATCTTTACGAAAATTGGTACCGGGACATTTCATAGACAATGGGGCATATCGGTCTAAGTTTTGGGATCGTCCCCATATTAAGGTCCCCACCGATGTCATTTCTTGACACTCTAGAGCAGCGATGGGCACCCAATACTTCTACAAAATGTTTATGTATGTGTGAGAAGTGTTAACACTCTCTTTATGCACTGCGAGAAATGGTATTTGCATTTTCCTGTTGGGTAAGATAATAAATAAAGTGGACAACGAACATCATTACGTAGATTTGGGGTTATTATACTCGTACATAAAGAAATCGAACTTTAAATATGTTATGATTAGCCAGATACGTACATATTTATTATGTTATATAAAGTAATCAATCCAAATTTTCCAATAAAAGTATTGCATACTCGTATTGATTATGTCATATTCTTTATTTAATTCTTTATTTTTTATTAACCGTTTTCGAGTGTCCAACTTTTTTTTGGTTAGTATATTTAGGTGTTTATAAACATGTTATTAAAAAAACGTTAAAAGATAATAATATATACATTTAAAATTATTTTAAAAAATTCGTTACTTTTTTCAATTTTCACAAAAAGAAAATAATATATACATTTCTGCAGTAACATAATAAATAATTTACGGCCTGTTTCTGTATTTCTAACGAAAGTCTCTGCGAACGAAAACCAATCACTCACTTTCGTCTGGAATTTGGTTTCTCTAAGGTTCGTTCGTTCGTTCGCCTGGCTTTACGTCAATGACGTTAACAATTTACCAATTGGCAAATAATGTAATTGCCAGGTCAATAATTTCACAACTTCCGGTCTAAAAAAGCACACATTTTTGTATGGTCGACCTTAGAAAATACAACTCTGTATCCTTTACACTGGTGGTGACCAAAAATCAACCCTGGGTGGTTCAGCTGAGCTGATCCAACACTCTCATTTCTTTCTCTCTCTCTCTCTCTCACGTCTCTCTCATTGTGCACTGATGAATTTTTCCATCTCAGCGAGCTGCCAATGTTGACTTCTTTATGCTTCAAAATGTAAACATGTATACAATTTTATCATTATTTAATTGTTTTTACCATAATTATATTTATATCTACTTATTTTTTGCTTTTAATAACGTTTTTATTGTCATTGTTCTTATCAGTCGACAAATAAAATAAAGTGACTCGATCTGACATTTGTGTTCGCCCAGATGACAGCAAAGAGAGATAGAGAAACCAAAATTTACACTGAAATGATTACGTTTTCGTACGAGTTCATTATCGTGCGACTTGCCGTTGTGATGGTAGTTAGTGAAACCCAAATCAGCTGTTTGTCGTCTGGCAAGCGAACGAAAGCAAAATTTTAAGTTACAGAAACAGGCTGTTAAACTTGTATTTAGAAATTCTTCGGTAAAAATACAATACATATTAAACTTTATTCCTATACTTGAAGAATGTATTGTAATAATTGTATCATCCATTTTTTCTTTATGTGCACGCTAAGCAACAAACGACGAAACAACCTCGTCGATCGAATGTCCAAGCGCGACTGAATGATAGTGAACTCTCATTCAATGTGTGTGCTCATGTACACGTGAGAGGAAAAACCCTGGGTAGTGCTTTTGCCCATCGCTGCTCTAGAGACCACATTTTTCAATGGTTCTGGCTGCAATTTAAGAATTGTCACCTTATATTGAACCTAATCGTCCCTAGTAAAAATGGTGCTCAATGGTACATATAAAGGTCCCCGCCGATGGCACTTCTTGACGCTCTAGAGAACGGATTCTTCAATAGGTCTGGCTGAAATTTGAGAATATATACTCAATATTGAACCTACTCGTTCTTAGTAAAAATTGGAAACATTGGTCCCATTGATCCCATATAAAGGTGCCTTCCGATTAGACTTCTTGGAGTTCTATGCAACGCATTTTTTAACACATCTTACAGAAATTTAAGCTTTTGTACTTCATATTGAATTAAATCGTCTCTAGGAAAAATTGAGTATATCGGTGATAAGTATGTGCCTGGAAATTAGAACTTTAGTATATTTAACCTGCAACAGTTAATGATAATAATGGTTATGAGTGCACTTGTTGGCGAACAATGGTGAAGAGTATTATACAGTCGTCTCCGCCAGACTTTAGTCTTTCTTTACTGGATTTAATTAATTTTCTCCAATAAAATGAAAGCCCTCAAGCTGTTTTCCTATGTGAATAAATTGACACTTCACTGAGTATATCTTTAATTAAAAGAAAATTTGGATAAAATCTAAAAACATCAAACGTACGAATAAATGTATAACGAAAATAACATTTATTTTCAACGAAATTAAGTCATATCCTATAAGAATCACAGGCATTGCCTAAAGTGTATTATTTTCATACGAATTTAGATTTTTATTGTCTTATTTTACATGAAATTTAATTTTTCCCAAAAGAAATGATTTCCGTTGTCGGTTTATGCCGCAACAAATACCAAAAATACTCCAAAGCAACAAAATCTTTGGGCTATTTCCGTCCTACTATCAGTTCAGTTATGTTGGGTATTAATTTATGACCATTCGGTGGCTTTAAGCATTAACAGCTTTTATGGTAATTGCATGGACCACAAGGATGGTTATCGGTTTGGGGTGTAGGTAAGTACATACATACATACATACATACAATTGGGGAAAAGAATTTAAAGCAAATTTAAAAAAAAAGAGAAAAGAAAAACATTTTCAGAGAAAACAAGGAGATTAAAACAAATACCCCCGGCTTCAGAGCAACAATTCTTTAAATATTCTTGGAAAATAGAAAATTGAGAATTCAATCTCCTCGCAATGAAATGAAATTTTTTTATATCATATTAATATATTTGCATTCACATTACATGATGGTATTACTTTGGAAATATTGTAAGGACGATAGATGTAATTCCCCGAGGACAGAAGATTGTAGCTCTGTCAACGACAAGAATCCTTTTATTCACACCGAAAAACCATTATATGACGACAATTGGGTGTGGGATTTCCTCTGAAGTAGTTTCATTCAGCATTCAATGTCTTTCTTACTCCTTTGTGCTATTTTAAATTTCAATTTCTTGTTATTTTTTTTTATTTATACATATTTTTCTTTATTTTCCTTTTTCGTTTCCGGTGGTTTGGCTGGTTTGTGCTTCGACTCCTCCACAACTTTGTTATGCAGTATAAATACTATGGCACCAAACTGAAATCCCTCCTGAAGATATCCTCTTCTGCTGGCAGTCATATTTTAAGTTCGGAAACCAATGCAGCGGCAGTAGCAGCAACAACGAATCATCAAATAATCAGGAGTAGCCATGGGAATTTCACTGGAGATACCAGTGCAGCTAGTAGTGTTAGTGGTACTCGTCGTCCTGCTCCCGAGAATGCAATTCGTAATTATGCAAATGATCCAATGTATGCCAACATTGAAGAAGGAGAACCTTCGCTTGGGGACCACCACCACCAGCACCGCAACGCACAAGATTACTTTGAGGAGAATGAACTGAATTCAACGGAAATGGGTCAAAATGAATTGCCATTGGAAGTGAATGCAGTGGTCAACAACTAAAAGTGAAATGTTCGTTTTTGTTTACATGGATTTTTTCGAATATACTCGTAATTACTGGTATTTGTACATGCGAACAGTTATCTACATACAGTATATGAAATACACACCTGCTCATTATAATAGGTACACCCCTAATCGGTTATTGTTTATATTGAAATATATTGAATTTATATTGAAATATTGTTTATATTGACAAATTTTGAATTATTTTTGTGAAATGTATGCAACATTTGTATCAACTTTTAATATTGTAATGTCTAAAGGGTCCGCCAAATAACTTTTTTTTTTTTTGGAAATGCTATAAAAAAAACTACTGAATATTTTCTCAAATTTCTTTTTTATTTGAAAGTACAATCCTTCCGGTTAATAATGGAAAATAATTTCATTCAAATGGCTGCCTCGGCTGGCCATGCAGTAGCCTACGCGATCGGTCCAATTTTTAAGCACATTATCGATTGTATGCAGCTGTATTTCACCAATGGCTTCACGAATATTGTCCTTTAAAGCGTCAATTGTCTCTGGCTTGTCGGCGTAACACCTATCTTTGAGGGCACCCCACAAATAATAGACCAACGGGGTGAAATTGCAGCTCTGCGGCTGATAATGCGATCTTCAAAAACAGGGCGCAAAACATCGAGTGTAGCTTCGGCTGTGTGGCACGTAGCGCCGTCCTGTTGAAACCAAATGTTGCCAATATCCTCCTCTTCAATTTTTGTGAACAAAAATTCGTTCAACATGGCCCGATAACGATCGCCATTGACTGTAACGGCCACTCCTTGCTCATGGCCCAATTATGCCTCTGGACCAAAATCCGCACCAAACAGTGACTAGTTTTGGGTGTATCGGCTTTTCAATGTATGCGTGCGGGTTTTCTGTGCCCCAAATGCGACAATTTTGCTTGTTTACATACCCGCCAAGATCAAAATGAAACAAGTAAGAAAGTTTCAGTCGGGTAAACCGACTAAGGTATACCCTCACTTTGTGAGTAATGTAATATTGAATATTACTCGAATTATTCTGTCAATTTGTGTGGGAGGTACCAGAAGGGGTTTATCAAATACACCTATTTTTCGCTGAACATTAGATACTTTAAAATCATTGCACTGTGCCGAATTATAAGCATTTATGTGCACAGGTAAAAACGTTATGAGATATTAAATTGTGGTATGATTTGGGCATTTTGTGTGGGAGGTACAAAAATGGGTTGGCGATAACGCCCATTTTTCACAGGGCTATAGACACTATAAAAACATTACACTGTACAAAATTTCAAGTATTTTTATACACTGGTTTTAATGTTATAAGCTGTTAACTTTTGGTGCAAAAAGGTACCTTTGTGTGGGAGGTACCAAAAAGGGCGTGGCAACAACGCCAATTTTTCCCTTGACTGTAGGCAATATAAAAGCATAATACTGTACAAAATTTCAAGTTTTTTTATACACTGTTATTAATGTTATAAGCTGTTAACTTTTGGTGCAAAACGGTGCATTTGTGTGGGAGGTACCAAAAGGGACGTGGCAACTTCGCCCATTTTTCTCGAGTTGATAGCGACTAATAAGCTAATACTATGTGTGGAATTTCAGAAGAATCGAATAAGTAGTATAGCAGTTATTAAAGAATAAATTTTTCGCAACATTTTAACCCTTTGTGGGGGAGGTACCAAAAGGACTTGACCAATATGGCCCATCTTAGCCGGAGATAGAAAAAATATTAACACATACCAAATTTGAAGTCAATCGGTTACTCCTTTCGAGAGTTATCGTGCGCACCAGCCAGCAGACAGACAGACGGACGGACATTGCTCATTCGACTTAAAATGACCCAAAACGGTTTTCCTCCGAACATACTTGGGGTCTTAGGTCACTCCTTCGACCCCTTTTTTCCGTAGCAAATGATATATACCCTCGTCACACTAAAGTGAGGGTATAAAAATCAAAATCAAATGAAAATCAAAAATGAAAAGAAAATTGAAAATCAAAATTTTCAAAGTAATGTCGCAATATTTCCCACCGTTGTTCAAGCGTATACACAACCATATTCGCTCAGCGGAAGGATAAAACTAATTATCTGTCAAATCAGACATGAGCTAAATGTTACCATTCACGAAATAAGCACTAGTTGAAAAAAAAACGTTAGATGGCGGACCCTTTATAAGAAATAAAATATGACAAGAATGTGTTTTCGCCACAAATCTGATTTAGGTCTGAATTCGAGCAATTCTCACCTGAAATGCTGACTGGTGTTTTTGATTTGTTGGGAAATGTCGGAAGTTTCAACATATTTATTAATATACCAATTATGAAAATGAAAGAAAACAAGCAGCATATTAGACCGATTTTACTGTTCTACACTACTATAAAGAAAGAGCGGACTGTAGTAGTAATACTCGTAGAGGAAGACATCAGTAGTCGATTACACAGTACAGCATTTTTCAGCTCATTGAATTGGGACTCAATTCTGAGAATTGGACGTTAATTGGAATTAATTGGAAAGTAGCCGCAAAAATAAGAACTTCTGCATCATTTAGTCAAGTTGGCTCAATTAATAATTTAGCGGCCATACGAATTTTTTGCTCAAGGTGGATTTTTAACACTTTTTCTATATTTTTTTCACGGAATGCCGTACGGAATATCTCTTTTGTGTCTGAAGCAAAGTTGTAGATATTAAATGTGAGACAAAAATTAAAAAGTTTTATATTGCTGATAGCATGGGGAATAATGCTGAAGAGTTCCGTGTGCAAAAAAAGTCAAAGTTTCCCAAAAAGGCTGCTTGCACATGTGGAGAAAGAAACGGTATATTCCTAGCCTTTGGAGTCTTATATACCGAAAAGTATCTCAAAGAAAGCCTACCAAAGGGATTACATCCATTTATAAGAAAATACGATGTCTCTATATTTTTCTGGCCAGATATCTCGTCTTGTATAGGGTCCGTCAATAAGAGCGCTACAAGTTTTTTTAAATAAAACAAAAACGGTTTTGGATATCAATGAAATTCTTTATTCCTGTGAAAGTACGTTCGATGCCATTATGTATGGAACTCGATTTCTTTTGCATGGGCACCACGGGCACGCTTGCAGAAGTCCAGACGCTGAACCCAATTTTCGACGGTTTTCAAGCATAAATCGGCCGATACTGCTGCAATTTCACGTTCGATATTCGTACGAAGTTCATCAATCGTCGCTGGCTTGTTGGCATAGACCATATACTTGACGTGGCTCCACAGGAAATAGTCTAACGGCGTCAAATCGCACGACCGAGGCCAATCGACTGGACCATTTCGTGAGATAACACGTTCTCCAAACTTGGTTTCCAATACATTGATTGTGACATTCGCTGTGTGGCTTGTGGCGCCGTCCTGTTGGAACCACATGTCCTCCAAGTCCATATCATCCAATTGGGGCCAAAAATATTCGGTTATCATTGAACGGTAGCGATTCCCAACGTGCCGGTCTTGATCATCACGGAAGAAGTACGGAAGTAGTACCAAACCGTAATTTTTTCGGGATGCAATGATGACTCATGGAGTACGTGTGGATTGCTGTCTGACCAATAACGCATATTTTGTTTATTGACGAAGCCATTCAGCCAGAAATGAGCCTCATCGCTGAAGATGATATTTCGATTTTTCGCGCTCTTAACGTTGAGGCCACTGACTCCGAATTTCGGTAGTAAATTTTAATAATTTCGACTCGTTGTTGGCTCGTATATCTTTCCATCATGAAATGGCAAATCTTACTGAAGAGAAATGTCAAAAGAGCGGCAAAAAACTATGGCGTCTTGCTGTCCCTGTCGGTCTACTTTTGTAGCGTCCATGCACGGAGAAAAGACAGGAAACAAAATATGTTTGGGAGCAAAATTTAAATAAAATATACTTTGGCGCAAATATTTAATATTTATATACCCCGGAAAAAATATTTTTTTTGGAATTTTGATGCAGATTATCCTAAAAAACAGGGAAATATTTTAATAGGTTACAGAATTTGTTTTTCGACTTATAGGAGAAAAGTTAATGTTCCAAAATATAATATGTTTCCGGAAAATATACAACAGAAGCGATTTTTTTTTCTTAGGGTGTTGAAAAACCCCTGGTACTACTGAGTAGTACCAGCCGAATAACATTTTATTTTTACGAGGAGAAGGCTAATGCACCTAATTGCCCAGAAGTACCTCCAAACGAAAGATATTCGGCCTTAGTTAAAAGGACGTTAAGGGACGGCAAAAATAGAAGCAACTCAGGTCACTTAGTTGAAAGGAATGTATACCACATAATCTAATAAAATATCAAGCACTACTATTCAAGTCCTGCCGGTAGGGATTTCTGCAAAACTCAAAATTTTTCAAAAAAAATAGTTAATAAATGTATCTCAAAATACTGCTCTATTTATAATGACGTTAATTTTGGATTAGTAAGTCCAATTAAAAAATATATATTGAAAAAAGTGTGTAACATTTTTTCGTGCGCAGTCCTTAGCATGATCGTCGCGGACAATTTATGAAAGCTCAGCGTGAATCACCAAATTGTCGTTTACAAATTCGAGCGTTGCGTCGCTTGTATGACATATATAACCGTTTTATTGGAACCGCAGATTCAGTGTATCTATTATTACACGCTGAAAAAAAATCGCTTCTGTAGTATATTGTCCCAAACATATTCGGCTTGAAACATATATATGTTTAGGGTACACCCCAAACATATAATATTTGATACACGCAAAAATTATATATTTGGGAGGATGTTGTTCTAAATAAATCTTTGTTCACATCATAATATGTGTTTATTTTGGACTATTTTTTCCGAAACAAATATAGGGTCCGCCAAATAACTTCTTTTTTTTAAAACATCGCGCAAAATATCGAGTGTAGCTTCGGCTGTGTGGCACGTAGCGCCGTCCTGTTGAAACCAAATGTTGCCAATAACCTCCTCTTCAATTTTTGTGAACAAAAAGTTGTTCAACATGGCCCGATAACGATCGCCATTGACTGTAACGGCCACTTGCTCATTTTCGAAGAAAAATGGCCCAATTATGCCTCTGAACCAAAATCCGCACCAAACAGTGACTCGTTTTGGGTGTATCGGCTTTTCAATGTATGCGTGCGGGTTTTCTGTGCCCCAAATGCGACAATTTTGCTTGTTTACATACCCGCCAAGATCAAAATGAGCTTCATCTGTAAGTCGATCGCAGGCCCACTTGTTCAAGCGTATACACAACCATATTCGTTCAGCGGAAGGATAAAACTAATTATCTGTCAAATCAGACATGTGCTAAGTGTTACCATTCACGAAATAAAAAAAAACGTTAGATGGCGGACCCTTTATTTGGTTGCATTTAAGTATTCAGAAAATAAATTGAGTTAAATTTTTCAGTAATTCAAAGTAAATTTTTTAGAAATTGTTCATGTCGTAAGAATAATAAATAATAATAATTGAAATCGTATAATCTTGGATCGAAATCTATTACTTGGAGGATTGAAAACTAATGATGGCTTGGAATACTCAGAAATTTTAAATTATTAATTTAAAACAGAAGTTAATGATGCATTTCGTATCATAACTGGGAGGTTGAATGCTAAACCTAAATTCGAAAAATTCAACAAAAGTTTCGAAAATATTTTTTAAATAAAATATATTTGGAGAAATTCCTAAACAATAATTTTATTTGTTTTCAAACACATATTTTATTTGAGAAATTTAGTTTGCAAATATTATATGTTGTAACATATTAATATGCGAGTTCCAAATATATTTTATTGATTTTCAAATAAAATTTATTTGCTCAGAAATATATAATATTTCAAAATTTGTGTTCCAAATATATTTTCTTTCGATTCAAACATATCAGAAAAGGCGATTTTGCCCCGTGTATGAGCGCATGTGTACATTAGGATGATTGGAAATTGTAAATAAAAACTCTTTAAATCAAAAACAATATTATGCAAAAAAAAACGTAAACACGTTTTTAAAAACAAAATAAAATAAAAACATATATGTACACGCTGAAAAAAATCGCTTCTGTAGTATATTGTTCCAAACATATTCTGCTGGAAACATACATATGTTTACGGTAGACTCCAAATATATAATATTTGACACTCACAAATATTATATGTTTGTGAGGATGTTGTTCTAAGCAAAATTATGTTTGCATCCTAATATTTTTTTATTTGGAAAAAATATTTCCAAAACAATGATTAATTTGTATTTAAGTATCTTGGCAATGTTTCGATGCCTTAATTTAAAGTAAAGTTTTCAGGTTTGTAGAAAGTTAAAGTTTAATTTTTTAGAGTTTTTATGTTTGAAAAATTGAAATCGTATAATTTTGGGTTACGACAAATAGCATTAATGGATTGACAATTGGACTATTTATAAATTAAAAATTAGTGCTGTAAAACAAAGGAAAATGCTGCTTGCAACATTTTTACCTATAAAGTATAACACAAAATCTAGGAAAAAATAAAATTATAAATTGCCAAAGTCAACAAAGTTTTAAAATTTTTTTAAATTCAGTCAGAATTTATCTTTTGGTTTGAGACCATATGTTCCATTTACTTTCTGTCTATTCCAAGAAAGTCATAGAAACAAATACAAAAATTGGTAGAGAGTTTTAATTGCTTAGTAGAATTGACTGCAGTTTTCTATTACTTTCTTGGAATAGACAGAAAGTAAATGGAACATATGGTCTCAAACCAAAAGATAAATTCTGACTGAATAACAAAAGCACAGACCAACAATAAATAACAACAACACATACAAACACATGAGGTACGATGACGTCGGCATTAGCCGTTGACAAAACTACATTTGCAAAAAACAAAAATGTATTGGTATGAGAGTTTTAGTATGTTGACTTAGTTCGGCAAAATACGGGTTTGGTTAGCAGTTCTTGTTAAATGCAATTTACTGCTTCCACAAGTATTTCAGCTGATTTAAGTTAAAGACATACACTATTGCTACTGAATTCTGAAGATGATGGAGTGGTGTCTATCGAAACTGCAGTCAATTCTACCAAGCAATTAAAACTCTCTACCAATTTTTGTATTTGTTTCTATTACTTTCTTGGAATAGACAGAAAGTAAATGGAACATATGGTCTCAAACCAAAAGATAAATTCTGACTGAATAACAAAAGCACAGACCAACAATAAATAACAACAACACATTTTTTAAATATAATGTATTTGGATGAATTCTTAAACAATATCTTTGTTTGTTTGTAAACACATATTTTATTTGTGACAGTAAGTTCGCAAATATATTTTGTTGTAATATATTAATATATGCGTTCTAAACAAAATTTCTTGATATTCAAAAAAAATATATTTGTTCAAAAATATATAATATTTCAAAATTTAGTTTCCAAGTATATTTTCTTTGAATTCAAACATATCAAAAATGGCGATTTTCCTCCGTGTAGCATTATTTGAATATGCAGAAGAAATAAAAATGACATTATTTTGGCATTATCCATTTTTGGTCGAAAAATTAATTTTCTTTACAAAACTTTAAACGGTTATAAGTCCTTAAATGATTGATAATATTTAGATATGCGAAAAAATTATAAGGACTATAGTTTTGGTCGAAAAATTTAATTTTCTTTACAAAACTTTAAATGGTCATAAGTCCGTAGATAAGAGACTTACCCCATTAATACAAAACAAAATAACCGAGCGTTAGAGCTAACGAAAGTTAAATTGTATGAAATTCGACAGCTATAACCGGTAGATAGCTCTAGTTAAGTCTAGTTTATTTATTTATTTGTTAATGGCCCTTAGAGTGAAAGGAATTTATTTTTTGAGACCATCCATTTTCGAATAGAGTCCCTATGGACTCTATTGGTAACAATTATGGTAACATATATATTTTCAAAAAGAAACGTATCTGAAATCTAAGGATAAAATAAAAACTTTTAGCTTTATCTAAATATGAAAATGACATTATTTTGGCATCCATTTTTGGTCGAAAAAAATAATTTTCTTCACAAAACTTTAAATGGTCATAAGTCCTTAGACGGTTGATAATACGGGTTTTCCAACAAGAGGTGTTATTTTGAATCACCCGGTATTTCGGTAGCTGTCACCTTTGAAGCTTTTATTATTTGACATTTGACAAGTAGAAACTACGCCATTACTAAAAATGGAACGATACACGATCATCGAACGATAAAAAACGATCGAACAAAAAAACGATACGAACGATACAAAATCATCTTGACTGATGAGGCCATTTCCACCTCGGTGGCTACGTCAACAAGCAAAATTGTCGCATCTGGGGCTCGGAAAACCCATGAGTTATTGTTGAGAAGCTTCTCCATCCACAACATGTGACTTTTTGGTGCGGTTTATGGTCCGGCGGGGTCATTGTACCTTACTTTTTCGAAAATTAGATTAGATCAACAGTTACGACGAATGGATTGCGCTATCGAGAGATGATTAATAATTTTTAATGGTTGGATTTGGATGGTATTGATCTGGACAACGTTTACTTTCAACAAGACGGCGCTACGTGCCACATAAGCAACGAAACCATTGCTCTGTTACGGGAAAAGTTTCCGGACCGTGTTATCTCTCGAAGAGGTGATCACAATTAGCCACCGAGATCTTGTGATTTAACACCTTGCGACTTCTTCCTTTGGGGCCACGTGAAAGATAAGGTCTACGCCAACAGCCCAGCGTCGATTCGAGACCTCAAAGATAGAATTCGTGAGGCTATCGAGGACATAGGGCAGCCACTTTGCGATTTGGTTATGGAAAATTTCATGAAAATGATATGGTCCTGTAAGCGTGGTCGTGGTGGCCATTTGGCTGATGTTGTTTTTCATTATTAACGCCTTACCTTCCTCTTTATTATGAAGTAAACATCCGATCATTTATCTCAAAAAAATTGAATTTTCCTTTGAATACCTACCACCTCTTGTTGGAAAACCCTTTATTTAAATATGGGGAAAACCTATGAAAAGGACGTTATTTTTGATCGAAAAATTTATTTTCTTAACAAAACTTTAAATGGTAATAAGTTCTTAGATAACAGATTTAAAGGGAAAAGGAAGTTATTTTTTTAGGCCACCCATTTTCCAATAGGGTCCCAATGCTTTTTATACGAACGATGGAACGTAATTTTAATTACTGTGATCAGTACAATGGTTGCAGCAACAATTTTAAAGTTCTACAAATTAATTAGTAATTACGATTGTAAATAAAACAGTAGTGACAACCACAATCATTCAGTTGAAATTTCTTTTCTGTGCTCATAACTCCTTAAATAAAAGCTTGGAAATAAATTGACGTTATTTATGGGAAAATTGATTTTTTCCACTGTTATGTTTTTTTAAGTTAATTTTAATGCAACAAAGAATAAGAAATTGAAAAAAGAAAATGTTGTTTCTTAAGGCATTTTCGGAGCACTTTTCATAAAAAAATACTACTTTTATTTTAAACGATTTGTTTCGGTCACTTTTTGCAAAAATAAAATTAATCGCGATATCTTAGAAACGATATATGTAATTTTAAAAATTTTATAAACATTCTTATTCTTTGTAGAATTAAAATTATATCAATATATTTTTCTGAAATTTTTCCAAGCCTCCTGCCTCCAATTTTCATTTAATTTTTTTTAATATTGTGGGTCATTACTCACACATACTTGGGAAACCTTTCCAGAGAATTTGAGAAAAATCTAATTTTTGGCCTGTGCCACTTGAGAAAGATCTGCCCATATGGGTCTGCGTATATACGTACAGGGTGGCTGATATGTAATGCAACAAAGTAAAGCGCTATGTTTTTTTTATTTTTTTTAAATTTTATTGTTCAAAAGCAAAAAATGTCGGAAATAACATAACATTTTAGAAACAGTTTAGATTTGTTCGAATTGGCCACCTTTGGCACGAATTATGGCCTTCAAACGGCCGACAAAGCCATCACACGCTGCACGAAAGTGGCTCTGCGGTATTTTGGCCCATTCCCGGCGAAGCGCCGTCTTGAGATGATCGATACTTTGGTATTTTTTAGTGCGAACCTTACTCTCTAAAATGCCCCAGGCGCAAAAGTCCAACGGATTGAGATCCGGAGATCTTGGTGGCCATTGTGCGGTAGAAATGAAGCGAGGAACCTCCTTTTTAAGCCATTCTTGGTTGACGCGTGCTGAGTGCGATGGTGCTGAGTCCTGTTGGAATGTCCATGGTCTGCGGCCGAAATGTTTGTCTGCCCAGGGCTTAAATACTGTCTTTAGGACATTTTCCCGATAATATTCGGCATTTATTTTGACCCCATGGTCGATGAATACGAGCGGGGAGCGACCATCGGCCGTTACGGCGGCCCACACCATTACCATCGGCGGCGCTTGGGTTCTGGTGGCCAATCGAAGGTGTAAATTTTCAGCTGACCTCTTTGGCAAGTAAACCCGATAATTTTGTTTGTTCACAAACTGCTCAATTTGGAATGGCTTCTCATAGGAGAAAACCAAATTCGGTAACTGGCCACTTTCGTGCAAGCGAAGCAACTCCTTGGCTCTTTCCAGTCTAACTTTTTTTGTGCATCGGTGAGCTCTTGCACTTTTTGGAACTTCAATGGCTTTAGTCCAAGCTCATTTTTTAATATGTGTTGTATCCGTTCTCGCGATATGTTCAGCTCACGAGCAATTTTTCTACCACTGCGGCGTGGATTTCGATCAAATCTGGCCTTCACTTTTCGGATCATTTCTGGTGTTGTTACCGTTTTTTTTCGTCCACTTTTTGGACGCGATGCAACACTTCCAGTATCACGGTAATGAGCAATGGTACGAGAAACAAAAGATTTATTCACATTTAAATGCTAGAGGGCTCTAACGATAGCCACTTGTGTTTTTCCAACCAAATATAAAGCAATCACACTATCACGCTTGAATTCCATCACGAATAACTTTTTTCTGAATGCAATAGATCAAAATGCTTTTGTATGCTTGTAAACAATAAAATGAACTGTCACTGAAATAAATCTGTAAGCTATCAGACAAGCGGTTTAGAAATGATAGCAACCTGAAGTTGGTTGCAATACATATCAGCCACCCTGTATATGTTTTGTTTTAATTTTATCCTCGTTTGGGTTATCCCACAGAAATTTTGTTTCACTATTTCATAGTGTGGTGTGCTCAACGGTTTCACCATTTCATAGTGTGGTGTGCTCATTTTTTTGCCCATAATTTTAACTCGGAACGCGTAGCTCCGAAAAGTTTCGCATTCTCTAAGGAATTTTATTTCTTTACCGATCGACAAACAATACCGATCCAATAAGATAGAATTAAAGAACTATATTTAAGAAATAAAATAACATGGATTTTTCAAACAATATATAGCGTGATTCATTTCGAGGTTCCCTACCCTTTTAAAGAAAATTGAATGGGGAATGTTTATTATCATTTGAAAGAACATTCTTTGGCATTTATTTTTTGAAGATTATGTCTATCAAATGTTGACCGCGGCTACGTCTCAGATGGTCCATCCGTTGAGACCAATTTTCGATGACTCATTCGAGCATTTCGACTGGTAACTGGCGAATGACACGCGTAAACGTTGTTCAGGCGTAAGTATTTCCATGATGAAATGCCAAACAATACTTAACAAAAATAACATGACAGCATGACACGTATCACACGTTATCTGTCAAAAAAGGCTATTGAAAAAAGTGTCGCCACTTGGATCACCCTATATTATTCATTAGCCAATGGGAAAAATCCATCCCACCCTTATGTACATCATGTAAATACCCATCTCCTCTTTAAACAAATATGTATATCACTTTCATACTTTTACAGATATTCTACAGCATGGTCCCATTGATAGTTTGCAGAAGCGGAGCAACCCACAAGCCATGTTCGTGATTGAATGCATTAATATGCAATTCCCCAAATGAAAGCAACGAAGGACAAATGGATTGTAAGCCAAACCAACAGATTCAAATCGTTGTACAAATGTAATGAAATAGTAATTCAATTAAAAATGTGAAATGTAAAATTTTAAATAAAAAAATCAATAAACAGTTTGTTTGAAGTGTTGGCAAAATGAAAGAATGCAATATTTTTTATAAATTATATAATCATTATATATAAAATCCTCTGTACGTTTGTTTGCAACGCATGATCTCCGAAACCATAAGAGCGAATGGTCTAAAAATTTAACAACAAAAATTTAACATTTGGGGTCATTTGTGTTTTAGAATTATTTTCACCTTTTAGAATTAGTTTCACCGCGATAAATGGCGTAGTGGTCGAGTTATTTTAAAAATACGCATTTTCAGAGCGATTTGACTGAAATTTAAAATGTATGTGTGGTTTATCCTGATAATAGTTTGTATGTACGATTCTAACCGATGATTTTTTTCCTTAAACTCGGGATATATGCATTTTTGAACGATATATCAATGAATAAGAAACCAATAAATCCCAAACAGAACGGCAGGACACAATCTGCTGGGGTCATCTTGTAAATAATATAACTAGACCCGATGCACTTCCCTACCATAGATTTCAGTATAAAGGGTTTGGCAAATAGAGCGCTAAAAAAGTTTTTTTAAATAAAACAAAAACGGTTTTGGATATCAATGAAATTCTTTATTTCTGTGAAAGTACGTTCGATGCCATTATGTATGGAACTCGATTTCTTTTGCATGGCCACCACGGGCACGCTTGCAGAAGTCCAGACGCTGAACCCAATTTTCGACGGTTTTCAAGCATAAATCGGCCGATACTGCTGCAATTTCACGTTCGATATTCGTACGAAGTTCATCAATCGTCGCTGGCTTGTTGGCATATACCATATACTTGACGTGGCTCCACAGGAAATAGTCTAACGGCGTCAAATCGCACGACCGAGGCGGCCAATCGACTGGACCATTTCGTGAGATAACACGTTCTCCAAACTTGGTTTCCAATAAATTGATTGTGGCATTCGCTGTGTGGCTTGTGGCGCCGTCCTGTTGGAACCACACGTCCTCCAAGTCCATATCATCCAATTGGGGCCAAAAATATTCGGTTATCATTGAACGGTAGCGATTCCCATTCGCAGTAACGTGCCGGTCTTGATCATCACGGAAGAAGTACGGCCCAATGACGCCGCCGGCCCATAAACCGCACCAAACCGAAATTTTTTCGGGATGCAATGATGACTCATGGAGTACGTGTGGATTGCTGTCTGACCAAAAACGCATATTTTGTTTATTGACGAAGCCATTCAGCCAGAAATGAGCCTCATCGCTGAAGATGATTTTTCGATTTTTCGCGCTCTTAACGTTGAGGCCACTGACTCCGAAATTCGGTAGTAAATTTTAATAATTTCGACTCGTTGTTGGCTCGTATATCTTTCCATCATGAAATGGCAAATCTTACTGAAGAGAAATGTCAAAAGAGCGGCAAAAATATGGCGTCGTTTGCTGTCCCTATCGGTCTACTTTTGTAGCATCCCTGTTGAAAAACCCTTTAGTAAAAAAACATAGCATGCGTTTAATATAGGAATCTGGACCTATTTAGTTTAAGAGAAAATCGCCTTTTTTTATATGTCTGAATCGAAAGAAAATGTATTTTATATATTACTAAGCAAATAAATTTTATTTGAAAATCAATAACATCTATTTGGAACGCATATTTTAATATATTACAACAAAATATATTTGTAAACTAATTTTCTCAAATAAAATATCTGTTTAAATACAAATAAAATGTTTGTTTAAGAATTTCTCCAAATATATTTTATTTGAAAAAGATTTTCAAAGCATTTGCTGATTTTCGAATTTCGGTTTTAATTTTTCCTTGGTTTCGAATTGTACCTCCCAGTTATGATACCATATGCAGCATTAACTTATGTTTTAAATCAATCTTTTAAAATTTCTGAGTATTCCAAGCCATCATTAGTTGTCAATCCTCAAAGTTTTTTTATTTTTGTCCAAGATTATACGAGTACGCTTTCAATTATTATTATTTAATATTTTTACGAACATTAAAAAAACTCTCCAACAGCATTTTTGAAACAGAGTAGCGACCCTATAATTTTGAAAGGGATCTACTCAACAGATCATTTTAGTAGAATAAACTTATGGTCCAGCTGGTCTGAGTTTTTTTTCAGTGGGTCAAACATTTCAATTTTTGGTCGAAAAATTATCCTCATAAAATTGCACTTTATAACTCTGACAATAAGAAATTTCTCAGACATTAACTTATAGCATTTTTTCAGTTAGTATAATGCTCCCTTCGACCAAAACAAGAAAACTTTGACCCACTGCAAAAAAAAATTAAGACCAGCTGGACCATAAGTTTATTCCACAAAAATTATCTACTCAGAATTATCGGGTCGCTATTCTGTTCCAATCAAACATATATATGTATGTTTCAAATCGAATATGTTTGGAACAATATACTACAGAAGCGATTTTTTTTCAGCGTGTATAAGACACATTTTTTTCGAACGAAAAATCACTTTCTGACAGTATGGATAATCTCGCTGAAACAGAAGTGCACTGATCTAATCAGTATCGCCCATGTTTTATGTGGGCCTTTCCGTCACATACATCCACATCAAATTTGAAAACAATTGGTGAAATGCTTCTGTAGATTTTTAGTTTTCAATAATGCAGTCGTATGAAGGTTGACACACCCATTTATCCAATATCGCTCATTTTCTGTTGGATCACGAATATTGCAGGTGCAATTACATTCCAGATTTTTCGTTTTAAAAATGGAATCGTATGGATAGATTTATTTATATGTGTCTACTTTTTGTTTTCCTGCTTACGTTTTAGACGTAAGACCAGGCGAACGAACCTTAGAGAAACCAAATTCCTGACGAAGGTGAGTGACTAGTTTTCTTTCGCTTATGTTTCGTTCGAGATAGAAACAGGCTATTCGTGAAATATTGATTCTTTAATAATTTCTATAGTACTGATCAGAATCTTTGACGTTAATGTCACGCACCTTTTGGTACCTTCCATACAAATGGACCATTTTGCACAAAAAGTACGGCTTATAACTTAGATTCCTGTACATACAAACACTTTTAATTTCGTACAGTGTAATGCTTTTAGAGTACCCATAGTATATTTAAAAATGGCCCCTTTTGGTACCTCCCAAACAAAATGGTAAAAATAAAAAATATGAAATTTTTTTTTTTTTTAATTTCCTTTACTTATAAAATATGTGTCATAATTTCTGCATACATTTTTTCAAATAGTCTTCGTTATGATACTAGCTTTAAAAAAAGAAACAAAAATTTGTTGGAGTTTTTTTAATATTTTTTTAAGGATTTTTCACACCAACAACTAACGATTTCATTGAAAAAAAATTTTTAATTGTTTTAATGACAGAACCTTACCACTATCTCTACGTGTAACTTGTGCGACTTGTGGGTTTGTTTCCCCTGGTTGCTGAAACAAAGGGTCACCGTCTAAACGAGCTACGATTTACGTAGGGATTTCAAAGGAGAATTGAAAAAAGTCGCAGGAGTAGAGTATAATTAGGGATTCTGTATATTATCACGTACGCATTGATCTAGTTGAAAAAAACCAGAAAGTCATAAAAAAGCCCTTATAAGGGAAAAGCGAAGGTCCGAAGGAAGGAAAAGCGGAAGAGGAAAAAAATGTGCGTCAATCCAAGCTTTGGCGGGTTGGAGCGAGCATACTTTTCAAATGCTCAGAAATTTTCTGGTTGTGTTTCACTTGGTGTATGGTATAGTTATATTTGGTTCACATAATTCGGTTTGGATAAATGAAACTGACATAAATTTTTCCTATGCAGCCTAAAGTTAGTAAAAGGTGGTGGTAAGCCAGTTGTTATAGTTCGATCTGTATTTCTAGTCATTGTAGTCAGTTGCTCAGAAATGTCCAACCAAACCATGGTGTACGGTGAAGATTTTTGGTTCATATATGGTTCATATTGGTTCGGTTTCGAGAAATGAAGTGGGCATAATTGTGTCATATGCATCAAATGTCATTTGCTTTAGTTCTGTATATTTTAGGTTAGGTTTAGGTTAGGGTGGCAGCCGTATTTTTTTTTACAAGCTCACATAGACCAGTTTAGGTCCCTAGTGTTACCACGGGCTGAAATGCCCCTCATCGAAACCAACCTGTTTGATATATAAATTTATCGATAGTACGAATATCAGTACTGGAAAGATCTGTTAGGCTGCCTAAAAAGGCCGACCCCAGTATATCCAGTCGTCGTTTACTCAAAGCGGGGCAGTCGCAAAACAAGTGCTCAATGCTCTCCACTTCTTCCTCATCTCCACAGCTTCGGCAGAAGTCATTGGACTCAATACCCAATCTTTTGGCGTGTTCGCCGATCAAGCAGTGACCCGTCAGAACCTGTACTAACGTAGACAATCGTTTCCTCTCTAGTGCGAGGAGATATTTTGACCTTCTCAGGTCATACCTGGGCCAGATTTGTCTAGCTACCCTGCAGGTGCCGATTTCTGTCCATCTATCGTTGGACTGCCTGATTGCCTCTTGCCTAAGCCAAAGCTTGCACGTGGATAGTGGCGCACCAATATATGCAAATTCTTCGAGAATTTGTAATGTCGTCCCTTTCCTAGCAAGTTCATCGGCTTTGCAGTTCCCCGGGATATCCCTATGCCCAGGCACCCATATGAGGTGTATATTAAACTGCTCAGCCATCTCGTTAAGAGATCTGCGGCAGTCGAGGGCTGTTTGTGAATTTAGGGATGTTGCCTCCAGAGAATTGATGGCAGCCTGGCTGTCCGAGTAAATGACAACGCCATTGTTGGTTACTATGTTGCGACTCAGCCACTTGGCGACTTCCCATATTGCCATTATTTCGGCTTGATAGACACTGCAGGTATCTGGTAGTCTGTGAGCTATATCCAGACTAAGTTCTTCACAGTGTACTCCGAAGCCAACCTTTTCATCAAGCTTCGAACCATCCGTGTAAAAGTGGAGATGGTTTCTATTACCTGGTATTCTGCCGACCCATTCATCTCTGGCGGGAATCATAGTGATGTAATTTCTCTCGAAGGTGTACACAGTTGGTATATAGTCCAACTGTTCTGTATATATTTCTGGTTATGGTGGTATACTCGTACATTGGATAATCATAATGTGTGAGACCACCGGATGGTGTAGATTTTATGTATCATTACAAGTCATTCATCGTACATTTTCAGTAAATGTGGTGTGAATGAGTTAATAAACTTTCAATGATCAATAAAAAAGCCTATGTCACGTGCCCAACATGGATCCACCTGCAATAAAAGTTCTTTAAAATAACATTTTAAAAACGTGAAATGGTGGAGTTGCACTTGGTGTGTAGTGCGAAGATATTTTCGTTCATGTAATTGTTAGGAGTTCTGTTTGGGAAAATGGAACGGACATTATTGGGTCATATGCATCATATTATTTCTATTCAGAGCTATGGTATGTATTTCTTGCCTTGAGATATATTCGTACATTGACTACTAGAGGTATGTATGTATCATTGATGCGTGTTGTATACTTATATGTTTCCTAGAAATTGATACCGACGTGTTACTAGCATCTGGAAGGGTGGTGAAACAGTTTCAAATCAATGTGTGTGTTAGTGGGGAAAGGTTCTATATGTATGCTTTAGTTCTATATGTATTTCTAGTCATTGTCGTATACTAGCGCATTTATAGAAAAAATCTCGATCGATCGAAACTTTAGCGAGCATATTTTTCAGTTGCTCAGGAACTCAAAACCTTCTATGGGAAAAGCGAAAGTCGGTGCGAGAATATTTGCTCGCTTCGCTCAGAAATTTTCTGGTTGGATTTCACTTGGAGTATGTTGAAGATTTATAATTGCGAGGAGTTCAGTTTAGAGAAATGAAATGGACATACAGGGTGGCTGATATGTATTGCAACCAACTTCAGGTTGCTATCATTTCTAAACCGCTAGTCTGATAGCTGACAGATTTATTACAGTTCATTTTATTGTTTACAAGCTTACAAAAGCTTTTGTAAGCTTGGTTTCAGAAAACAAGTAAGAAAGTTTCAGTCGGGTAAACCGACTAAGGTATACACTCACTTTGTGAGTAATGTAATATTGAATATTACTCGAATTATTCTGTCAATTTGTGTGGGAGGTACCAGAAGGGGTTTATCAAATACACCTTTTTTTGCTCAACATTAGATACTTTAAATTCATTGCACTGTGCCGACTTATAAGCATTTATGTGCACTGGTATAAACGTTATGAGACATTAAATTGTGGTATGCTTTGGGCATTTTGTGTGGGAGGTACAAATAGGGGCGTGGCAATAACGCACATTTTTCACAGGGCTATAGACACTATAAAAACATTACACTGTACAAAATTTCAAGTATTTTTATACACTGGTTTTAATGTTATAAGCTGTTAACTTTTGGTGCACAAAGGTACCTTTGTGTGGGAGGTACCAAAAGGGGCGTGACAACAACACCCATTTTTCCCTGGACTGTAGGCAATATAAAAGCATAATACTGTACAAAATTTCAAGTATTTTTATACACTGTTATTAATGTTATAAGCTGTTAACTTTTGGTGCAAAATGGTGCATTTGTGTGGGAGGTACCAAAAGGGACGTGGCTACTTCGCCCATTTTTCTCGAGTTGATAACGACTAATAAGCTAATACTATGTGTGGAATTTCAAAAGATTCGAATAAGTTGTATAGCAGTTATTAAAGAATCAATATTTCACAACATTTTAACCCTTTGTGGGGGAGGTACTAGAAGGAGTGGACCAATATGGCCCATCTTCGAACTTAGCCGGAGATAGAAAAAAATATTACCACATACCAAATTTGAGGTCAATCGGTTACTCCTTTCGAGAGTTATCGTGCGCACCAGCCAGCAGACACACAGACAGACAGACAGACAGACGGACGGACATTGCTCATTCGACTTAAAATGACCCAAAACGGATTTCCTCCGAACATACTTGGGGTCTTAGGTCACTCATTCGACGTGTTACACTTTTTTCCGTAGCAAATGATATATACCCTCGTCACACTAAAGTGAGGGTATAAAAAGTTATTCGTGATGGAATTCAAGCGTGATAGTGTGATTGCTTTATATTTGGGTGGAAAAACACAAGTGGCTATCGTTAGAGCCCTCCAGAATTTAAATGTGAATAAATCTTTTGTTTCTCGTACCATTGCTCGTTACCGTGAGATACTGGCAGTGTTGCATCGCGTCCAAAAAGTGGACGAATAAAAACAGCAGAAATGATCCGAAAAGTGAAGGCCAGATTTGATCGAAATCCACGCCGCAGTGGTAGAAAAATTGCTCGTGAGCTGAACATATCGCGAGAACGGATACAACACATATTTAAAAATGAGCTTGGACTAAAGCCATTGAAGTTCCAAAAAGTGCAAGAGCTCACCGGTGCACAAAAAAAGTTAGACTGGAAAGAGCCAAGGAGTTGCTTCGCTTCCACGAAAGTGGCCAGTTACTGAATTTGTTTTTCTCCGATGAGAAGCCATTCCAAATTGAGCAGTTTGTGAACAAACAAAATGATCGGGTTTACTTGCCAAAGAGGTCAGCTGAAAATGTACACCTTCGATTGGCCAACAGAACTCAAGCGCCGCCGATGGTAATGGTGTGGGCCGCCATAACGGCCGATGGTCGTTCCCCGCTCGTATTCATCGACCACCGGGTCAAAATAAATGGCGAATATTACCGGGAAAATGTCCTAAAGACAGTATTGAAGCCCTGGCCAGACAAACATTTCGGCCGCAGACCATGGACATTCCAACAGGACTCAGCACCATCGCACTCAGAACGCGTCAACCAAGAATGGCTTAAAAAGGAGGTTCCTCGCTTCATTTCTACCGCACAATGGCCACCAAGATCTCCGGATCCCAATCCGATGGACTTTTGCGCCTGGGGCATTTTAGAGAGTAAGGTTCGCACTAAAAAATACCAAAGTATCGATCATCTCAAGACGGCGCTTCGCCGGGAATGGGCCAAAATACCGCAGGGCCACTTTCGTGCAGCGTGTAATGGCTTTGTTGGCCGTTTGAAGGCCATAATTCGTGCCAAAGGTGGCCAATTCGAACAAATCTAAACTGCTTCTAAAATTTTATGTTATTTCCGACATTTTTGGCTTTTGAACAACAAAATTTAAAAAAAAATTAAAAAAATATAGCGCTTTACTTTGTTGCATTACATATCAGCCACCCTGTAATTGGGTCGTATGCAGCATGAAGTTAGTAAAATTCTTCCATTTATCTGAGAGTAGTGGTGGTAAGGCAGTTTTTATAGTTCTATGTGTATTTCTAGTCATTGTGGTATACTCATACAAGCAATAATCATAACGTTTGACAATACTAGATGTTGGTGAAGGTGATATGTGAGGAGATGTGGAGGATGTGAGGTTATATTGAGAAATTGAATGTGTACAATTGAGTCGTATGCAGCATGGTGTACATGACGGTTCATTGAAGTTGTTAGATTTATTTGCTTGGAGAACATAGCTGATATTTTCGCAAATATGTGTACCATTAAATCAATATATAAAAGGAATAACGTACACCGATTAATAGTAAAATTTCAATATTATAAAGGGTCCGCCAAATAACTGCTCCAAATGCGACAATTTTGCTTGTTTACATACCCGCCAAGATCAAAATGAGCTTCATCTGAAAATATGATTTTTTTTGGCAAAATCGGCATCTTCTGTAAGTCGATCGCTCCCAGCGTTGTTTAAGCGTATATCCAACCATATTCGTTCAGCGGAAGGATAAAACTAATTATCTGTCAAATCAGACATGAGCTAAGTGTTACCATTCACGATAATTTAAAGACAATACGATACAATAATTTGTATCGTATCTGATTTAAAGTCATTGCCTAGCTTATAGGCTCCTAGTTTTACGTCGTTTTTTTCTAATAAAGCTTTTTTCACACGTACACTGTGTTCGGTTCAAGAGTTTTGAAGTTGTATGTTGCTATTACTATATACTCGTAGATAGATATATAGTCAGACGTAACAGAAATAATGACAACCATTCTTAGTGGTGATATGTGTTATTGTTCTTTATCATTGTATGTATTGGGTTTTCCACATTTCTGTTCCATAAAGCACACATTACAATATCCGAAGAAAAAATTAATTTTCTATTATGTTATCTTGTATACTGAATCCTCCAGTAACCAGTTATTGATCTCTCATCTGTACCAACATTTTACACGTCGGAATTTTTATAGCTATACGAGTATATAATTTGTTATTCATACATAAGATCTGTGCGATTGCGAATTGTTATTTTTGAACGTTAGATAAGTGATGTTCTACAGATTGTGGCACGGCGTAGACTTAACCTCTTTGTACCAAATTAATATTCCCCCGTTTTGAATGAAAAATATACAATTCAAAAATTAAGTACATATTTAAATCGAATTAGTATTATTAGTTAAACTGAGATTCTCTCTCAGCTCAAGACTCTCTCGGCTAAATCATAACGTTTACAGACCTAATAAATCGGGCAACCGACATATTATTATTATTATTATTATTAGGATTATTATACTATTGTATTGCAATTATTATTATTATTATGTTTTGTGGTTTATATAATGAATAAAAGACTTTACAACTCTTTTTAATATAATAATAATAAAAAACAAGTAAAAGCGTTAAGTTCGGCCATGCCGAACTTCACCATGGATAGCATGTGACCTAACAAAATAACTCAAACCTAAAGAAAATAACACCGAAAACACAAAAAATATAGTAAATAAGAACAGTAGGAATCGCAGCAAGTTAGATGCTATATATGGGAGCTATATCTAAATATGGACCGATATGGCCATTTGCAATCCCAAACAACCTGCAACTATAAGAAGTATTTGTACCAAATTTGATCAACCTAGCTCTATTATTGCGGACTGTAGCGTGATTACCACAGACGGACGGACGGACATGGCTAAATCGTCTTGGAATTTTACGACGATTAAGAATATATATACTTTATGGGGTCTCAGATCAATATTTAGAGGTGTTACAAACGGAGTGACAAAATGATATACCCTCCATCCTATGGTGGAGGGTGTAAAAATAGTTTAAATTATAAACACTAAAGCAAACATATTAAACATGTTCTACAAAAATCAATCATATGTTTAGGGAAAACTCGATATATGTATATGACATGGAACACAACTAATATTATATGTTTGGGAAAAATTTACTCTAAACTAATTTTTATTTCCATCCTAATGTTTTCACTTGTAATCTTTAAGTCCGAAACAAAGAATAAGCATAAAAAATAAAATTTGTGAACACCGAACTATTTTCTGATCTGTGCACCCTACGTACGGCTCAATTAGGTTTTATTGTGCAGTGCTATTATTTGGTTCTTGTTTTGTCAACAGCTTTATTTTTCCTGTATTTTGTTTCCTATATCCATATTTTAAATAATTAGTATAACGTCCAAGAAGGCTATTAGGAACCATGAAACTTTTGCTTTAGAATCACTTAAAAAAATGTAGATTACTCTATACCACCTTTAATGAAATTTTTTGGGTAGCGTTGTTAACTGGCGTCCTATCGAAACGAAACGCATATCGTTGTTTATGTTTTATCAAACGCTATGTTTAGCGCCACACACTCTTTTGAATACGGCTTGAATTTTGACACTTGACTTTTCGTACTATATTTCTTATCACAAAAATATGAAGTGTTGAAGTTGCTAATTTCAGCAATTAACGAAAACGATATAAATATTTTCAAAATGTGGCATGCTTGTCGCCGAAATATAAATTTGTATGAAAACATAACTAATTTTTACTTACTCATTTCAATATAAAAAACAATAATAATTTCAAAATATTAAATATGCAAAACATATTTTACTTGTATAAACACATATTTTGTTTAAGAAAACTTGTTCCCAAATGTATTTTGTTGCAATTTTTAACATTAACTTTCATGATTTTAAAATAAGATTTATTTTTTAAGAGATATATAAAAAGTTTTAAAAAAAAAATGTGTCAAATATATTTTGTTTCAATTTAAATATAGTAAAGCGACGTAACGAACTATTACATTGAAGTGTTGACAACTAATTATGCACTTATCACATTTTTAAGTAAGTGGTATAGCACGAAATTAATAAAAAATTTAAAAATAAAACCCGAAAAAATCGTCAATTTCTTTTGAAAATCTTTTCAAGCTAAATATATTTGGAGAATTTTCTAAATAATAATCTTTTTTTTTGCCAAAAATATATAACATTTAAACATTCTTGTTCCAAATATCTGTGGTTTCCACAAATAACCACGTATACCAAAAACCCAAATGTGCAGGATAATGTATACAAGTTTTGACTTCTAATGTATTCCTTATGGGAATAGCAAATTTAAATGCAACATAAATTAGTAAAATAGCATCGTTTCTCAAATAGTAGATATCAGACCATAGATTTTGGACAATTTAATATATTTATACAAGAACCTGAAAAATTTACCAACACGACTTAAAATCTTATTTGTGAAAACCCCAGATATATTTTCTTTCAATTCAGACATATCAAGACTGGCGGTAGATGTTCGTGTAGATGTTCCATCATAATGTAGAAATTTAATTTTGGGATCTTTTAGATATATCTTTAAATATTTTGATACTAGGAACTAGCTGTGTCCCCCATCATTGTGCAAAATATTCAGGGCCTATCTAAGATAAGTAATCGTTTTCGTCGTGTATTTGCTGGAAATAGATCATTTTTATGAAAATTAATATTTCTTCCCCTGTAAGTCTTCTCCATTTTTTAAGATAATCTGCATCGAGGTCCAAATAAATAATGTTTTTTTTTAAAGAACTACTCCAAAAAAAGTTTGCTATGTAAATATAAAATATTTGCACCAAAAAAACCAATAAAACGCCACTAAAACAAGGTAGAAAACTGGAAAATTTACATATGCATATATTTTCTGTATGGAGAGTCAAACAAAATGTCATTCATTTTATTCATTAGGACAATGACAACTTTATATTTTGTATGAAATAATAATATGGGTGAAGATATTATTTATTTTACATTGACTTTTCGAATTTATAAACTGATATATTAATTTGTCCCTTAAATATTCGTTTCGTGTAACTTTGTTTAAACTGCAAGCTTCTTATCGCATTCGTCAAAAAACTCGTGTCACACAAATCATAGTGGTGAGACAATTCGCGCCATGTAATTTAGTTATTGGTATTAAAAATAAATTAACTTCAATATGAGTCGCACCGTGTAAATTCGTCCATGAATACACAAAAAATGTATTTTCCGAATTCATTCACTCATAAAGGAAAAAGTCAAATTGCCCCTTGATTTTTCATTTCGTGCAACTTTACACTGAAAAAAAAGTTGTCATAAAATTAAAGAAATGATCCAAAGACATCATTATTACTTAATTTTAAGTTCATTTTCTTAATTTTAAGTACAAAATGTACTTATTTTGAAGACTAATGATGTCTTTGGAGCATTTCTTTAATTTTATGACAACTTTTTTTTCAGTGTATCTACCCCTCATGCTTCTCTACATTGTTCGTCAACGCAGGGACAAGTCACAGCGTGTAAATTGGGTCTATCATCCATTGGTATAGTCATTATAAAAAAATAGTGTGACATATCGCATCTTTTCAACTATCTGTTGCCATGCAATGAATTTCAGAAACAATGTGATGTGCTTTGTATTAGCTTCAATTATTCCATTAGTTGAAAATTTTAACCTATTCTTCCATATGAAGTATTTTTGGATTGTGTCTAGGGTGATCAAAAAACCGGTTATTTTGAAAATACGGTTTTCGGTTTCTTCGAAAATTAAGTTAACCCTAAAACAGGTTTTCGGTTTAACCGAAAATAAAAAACCGGTGAACCGGTTGTTTTCGGTTTTTTTTTTTTAATAAAAATGCATAAATAATGCTCAAAATTTTGTTAGATGACGTAAAATAAGCGTAGTGCAAATTTAATACGCAACCATATTTCAATTAAATTAATGGCGAATTCGTTTCTGCAAAAAAGTGCAACATTTTCATTGCCCTTTTTCTGAAAACTGCCCTTTTGTGTTACTTTTTGAAATTTAGCAATTAAGTTACTCGACTTTAGCACAACTAAAATTTCCAAATTTCAAAAAAGTGATACAATAGTGCAGTTTTCGGGAAAAGGGCAATGCAAATGTTGCACTTTTTGCAGAAACGAATTCGCCATAAGATTTATTTGAAAATTGTATTTTAAACACTTCATATTTTTACGAGTATTTATAATAGGTAATTGTTTCGATTTCATTTATGATATAATATTATAATATCTGCGATATTTATAATATTTATGTCCAATTTTTAAAAAGATTTCTTTACAAAAAAAATTTATTATGATTTTTATAAAACTTGACTAATAGTGAAAATCGGCAAAATCTTAGGTTTTAGCATCATTTGAATGGCTCAAATGGCAAACCGATTATATACATATATTATCAGTAGCAGCAGATTCTGACTTGAGCATACTATAGAGATGAAAATTTGTCGAAATGTGAAACTGGACAAATGTATTTTTATTTATACCTGCATTTCAATTAGAAAGGATTGTTAATTAATTTCTATACGCAATAATCACCTAGACCCTCGATAAAATATGCAGTATAAATACATATAAAACTGCATTTTGAAATCGATGGATATGCACAAATGAAGTCAACGGTTTTTATACTGATGTTTTCAAAATTTTAGGTAGGTTCCTATTTCAAAAATAATACTTTCTTTATAATTTTATAATGGTTTCAAAAAACCGAAAAGTCGAATAAACCGAGTTGAAAAAACCGACGGTTCGAGTTATTCGAAAATGCAGAAAAACCGAAAACCGATAGGCGGTTTTTAAAGAGAAACCGATTAACCGGTTAACCGGTGCGGTTTTTGATTACCCTAATTGTGTCTTTAATATGGGAGCTGACAACAGTGGTTTGGTAAGCTTTTGTATACTTTCCAATATAATAGCAATGTTTACTCTACCCATTCCACAATGTTTAGTTGTGAATCGTTCTAATTGTGTCTGTTCAAATTAATTGATGTTATAACTCACGAATATACTCATATTGTTAAAATAAAAGTAAATGCCTTGGTGGATATGTTTAGGTTTCATGACTTTACCATTAAAATTTTGAAAAAATATATCTATATATTTGGGCGGGTCAAATTTGTTGGTCAAAAATCATACAGCAAAATCTCATTCTATTGAAAATTCTAAAAGAAAAAAAAAAACGGGCCTAAAATCAAATCCTACTCCACGATATGAAGTTTATAAATCTCCTTCTCTATACGGGCAATTCCCTGGGTTACTCAAAGAAAAAATACTACAGAATTTTGCAATACTTTCTTGCGTTTTTTTTTTGTTTTTAGCATGATGAATATCATCCAGAAAGCAAGTAAACATTTTCAAAGACAGATGAAATTAGCTATTATTAAAGTATTTGTCAGGTACTAAAGGGTCCGCCAAATAACTTTTTTTTGAAAACATCGCACAAAACATCGAGTGTAGCTTCGGCTGTGTGGTACGTAGCGCCGTCCTGTTGAAACCAAATGTTGCCAATATCCTCCTCTTCAATTTTTGTGAACAAAAATTCGTTCAACATGGCCCGATAACGATCGCCATTGACTGTAACGGCCACTCCTTGCTCATGGCCCAAATATGCCTCTGGACCAAAATCCTCACCAAACAGTGACTCGTTTTGGGTGTATCGGCTTTTCAATGTATGCGTGCGGGTTGTCTGTGCCCCAAATGCGACAATTTTGCTTGTTTACATACCCGCCAAGATCAAAATGAGCTTCATCTGAAAAGATGATTTTTTTGGCAAAACCGCCATCTTCTGTAAGTCGATCGCATTCAAGCGTATTTTTCAAAGTTCAAGCGTATACACAACCATATTCGTTCAGCGGAAGGATAAAACTAATTATCTGTCAAATCAGACATGTGCTAAGTGTTACCATTCACGAAACAAGCACTAGTTGAAAAAAACGCTAGATGGCGGACCCTTTATTACTAATGTAGGTTTCCAGAAACTGATAACCGCCACAACATTTTTGGTAGTAATTTTTCGGCCAATCATGAAATAAAACTGAGAAGTTGATATTTTCTAATTGTGTTATTGCTTTGTATGAAAGTATGTACATCTAAATATAAAATAATTCAAATATTTTAAGAAATATTACATGTTTCTTGATTTTAATATATTTCTAGCTGTAATTTATAGACATTATTCTTTAATATATAAACACATACCAAACATTCAACCATGACAGCAATCAATAAGTTATATCCCTGCGGAAGATTGCGAATTCCATTATCTATTTGTAATATGATGCAGATTCCCTACTTATACATAGGTTGCCCTATAGGCGTTTTTAATCAGATATACTCGTTTATTATTAATCTCCATGTTTTTAACCCCAAGAATTTTGTTGTTACATAAAGACCACTTTCCAAAATGTCTGAAATGCAGTAATCTGTCATAGCTGCTTTTTTTGTAAGTTCTCACAATGTATTCGATGTAGTGATCAACAAAATTTTATGTTGAACAGTAGCGATGACCTTCTTAATTTTCGAGCTAAAAAATCACAGTTTTCAATAAACAGTTATGATGATTCTACATATTATTTGACTCAATTATTAAAATATGATGTTGCGGTTATCTTCTTTCAGAAGATAACTCCAATCCAAAACCACAGTTTCACTCAGAGAAACGTTCAGGACATCACTTCAATCCTTTAGAGAACAAAGTTTTCACTGTCAGATTTTCTTAGGAGTACAAGGTTTTGAGCACACGCGACACATAAGTTTCAAAGTAATTGTATTAGACCAACCCAGTAATAAATTCGTGTATGCTACACGTATGACAAGTATAATTTATTCAGTTGAGAGACATATGTCGATATCTTCATTTCAGTCGAAACAGGTAGTTTGCAGGAGAGGCAGTTCAAGTTGTGCGATTTTTTTTTTAATTTCTATGGAATACTTTTATATTGCAAATCGTCTGACCTTTATAGTTTTGCGTATAACTTTTCATTGGGCTGACGTCTAAATACAAAATATTTACTGAATATACTTTGGAATATTTAGAATATAAAAATGCAATATCCCTAAAAAACCCAGGAAAATCTTGGTAAGTACCTGTCATTATTCCCTGCATTACCAAATAATGACATCTCATTATTCGCTGCATTACTTTCGGCTTATTAATAATGACTTACCAATAATAACAGATATAAGCGTTTTTTTATCAAAATCATTTTGGCAAATAATGCAATTTTGGCTATATGTGGGTTATTGTACAATATTCTTTTATTTTCAAAATTTTCAGCTTTGAACGAAAATACCTTAAATATTTACGTATATCGTATGATGTAAGACCATTGATGAATTTTTCACATGCTGGTTTGGGTTTAGAAATTCGAATATGGCATGAGGAAATTGTTTGTTTCGAGAAATATGCGCGACAATATGCAAAAAATCACCTTAAATGGCCATCTGTACATATCTACTACTTATTTTATAACTTATTGGTAATACATTGCTAAAGTACTTACAAACGTGCAAATATAAGCACATATTTATGTGGTATGCCTATGTTACAAATAAGTACTTATTATGGTACTTTATTGTATGTTTTTGGGAAGTACTTTCCTCCAATGACATCCCCATGTTAAAATAATGAGAAAAGTGGCTAAATGATAAGTACTTACTCGTCGGATTATTTGGTAATGGGGAATTTTGCTGGGAAGAGTTGCACTGTTTTGCACCTTTTAAAATAAGTTAACAGTTAGCGCTTTAACAACTATTAGTTATGTGTTAACTACCAGTAGTTAGCTGTTAACTGCTATTAGTTAGCTGTTAACTGATATTTGTTGGTTGTTAACTGATATTTGTTAGCTGTTAACTGCTATTGGTTAGCTGTGAACTGTTATTGGTTAGCTGTTAACTGCTAGCGGTTATTTGTAAACTGCTGCTAAGTAGCTGTTAACTGCTAGCAGGTAGTTGTTAACTGCTGCTAAGTAGCTGTTAACTGCTGCAGGATATGTTTGAATCAAAAGAAAATATATTTGGAACACAATTTTTAAATATTATATATTTCTGATCAAATACATTTTATTTGAAAATCAATACAATTTACTTGGAAGGCATATGTTAATATATAACAACAAAATATATTTGCATGCTTATTATTTCAAATAAAATATATGTTTAAGTATTTCTCCAAATTCATTTCGTTTAAGAAAACAATTTTCAAAACGTAGCAGATTTTTATACCCTCACTTTAGTGTGACGAGGGTATATATCATTTGCTACGGAAAAATGTGTAACACGTCGAAGGAGTGACCTAAGACCCCAAGTATGTTCGGAGGAAATCTGGCTGGTGCGCACGATAACTCTCGAAAGGAGTAACCGATTGACCTCAAATTTGGTATGTGGTAATATTTTTTTCTATCTCCGGCTAAGTTCGAAGATGGGCCATATTGGTCCACTCCTTCTAGTACCTCCCCCACAAAGGGTTAAAATGTTGTGAAAAATTGATTCTTTAATAACTGCTATACTACTTATTCGAATCTTCTGAAATTCGACACGTAGTATTAGCTTATTAGTCGCTATCAACTCGAGAAAAATGGGCGAAGTCGCCTCGTCCCTTTTGGTACCTCCCAGACAAATGCACCATATTGCACCAAAAGTTAACAGCTTATAACATTAATAACAGTGTATAAAAAGACTTGAAATTTTGCACAGTATTATGCTTTTATATTGCCTACAGTCCACGGAAAAATGGGTGTTGTTGCCACGCCCCAAAGGTACCTTTTTGCACCAAAAGTTAACAGCTTATAACATTAAAACCAGTGTATAAAAATACTTGAAATTTTTTACAGTGTAATGTTTTTATAGTGTCTATAGCCCTGTGAAAAATGGGCGTTATTGCCACGCCCCTTTTTGTACCTCCCACACAAAATGCCCAAATCATACCACAATTTAATGTCTCATAACGTTTATACCAGTGCACATAAATGCTTATAAGTCGGCACAGTGCAATGAATTTAAAGTATCTAATGTTCAGCGAAAAAAAGGTGTATTTGATAAACCCCTTCTGGTACCTCCCACACAAATTGACAGAATAATTCGAGTAATATTCAATATTACATTACTCACAAAGTGAGGGTATCCGTAGTCGGTTTACCCGACTGAAACTTTCTTACTTGTTCGAATTTCATTTAAAATTTTTCATTGATTTCGAGTTATACATTTTAATTTAAAACGACATAAGTAGTATACACTTTAGTTTTAAAGTACTTATTTTTAAATTTTATTTATTGTAAGTCGTCATTTATTGTCAACCAATCAAGCAACTCATAATTTCAGCTATAAAGAAATATTTAAAATATCTGAAAAAACGAACGTTGATTTACTGAGAAACATAAAACCTGTCTTAAAATTAAAGTATTGATATATTTTCTGAATACTTTAAATCAATATTTTTTAAATATAAAATATTTGTAGGTGCCAAATATATTTCGAGTGAACTCTAAATATGTATATATTTCAAGCAGAATATGTTTGGGACAATATAATACAGAAGCGATTTTGTTTTCAGCGTGTAGCAGTTGGTTTGTGACAAGTTTTATCTATACTTTATAGTCGATGTTGACAACTGTTTCTAACTAAATTGAATTTTTAGGATGTCGACTAAGGGTTATATACTAATATACTTTTCTATAAGAAAAATAATAAACGATGAACTTTTCTATAAGAAATGTCATCAACAATGTAATTTTCTATAAGAAAAGCCTTAATATATTTTTTCTATAGGAAAAATTCGTCAGCTATGAAATGTCATCAACGATGCAATTTTCTATAGGAAACATCATAAACGATTCATTTTTCTATAAGAAAAGTCATAAACGATAAACATTTCTATAAGAAATGCCATCAACGATATTCTTTTATTTTTTTATAAGAAAATTCATAAGTGACATACTTTTTTATAAGAAAATTCATCAGCTATGAACAACGATGAACGTTTTTATAAGAAAAGTCATGAACGATTTACTTTTCCATAAGAAAAAGTCATAAATGATGTACTTTTCTATAAGAAATGTCATCAAGGATTTTATAAGAAAAGTCATAAGTGATGGACTTTTCTGTAAGAAAAGTAATTTTGTTATAAGAAAAGTCATGAGTCAGTTGTCAATATCGACTACAAAGTATACATAAAACTTGTTACGAGCTGACTGCTAGCAGTTAAAAACTACTTACAAGCAGTAAACAGCTTACAAATATCAGTTAACTACTTACAAGCAGTAAACAGCTTACAAATATCAGTTAACTACCTGCTGGCAGTTAACAGCTACTTAGCAGCAGTTAACAACTAACTGCTAGCAGTTAACAGCTAACCAATAGCAGTTAACAACCAACAAATATCAGTTAACAGCTAACTAATAGCAGTTAACAGGTAACTACTAATAGCTGTTAAAGCGCTAACTGTTAACTTATTTTAAAAGGTGCAAAACAGTGCAACTCTTTTTTAGGGATATTGCATTTTTCTATATATTCTAAATATTCCAAAGTATATTCAGTAAATATTTTGTATTTAGACGTCAGCCCAATGAAAAGTTATACGCAAAACTATAAAGGTCAGACGATTTGCAATATAAAAGTATTCCATAGAAATTAAAAAAAAATCGTACAACTTGAACTGCCTCTCCTGCAAACTACCTGTTTCGACTGGAATGAAGATATCGACATACGTATGTCTCTCAGCTGAATAAATTATACTTGTCATACGTGTAGCATACACGAATTTATTACTGGGTTGGTCTAATACAATTACTTTGAAACTTATGTGTCGCGTGTGCTCAAAACCATGTACTCCTAAGAAAATCTGACAGTGAAAACTTTGTTCTCTAAAGGATTGAAGTGATGTCCTGAACGTTTCTCTGAGTGAAACTGTGGTTTTGGATTGGAGTTATCTTCTGAAAGAAGATAACCGCAACATCATATTTTAATAATTGAGTCAAATAATATGTAGAATCATCATAACTGTTTATTGAAAACTGTGATTTTTTAGCTCGAAAATTAAGAAGGTCGTCGCTACTGTTCAACATAAAATTTTGTTGATCACTACATCGAATACATTGTGAGAACTTACAAAAAAGCAGCTATGACAGATTACTGCATTTCAGACATTTTGGAAAGTGGTCTTTATGTAACAACAAAATTCTTGGGGTTATAAACATGGAGATTAATAATAAACGAGTATATCTGATTAAAAACGCCTATAGGGCAACATATGTATAAGTACGGAATCTGCATCATATTACAAATAGATAATGGAATTCGCAATCTTCGGCATGGATATAACTTATTGATTGCTGTCATGGTTGAATGTTTGGTATGTGTTTATATATTAAAGAATAATGCCTATAAATTACAGTTAGAAATATATTAAAATCAAGAAACATGTAATATTTCTTAAAATATTTGAATTATTTTATATTTAGATGTACATACTTTCATTCAAAGCAATAACACAATTAGAAATATATCAACTTCTCAGTTTTATTTCATGATTGGCCGAAAAATTACTACCAAAAATGTTGTGGCGGTTATCAGTTTCTGGAAACCTACATTATTAATAAAGGGTCCGCCATCTAACGTTTTTTTCAACTAGTGCTTGTTTCGTGAATGGTAACACTTAGCACATGTCTGATTTGACAGATAATTAGTTTTATCCTTCCGCTGAACGAATATGGTTGTGTATACGCTTGAACTTTGAAAAATACGCTTGAATGCGATCGACTTACAGAAGATGGCGATTTTGCCAAAAAAATCTTCTTTTCAGATGAAGCTCATTTTGATCTTGGCGGGTATGTAAACAAGCAAAATTGTCGCATTTGGGGCACAGAAAACCCGCACGCATACATTGAAAAGCCGATACACCCAAAACGAGTCACTGTTTGGTGAGGATTCTGGTCCAGAGGCATATTTGGGCCATGAGCAAGGAGTGGCCGTTACAGTCAATGGCGATCGTTATCTGGCCATGTTGAACGAATTTTTGTTCACAAAAATTGAAGAGGAGGATATTGGCAACATTTGGTTTCAACAGGACGGCGCTACGTACCACACAGCCGAAGCTACACTCGATGTTTTGTGCGATGTTTTCAAAAAAAAAGTTATTTGGCGGACCCTTTAGTACCTGACAAATACTTTAATAATAGCTAATTTCATCTGTCTTTGAAAATGTTTACTTGCTTTCTGGATGATATTCATCATGCTAAAAACAAAAAAAAAACGCAAGAAAGTATTGCAAAATTCTGTAGTATTTTTTTTCTTTGAGTAACCCAGGGAATTGCCCGTATAGATAAGGAGATTTATAAACTTCATATCGTGGAGTAGGATTTGATTTTAGGCCCGTTTTTTTTTTTTCTTTTAGAATTTTCAATAGAATGAGATTTTGCTGTATGATTTTTGACCAACAAATTTGACCCGCCCAAATATATAGATATATTTTTTCAAAATTTTAATGGTAAAGTCATGAAACCTAAACATATCCACCAAGGCATTTACTTTTATTTTAACAATATGAGTATATTCGTGAGTTATAACATCAATTAATTTGAACAGACACAATTAGAACGATTCACAACTAAACATTGTGGAATGGGTAGAGTAAACATTGCTATTATATTGGAAAGTATACAAAAGCTTACCAAACCACTGTTGTCAGCTCCCATATTAAAGACACAATTAGGGTAATCAAAAACCGCACCGGTTAACCGGTTAATCGGTTTCTCTTTAAAAACCGCCTATCGGTTTTCGGTTTTTCTGCATTTTCGAATAACTCGAACCGTCGGTTTTTTCAACTCGGTTTATTCGACTTTTCGGTTTTTTGAAACCATTATAAAATTATAAAGAAAGTATTATTTTTGAAATAGGAACCTACCTAAAATTTTGAAAACATCAGTATAAAAACCGTTGACTTCATTTGTGCATATCCATCGATTTCAAAATGCAGTTTTATATGTATTTATACTGCATATTTTATCGAGGGTCTAGGTGATTATTGCGTATAGAAATTAATTAACAATCCTTTCTAATTGAAATGCAGGTATAAATAAAAATACATTTGTCCAGTTTCACATTTCGACAAATTTTCATCTCTATAGTATGCTCAAGTCAGAATCTGCTGCTACTGATAATATATGTATATAATCGGTTTGCCATTTGAGCCATTCAAATGATGCTAAAACCTAAGATTTTGCCGATTTTCACTATTAGTCAAGTTTTATAAAAATCATAATAAATTTTTTTTGTAAAGAAATCTTTTTAAAAATTGGACATATATTATTATATATATCGCAGATATTATAATATTATATCATAAATGAAATCGAAACAATTACCTATTATAAATACTCGTAAAAATATGAAGTGTTTAAAATACAATTTTCAAATAAATCTTATGGCGAATTCGTTTCTGCAAAAAGTGCAACATTTGCATTGCCCTTTTCCCGAAAACTGCACTATTGTATCACTTTTTTGAAATTTGGAAATTTTAGTTGTGCTAAAGTCGAGTAACTTAATTGCTAAATTTCAAAAAGTAACACAAAAGGGCAGTTTTCAGAAAAAGGGCAATGAAAATGTTGCACTTTTTTGCAGAAACGAATTCGCCATTAATTTAATTGAAATATGGTTGCGTATTAAATTTGCACTACGCTTATTTTACGTCATCTAACAAAATTTTGAGCATTATTTATGCATTTTTATTAAAAAAAAAAAACCGAAAACAACCGGTTCACCGGTTTTTTATTTTCGGTTAAACCGAAAACCTGTTTTAGGGTTAACTTAATTTTCGAAGAAACCGAAAACCGTATTTTCAAAATAACCGGTTTTTTGATCACCCTAGACACAATCCAAAAATACTTCATATGGAAGAATAGGTTAAAATTTTCAACTAATGGAATAATTGAAGCTAATACAAAGCACATCACATTGTTTCTGAAATTCATTGCATGGCAACAGATAGTTGAAAAGATGCGATATGTCACACTATTTTTTTATAATGACTATACCAATGGATGATAGACCCAATTTACACGCTGTGACTTGTCCCTGCGTTGACGAACAATGTAGAGAAGCATGAGGGGTAGATACACTGAAAAAAAAGTTGTCATAAAATTAAAGAAATGCTCCAAAGACATCATTAGTCTTCAAAATAAGTACATTTTGTACTTAAAATTAAGAAAATGAACTTAAAATTAAGTAATAATGATGTCTTTGGATCATTTCTTTAATTTTATGACAACTTTTTTTTCAGTGTAAAGTTGCACGAAATGAAAAATCAAGGGGCAATTTGACTTTTTCCTTTATGAGTGAATGAATTCGGAAAATACATTTTTTGTGTATTCATGGACGAATTTACACGGTGCGACTCATATTGAAGTTAATTTATTTTTAATACCAATAACTAAATTACATGGCGCGAATTGTCTCACCACTATGATTTGTGTGACACGAGTTTTTTGACGAATGCGATAAGAAGCTTGCAGTTTAAACAAAGTTACACGAAACGAATATTTAAGGGACAAATTAATATATCAGTTTATAAATTCGAAAAGTCAATGTAAAATAAATAATATCTTCACCCATATTATTATTTCATACAAAATATAAAGTTGTCATTGTCCTAATGAATAAAATGAATGACATTTTGTTTGACTCTCCATACAGAAAATATATGCATATGTAAATTTTCCAGTTTTCTACCTTGTTTTAGTGGCGTTTTATTGGTTTTTTTGGTGCAAATATTTTATATTTACATAGCAAACTTTTTTTGGAGTAGTTCTTTAAAAAAAAACATTATTTATTTGGACCTCGATGCAGATTATCTTAAAAAATGGAGAAGACTTACAGGGGAAGAAATATTAATTTTCATAAAAATGATCTATTTCCAGCAAATACACGACGAAAACGATTACTTATCTTAGATAGGCCCTGAATATTTTGCACAATGATGGGGGACACAGCTAGTTCCTAGTATCAAAATATTTAAAGATATATCTAAAAGATCCCAAAATTAAATTTCTACATTATGATGGAACATCTACACGAACATCTACCGCCAGTCTTGATATGTCTGAATTGAAAGAAAATATATCTGGGGTTTTCACAAATAAGATTTTAAGTCGTGTTGGTAAATTTTTCAGGTTCTTGTATAAATATATTAAATTGTCCAAAATCTATGGTCTGATATCTACTATTTGAGAAACGATGCTATTTTACTAATTTATGTTGCATTTAAATTTGCTATTCCCATAAGGAATACATTAGAAGTCAAAACTTGTATACATTATCCTGCACATTTGGGTTTTTGGTATACGTGGTTATTTGTGGAAACCACAGATATTTGGAACAAGAATGTTTAAATGTTATATATTTTTGGCAAAAAAAAAGATTATTATTTAGAAAATTCTCCAAATATATTTAGCTTGAAAAGATTTTCAAAAGAAATTGACGATTTTTTCGGGTTTTATTTTTAAATTTTTTATTAATTTCGTGCTATACCACTTACTTAAAAATGTGATAAGTGCATAATTAGTTGTCAACACTTCAATGTAATAGTTCGTTACGTCGCTTTACTATATTTAAATTGAAACAAAATATATTTGACACATTTTTTTTTTAAAACTTTTTATATATCTCTTAAAAAATAAATCTTATTTTAAAATCATGAAAGTTAATGTTAAAAATTGCAACAAAATACATTTGGGAACAAGTTTTCTTAAACAAAATATGTGTTTATACAAGTAAAATATGTTTTGCATATTTAATATTTTGAAATTATTATTGTTTTTTATATTGAAATGAGTAAGTAAAAATGAATTATGTTTTCATACAAATTTATATTTCGGCGACAAGCATGCCACATTTTGAAAATATTTATATCGTTTTCGTTAATTGCTGAAATTAGCAACTTCAACACTTCATATTTTTGTGATAAGAAATATAGTACGAAAAGTCAAGTGTCAAAATTCAAGCCGTATTCAAAAGAGTGTGTGGCGCTAAACATAGCGTTTGATAAAACATAAACAACGATATGCGTTTCGTTTCGATAGGAAGCCAGTTAACAAAGCTACCCAAAAAATGTAATTAAAGCTGGTGTAGAGTAACCTACATTTTTTTAAGTGATTCTAAAGCAAAAGTTTCATGGTTCCTAAAAGCCTTCTTGGACGTTATAATAATTATTTAAAATATGGATATAAGAAACAAAATACAAAAAAAAAATAAGCAGTTGACAAAACAAGAACCAAATAATTGCACAGCACAATAAAACCTAATTGAGCCGTACGTAGGGTGCACAGATCAGAAAATATGTAGTTCGGTGTTCACAAATTTTATTTGTTTCGGACTTAAAGATTACAAGTGAAAACATTAGGATGGAAATAAAAATTAGTTTAGGGTAAATTTTTCCCAAACATATAATATTAGTTGTGTTCCATGTCATATACATATATCGAGTTTTCCCTAAACATATGATTGATTTTTGTAGAACATGTTTAATATGTTTGCTTTAGTGTTTATAATTTAAACTATTTTTACACCCTCCACCATAGGATGGGGGGTATATCATTTTGTCACTCCGTTTGTAACACCTCTAAATATTGATCTGAGACCCCATAAAGTATATATATTCTTAATCGTCGTAAAATTCCAAGACGATTTAGCCATGTCCGTCCGTCCGTCTGTGGTAATCACGCTACAGTCCGCAATAATAGAGCTAGGTTGATCAAATTTGGTACAAATACTTCTTATAGTTGCAGGTTGTTTGGGATTGCAAATGAGCCATATCGGTCCATATTTAGATATAGCTCCCATACTGTTCCTACTACTGTTCTTATCTACTATATTTTTTGTGTTTTCGGTGTTATTTTCTTTAGGTTTAAGTTATTTTGTTAGGTCACATGCTATCCATGGTGGAGGGTATATAAGATTCGGCATGGCCGAACTTAACGCTTTTACTTGTTTTTTATTAGTATTATATTAAAAAGAGTTGTAAAGTCTTTTATTCATTATATAAACCACAAAACATAATAATAATAATAGTAATAATAATTGCAATAGAATAGTAAATAATCCTAATAATAATAATAATAATATGTCGGTTGCCCGATTTATTAGGTCTGTAAACGTTATGATTTAGCCGAGAGAGTCTTGAGCTGAGAGAGTATCTCAGTTTAACTAATAATACTAATTCGATTTAAATATGTACTTCATTTTTGAATTGTATATTTTTCATTCAAAACCGGGGCATATTAATTTGGTACAGAGAGGTTAAGTCTACGCCGTGCCACAATCTGTAGAACATCACTTATCTAACGTTCAAAAATAACAATTCGCAATCGCACAGATCTTATGTATGAATACCAAATTATGTATATATAGCTATAAAAATTCCGACGTGTAAAATGTTGGTACAGATGAGAGATCAATAACTGGTTACTGGAGGATTCAGTATACAAGATAACATAAGAGAAAATTCATTTATTCTTCGGATATTGTAATGTGTGCTTTATGGAACAGAAATGTGGAAAACCCAATACATACAATGATAAAGAACAATAACACATATCACCACTAAGAATGGTTGTCATTATTTCTGTTACACGCTGAATAAAAATCCCTTCTGTAGTATATTGCCCCAAACATATTCGGCTTGAAATATACATATGTTTACGGTACACTACAAATATATAATATTTGACACACACAAATATTATATGTTGGGGATGATATTGTTCTAAACAAAAATATGTTCCCATTCAAATATTTTTTATTTGGAATTACTTATAGTATTTCCGAAACAAAGTTTAATTGGTAATTATTTATTTTGGCAACGTATTAATGCCTTAACTTATAGACAAGTTTTCAGTTTTTCAGATGTTCAAAGAACAATTTTTATAAAATTTGTTCTATGTTTGTAAAATTTAATTTAAACTTAAATCGAATAATCTTTCGTAAATTTAATTTGCATTGATGGATTGACAATGAGTGATGGATTGGAATATTTATAAATTTAAGACATTTTTAGCTATAAAGTTTAACACGAAAACTTGGAAAAACTAACTAAAATTAGAATAAGTCAACAAAGTTTTAAAAAACTTTTTAAATAAAATATATTCGGAAAACTTCTTAAACAATAACTTTATTTGTGTGTAAACAGATATTTTATTTGGGAAATTGAGTTTGCAAATAAATTATGTTCTAATATATCATTATATGACTTTCAAACAAAATTTCTTGATTTTCAAATAAAATTTATTTGTTAATAAATATATAATATTTAAAAAAATCGTTTTCAAGTATATTTTCTTTGATTTCAAACATATCAAAAATGACGATTTTCCTCCGTTTACGTCTGACTATCTATTTATCTACGAGTATATAGTAATAGCAACTTACAACTTCAAAAATCTTGAACCGAACACAGTGTACGTGTGAAAAAAGCTTTATTAGAAAAAACGACGTTAAACTAGGAGCCTATAAGCTACACGCTGAAAAAAAATCGCTTCTGTAGTATATTGTCCCAAACATATTCGGCTTGAAATATACATATGTTTAGAGAACACTCCAAATATATAATATTTGACACACATAAATATTTTATGTTTGGGAGAATATTGTCCTAAACTAAAATATGTTCCCATTCTAATATTTTTTATTTGGAACTAGTATCTCCGAAACAAAGATTAATTTGTATTTAATTATTTTGGCAATGTATCAATGCCTTGATTTAAAGACAAGTTTTCTGTTTTTCAGATGCTGAAAGATAATTTTTTTATAAATTTTAAATGTTTTTAAAATTTAATTAAAACTTAAATCGTATAATCTTTCGTGAATATAAATTGCGTTGATGGATTGACAAAAAGTGATGAATTGGAATATTTATAAATTAAAATACATTTTTAGCTATAAAGTTTAAAACGAAAACTTGAAAAACTAACTAAAATTCGAAAAAATCAGCAAAGTTTTAAAAATTTTTTTAAATAAAATATGTTTGGAAAACTTCTTAAACAATAACTTTGTGGGTACACACATATTTTATTTGTGAAAGTCAGTTAGCAAATATATTATGTACTAATATATTAATATATGCGTTCCAAACAAGATTTCTTGATTTTCAAATAAAATTTTTTTGTTAACAAATATATAGTATTTGAAACCAGTAAGGAAAAGCAGAAAGTCGGGCGGGGCCGACTATATAATACCCTACACCTCCCTAACAATGCGATAATGGTCATTGCCATAATAATTTGGAATACTTGGTAAATGGGTAGAAAAGCAATATTCGTTCCTAAAGTGAGAAACACCTTTCTGGAAAATTTTAATGATCGGAAGTAAAATACAACTTCTATAGCGGTTTGATACCAAATAAGGAGGAACATATATATGGAGCTTTAATATAAATCTGAACCGATCTTCCCTGAATACTTACTCATGTAAAAAGACCTCCTTCTGTCGAATTTCGTACTGATCGGATATAAAATACAGTCTCTACAGCGCTTAGATATCAAATCGGGGGTAACATATATATGGGAGCTATATCTTAATCCGAACCGATTTTCTCCAAATTTGGCAGTATTCCTTCATGTAATAAGAAACCTGTTTCTGCCGAATTTCGCACTGATCGGATATAAAATACAGTTTTTACAGCGCTTACAGGTCAAATCGGGGGTAACATATATATGGGGGCTATATCTAAATCTGAACCGATTTCTTCCAAATTTAATAGTGTTCATCCATATAATAAGAAACCCCTTTCTGCCGAATTTCATACTGATCGGATATAAAATAAAGTTTTTACAGCGCTTACATGTCAAATCGGGGGTAACGTATATATGGGGGCTATATCTAAATCTGAACCGATTTCTTCCAAATTTATTTGTGTTCATCCATATAATAAGAAACCTCTTTCTGCCGAATTTCATACTGATCGGATATAAAATAAAGTTTTTACAGCGCTTACATGTCAAATCGGGGGTAACGTATATATGGGGGCTATATCTAAATCTGAACCGATTTCTTTCAAATTTAATAGTGTTCATCCATATAATAAGAAACCTCTTTCTGCCGAATTTCATACTGATCGGATATAAAATACAGTTTTTACAGCGCTTACATGTGAAATCGGGGCTGACATATATATGGGGGCTATATCTAAATCTGAACCGATTTTAACCAAATTCAATAGGGATCGTCCTTGGGCCAAAAAAAAGATATGTGTAAAGTTTCGTCGAGATCGGACCATAATTGCGACCTGTACTTTGATTACAAGAATACATGCACAGACGGAAGTGATTCGAAGTCGATCGGTATAATAAACGATGGGTCTATTTCTTCTCCTTTTGGGTGTTACAAACAAATGCACAAAGTTATAATACCCTGTACCACAGTGTGGTGTAGGGTATAAAAATCGCTTCCAAATATATTTTCTTTCAATTTAAACATATCAAAAATGACGATTTCCCCCGTGTAGGCAATGACCTAGCTTATAGGCTCCTAGTTTGTAAGTTGCTATTACTATATACTCGTACATAGATAGATAGTCAGACGTAACAGAAATAATGACAACCATTCTTAGTGGTGATATGTGTTATTGTTCTTTATCATTGTATGTATTGGGTTTTCCACATTTCTGCCTGGCAGAATACGATACAAATCGCTATAACATAATATTGAAATTTTACTATTAATCGGCGTACGCTATTCCTTTTATATATTGATTTAATGGTACACATATTTGCGAAAATATCACCTATGTTCTCCAAGCAAATAAATCTAACAACTTCAATGAACCGTCATGTACACCATGCTGCATACGACTCAAATGTACACATTCAATTTCTCCATATAAACTCACATCCTCCACATCTCCTCACATATCACCTTCACCAACATCTAGTATTGTCAAACGTTATGATTATTGCTTGTATGAGTATACCACAATCACTAGAAATACACATAGAACTATAAAAACTGCCTTACCACCACTACTCTCAGATAAATGGAAGAATTTTACTAACTTCAAGCTGCATACGACCCAATTATGTCTATTTCATTTCTCTAAACTGAACTCCTCGCAATTATAAATCTTCAACATACTCCAAGTGAAATCCAACCAGAAAATTTTTTTACTTCTGGCAGCTAAATTCTTACTTTCTTTAAGTCTTGTGGGGAGAATAATTTGAAAATTTGATAAATTTTCAACTATTTTGGGAAAGAGCACACATAAAAGGCAATGTGAACATAATGTGGCTTTTGAAAACACTGTGCTCTATTTGGAAAGATAAACAAGAAACTCAAAAAGCTTTCTCACATTATACATAAACTAGTTGCAAGAGCTACAGTGCCAGAGAGAGAGAGAGAGAACTTTCTAACTAAAATTGTTAGCCGGAAACAGTATAAACTTGACGGTTAAACGACACAGAGTGTTAGTGAGCAATTCACCATTGAAGCAGAGAAAAAAACATAACTTAATTGACCAAAACACCGCAAACAATTATATGTATAAACAATGTTAAAATATCATAGAAATGTGTTAACTCATCATGGAAATATTTATAAACTAACTGCTCTAGTCAAACAACAAGTGAGTTTCAAAAACAGCAATAAAAAAACTATGTTTACAGATATCAATAATATTGCAAATATTCCCCTTCTCCGTCTATAGCTGCGTTTGTTGTCTTCCAAAACCACTGCCGCAGAAGATAGTTCCTATGATTTTCAAAAAGAATGGGCCAAAGCCAAACCCTTTGAGGCAATACCCTCTGAGAGTCGTCTCTCAATGTTAAGAAATTTTTTGCCAGGTGGCAAATACGCTAATTTGGATGCAACCAAATTAATGCTAGCTATGAAAGAGGATTTGGGTAACATTACCCTATTGAAGGGTATGTTCGGTAAGAAATTATTTGTTGCCACTCACAATCCTGAAGATTTCGAAATGGTATTACGTAACGAGGGTATATGGCCCATAAGACCAGGTCTGGAGGTGCTCTCACATTATCGCACTGTTCTAAGAAGAGATTTTTATCAGGGAACTGAAGGACTTTTGTCAACGTATGTTTTTGTTGGATACTGAAGAAAGCGATGAGGTAACTATTTGTGATTTTATTTAAGATCTGGCGAAAAATGGGGTAACTTTAGGTCGGCGGTGAATCCTGTTTTAATGCAACCCAAAAATGTTCACCTGTACATGCATAAGATGTCCAAGGTTAACAAGGAGTTCATGGAGAGGTGAGTGAAATGAAGAGAGCGAATTTAGAGAACAATTTAAAAAAACAAAGATCTTCAAGGAGTGGAGTATTAATCTAAAATAAGCATAAAATCGAATTTAAATTTCTTGTCCATAAACTCGATCATAATTTCTGTGTGAGGGGAAGATTATCTGTATCTGGGGGAATTTTTTGATATTATCTTTAAACTTAAAATGGTTATACATCCTTGAAATGTCAGTACTTTTGTAGGAGGCAGCTCAACCGAAATTTGTAGAATATATAGTTACGCCCGCATGCCTGAAAGAAAAAGAAAATCAAATTACAATTCTAAAAATTCTCAAATTTTCAATGCAAAATTTTCTTAAAATCAAAACCAATTTTGAGTATTTTTTTGTAGAAAATTTGGGTAATTTTTTTTATTATTTTATAGAAAATTTAAGTAGATTCTGTGTAAATAGAAGAACATTTGCTGAAGATATTTTTAAATAAAAAATAATATAGATTTTTATCAGTTTTTTAGTAAATCCATAAAGCATTTTTTGGATTTTTTTATCGTTCAATCTGTAACTGCTATTATTTTATGATTATCTCCATATGGAGTTTAGCTGAAGATCAGTGGGTTCCTTCCTTTTAAGTGAAGGAAGATATTTTGAATACTCCATTGATAACAATTTCTCCTAGTTTATTATTTATTGCTTTTAGGCCAAATGGTGGGCGCATAATGGCAAAGTTAATAATTACCTTATTTTCCAGAATTCGTGCCATTCGCGATCCACAAACCCTGGAAGTTCCCGCTTCATTCGAAGAAGAAATGAATCGTTGGACCTTGGAATCTGTTTCTGTTGTGGCTTTGGACAAACAATTGGGGCTGCTCTCCGAAAATCGGAATGATCCAACTGCTCGCAAAATTTTCGACTGCCTTAATGACTTTTTTGCCTTGGGCTATGAAATTGAATTTAAACCCTCCATTTGGAAATATATAGAGACACCGACCTACAAGAAACTGATTAAGACTTTGGATGCAATGCAGGAGATAATCGAAGGTTATGTCCAGGAGGCCTTAGACCGCATGGAGGCTGATAAGAAAGCTGGCAAACCAGAAACACCGGAGAGCGAACAAAGTGTTTTGGAAAAATTAATAAAGATCGACAAGAAAGTAGCTCAAGTTATGGCCATTGATATGCTAATGGCGGGTGTGGATACGGTGAGAAGAAAATTATTTTTTTTTTAAATTCAAATCATTTATGTATTTTCAATATTTCTTCTAGACTTCCACCACTTTTACCGCTTTGCTTTTGTGTTTAAGTAAAAATCCCGAAAAACAAGACAAATTACGTGAGGAAATTCTTAGGCTTTTGCCGGAAAAAGATTCCGAATTCAATGAAGATTCCTTCAAAAATATGCCCTATCTCAGGGCTTGCATTAAAGAGTCTCAGCGCATCTATCCCTTGGCAGTGGGCAATGTGAGAGTGAATCAAAAAGATGTCGTCTTGAGTGGTTATCGCGTGCCGGCCGGCAGTAATGTATTCATGGTCACGGCTTCTTTAAATAACGATGAGAATCATTACCCACGAGCTAAAGAATTCCTTCCTGAACGTTGGCTGAGACAAGAGAAGACCGCAGCTGAGGCTGGTCAGTCTTTAAAACCCAGAAGCCCCTTTGTATTTTTGCCCTTCGGCTTTGGTCCTCGCAGTTGTATTGGACGCCGCATTGTAGAGATGGAAATTGAACTGGGAATTGCCCGTTTGATACGTAACTTCCAAGTGGAATTTAATCATTCCACTGAAAATGCTTTCAAATCATTGCAAATTAATATGCCAAACATACCATTGAAATTTAAATTTACCGACATTGAAAAATGAACAGTTGCACTGTAACCTATTACAATATAGTGATTCTGGGGACCATGACATGTATTAAAATGTAGTCTGCATTTCAGAGGTGCACTATCGAAAAAATATTAGTTATCATTTTTTGTATTTATTATTGATTAGAAAATTATGTACATGTGTTATGATAAACGTAATAAAAACAGAAACAATTTAATATTTGATAACAAATTGTCGTCAGCCAAAATACAACAATTTTGGCCGCCGACAATTTTTTATTATCCATTATTCCTAGATTCAATGTATATATTTTGTTTTAAAAAAATCTTATCTATAAAGCCCCAAAAACAACTTCATTAATAAAAGTGACGTTTTGTTAAACAATCGACGATAATACTGCCCTCCTAAGAAAGAAAGTTCATTTCAGTAGTTTTGATATATTTAGCTTATACATTTTCTATCTTTCCGCCTTTTAATTTTGGGTTTAGGTAAGAGACCTAAATTGGTATATGAGTTGTCACACTTACCTAAACCTGTGACTTTCTTTCTTAGCAGGGCAGAATAGTCTTGGTGGTGGTATATAATAACACTGTCCAACAGCATTTTTGGAACAGAATTAGGCATGTTGAAGTAGAACATTTTTTTAGAATAAACATATGGTCCAGCTGGTCTGAGTATTTTTTTACAGTGGGTTAAAATTTTAATTTTTTGGTCGAAAGGAGCATTATACTAAATGAAAAAAAATGCTATAAGTTAATGTCTGACAGATTTCTTATTGTCAGAGTGGAATTTTATGGGGATCATTTTTGTGGAAGACTTTAACCCTCTAGCTCCCCTCTGAATGGCTCAATTTGGCCCTTTTTTCGAAAAAATCTAAAAAAGCCCTTTCAAAAAGGACATTTAAGGATTAAGATATTCTACGAAAATTTGTGCCGTAAAATGTCAGTGGGGGTCGCCAAAGTTATAAATATAGCTCTTTACGCTTAATTAGCAAAATTACACGCCAAGTTATACAAAAAAAATACTATAATGTTAATTTAAAGAAGTAATATTTATGGGATGATTGAAGCAGAAGAGCGACTCAATAATTCTGAAAGGGCATGTTGAGTAGATTATTTTTGTAGAATAAACTTATGGTCTAGGTGGTCTGAGTTTTTTTTACATTGGGTCTAAGTTTTAATTTTTTGGTCGAAGGGAACATTATACTAAATGAAAAAAATTATGTATGTTAATGTCTGAAAGATTTCTTATTGTCAGAGTTATACATATAGTGGAATTTTACAAGGATCATTTTTGTGTAAGGTCTTAACCCTCTAGGTCCTCTCTTAATGGGACAATTTGACACATTTCTAAAAAAAGTCCTTTAAACAAGGACATTTAAGGTTAAAAATATTCTACAAAAGTTTTTGCCGGAAAATTTCAGTGGTGGTCGCCGGAGACACGAAAGAGGTAAATGGCTTTTTACGCTAAATTAGCAACATTTCACGCCAACTTATATAAAAAATAGTATAATAATGAAATTAAAGTCGCGATAAATTTATGAATAAATATTCATATAAGATAAGATCATCTCTATGTTTTCTATTCGTAACATATGTTCAGATTAAGACAGCAAAATGTATTTAAATAAATCTTTTTCAAACCAATGTATAGATTTGTTAACCTTTTTGTATTTCAATTGGTGTATTACGAATTTCAAGAAGAAAAATTCAAACTTCAATTGATGTATTTAGAATTTCAATTGATGTGTTTTGAATTTCTATTGATAAGTTTCAAATTTCAATGATGTGTTTCGAATTTCAATTGATGTTTTTCGAATTTCAAATGATCTTATTCGAAATTTTAAAGAATCTTCGATTTCAAATGATTTTTTTCGAATTACAATTGAAAATGGTGTAATTCTCATTAAATGCAACATAGAGAGGTTGAACGACATACGAGGGTTGCTATATATATTTCTGGCCTAATAATGAAAATGCGAATATTTATCATCAAAAATGGTTTTATTGTTTTTCAAAGTATTCTCCAGCATGATTAATACACTTTCGCATGAGCTCAAACCAATTGTCGAAGCACTTTTTCCACTCCAATTGAGACACCTCCAAAACATGGTTTTTGAACGCTTCAACGGCATCTTCTGGCGACGAAAATCGTTTACCACGCATTTTTTCTTGATGTGCCGGATAAAAAGAAGTCATTGGTTGCCAAGTCAGGGCTGTACGGCGGATGACCTATCAATTCGACGTTTTGGCCGGTCAAAAAGGCGCTGGTTTGAACCGATGTGTGAGAGCTCGCATTGTCATGGTGCACAATGATTCGTCTTCTCTTGTTCGTTTTTCGAATTTCTGCGAAGACTTCAGGCACACAAATTGTGGTGTACCACTCAGAATTGACCGTCCTACGTTGCTCAAGCGGAATAGTCGCCACATGACCAGTTTTGCCGAAGAAACAGGCGACCATTTGCTTCGAAGTGCTTCTTCCACGAACAACTTTCGTTGGATTTGGCTCGTCTTCGAAGACCCACAAGGTCGATTGCTGTTTTGTTTCGGGCTCATACGCATAGATCCAAGATTCGTCACCTGTGACGATCTTATAAACGTCTTTTGAAGCACCGCGATTGTATTTTTTCAAAATTTCTTTGCACCAATCGACACGAGCCTTTTTTTGAGCGATTGCCAAATTGTGCGGGATCCAACGAGAATAATCCTTTTTTACGGCCAGGTGTTCATGCAATATCGAATGTATGCTGGTGGAAGAAATGCCCAAGGATGCCTCTATCTCACGGTATGTCACATTACGATCTTGCATTTTAAGTCACTGTAAACAACACAAATGATGGTCGTACGTCAAAACGTTCTGAGTACGTTTATGCTAAAAAAATGTCAAACTTTCCAATAGAAATTTAGTGTTGCCTGGGCCAGAAATATATATAGCAACCCTCGTATAGCATAAATGAGAGACTTCATTTATCCGAATTGGTTCAGGAAAGTTCTAAAGAAACGAAATCCGTTCTGCGTTTCGAAGATATCTTACAAATGTTTTGCAAACAAAAATAAAATTTTTTCAGAAAATTTTAATAAAAGCTTCATAAAAACATCGAAAAATGCAAACCGTGCCCTTTTACAGAAAAAATATCATGTTTTGAGAATAGCGCCAAAATTAACAAAATTAAAATTTTTACAATTGGCATATTCTACAATTGCGTTCATGTAGAAACTTTAAGAGAAATTGAATTTTTAAGAGAAAAAATTAAATTTTCTATAAAATTTCTTCGTAATTGCATTTTTCTACAAAATTTCTCCTAAATTTCATTTTTTAAAAAAAAAAATTAAATAACATTTTCTACAAAATTTTGCTGAAATTTTACTAGAAAAATTCCATATTTTTTTAATTTTGTCTAAATTTCATATTTATAGAAAATTTCTTGGAAATTGTATTTCTTTAAAAAATTCATCAAAATTTAATTTTTCTAGAAAATTTGTTGGAATTACTTTTTTTCAGGAAATTTCTTTGAAATTATATTTTTTTGTTTGAAAATTTCGTCGAATTGAATTTTTTTAATTCCCAGTTAACACCCATATGGCGATTTCTTTTCTGTAAAAAATGTGCAACATTAGGCGTGTTTTCCTTACACTATATGTGCTTAATTTGTATGGGGAGCTAAGCACTTTTAAGCATTATTAGTTCCCGATGAAGATTGGTGCTTGTGTTCCTGTCTTAATCCAGTTTGGTGATGCCAGATTGGGCATCCGATATTTCGCAGTATGGCATCTCATTTTTGAAGAGATTGTTGTCAATTATTGTGAATTAACAGGAAGAAGGACAAAAATGGAAAATTATTTTAATATTTGCAAAAGGGGTGTAAACATTTGAACATAGAATAGTAAATTTATGTTTTATAAATACATTTAACGATTTTATTGTCTGTTTCGCACTGTTCTTTCTTCGCAACTCTTGACACCATTGCTACCAGATATTGGAAATCGGCCACATACTGCTTATGCACCAGTTAGTAGAAGTCAGTTGTTTTCGTTGCAAAGTGCTAAACTAAAATCGCTATCTTGTAACGAAAACATGCCTATTGTCGTTGCCCTTTGTCTGATAACACTATGCAAAAAAAAATTTTTTTGTGTACTAGTCCTAAAAATTATTTTTTTGTGTAGATTGTGGCGTACTGTTATATAAAATCAAAACCAAAAAATTTTTTATGGATACATTTTTTTTAAAAAAAATTGTTTATTAAAAATACTATTATCGTCGAAGGTACCCTTAGTATTTGCACTATAATTTTTGGAGTATATGCCCGATCAGGTCGACTTATACGTTAAATTGAAGCTATTAATGTGGGCTACCAATGTTGGAAATATCTCTTTCACTTAGAAACAGTGGTTTAGTAACAGTCATTAAACTAATTGGAAAAAGTAGATTTTTTTCAAAGAAAAAAATCCTGGGACAAAAAAACATAAAAAATAGAAAAAAATCGAAAAAAATATTTTATTTTTTTAAAGATTGCATCCTAGCGAAGAAAATAATGCCTATTTGAAAAAAATCTGAAATTATAGCCCTTTTGGTAGAGGTAAGAGAATTTCAAAAAATCTTTTTTTTTTTTTAAATTTCTGTTTAAATAGCGATTTTATTTATTACTTTTATTTATATTATGTACATTTGAGTTTATTTACTTGAAAAAGTTTCATTAGAAATATTTGTGAGTTCTTTGTTGACGTTTGTAGATTTCGGAATCGGTTTCTCTAATGAGGAACCAAATATAATCTCCCATCATTCTTTCATCCCAGTGCCCTTGGTAACGCCGCTCGATGGACTTCGTCGCCAAGATTCTCGGGGAAAAGTTTAAATGAGAATGCAAGAAATGAATTTAGAGGAACATATTTACACCTGTTGGAATTCATAAAGCGAAAAATAAGTTACAAGAATACATACATAGGGGCCGTTCAAGTATTACGTAAGCACTTTAGGGGGGTGGGGGGTCTTTGCTTTGCTTATTTTTGATGACATTGGGGGGGGGGGGTGTTGGAGATGGTGATTACGTCAGCAGTAGTTCTTTACTTTTTTCCACATATGACAACCCACACAGATTGTGATTACTTCAGCAGTAGTTATTTACTTTTTTACACATATGGCAACCCACACAATGTCTATGCTCGAAAACAAAACCCATATTCGGAGATTCCCATAAATAATGAGTACATTTAGGTACTCGCTTAGAATTTCTTCAATCAGTTTCGTTTCGGTACGATTGACGATTTGACGTGGTGTAAGCAAAGCAAAGCAAGTAAATATTTGTGTTACCGTTGATCCACTTTCGCCAAAGTGGAATTGTTTAAGATGTCGTTTCAAATAAACAAATCCAAGTTATACCAACAATTGTTTGAAAGTTTTAAAAAATCTCATACAAATACAAAACTACAAAAAGTACAGAGTTAGTTAACGAAGTGTGGCGTAATTATAAGTTACAAGCAAAATCGGACAAGGAACTTGATATTATTGTCTCTAAGAGAATTGAAGAAGAATTGCAAGCAGCGACTAAGAATAAATCCAATCTACTACGATTTTTTTCCAAGGTGAGTGATGAAGTTAATGTAAATTAAACAATCACCCCTATCGCAGAAAAAATTTCACGTGAAATGTTTTGATCCCTAGAAAATACAAAGTAGAAATTGAAGTCTATAGGTATATTATTCTGCGTTAAAGAGATTTGCAATGAAGAAAATGATAACTACTCGTCTTAAAAGTCTATTCAAGTGGAATTATTTTCACTTTCCATTTTGATTATATCCCTTCAATTTTTCTGGGGAGCAAAACTTTTCACATGGAATTTTATTCACGATAGGGGTGAATATTAAATGTACTCACTATAGTGTGTATGTATTAATAAGACAAACATTAGCAGTACCTATAAAATGTTTTAATTTTTAGGCAACGAATACCTGTAAGCCTGCAGAAAAACCACAAATTATACAGCCAGCTTCAAATTCTAAAGAACAAAAAGACGACATAAACCCCGGAGTGGAATCACAACAGCAATGCGAAAACACAGAAAATACAGATAAACAGCCGAGCAAAACTAGAGCAAAACCTTCGCAGGAAGCTATGAAAAATAAGATTGCTCTACTCGAAAAAAATCTGAATGCTTTGTATTCTGCCAGAGATAGTATGCCAAGCCGTGTTGAAGTTGATAAACAAATCAATAAGTTGCGCGAAGAATTAAAAACAGCGAAAATGTCTTTAAACAGGAAGATTCAAAACGAAGTTGCCCAGAAGAAACACAGAGATGGTATGAAAAGAAAGTTAGAAGATATTTCTCATGCAAATCCAGAAATAAAAAAAAACTATCCATGAGGGATTCAGTGGGACGGCCTAGCCTAGAAAATGATCAACCATTATTATTGAAAACAATTGCGGATATTGCTTTATTTGGCAGTGCAGCAGATGATAGAAGACGAACAGAATCTATTCGCAGTGTAAAAACTCTTGACGAATTAACACAAGAATTACGAAAAATAGGATTTGACATTAGTCGAAGTGGGACATATCTTCGTTTGATTCCCAGAAAATCTAATTCTGCAGAGGGACGAAGACATGTATCGACAGTCTCTGTAAAGCTCACTCGGGCTCAGACTGATCAGCACAAAAGCCACTTAGATAGCAATTTCGCTGAAACATCAATCCATTATTTGGAGAACATAGCATCCATACTTGGACCAGATCAAGTATTTTTCATATCTCAAGATGATAAAGCTCGGGTCCCTATTGGTGTAACTGCGGCAAATAAGCAAGCACCTCTTCTAATGCACATGGAATATAGAATCAAATTGCCTGATCACGACTGGGTAATCGCTGAGCGGCATAAATTAATACCATCAGTTTATGCTGGTATCAAAATCACTTCCAGTATGCTAGGACAACCGCAAGCCGTTGGATATTCTGGACCAACATACATCGCTATTCGAAGTGGAAAGCATAGTTCATCTACTGCAAATACTCATGCTCATGATTTCGAGACGCTTCTCGAACTTGAAGAGTTTCAAGCATTAGCTAAAACTGACCATGGGTTGGTAAAACCAGTAGTAATCATGACGGTTGGTGGAGGGCCAGATGAAAATCCGCGTTAAACAAAAGTTATAGGGTTTGCTATTAAACACTTTAAGCGACATGATCTCGATGCATTGTTTTTAGCTACCAATGCTCCTGGCAGAAGTGCGTATAACAGAGTAGAGCGCAGAATGGCTCCTCTTAGTCGGGAACTGGCTGGTTTGATATTGCCTCATGACCATTTTGGGTCACATTTGGATGCACGTGGTGTTACAATTAATGAACATTTAGAAAGATCCAATTTCGAGTTTGCAGGAAATGTGTTAGCTGAGATATGGAGTTCAATGGAAATTGATGGCTATCATGTTACTGCACAATATGTTGGGCCGGGCGAACAAGATCTGCCTGATTTGCCAGATATTGAATGGTATTCAGAACATGTGCGTGAAAGCCAATACTTACTTCAAATTGTAAAATGTAGAAACATAGAATGCTGTCGTCCAAGAAGTGGCCTATTTAGATTACTAGACAACAGGTTTCTTCCACCACCAGTAAAAGTAAAACAAACAGTTGATGACTTGGTTTTGGATGATGGAGGGCAATTTCTCAATCTTCCAGTCAATTTAGCTCTACGCTTAAATTCTTCACTCAAAGATTTCCTACAAATGCCATACGATTACTTTTGTCCGACGGTAAAATTGAAGCTATTAAGTCGAACATGCAAAACGTGTGGTCTTTATCATACTTCCGTCAAGTCACTAAATCGTCACATCGAGAAGATCCATAAAAAAGTAAACACGCACACTGATATGAAAGTTAGGCCTTTAAGAGTGGCTGCTCGTCGTGCTAATGAACTGATGTGCATTATTCAAAATTTAGAGCACCAAGATGTTGAATGGCTCGATGAAAACGACGTAGACATTCCAAAATCGAATGAAAGTGAGCAGACACACAACATTGAGCAGCAAACATCCAATGTCATCGAAAACTTAGAATCATGGATTCGGGTTTCATGGACTGAAGACTGTTAATTGGAATTAATATGTACACCAAAAATTTAAAAGAATTTTGTTTAGTTCGTAATATTACTTAATAAGATTATAATATTTGTACTTTACTCTATGTTGAATACCGTATCAATAAAGTTTGTTTAAATGAATATTATGTGCGTTAAAGTCCTCTATCCTAAGCCTATTTTCTTATTTCTAGAATTTTAACTGCTGCTCATGAATGAATAACAAAAATAGAATACATTAAATGAAAAATGCATATAACAATGTTTACGTAAGCATGGGGGGGGATAAGAGCTTTGCTTACTTTTGATGACAAGAGGGAGGGGGGGGGGGGGTAAATAATTGCAATAAATCTGCTTACGTAATACTTGAACGGCCCCATATGTGTAATATACATAAATATAGAAAAAAATATTTCTTACCAATTTTTTCATAATTTTTCAACAAATCATTAATCATTGTTTCATATTGTGGGCTTTTATTGGATCCAAGGAAATTTGAAACTACAAGCTTAAACGACTTCCATGCTGCAATTTCATCCGACGTCAAATATGATTCGAAATTAACATCTTTCATCAGTTTCCTTATTTTAGGCCCATCAGAAACTCCTTCTTCGATTTTTTGAAAAGAAAGACTTTTAAATGAACTTTTTAAGGATGAGAGTGAATTGCCATCTTCCCTTAAGGCTTTTACAAAATTTTTAAAGAGCCGCAGCTTAATATGCAGTGGTGGAAAAATATCGAATATCCCAGAGGCATAACATACCAACTACTTTTAAATCGCAACAAATTTTCCAGCCATGTTCATATTTTATGTATTTTATCAATTTAGCCATTGTTTCGTATGATTCCTTAGTGTTGACAGCATGAGCAATAGGAATCGACGGTTTCTGATTTCCGTTGTGTAAAAGTACTGCTTTCAAACATTCTTTACTGCTGTCAACAAGTAACCGCCATTCCTTTCAATTGTATGTATGATTAAGTTCCTCGAACAATCCGGGAATGTCCTTGCAAAAGCATCTGTTATCCACAGTTGTATAAAATTGTTTGTAAGGTATATCAGATGCAAGTAGTTCTGCCTTATCTTTGGTCAGTTCCAAATCTCTCACTAGATCAATGAGTTGAAACTGAGTTAAAAGCGATGACTTCTGACTCAAACTTGAATCGCTCAGAGTTGAGTACTCAGTTGAACTTGATGATGTTTCCGTAATTAGGCTGCTAGCTATACTTGGACACTTGGGAATTGGTATTGTTTCCGAATGTGCAACTGGCAAAGTGACAGATTTTACTTCACCGGAATTCCAGCGAATGCTACTTTCTACTCCAATCTGTTTACTTAGACAAAAATAGCAGTCCATATCGTGAATGTCTCCAAATCATTGGCATTCCAAATTGCACGTGAAGTCTAAAATCAAAACGTTTTATTCCACAAAACATTGCAATACATTAATTTTAAAGTACTTACCGCATTCTTCCACTAGTCCATCGAGTAAGATTTACATGGCACGAATTACACAAAATACTAGGTGTCCACGGTTCGTTCATATTTTTAACTCGTATACTAAAATATTACACATATATTTCTTCTATTATTTTACTAAACGCACTTCGATTTTTTTAATTACATATTTTTTGCAGATGTAGCAGAAATTGTCGGGATCATTTACACATTGAAAAGTTCTATGCCTTTTACTCATACTTCGAAATATAACTTTGTAATATTTTTCAGAAAATCGACTTAAATCTTTAAGGCGCTGAATTACACTAATTTATTAATAAGAAATTTTATTCATCAATTCCGGGTGTAAGGTTCATAAGTTGCAGTACCTGTAGCTTACATATAGTTTGCTTCGAAAGTAGACACCCAATGTGTTCAAGACTCTGCCGCGTACTATTTTGTATTGCGTACATATCATTTTACTACCTGTATATACGACTGGGATGTCCATGCCCCTAAAAGGCGTAACTGAATGGAAAACTCATAAATAAAAAACCACAAATATTGTTTAATGACCCTCTATCTGAGCGGATCTCATCCAATATAGCTCTCACATAGCATATCATGTTTTATGGAGGGTTACGAACGGCCATAAAACCTCATCTTCTCTATAATTTTATAATGTCTGACTTCAATCCTCATAAAATAAAATGCAAGTGCAATGTCTCTTATATATATCTCTCACATATGGCGAATTCAATATAAGCAAAAACATTATTTAAAAACGAAAAATATGAAACAAGATTTTTTGAATTTCCCTAACATTTACAAAATGGCTCATAACTTTTACATCTATCCATAGATTTTTTTCATATAGACATTGTTTTCTTCGTTATCATGCTGGCTTTTTAAAAATGTGATAAAATAAATTTATTGATTTTTTCTATAAATCGATTTTTTGCGCCACTTTTTGGCTTTTGAAAAAAAATCTGCTTTTTATACTCTTATAACAACACTTTCGTACTAACGTACGGAAATGCCTCACGCGCTACGTTCTGAATTCGGTTATTTAATGGGATATACGCATATGCTAAAACGATTTACATTTATCTTTTGTATGTGTATGCATATGAGAATTTATTTCCACCGTTTCATCTTATTGGTGAAAATTCTGCGAATAGGTCGGCGTCTATGCAACAATACAAATAATTTGAGTGATTTCTTAAATGTAACAATATATGGTGAAAATTGATTTTTTCGAATCGGTCGGCGTTAATAAAAAAATCCAATTTGTTTTGCTTGTGGTTTCTTAAATGTAATAAATATATGGATAAGTATTTTTCATTAGGTTGATGTACATAAACATATAAGTTTTTTTCTAAACAGATCTATTGTGAGATCAAAAAACTCAATACAAAACACATCTGTCCCAGCACAGATCTAATTAGAAAGTATAAAAAAAGTTACAAAAAAGTAACTATAAATAAAGAAATGTATGTGATAAAATATATTTAGTATACATCATAAGAAGTTTTCTATAACATTGTATTTTTTGTTTAGTTTTCGTGTAAATGCATTTTTTAATGTTACCTACTTATTTTTTATGTTAAGCTTTGTTTTTTTATTGTTGTTTTCTTTAAATAAAAACCTTAAAATTGATCCCCCTTTTTTAATGATCAGTTGCCCCTTTTTTCGAAAAAATCCCCTTTTTGTGCCCCTTTTTGAAATTTTCCAACGGTAACGCTGCGCACTACCGAAATGAAGTAATTTAGTAAGTAATTTTTTTTATTTGAGTCTTCTTCTTTTTCGATGACATGAGTTATGTTTTACGAATGGTTAAAATGATTTTCTTAGAACTATTGTTGTCTTATTCTAATGTATAATGATATGAATTTGCTACTTGCAGTTTGATAGTATTAAATGTTATGGAACATGCATTGGAACGAGGGAGAGCAAGGCTTGCTCGTGGCCTTTTTTAATTGCATACAGAGCATAGGTCTGTTATAAAGAGAATAAATAAACTTAAAACGAAATAACAACATAAAACGAAATAACAAAAACATCTGTTAATAACAGTGGCACACAGAGTTTATATGTATATGTAAACATACGTATGAATGATAAACATGAGAAGGCTATCACAGTATTTGATTTATAATAATATTAAAGCGAGCGCTCAGGTACTTTTGGAAATAAATTATACTTAATATAAGGTACTTGGTGTAATATCGATTTGAGCTTGGCTCATATTATATGTAGCTTTAGTACATAAGTTATTGTTGTGTTTTTAAAAATGTTGTTTTTTTTTATTTCATTAGCCCCTATGGGAACCGGGTGTTGTGTTGATGTAAAAAACTGGCATAGTGTAGAGGTCTGGATCATTGTCTGGAAGTTCGTTGATGACACCAATTGGGGACAGGTAAGCCGATCCAGACCAATGTAAGTGTCTTTCGCGTTCATGTAACTCGTTCATTAAAGAGTTCTCATGTGTGGCAAGTTTCTCCACAAAATTTCTCTGGAGGTGAAGTGCGTAATTGCAGAATGGTTGTACCCCTGATGTGTTGTATACGTAAGTATTAGAAAATTTTTTCGTCTGGCTTTCATAGTACTTATTTATGCACCTCCTTAGGATAGTTCTTTCGAAAATCTCTATTTCTTTAGCCACTGTTGGTGATATGGAGAACCATATTGGAAAGCCATAAATCAGCACCGATCTTATGGCCACCTTGTAAAGGAGGAGTTTTGTGTTCTGTGGCAGGTATTTATTTCGTAGTACGTATGAGAACTGCCCCGCTATGCGTTTCGTCCTTTGTAATGAAGAGCGGGCATGTTTATTAAACTTCATAAGCTTGTCAAAACTAACACCTAGGTATTTAATGTTAGTTTTAAAAGGGATGTCAATTCCATCCAGAGACAGGCGGAGTAACTTACTTTGGGGGACCACCCACCTGGGGCATTTACCTGAGGCATTTCTTATGCAAATAGCTTCGGATTTGGCGGCGTTTATTTTGATGCCCCATGCCTTGTAGTACTCATTTATGCCTCTGAGATGGGCTGCAGCTATATCAAGGGCTTGAAGAGGAGAGGAACCGTGAGCATAAATCAGACAGTCGTCTGCATACAGAAGGGCCTGTGAGTCATCGTTCATGTGGGGAAAGTCGCTCAGGAAAATGTTGAAAAGGTACGGCGCCAGAACGCTGCCCTGAGGTACACCACTGCTTACTGTCCCAGGAGAGGAATTTGCATCTTTAATTTGCACTGTGAATTTTCGGAACTGGAAGAAGCTGTTCATTATCTTTACCAGGTAAGGGTCAATCCCCAATTCTACCAACTTATACAGAATTCCTATATGACACACCGAGTCAAATGCCTTTTCGATATCTAACGAAATCGCTACGGTGCATATTTGGTTCCTTAAATTTGTGATAATATCACTATGGAACTTTAGAAGAGCGTGTTGAGTTGAGTGCGATTTTTTAAACCCAAATTGAAAATTTGAAATGGGATTGATGTTGAACTCATTTTCCATTTTTTCTTTCAGAACCTTTTCAAATATTTTTCCTATGTTAGAGAGGAGCGAGATAGGCCGAAAATCAGATGGTGTTTCATATTCCGATTTCTTTTTTATTGGAATAATTCTTGCAATTTTCCAATCGTTTGGGAAATAACCATTGTTTATACAATTGTTAAATATGCTGGCGACTAATTTTAAAGTGGAATCAGGTAAGTTTTTTATGATAAAGTTTGAGATCCCGTCAGTGCCACTAGACTTTTTGTTATTCGCTCCTTTAATAATATTTTTTATTTTTTCAGGTTCTGTAAAATGAAAAGCGTCCTGGTTTGCTACGGCGGTAAAATTGTCGTCAAAAGAGTAAATGCGACGTGGGGTGGAAATAATATAGGATGATACTCTGGCATCAAGATCGTCCACGGGCTGAGTGGGAGAGGATTGACGAAATAGTGAAGAGTAGAATTTTTGAAAATGTTCGGCTATTTCCGTACTGTTAGTGATGGAGTTGTTGTCGACCCGTAGTTGTTGGCAAAATGGAGATTTTGATTTACCAGTTATTTTGTATATCTCTTTAAATGCCGTCGGGCCAGGTTTAATGTGTTTTAGCCTATTGCTAAATTTTTCTGCTTCTTCCTTATTTATTAACTCTTTTATTATTGTTTTTAGGAGTTGGATTTGCTTTGATAGGAGAATATACTCACGACTGAGACGGTTTCCAGTACGATGAAAAATTTTTTTGAGTTCCTTCTGCCACTGGTGTTTTACTTGGTAAAACTTTTTGGTTTTATCTGAAAGAGGGAACTTCCCATCTTTAAGCTCCAGCTTCTGAGAATGGACGTCATGTACCGAGGTAAAATTTTTGTTGAAATCTTTGATAATTTCATCTATTTCGTGATTTTCAAGACTTCTGTTTAAAGGTGGCATCAAACGACGAGAAACATCATCCATATCACGGCGAAAATCATCCCAATTGGTGTTTTTATATGACGTAAACTTCCTCGGGCTATTCATTATCAATCCTGAATCCCTTAGTTTTAGATCCAGTTTGATTGGGAAGTGATCGGAAAACGATGGTAACGTGGAAATAGTATAGTTGGTGTTTCCACTATCTAATAGATGTGGACTGACAAGATAGTGGTCTAGGAACGAGGGCCCGCTAGGATATGAGGGAATTGAATCACAGAGACGAGTGATATCTAAGGAGTTATCCTCGAGCCACCTGTGCAATATTTTACCATTTGAGTTCTCGCATGAATCACCCCATGATGGATTTCTGGCGTTTAAGTCACCACCGAGTATGAAACCATCAAAGTTACCAGCAAATTGAAGGAGCTTTATTAAATCGGTATTTAGCCTTAGCGTTGTATAGTTACATGGTATATACATTGAGCCAATTAGTATTTTCTTACGTGTGTTGTTAGAGATAAAATTTATTTGAATGAGCGAGCAGTTAAGGCCCATGTCATGTATTGATATTCGGTTGTAGTCAATTGTGTTTTTAATAAAGATTGCGACTCCAACGGGTGAGCCATCGTAAATGAAGTTGTAGCCATCTACTTTGACCCTTCTATTTCTTCGTAGATGACATTCCTGTACAAAACCTATGTCAATTTTGTTTTGATGTAGAGTAGTGCATAGATCAATTTGACGACTTGTGTCAACAAGTGATCTAACGTTGAATGTTAAAAATTTTATTGACCTATGGTCCATAAATATTTCTAACTTTGTTAAGAATACGCAAAAACTCAGTTTTGGCTTCAGGCTTTGTCATGTTTTGATATTCTGCAAGAAATATGCTAATTTCCTGCTCGACAGTTAACTCTTCTGGCTCCAGAATTTGTTTGGCAAGATTTAAAAACTGTTCAATAATTGGCGATTTTCTTTGATGATCGGCACGAGGCTGAAATAAGTTGGCAAATGACTTCCCAGGGGATACTGCATTTACAGCTCTATTCACGTTATTTCTCACTGTAGCCTTTTCCTCCAGTGCTTTTTCAATTTTTTTTTGTCGTGTGGCAAGGTATTTTTTGTACGTCGGACATCCCCTCCAGTTCGCGGGGTGACCAGGTTCGCCGCAATTTACACAATACGGGTCAGAAGAATCGGATCTTATGCGTGTGCATTCACCGGGTTTATGTTGTGTGTCACATTTGACACAGTTATAAGATGAGTTGCAGTTTTTTGCGGTGTGTCCCCACCTTTGACACCTATGACATTGTATTTCGCCTTCTTTTTTTTTGGGCTTCTCCCAAGATATGGTTTGGTTTAAAAGTCCATGGACATGTGAAACGTCGCCAAGCCTTTTACCGGGAAGCAAGGAGACGAGAAATAATCCAGTGTCAATATTTTTCTTAATTGATGCTGGAGTTTTAAATTTTGTGATGGATGCAATCGTATCCGGCGCAAGTTTGTCCAAATCTGTTTTTATTTCGTCTATTTCGCAATCGGCATATAAGCCTCTCAGGACTACGGATTCTTGTCTTAATTCCTTCGGGGTGAAGGTATAAGAATGGACATTTCTAGCTTTCAGTATTGCCATCATTGAGGCATGTACTGAGACATCAGCGAAATACAATTTACTTTTGTTCTTGTTGACGTTTTTCACTTTAAAGGAAAATTCAGGAATTTTCAACCGCAGCGAATCAACTAATGTTTTTATATTGACATTGAATACAAATATTGGGGGGCACCAGGATATTTTTTTCGGCTTGAAAGTTTCAGTCGCACTTGGGGCTTCTGGAATTTGTTTGCTTGCTTGGGGGGTTGTCTCGATTTCAAGGTCTCCCAGTACACCAAGAATTCCAAATTTGTTTTGGTCATTTATGTTATGGCTGACCAATTTATCAGACAGATCCGAAATGTCGACATCCAAAGGTAAAATGGTGGCATCAAGTTTTTTCCTTTTGCGGTCGTTTGGCTTGTTTGTTTGTGTGTTTGCGTTTTGGCTCGCAGCCGCAGCCTGTTGAGACGTTGTAGCAATCTCCTCTGCTACCTCACACTCCATGACAGGTGGCAAAGATTCAGGCATCTTTGTTGCAATTTAATGCAATTTGGATGCCCTTAAGAATGTCTTAATTTATTTAAAACAATAAAATATTCGCTAAAAATTATTTGTTTAGAAAAACACTTCTGAACGAGATCAATGCTGCCAGATTTTTTTCGAGGATCTACCGAAATGAAGAAGAAAATTCGACTGACAAACCACAGTGTTCGACATTTGTCAGTGTGGTCTACTATTTGCTCAACCGAGGAAAAACGTCATATTTATATTGTTTTGTTTTCATTGTCAAATTGTACCAAAGATATAAATACCAAGATACAAAAATAAATTGTTCACAATTTCCAAGAGATGTCGTTGCACGTTGTTAAAAATGTAAAATAGATGTCGATAGGCACCTTTTCTGTGTATCCATTTTAACCAGAGTTGACGCTAGACAATTTTATATTTCATGCCCAAAATTATCTCAGAAACTCCCCAAGTTATTTGGAATATTTTATGTAAAATAATTCTAGTATTTTCAACCGCTGCATTTAAATGATTTTCTGGTCAGATTTTCATTTCAGTGAAGTATTTTTAATTTTTGTAATAAAATTACATATTTCAGAAATTTCAACGTCTAATATCGTCGCTTGGATGACCAACTGCAGTAACTGACATTTTCAAAATTGTTCAGGAGAGCAGTTTTTCTGTTTTTGAGATAATGTCCATTCTTCCCCACGGCGTAATATTTATTATATTTCCAGTTTGCTTTTCTTATTGTATACTTAACTCCATGTTTTTCAATATTATTAACAAAAAAATAAAAAAGTTTAATTATAATGTATGTTTTTCATAAACAATGCAGATACGTCACTTTGTGGGAAAAAAATTATACTTAATGTCAGTTACGACTGATCACCGCCCAGCCCAAACGGCTAAAGCTAGAGGTACGATATGTACGATGGTAGTCCTTGCTATATAGACGTGCAATATGGAAGGGTTTTTCGAAATTTTGGGCGCACAATGGGTAAAAAAAGAAAAAAATATTGTATCACAGCCAAATCCAAACGGCTGGAGCTAGAATTGCAACATTTCTCGTGAGGGTAGCGCCTAGGGCGAAGATTCGGTATGAATCACAATTTTTCGAAATTAAAAAATTTACGCGCACATTAGGACAAAAAGGGATATATATGGCACCAAAGCCAAGTCCAAATGGCAAGAGCTTGAATCGCCTAATTTGGCTTGAGGGTAGCCATTGGAACGTAGACTAGGAGTTTTTTAGGCAAAAATGGTGGAAAAATGATAAATATTGTGCAGTGGGACAAAACTATGTTGGATATGGAACAGTGGGGCAAAAAGTGCTAAATATGGTACAGTGGGGGAAAAATTAAAGAGGCACATAACGGAAAAGGGATAAATACTGTAATCTTTAGATTATCCTAGCGGGTGACATAGGCTATATTAGTTATTTATTGAGGAGGCGTGGCCCCGCGCATTTTATTATTTTCTTAGTGATTCCTACTGAAACTACCTACGAATTGATTATCGAAATTCCTACTGTCGTTATCTGATGATTTGGACTGGACCGTGATCCCGTTTCGAACGCAAACGGTCCAAAATTGGGCAACGAGTGGGCTGGGTCCAGCAAGTACTCCATAACATTTTGCAAAATGAACAAACATTTCGGAAAAACGAAATATTAAGTGACATTTTGAACTTACGTCTCTTGGTGAACATTTTTTTTGGCATTGTGTCAGTTACGTCTAAAATCATTTACCGTTTTTTGAGAAAACGGTAATATATATATATGCACAAAATGTATACACACGTTGTACTTTGACTAGACAAATCGAATGGCGGCCTTAACTCAATTTCTGAAAATGGTCAGTTACGTCGGTTGGTCATCCAAGCGACGATATGTCCAAGGAAGCAGAAGAAATGGACGACAAACTTTTGGAAGAGAAGCCTGATGAAGGAAAACAAAAAACCGGTAGAATATGTACTCTTTTTTTTGAAGAATAGCTTCTTTTTTGAGATTAGCGTTTTCCGATTGTTTGGAATTATCTAAAGGTCCAAAAAATAAAATTAAAAACACTGACGGATTATAGGATTGTTTTAATATTATTGCTACTGCTCCCAATGGGCAGTGGACCATCGTTTGAAAAAATGTATTAATTTTAAAATAAAACGTATTTAGTCAAACATATATAATGTTTAAAAAATTCCATGCATATCAAAAACATCGACTTTTCTACAAAACATTATTTTTCTGTCTGCAAACTTTTTTCATTTTACATATGCACATACATTTCATTTTCTCCAGTAAAATGTTCAAATTTGATAATCGGCAACACCAAATATTTGAATTCATGTGTAATGGCTACCCTGTTGTTTATTTACTCCTGCTGAACGCCATCTATGAACTAGTTGTGAGGAATTCGTTGTGAATGGATACTGTTGTATCTTGGTATTTATATCTTTGGTTTTACTTTTCTCATAATTATGTAACTCAAAAAAACGCCAACGAAGCATACAAATTACTCAAAATATAGGTTTTTTCATTAGGGCATATCTTAAATTCCAGTGAAAGCTTCCGACGTCTGTCAAATTCAATCCTGTTTTCGGTGAGCACAACACTTTGACAGACGTCGGAAGCTTTCACTGGTATTTCAAAATACCCTTTCGATTTTTTAATCGATTAATTCACAATAAATACTTATTAAAGTCGCACACCTTTCGACGGCATAAATTCACAATCGCAAAATTCAAATAATCTAATTATCACGTTTTTCTCCCTCCGGTGAGAGTAAACAATAGACCACACTGACAAATGTCAAACACAAAAGAACACTACAATTTTGTTTGACAGTCGAATTTTCTTCTTCGTTTCGGGAGTTGTGTTTTCCTTCTTTTTCGGGGCAAAAAACTTAAATAAAATTAGCATAAAAACTGGAAAAGTATAAAACGAATTCAGCGAGTGAATAATTAAATAATAATTCGGAGTGATTAAGCCAAAAATGGCAGCCATCGCCTGTCTATATTAGATAGAACAACCAATGCTACATAACCACCGGACGGAGCAGCGGAAACCAGACAGCTTACTACGATACAAAAAATATAAAATATACCTACGAACAGGCCTACCTACAGCTTGCAACAATAATATCAGCGCACCAAAACGCATTAAACAGCTGTATTGGAGATTTCAGAATTACATTTCATTGAGATTAGAAAAGGTAAATTATTATTAGTAGACGTCGAACTTTTCAGAAAGTTGTTGTCAGTGATGAAATCAAGAACAAAGTTATTGACAGGTTTACGTTGTCGAAAATGCAGCGACAACAACGAAACCAACAACCACTGCCCACCATCCACTAAGTTCTTTGCTACGAGTTCAGTATGAACAGGTTGGTAAACAAATTCTAAAGTGTGCAAGATGCAATTAATCGCCATCAAAAACAAATCACTTTTAAAGCAGTTTAAAATAGTGGTGAAAGGATTTTTTTTTGTTCATTTATACTCGGCGATGTAATATAACATTGAAACATTATGACCAATATTTGATTGTTCTTTCCTCGTCTATAGCAGACATCACGCACCATGTATTTATTATACATTCATACCAACTGCAAAAGCGAATTACTAATATAACGTTTTACCTCAGAACTTCCGGAGGAACTATTTTTAAATCTCTAGCGGTAAATGCAGTTCAATTTACACACGGATCATTCGATTTATATGGACCTTCAACCTAAAGGTATATGTTTGTAATCTTCTTTATCATGGACATAAACTAAGAGGATCTGAATACATAGGGTTAAAAATGCAAACATATATAAATATTAACATGAAGTCATAAGGGACTGACTACTAAAGTCGGGAGGAGAATACAATATGATACCCTACACCAGCTTGATAGATCAGAATAATAGCAGATATAACGAGTTACTCTAAATCTGAAATGTGTTACACATTGTCAGATGGGACAACGTTAAAAAAAGTAAAATATTTTTTTCCTTCACTTTTTCAAAAAAGTGCAAAGAAGTATGCAAAAAATAGTCTCCAATTTCGTTAAACCGAGTATAGGGTTTTAATACTCTTTGGTAGTAGAATCAAACCTACACTGTCAAAACCGCGTATTTTATTTATGATCTTTTTATACCTCACGAGTTACAGAAAATCGGTACTAGACGCGAATTTTCTCAGTATCTTCCAGTCATATTCTCTGAGATGAGTCAAGTCTGGTAATATGTCGGACCCGAAAAGTTGTGATCTTGCATGTGTGAAAGCCGGGCAGTGACAAAGAAAATGTTCCATCGTTTCGATGTTTTCCCTACATGCCCTTAATTCGTCGTTTTCTGCTAGTCCTATGAGATGAAGATTTGCTTGTAAGCTTGAGTGTCCTGTTAGAACACTCATCATCTTACTAATATCTATCTTGTTTAGTTTCAGAAGACTTCTTGTTTTCTTTTCATTTGGGTCACCCCACAGTATCTTTGAAGTTGCTACTACTTTTGCGCTATTCCACACAGTTTTGTGAGCCATCTCTGCCCAGTGCTTCAACTCATCCTTCGTGGCTTCGAAAGGTTTCCAATTTGTCAAGTTTATTACTCGAAGTTCTCTGCCCTTTAAAGCCAAGCTGTTTGCCCGTTCATTTCCAAACACTCCGTTGTGTCCTGGTACCCAGCAAATACGCAATTGACCATGGGCTGAGTAATCATTTATCGTTCTTTTACAGTCGAACACAGTTCTGGATTTGACCCTTTCCGATGTTATTGCTTTAATCGCCATTTGGCTATCTGTGAAGATGTTGGCATATTTAGGCTTTGTCGTGGTCAGGGAGGCGGAAGTGAAGTTCGACTTCTGGTTCATTAATAAAAAGTCCTAGACCCGTCCTTCCTCCTCGCTTGGACCCATCCGTGTAGCAGCTGATTCCCACTGGCACATGGGCCAAAGTTCCATTTTCCCAGGAGCGTCTGTCTGGCACAAACGTATCACAGGTAGCTGTAAGCCGCACTTCAGGAATGCGGTCCGAGATTTCTGGCGTTTGAATGTGACCAACTAGACATTCTAAAATCTTCTGATTGTACGACTTGTGGTCTCGATTTATCCATTCACCCATCACTAGTAGACGTCTTGCTGTGAGGGCTGCCTCATACTTTATACGGATGTCTATTGGTTGGATGTGCAGTATAGTCTCCAACGCTGTTGTTGGTGCAGTTCTAAATGCCCCGCTTATGCCTAGACAGCACATACGTTGAATTTTTTGCAAAGGTATTACGTTGCACTTCTTGTCCATTGATGTCCACCACACTACACAGGCGTAGGTGATTATTGGTCTAATCACGCTCATGTAAAGCCAGTGAGTCATATTTGGACGTAGTCCCAACATATATGTTGTTTTCTGGAATAACCAGCACATCTTAAAAAATCGGAATGTTCGAAAAAGCCAAAAATTCCTTTTTCTCTCGCAGTACATTTGATACTAAATATGCATGGTTGAGTGTTGGAAAATATCTCCAAAAATGGTCATACCTAGGATTATTTTAGATAATGATTAGCTGAAAACATTTATCATGAAATCCAGAAATCGAAAATTTCAGACATAGGGGGTTTATTCAGAAAACCACAGACATATCGTCAACAGAAATGCAAAAGGGCCAGTAAACCAAGAAGTCCGAAATGAGTTATTGTCACTTGCTTAAAAATACATGTCCTCACAAGTTATTAACGCCCATTTTGTGTGGGAGGTACAAAAAGGGGCATGGTGACAACGCCCATTTTACATAGGGCTATAGGTACTTTAAATGCGTTACAATGTGCAAAATGTTGTGGCATTTCCCTTCATTGGAACTCATGCTGTAAGCTCTTATCTTTTTCTGCAAAATGGTACCTTTGTGTGGGAGGTACAAAAAGGGACGTGGTAATAACGTCCATTTTTCACTGGACTGTAGGCACTATAAATTAAATATTTTACTCGGTTTACAGAATATGAAAATATTTATATCATTGCTACAAAAGTTGTGTATCAATCAATGTCTGTGTAGGGTACCAGAAGGGGCTTGAGAAATACACCTATTTTCCACTGGATTGAAAATACTGTAGAAGATGTACACTGCGCAATATTTCTACAATTTCTGTGCACTGGAATTACAATTATGAGCTGCTATCCTTTTGTAAAAAATGGACACTTTTTGTGGCGGGTACCGAAAAGGGTTTGACAATTACACCAATTTTTCTAGGGATGGTCGCGATGCAGAAACTATGACCATGCGTAGAACAGACTGGTCATGCGCAACCTTCCGTTGGAGGGTCATGCAATATACACTGACAAAGATGGATGTAGGCACAGGGGCAGGCATATTTGGTGAATATCTTGGCATACATATGTCCTACATATGCTATGCATTTTATAACTCTTCAATTCTTCTATAAAATTATATCATCATATGAAGCAGCTGGTTTTAACGTAAATAAATCAACTCCCGTCAAACTGTGATGCAATGCTTTCAGCTGCCGAAAAGCATACAAGTATATGTATAGCAGGGATGTAACGAAAGTGGGTTTAGCGAATATTGAAATATTATTCTTGCGGAAGCGAATACTGAAAAAAACATTTTTTGCGAAAGCGAATGCGACAGCGAAGGCGAGTAATATTTGTGGTTGTTGCGAAGCGAATATCAAAAACTGGTTTACGGAAGCGAACTATTTATGTAGATTCATTCCTACATACTGTCTTTTAAATTCAAAGGAATGGCTAAAGTCGGGCGAAGCCTATTATATTATACCCTACACCACCTTGTTAGGAGAGAATAAGCATACTCGTATATAATTGCTATATCTGAAATGATAACCTTATAAATTCCAGAGTTCGTTCTTAGATCACCGAACTACTCTCGTTCAAGTTTCATAAAGATCGGTTGAAAATGTGGATTGAGTACAGCGTTACCAGACGATAAGTTTAAACTTATTTTTCAAGTTTTTTCAAATGAAAAATAGCACTTTTAAGTTTTTTCTTCCACAAATAGGTTTTTTCTAGTTCTGTAAGACTTTAAAATTATATCATTATCTCAGAAAAACACAAAACCATTTAATTTAGTTTTAATTTTAAATTAATTTAAAATTTTAAAAAATTAATCACTTAATTCATAGTGGAAGAATACGAATAAATCTACTATAAATACGAGTAGAAATACACACACATTTTTTAACAAAATAAAAAAATAATTGGAGAAAAATAATTTTTCCAATTTAGGGGCTTTGAGACTGCATTTACCGGCGCAGAGGGCGGAATGTACCAAGGAGTCTTTTGTTCAGGAATAATTTCTTCTGTGGATTATCCCTTTCTTTTATGAATTGTACAATAATTGTTTTGTAATTTATACCCACATATGAAGACCAGATTTGATAATGATTCGCCTATATTCCAATATGTCCGTGATTCGAGAAATATGGCCCATCGCCAATTGTTTAATCTCTATTTGTCTAATTGTCATTTAAAATCTAAACTATATTAAGCGTTTCAACGGAAGAAGCATTTCAACTATTTAATATTGAATTGCTAAGATTTTCGATTTTTTTATGAAATATAAATAATAAGTTTTTTTATTGCAAAATAAGTTTTTTCTACGAAAATTTTAATGCTGATTGAGTATCACATATCATAAATAATCATATCATATCATAAAAAAGTCCGGCTCCTCTAAAAAACTGTTCCCTGGGGACAATTCCCGGCGGTGAAGTTTAATACTGGCGTACAAAATCAATTTTTATCCCCTCACCTTAGAGAGGAGGGTATATATCATTTCATTTCATTTCATTTCATTTATTTCATACATTGTAATACAAAAGCCAATAAGGCCAAATATTCGTATTACAAACAAATTACATCCATATAAGATTCCATACAAAATATGAATATAAAGATAACATAATAATAATAAGTGTAAATATATAAATAAATTGAATATATAAGAATTCTTAACAAAAAAAGAATAATATTACTAGAGCATTAAGTGGCTCCCCAGCCGAATACAAAGTGGTAATAATATTAACTAAAGTTTATAGACCCTCACTGATAACGCCTGAAACATATGGACAAATAATACACAGTTCATATACATGCGCATATCAGGACTCCTGCAGAGAGTATTCCAAATATTTTCGCCTAAATATATGAACAGGATACGAAAATGTACGCAAACATATAGGAAGATGATTCCATGTTCTACTAACTCTCACTACGAATGATCGTTCAAATGTCGAAGTGAAAAACCTAGGAAGTACTAATTGGGGATTTCGAGTTGACCTAGAAAATTTGAACTTTTCACGCAGAAACGCAGGACTTCCATACCGAATAATCTTATAAAACTGTAATAAAACGCGTTGTTTTAAAAAAATTTCAAATGGGGCGCCAATAAACTGTATAGTGTAATCGCTTATATGATCAAACCGATTTAAACCATAAACAAAGCGAACAACCATATTAAATAGACTCACAAGCTTATTAAAAATGCCTTGGCTTGTGCCTGATACTACTTCAATGCAATAGCAAATGTTTGACATAAGCAAAGCAAACGCAAGTCTCTTCCTAACAAACTGAGGTAAATATAAGTTAGTGCTATATAATTTGCGCAACGTAATTACCACTTTAGGAAATAAAGACTCAATATAACTGGCAAAGTCAAGTTTGTGGTCAAGAACAACTCCTAAACACTTCATCTGATCTACAGGTACAATGGCTGTTCCATTTATATAAATTTGAAAGTTATTATTCAGACGCACATCCCCAAACATCAAAGCTTTGGTTTTGGTTATATTGATGGGTAAACTATTATTTACAAGCCATCTACTTACAGATTCCAATAGGCAATTGACGTTATATTGCAATACGTCTATCGAACTATCGCGAAAAAACAAATGTATGTCATCGGCATACAAAAACGCTGAGCAGTGGTCATTAAAACAGGTCGCGATATCATTAAGATATAGAATGAATAGCAGGGGACCCAAAACCGACCCCTGGGGAACTCCACTGTAAATATAACGCGTTTCAGAATTGCAAGAATTCCATGAAACAAATTGAGATCGACCGGACAGATAAGAATATATCAACTTACACGCAGTGGAAGTAAAGTGGAAATAACTCTTCAATTTATTAATTAATTTTATATAATCTACTCTGTCGAATGCTTTGGATAAGTCCAAAGCCACCAACACTCCACCATCACCGGAATCAACAGCTTCTCTTATTGTTTCTGTTAAATGTAGGAGGTGTGTCGAAGTACTATGACCACGCCTAAATCCATATTGGTAATTATTAAACAATTTCCGATCATCAACGAAATTCAGAACCTGCTGCTTTATTAAGTGTTCGGCAATTTTTGAGAGTGAAGGAAGAATGCTAATAGGTCGCATCTCTTCTAATGAGCATGAACCCCGAAGTTTAGGTATAGGGACAACACGGGCCACTTTTCAAGCAGATGGAAAGACTGACGTTGTAAACATTGTGTTGTAAAGATGGAGTAAGTACCCTGAGACATACGGGAAAATCAATTTTAAAAACTTAACTGGTATGCCATCTACCCCAACAGAATTAGACTTCACTGCACTCAAGGCCTCAATAAGATCATTATCATAAACACAATTAAAAGAGAACGAGTAATTTTCACCAACATAACCACTCAAGTCTAATGTGCTTGTATTAATGACAGAGCTTGGCAGAACAAAGAAATCATTAAGGACATTGACATCGTGGGGAACATCAGAAGTACCATCATCACCTACACAGCCACCAGAACGAAGGGTATTCCAAATTTGAGAGGTATTCATGTTACTAAAAATACCTACAAAATGTTTTCTACGCTCATTTCTGAGGACCGATTTCGCTCGGTTCCTGTAGACACAAAAAACCCGCCAATTTTCAACAGTTGGATACCTCATGTATTCGTGATATGCGATATTTCTAAGAGACCTAGATAACATAATAGGCTTAGATTTAAGCCAAGAATCCAGGTTGGATGAAACCCGTCGGCGCACGATAGGCACAAAAGAATACAGGTTCCCTACAAGGTTATCAATAATAGAAAGCTGAACTTCTACACCTGGAACCGTGAAAATAAGATCAGCGCTAGCCCGGGAGAGATATGAAAAGAAACCTTCCCAGTTAATATTCTTGAAATCTCGGTATTCTACAAAATTTTCATGTTGCGATACATTAACATTAAGAGCACCAAATATTAAAGCATGATGGGATATAGATGGACATTGTACCTGATCTGTAAATTCTAAGAAGGGACTACTAAACAATACGAAATCAATCAAAGATGAAGACGCAGACGAATTGTGGCCAATGCACAGACCCATACGGGAGCAAATAGTTCTAACGTTGGCTGATTTATTACAATCAAAAAGGTTACAATTAAAATCACCTACTATTAAAATCAAAAGTATAACACATCGAAGGAGTGACCTAAGACCCTAAGTATGTTCGGCGGATATCCGTTTTGGGTCATTTTAAGTCGAATGAGCAATGTCCGTCCATCTGTCTGCCTCTCTAAAGGAGTAACCGATTGACTTCAAATTTGGTATGTGGTAATATTTTCTTATATCTCCGGCTAAGTTCAAAGATGGGTCATATTGGTCCACTCCTTCTAGTACCTCCCCCACAAAGTGGTAACATTTAGTGAAATATTCATTATTTAATAACTTCTATACTACTTATTTGAATCCTCTGAAATTCTACACATAGTATTAGTTTATTAGCCACAATTACCTCGAGAAAAATGGGAGAAGTTGCCAAGCCCCTTATGGTATCTCCCACACAAATGGACAATTTTGAACCAAAAGTTAATAGGTTATAACTTTATTATCAGGGCATACAAAGACTTGAAATGTTGTACACTGTAATGCTTTTATAGTACCTAGAGTCAAAAAAATGGTCGTTAATGGCCCGCCCCTTTTGGTACCTCCCACACAAATGGACCTTTTCGTACCAGAAGATAACAGATTTTAACTTTAATACCACTTCATACAAATACTTGAAATTTTGTACAGTGCAATGCTTTTATAGTACCTAGAGTCTAGAGAAAAGTGGCCATCATTGGTACGCCCCTTTTGATACCTCCCACACAAATGGACCATTTTACAGCAAAAGTTAATAGCTTTTAACTTGAATACAAGTACATACTTTAGAGTTATTAAATGCTATTTAAATTGATAATAGAGCGCCCCAGTAGGCGAGTTGGTAGCGTACTCGTCTATGGGTTTGGGGGTTGTGGGTTCGATTCCCACCAGAGGCTCTGGTCTGTCGCTGCAAACATTCAGCCATATGGTCTTTGTAACCCGGCTTTTCCCTGGACCTTATAATTAGAATATAAATTTACTTTGTATTGTAATTCATATAAATAAATAAATAAATTGATAATAATTTAAATAAAAAAAAATAAATAAATTTAATAATATTTTTTGAGACTCAAGGTGACTTTCTTACTTGTTTTGTTTAAACAGTATATTTTTTTGCTTGCGGAAGCGAATACTGAAATAAATTTTTGCGAATGCGAAAGCGAAGGTTCAAAATGAAGGGAATAATGCGAATAATCGTTACATCCCTGATGCATAGGACCGCAAGTTTTTATTAAAATCTAAAGAAATTTAATATTTTCCCTAAACAGGTAGAGGTTTAAATCCGTACAAATCTTAGATCATTGTTTTGGTACCGGAAGGATAATGATTATGTTAATTCCTGATCGCCTTCGACAGTCGCTTTTCAAGGTCTCTTTTGTGATTGCATAATGTTGTTTTGGCCTTCACAGCGAGAATCACATAAAACTTTCAGACATGTGTGTTTATTACATATGAAACATCAGTACCCATGTTCTGTAACTCTCGGTGAGAAAAATTTCTCACATAGAACGTGTAAGGGTATCCCTTAAATACCAGCGTGAAAACGTATGACATCTGTCAAACTCGACTTTGAAAGACGCCGGACGCTTTCACTGGTGTTTAAGGGATCCTCTTACACGTTCCATGTGCGAAATTGTTCTCACTGACAGTTACTGAACAGGGGTACAGCTCTATGTACTCGTATACGAGGTCTGTCCAATAGAAAATGTGAAATTTGAAATTTCTCGGGCTACGTGCATTCGATTAGCTTTTTTTTATATGTTGGCACACTTGTCTCGAACGTATGTTCTTAGTAGAGTTTGTTTGTATTTAGTTTAGTTTGTTTGTGAGAGACATAACAATGAGACGTACTTTGCTTGTTCGGCGATTCGGTTTTTATTTCCTCAATCGTCGCAAAACGCCGTCGCAGGGGACCAAATCTGATGAATACAGTATTCTTTTCGGCCAAAAAATTACGAACATGCTACGGTTTTTTGTTAAAAATTCAGCAATTTTGAAACGAACTTCGCTGCTACACGCTTCATGCGATCAAAACAGTCACATTTCAAACACCTGCATGATCACTGTATGATAGATGTAAATTTTGTTATTGTATTTTCAATAAAACCCTTTTGAAGCATAAATATGACTCATTTTCTAGTCTTCTTTCCCGTGTGCAAGTGTTTAGTCACTTTATGGTCACCAAAAGTACTCGAATAGGACCCAGTTAGATGCTTTTTGACAAAATGATCTTCCAATTGCTGGGTTGGCTAAACAGACTTGGGCGGTAAAGGAAACATCGACACAAGCCAACAAATTCGAAATGCTTCAAAGTATTCGATTAAAGTGCAATAACCGCTAAATTAATTTCACATAGAAAAACAATCTTCCTGTAATTTCCTCTATCCCTAGCAAAATATTTCAGATTTACCCAATTGGTGTGCGTGATTTTGTTTAGCCAATTTTTCTTCTGCGCCTATTAATCAAAATATATACATTGTATAGTGACGCTGTTCGATTATTGCGAACATTTCTACATACAAACGTTTTCGTAATTGATAACAATAATTGTTTATAAGTCTTTGCTGGTGGAGACTATTATTTGATTATAAATAAACGTGTACACACGTCCCTTTGACGACGGAACTCGATACTCGTGGAGTGATTTATTAATGAAAAGCCCAAGAGAAATGAAATAAATATTTTCGGCATATGCAACAGCGCGCGGTGTATTCATCGTCATCGTCTTCCGTTGCCTATGAAACAAAACGCGCTTAAAGAAATTTAATACATTATTATCAGTCATAGACTTGTTAAATATTGATTATTTAAACAACACTGATGAATATAATATATAAACGCACTATAAAGAAATCATATTTAATCAAATTAAAGATAACAAATATGTATTTCTTTGTAGGCAAAACAAAAAAACCGAAAGTCATTATAAATGAGAGTATTCCAAGTCTAATCACAAGATAATAGATTATAATAGTACACAATAATAGTTTAGTATTAAACTTATAATCGGTTAGTATTAAAGTGATAAAAAAATTAAGCATACTGACACATTTATGAAGGATCACAAATTCAAAATATGAAAAAATCAGCTTGAATTTAAAAATGACAAAAGCCAGTGTTGCCGTTGACATTTTTGAAATTAATTACAAAAAGAGTAATTTTGGCAAAAAAAAAGGGTCAAATAAAAGAAAAATTATCGAACTTTTTATAACGCATTTTAATAAAAAAAAACAACAACAACAACAAGCAAAGGTACAAGTAAAACAATTTTCAATGTTGACAAAAAAAGAGATATTCATAAAAATTCATAGTAGATCAGGAAATACAAATTATGAATATATAAATATCCCACAATCACTTTTTATAAAAATAAGAATATATAAATATCGCACAAACGCTTACTTTTTTACGATATTTTTCGGTATTTATCAACCAGTTCTGGAAGCGGGGTCCACTTATCTGGCTCACAATCGAACAAGTCAAATTCGTATTCGATATACATTTTAGATATACTTTTTTCTAATTCTGTTTTCCTTACATAGTTAGGAGTAACCGATTGTTTTCAAATTTTGTACATGTTAATATTTTCTTCTATATCAGGCTAAGATCGAAGATGAGCCATGTTGGTCCACTCCTTCCAGTACCTCCATCACAGAGGGTTAAAATTTAGCTAAATATCGATTTTTTAATAACTTCAATACTACTTATCAGAATCATCCACAATCTCACTCATAGTAATAGTTAATTCGTAGCTATCACCTTGAGAAAAATGGGTGAAATTGCCACGCCCCTTTTGGTACCTCTCACACAAATGGATCATTTTGCACATAAAGCTAAAGGATTATAACTTTGATTCTAGTCCATAAAAATACTTGAAATTGTGAGTAAAATGGGCGATATTGCCATGTCCTTTTTGGTACTTCCTATACAAATGGAACAACAGTCTTCACAGAAAGATAACGGCTTATGTCTCTGATTTCAGTCCATACAAACACTATAAATTTTGTGCAGTGTAATGCTTTTATAGTGCCTAGAGTCCAGTGAAAAGTGGGCATACAACATACGAGGTCTGTTCAATTGAAAAGGGTAATTATGAACATTTTTGGGCTACGTGCATTCGATTAGCGTTTTATTTCTTTTTATGTTGGCACACTTGTCTTGAACATATGTTCTTAGTTAACTTTGTTTTTTTATACCCTCACTTTAGTGTGACGAGGGTATATATCATTTGCTACGGAAAAAAGTGTAACACATCGAAGGAGTGATCTAAGACCCTAAGTATGTTCGGAGGAAATCCGTTTTGGGTCATTTTAAGTCGAATGAGCAATGTCCGTCCGTCTGTCTGTCTGTCTGTCTGTCTGTCTGTCTGCCTGTCTGTCTGTGTGTCTACTGGCTGGTGCGCACGATAACTCTCGATAGGAGTAACCGATTGACTTCAAATTTGGTATGTGGTAATATTTTGATCTATCTCCGGATGAGTTCGAAGATGGGCCATATTGGTCTACTCCTTCTGGTACCTCCCACACAAAGGGTTAAAATTTAGTGAAATATTGATTCTTTAATAACTTCTATACTACTTATTCGAATCTTTTGAAATTCTGCACATAATATTAGTATATTAGTCGCTATTAACTCGAGAAAAATGGGTGAAGTTGACATGCCCGTTTTGGTACCTCCCACACAAATGGACCATTTTGCATCAAAATTTAACTGCTTATAACTTTAATACAAGTGCATAAAAATGCTTGAAATTTTCTACAGTATAATTTTTTTGTAGCGCCTATAGTCCGGTAAAAAATGGGCATTATTGTACAGCCCCTTTTGGTACCTCCCACACAAATGGACCGTTTCGTACCAAAAGTAAACGGCTTGTAACTTTAATACCAGTGCATACAAATACTTGAAATTTTGTACAGTGTAATGCTGTTATAGTGCCTATAGTCCTGTAAAAAGTGGGCGTTATCACCCCGCCCCTTTTTGTACCTCCCACACAAAATGACCAACTCATACCAAAATTACATAGCTCGTAACTTTAATATACCAGTGCACATAAACGCTTATAGTTCAGCACAATGCAATGTATTTAAGAATGTACTGTTTACCGAAAAATATGTGTATTTGGAAAACCCCTTCTGGTACCTCCCACACAAATTGACAGATTTATTGGTGTAATGTTATATATTACATTACTCACAAAGTGAGGGTATACCTTAGTCGGTTTACCCGACTGAAACTTTCTTACTTGTTTTCGTTTAGTTTGTTTGTGAGGGACAAAACAGTTAGATGTGTTTCGTTTGTTCGGCGATTTTCTGCTGTGGAAAAAAATGGATCAAAGAATTTGCATACAATTTTGTGTAAAAATGGAATTAAGTGCTAAAAAGCACTTGAAATGTTGAGAGTGGTACATATATGGTGATTGTACTCTGAGCCAGAAAAAATTTTTACAAGTGGTACAAGTGTTTCAAAGAAGGTCGAGAAGATGTGAATTCGTCCTGGAAGATCCATCACATCAAAAGCCGATGAAAAGGTTGAGAAAGTGAAGAAAATTGTTCTGGAGAATCGTCGAATCACTATTAGAGAAATTGCAAAGGATATCGCTTGGCTCATGCCATACAATTTTTACGGAAATTTTGGGCATAAAGCGTGTAGCAGCGACGTTCGTTTCAAAATGTGCTGAATTTTGAAAAAAAAACCGTTGCGTGTTCGTAATTTGTTGGTCGAAAAGAATAGTGAATACGGTGGATGAGGCATGATCAGAGTATGAAGCCGCCGAGCCGAGCCGCCGATTTTAGCCGCCGCCGACCTTTTTTCACCAGCCGAAGCCGCCGCCGATCTTTGCGGCTAAAATCGGCTGAAACACAGCCGCCGTTCCATAGAAAAACTTTAAAATATGGATAGATACAATTTACATTTTTGATAAGCAAATAACCATATAACAGATATATAGTCCCCTCAATAGAACAATAGTGTATACACATAAACTCTATTAATTTTTATTGCATTTTAATAATCTACGCAATTGGTTGTATATCTAGTAAAAATTTAGGGAAATTCTACTTCCACAAATTGGGTTATTGGGTGTTTGAATTTGTTCATTAATAAATAATAATATCGAGTTTCAATTTCACAAAAACTTCAATTATGATTTTCTCGAAACGACAAATAAATTATACCTTATTCACTTATTGAGGGACGATATGGAAAATGATTTTCGTTTTGATTCGTTTATTGTCACAAGAGGGCGCTTAACATGTATTAAAAATGAGAATATTGATAGCAATAGAAAAATAATTATAAAAATTATTTTTTAAAGGAAATAATAAGATTTTTTATTTATTATTAGATTACGTACACATAGAGAAACAAATATTTTCGAAAAAAAACAATGGAGTATTACAGAATTGTAATACTGCACATATATAAAGGGTTTTTCAACAGGGACGCTACAAAAGTAGACCGACAGGGACAGCAAACGACGCCATATTTTTTGCCGCTCTTTTGACATTTCTCTTCAGTAAGGTTTACCATTTCATGATGGAAAGATATACGAGCAAACAACGAGTCGAAATTATTAAAATTGACTACCGAAATTCGGAGTCAGTGGCCTCAACATTAAGAGCGCGAAAAATCGAAAAATCATCTTCAGCGATGAGTCTCATTTCTGGCTGAATGGCTTCGTCAATAAACAAAATATGCGTTATTGGTCAGACAGCAATCCACACGTACTCCATGAGTCATCATTGCATCCCGAAAAAATTACGGTTTGGTGCGGTTTATGGGCCGGCGGCGTCATTGGGCCGTACTTCTTCCGTGATGATCAAGACCGGCACGTTACTGTGAATGGGAATCGCTACCGTTCAATGATAACCGAATATTTTTGGCCCCAATTGGATGATATGGACTTGGAGGACATGTGGTTCCAACAGGAAGGCGCCACAAGCCACACAGCGAATGCCACAATCAATTTATTGGAAACCAAGTTTGGAGAACGTGTTATCTCACGAAATGGTCCAGTCGATTGGCCGCCTCGGTTGTGGGATTTGACGCCTTTAGACTATTTCCTGTGGGGCTACGTCAAGTCTATGGTCTATGTACCGTCCTGTACCATTTTTAACCCATTTTGTCCCACTTTACTATATAGACGATTTAGCCATGTCCGTCTGTCTGTCTATCTGTTGAAATTACGCTACAGTCCGTAATAATAGAGCTAGGCTAATCAAACTTGGTATAAATTCTTTTTGTAGTTGCAGGTCGTTTTGGATTGCAAAAGGGCCATATTGGTCAATGTTTTGATATAGCTCCCCTATAGAGGTCGCTCCAAATTATGGTTTTTGAGCCATAGATACCACATTTTTAAAGCAATTTAGCTGAAACTTTGCAGTTTGTATTCTATTTTGACAAAAATTCATCACAACAAAAATTTTACATTCACATTTCATAATAGTCACCCTATAGAGGCCGCTCCAAAATATACCTATTTAAGCCATAAATACCACATTTTTTAATCATTTTAGCTGAATCCTTGCAGTTTTTATTTTACTTAGGCAAAAATTCATAACACTATTTTTTTTTAAATCGGTTCATATTTTTTATGGTCCACCTATAGATGTCGCTCCCAAAAAGGCTTTCTTAAGCCATAAACACAACATATTTAAATCAATTTTGCTGAAACTTTTCAGTTTGTATTCTACTTATATTTTGATAAGAATTCATGTCAATGAAATTTATACAAATCAGTTTATATTTTGTTGTAGTCCCCGTGTAGAATATGCTAATTTAAGCGATAAGTACCATTTTTTCAGATTAAGAGTTTGGCTAAAGAGGCCTAAAATTTGGCTAACAACTGTAGCGTTGGTTTTTTCAATAAATTGCTTAAACAAAAAGATCGTTCAAAAGTAATAGAATTGAATGCAATTCATGCTGGAGGGTATATAAGATTCGGCAATGGATAATGGATGTTTAACTTAAAAAACATGCATTATTTATGAATATATACCTGAGCTTAACTTTTCAACTATTATTTTAAATTTAAAAATGACTATCACAGAGCCGGCGTATGTCAATTTTATGTCGGCTAAGCCATCAAGCCGCCGCCGCCGATCTATAATTTTCAATGGCAGCCGCCGCCGCCAATTTTGCCTCGGCTTCATTCTCTGGGCATGATTGCGACCTCATCCACCGTATTCACTAGATTTGGACATCTGTTTCCAAAATTGAAGAGATCCATGAAAGGACGGCGTTTTGCGTCGATTGAGGAGATAAAAACCGAATCGCAGAACAAGCAAAACACTTCTAACTGTTATGTCTCTAACAAACAAACTCAACTTTTTGGGAACCAAATGGTCAAAATAAAACTAAATGGTCAAATAGAAAAAAAAAATTTGGACTTAGGACACCAAATAACACCCGAAAATTTTATGAACAATCCTTCGACAAAATTTTTGTAAACTAATGTTATTTAATTATTATGATCGACAATTTTTGGTAGTTCTCCAACAAGATAAATAATATCAGAACCAGAGTACGCAACCCTCCCGGGAAATTTTACAAATTTTTACTTCCCGTTTTCCCGGGAAAAAATTCCGGGAATCCCGGGGAAAAGGTAGTACTTTTCTGCGATAGTGTTATTACTCAAATTGATACTGACGGACATCGTGCGCCTGCAGCAGTGTTTAAGTCTGAGGATTTGTACAATCGCCTTATGGAAACATGTTACAAAAATAGCATTCGAGTTGATGACAACGAAAACGATATTACTGAAGTAAATGATCGAGATATAGCAACATTTAAGGAGAAAATTAACAAAAAATCAGAATAATTACTAAATCTTTCCAATACATTATTGACCATTCGACCAACGTCTGTTGAATCTGAACGAGTTTTTTCTGCATCATAATTCATAATTTATAATTTGTTACTTGAGCGCCCCAGTAGGTGAGTTGGTAGCGTACTCGCCTATGTGTTTGGGGGTCGTGGGTTCGATTCCCACCAGAGGCTATGGTCTGTCGCTGCAAAATCTAGTCACATGGTCTTTGTAACCCGGCTTTTCCCTGGACCGTAAAATTTGAATATAAATTTACTTTGTATTGTAATTCATATAAATAAAAATAAATAATTCATATAAAAAAAATAAATAATTTTCGGAAAATAAAAATAGCCGGGATATTGCGTTCTCTAATCAGAACACAACCCTTTCTGGGAAAATATGTTAAAAATATTTCAAGATTTTCTATATCATTAATACTATGCGTTTAGGAGTATCTATTATGAGCAGAAGTGTACTAGATGTTATACTTAACATAATTGAAAAACATTTATTTTGGAATTTTCTTAATATTTCACTCAGTATCATATTTATTATTTTTTTTGTATTTGACTTAGTCTATTATGATAATTACTGGCTTTTATTGTATATGCTTTTGAAAAAAAAACTGCGTTCTTTGGCCTTTACAAATAATCATTGAAGATAGTTGTTGATAATACGCAAAGTGGATACTACACACAATATACAGGGTGGTTGATATGTATTGCAACCAACTTCAGGTTGCTATCATTTCTAAACCGCTAGTCTGATAGCTGACAGATTTATTTTAGTGACAGTTCATTTTATTGTTTACAAGCTTACAATAGTGTTATTGCTTTATATTTGGGTGGAAAAACACAAGTGGCTATCGTTAGAGCCCTCCAGCATTTAAATGTGAATAAATCTTTTGTTTCTCGTACCATTGCTCGTTACCGCGTTGCATCGCGTCCAAAAAGTGGACGAAAAAAAACGGTAACAACACCAGAAATGATCCGAAAAGTGAAGGCCAGATTTGATCGAGATCCACGCCGCAGTGGTAGAAAAATTGCTCGTGAGCTGAACATATCGCGAGAACGGTTACAACACATATTAAAAAATGAGCTTGGACTAAAGCCATTGAAGTTCCAAAAAGTGTTAGAGCTCACCGATGCACAAAAAAAAGTTAAGACTGGAAATAGCCAAGGAGTTGCTTCGCTTGCACGAAAGTGGCCAGTTACCGAATTTGCTTTTCTCCGGTGAGAAGCTATTCCAAATTGAGCAGTTTGTGAACAAACAAAATGATAGGGTTTACTTGCCAAAGAGGTCAGCTGAAAATTTACACTTTCGATTGGCCACCAAAACTCAAGCGCCGCAACGGTAATGGTGTGGGCCGCCGTAACGGCCGATGGTCGCTCCCCGCTCGTATTCATCGACCATAGGGTCAAAATAAATGCCGAATATTGTCGGGAAAATGTCCTAAAGACAGTATTGAAGCCCTGGGAAGACAAACATTTCGGCCGCAGACCATGAACATTCCAACAGGACTCAGCACCATCGCACTCATCACGCGTCAACCAAGAATGGCTTAAAAAGGAGGTTCCTCGCTTCATTTCTACCGCACAATGGCCACCAAGATCTCCGGATCTCAATCCGTTGGACTTTTGCGCCTGGGGCATTTTAGAGAGTAAGGCTCCACTAAAAAATACCAAAGTATCGATCATCTCAAGACGGTGCTTCGCCGGGAATGGGCCAAAATACCACAGAGCCACTTTCGTGCAGCGTGTGATGGCTTTGTCGGCCGTTTGAAAGCCATAATTCGTGCCAAAGGTGGCCAATTCGAACAAATCTAAACTGTTTCTAAAATTTTATGTTATTTCCGACATTTTTTGCTTTTGAACAATATAATTAAAAAAAAAATTAAAAAAATATAGCGCTTTACTTTGATGCATTACATATCAGCCACCCTGTAATAGCGTTCAACGGTTGTGAATGGTTTCGATGATATTGTTGACAATGTAGCCTTGTTTATTTTTGCAATGTTAGCAGAAATTCTTCGCTATTGGTAGGCTTTCATAATCATTGATGGGAATATAGGATTACTACAGCGTTGACGTAAAGTAATGACATTTTACCATATCGGTTTGCAAAAACTGTATTCTATATTAATATATATCGTGACCCATTTCGAGGTTCCCTACTTTTTTAAAGAAAAAAACACAGAAAATTCAAATTGAATGGGGAATGTTTATTATCATTTGAAAGAACATTCTTTGGCATTTACTTTTTGAAGATTATGTCTATAAAATGTTGGCCGCGGCTACGTCTCAGATGGTCCATCCGTTGAATCAAATTTTCGATGACTCGTTCGAGCATTTCGACTGGTAACTGGCAAATGACACGCGTGATGTTTTGCTCCAAGGCCTGAATCGAAGCGGGTTTGTCCGCATAAACATTAGAATTTACATATCCCCACAGGAAAAAGCCTAACGGTGTGATATCACACGATCTTGGTGGCCAATCGACAGGCCCAAAACGAGAAATTATCTGCTCACCGAAGTGTTCTCTCAATAAATCCATTGATTGATGCGATGTGTGGGAAGTGGTGCCGTCTTGTTGAAACCAGATGTCGCCGAAATCACGAGCTTCAATTTCAGACATCAAATAGTCGGTTATCATGGCACGATAACGGTCGCCATTGACGGTTACGTTCTTACCGGCATCATTTTTGAAGAAATATGGACCGATGATTCCACCGGCCCACAAACCACGCCAAACCGTTGTTTTTTCTGGATGAAGTGGCAGCTCTTGAATCTCCTCAGGTTGCTCTTCGTCCCAAATGCGGCAATTTTTTTTTACATACCCAAAGAGCCAGAAATGGGCCTCATCGCTGAACAAAATTTGGCTCGAAAACGTTGGATCTTCTTGAAAATTTTCAAGAGCCCATAGAGCGAAGCGATGTCCCTTGGGAAGCGTTCCATACGTCAGTCCGAGTTGCTGCTAACGGCGCCGAATCGACCCTCCACGGTCTTCGTGTACACTCTCAGCTACGGCCGCTATATTTTCTTCACTGCGTGCTGGACGTGTTTTATTCGGTGGAATATTATCCAATAATGAATGCTGGGTCTCAAGATGGGTGATGGTGTTGCGAATAGTACGCTAAGTAGGCCGATTATGTTGACCATAGGTTGAGCGAAGTGCACGAAACACATTCCTCAATTGAATTCCTCAAGTGAATTTTCGTAATAAAGTGGAACGATTTGTAAACGTTGTTCAGGCGTAAGTCTTTCCATGATGAAATGCCAAACAATACTTAACAAAAAATAACATGACATCATGACACGACTCACACGTGATCTGTCAAAAAAAGGCTATTGAAAAAAGTATCTCTACTTGGATCACCCGTTAGTTTCAAAAGGGTATTAAATTGGACAGTACTATAGTACTGTAGGGTTCCATCTACGTATACTCACATTGTGGTCGAAGGCTACATATAATTTGCTACAAGCCAACATCGAAGGAGTGACCTAAGACCCTATGTATCTTTGGTGGAAATCTTTCAGTACATTACTTACGTCCGTCTGGCACCAAAACTTCCGAAAAGAGTGACCGATTGACTTTGAAGTTTTGTATGTGGTAATATTATTCCCCACCTCAGTTTAACTTCAAATGGTCAACCCTCCCCCCCCCCCCCCTCGATTCCTCCCTTCTGACTTCTATACTACATCTCTTAAACTTGTGTAATTTCACACATAGTAAAAGTTTCTTCGTCGTTATCTTTTATCAAGCCCCCTTGTTAACTCCAATACAAGGTGATCATTTTTTACCAAAAGTAAACAAGTTATGATCAGTGCAAAACAACACTTGAAATAGTATACAGTGCCAATGTACTGGCAGTGCCTACTTGAATAATGGATCCAATAGCAACATCAGCTTTTGGTACCTCCGCCACAAATTGAGCAGATCGTACCAAAATTTAGTAACTCGTAAAATGTACACAAGTTGATGTAGCTATAATCGGGTTTGTCAAGCTGCTTCTGGTATCTCTCAAGTAAATTAACAAATGTAAACGATATTTATACTTATTGAACAATTAATTTATATATTTTATATAAATCTTCCGATAACTGTAATCTGAAGATGAATGATCAATAAAAAATGTTCAACCAATGTAACAAATTCCATGCAACATTTCTCATAAATTTGGGGGTATATATCTAAGTTGACTTACTTGTTTATAACAAATTTTAATTTTATTTTCGCGAGGCTCTCACAAATCCATAAATTAACCTATTTGACATAAAATGACGAAATTATTTTTGCCGTACAAAGCTTTTGTATTGATTCAAGAAATTTACACAGAACAAAACAACAACGATATCTATTATCAATATATGATGCAATGTAATTGCTTTTAGTGAGTATCTCAATTGGAACGATTATGAAACACCATAAATCTCCCATTAGTCGGGCATTAAGTCGGCTTACGCTTTCCCGTGCGAAATAGTTTGTGACACATTGTTTTACTGTAGTTGCATGAAAAGTGTCAATACTAAAATTGCAGAACACAAAGCTTTTGAAATGTTGTTCATTACTATGCTTGTTAAGTACATACACAAAGAAAATAATTGCATAGCTCATAACTTTAATATGCTTAACGATGCAATGTTGTTAAAGAGTCTACTGTCCAGGGGGTATTTGTCAATCCCCATAGGGATCAGATCCACACAAATAAACAAATTTCGTTAATGATAACAATTTTCTTAGTCCTCATCAGTATGGTTGTCGTCATGTTTTTAGTACTACTTCCAATTTGCTTAATCTAACTGATAATATTAGAAGCATTATTGATAAGGGTTCATGTGGTGTTCTCGTTGCACTTGACTTACCAAAAGCATTTGAGAGACTAGATCATACAATATTAATCCATAAACTTGATAATACATACTCTGTGTTCAAAAAGTCCAAAAATGTGACGGATACCTTATGGATATACTTTTTTCGACCACGCTAAATCCAGTGGTATTAGCCGTTTTTCTAGGTTAGCTCCTGTATCGCGATATTTGACCACAAAATTTGTTGAGAAATCAGAGAGGTTAGTTTTCTCGAAATAAAGAAACCTTTGGAGAATAATTTGTCTCAAAACAATCAAAAACGGTTCTCACCACTTACCTCTAAAAAATTGTAATCGAAAAAAAAAACTTACGGAACTATTTTTTCCTCTTTATTTTCTATTTTTAATTTTATTTTTATAGACTTATTTATTTTTTATTTAGATCCGATTTGGGATTTTATCGGCAGCCTCGCTTCCTGTTTGGAATTTTTGGATTTTGGTTAAAAAAACTAAAAAAGAGACTAATCAGAAGAAGTACAATTGCAAATGGTGCAAGGTAGAAATTCAAAAATAAATTATATAGCAATACTTAAGAGTTTAAAAACAAGTAATCAATTTCTGTCGGGTATACCGACTAAGGTATACCCTCACTTTGTGAGCAATGTAAATATGCTCTGGTATATGTACTAATATTATCATCTATTTAATTTTGGTATGTCTTGGCTCTTTTTGTATGGGAGGTACTAAAACAGGCGTGGCTATAAGTCCCATTTTCAACACGACTGTAGGAATTTTGAAACTATACCCTGTGCAAAAATTTTGAGTATTTATATGCATTGGTATTCAGGATATAATCTGTTAAATTCTTGTACAAAATGGTACGTTTGTATGGGAGGTACCAAAAGGGGCGTGCCAATGACGCCCATTTTTCACTGGACTGTAGGAACTATAAAATCAGTACACTGTACACAATTTTAAGTATTTGTACGCACTTTTATTATACTTATAGTATAACCTGTAAACTTTTCGTACCAAATGGTACCTTTGTGTGAGAGGTGCCAAACGGGGCATGGCAATAACGTACATTTTTCAGTGGACTGTAGGTACTATAAAACCATTACACTGTACCAAATTTCCAGATTTGAATGCACTGGTATTAAAGTTATAAGCTGTTAAGTTTGGTGCAAAATAGTCCATTTGTGTGAGAGGTACCAAAAGGGGCGTACCAATAACGCCCACTTTCCACTGAACTCTAGGTACTATAAAAGCATTACGCTGTACAAAATTTCATGTATTTGTATGAAGTGATATTAAGCAGTTAAATTTTGATGCAAAATGGTCCATTTGTGAGGAAGGCACCAAAAGGAAAGTGGCAACTTCGCCCATTTTTCGAGGGGTGATATCGACTAATAAACTAATACTATGTGTGGAATTTGATAAGATTCGAATAAGTAGTAAAGAATCAATATTTCACTAAATATTAACCCTTTGTGTGGGAGGTACTAGGAGTGGACCAATACAGGCCATCTTCGAACTTAGCCGGAGATAGAAAAAAATATTACCACATACCAAATTTGAAGTCGATCGGTTACTCCTTTCGAGAGTTATCGTGCGCACCAGCCAGCGACAGACAGACGGACGGACGGACGGACATTGCTCATTCGACTTAAAATGACCCAAAACGAATATCCGACGAACATACTTAGGGTCTTACGTCACTCCTTCGATGTGTTAAACTTTTGGCCAGTATCAAATGATATATACCCTCGTATCACAAAAGTGAGGGTATAATTACAAAGGAATTTTCTGTCGAAGGACGATTGCTGAATCATGGATGATGAGATTTACGTGTTATCTTTTTTTTGTATATACAATGGCAGGAGTTTTATATTGCTGGTAGTAGATGGAATACTGCAGAAGAGTTCCGTGTACAAAAAATCAAAGTTTTCCCACAATATTTTAGTATAGCTAAATATTTACACACATGGAGAAAGAAACAGCATATTCCTAGCCATAGAAGCCATAAACAATGAAGGGTATCTCAATGAATACCTACCAAAGGGGTTACTCCCAAACAAAATAAAGTTATAAAGAAGGTCCGTCCAGTAGCGAGTAGTCTATCAGTGACGAACGAATAGAAATTTAATCTCAGCGAGTGTTTTTTTTGCATATGTTAAGACCGATTTCTAGGTTTTTTTTGTAATTATCAAATTGTATGCAATTTTTATTTTTTAACTGTGAGTTAGCTCTAACCGGAGGTTGTGAAATTGGTGGCTGGAAAATTAATATCGATCGTTAAATATAAAAAAAACACTCCAGAAAACTATTTTCGCGTTTGAAAATCATTTTTATTCGTTCGTAACTCAAACAAAAGTAAACAAATTCACGACGGAACATCTGTATAATTGAGAGTCTGTGGTTACTCCCATTTATAAGAAAATACAATGTACAGAAGGAAGCTAATCCACCTCCCAGCAAAAACTCTCATTACCAGGTAACCTGGCGGGTAAGTGAAATTCAAAAGAAATAATGACTTACCATTTAGCCACCCTTCAGATTATTTTTACATGGGCATGATATTGGAGGAAAGTACTTCAATGCAAGCATACGAAAAGCTAACAAATAACTACTTACTCCCACGCTTACGAAGATCCAACATATAAGTAGTTATTATTGTCATTTTAACAAGGGGTTGAATAACACCTTACCAGTAAGGATTTTCATAACCATTTACATATCATATATAATTAAATACGACGAGACATATTTTTTACTCGGAATATTCCCACCAAAAAAATGGTAAGTACATGTCATTGTACATTGCATTAGCATGTAAAACATGCCATTACCCTCTGTATTACATGTAGTCAAAAAATAATGACTTACTTATATTGCATTTGTAAGTTAATTTAAGCTGGGTATTGTAAAATATGCGACAACAACAGTTTTTATAAAAGAAAAGTTGATTTGATAAGAAATTTAGTAACATTCCGAATAAAAAATATATCTTGTTATATATAATAATATATATTATAAATATACATATATGGCTAATAAAATCAATTTTTATTAAAGAAACGTTCGTTTGATTTACAAATTCAGTAACTCGTCTGTAGTAGCCTGATTATTTCACCACATATTAAAATGACAAGAAATTGAAAACATCGATTCTCTTCTAAAATGTACATATTTATCTTCGAAGAAGTCCAATTTCACAAAAACTTAAAATATGATTTTCTCGAAACTACAAAAAAAATATACACTATTCTTTTATTGAGGGGACGATATATAATTAAATATGACGAGATGTTTTTTACTAGAAATGTTACTAAGTTTCTAAATCAAATCAATGTTTCTTCAATAAAAATTGGCGTTGTCGCATATTTTACAATACCCGACTTAAAATAACTTACAAATAAGTACATATTTATGTCAATATAAGTAAGTCATTATTTGTTGACTACATGTAATGCAGAGGGTAATGATATGTCATTACCTGGTAATGCAAGTGGTAATGACATGTACTTACCAAGTTTTTGCTGGGCTAACTGCAAGAAGTACAACCAAACGAAAATATTCGGCCCTAGTTAAAAGGTCGTAAAAGGCCACAAAAAGAGAAGTAAATTATGCCACTTAGTTGAAAAGAATTTGTGCCACATGGTTCAATAAAGCACCAAAACGCAAAATTTTTCTTAAAAAAAATAGTAAATGTAACTCAAAATTAATTATAAAAATGAATTATAGATTAATCAGACCACTTAAAAACTGTTATTGAAAAAGAAGTGTGTATAGTAAAATTCAATTTGTAGTTGATCAGGGAATAAAAACTCAGCTAACTTTGAAAATACGACTGGTCGACCGAAGCCGTAGCTGAACTTCGGCTAAATTTACAACCTTCGGCCGAATGTTTTATATTTGTTAAAGAATTGTTTACTTTGCACCAAAAAATTTTGTTTTTAATCAATCTATGTCTACTGCTTACGTATTTATTTACTTAGCACATAAAATTAAAAACCTTAATGTTATAATGACAAAGAAAGTATTTTTTCTGCATTAAGACCTTGTATACTATTTCCTTAATTTGAATACAGCTGCCCAGCAGCATAAACAACTGCTCTCTAGCACACTTGGGTACAAGTACTTTTCTGCCACCATTTCCAAATTTTTGAAACATCTCGATACAGTATTAAAAATGTTTAATGATTCTTTGACTCAATGGCTCATTATTATCTATTCGTACTACTTTTACAAGAATGTTTTCACTAGTTGGAGAGCTTTTAGGTGAGGAACTGAGTCATGTTTTTCTTTGTCCTTCTTCCTTTGGTGTCCTTCCTTCCTTCCTTTGGTGTAATTTCTCAAATTATTTTTGTAGTATTGTTCACTTCTGTACACTTCTATGGAGATTTCCATAATAGAATTTTCTTTAAAAAGTCATATAATTCTATTTTTGTACTTTTTGAACAAAAAATCGGCCTTCGGCTGATTTTATGGCCGAATATCGAATATTGGCCGAATGTCGAGTTTTGGCCGTAGCCGTAGCCTAACATTCGGTCGGGCTCTAGTAGGTTAGTTGGTTGTGTGCTCACCTTTGAGTTGGGTGTCGTAGGTTCGATTCCCACCATAGGCTCTGGTCTGTCGCTACAAAAATAGCACAAGCAACCTGGACCTTAAAATTTGAATATAAATTTATTTTTTATTGTAATTCATATAAATGTTTAAATCCGAGAGGTTTCGATTGGGTCAATTTTTGAGTCGACTTAGCTGTGTCCGTCTGTGCATGTATTCCTGTAATCAAAGTGCAGGTCGCAATGTAGTCCTATCTCAAAGAAACTTTGCACATATCTTTATTTTGGCCCAAGAACAATCCCTATTGATATAGGTATAAATCGGTTCATATTTAGATATTGCTTCCATATATATCTACCTATATAAGTAACATTTTTTAATCGATCTATATAAAATTTGACAAAAAGAAGTTCTTGATGTACAAGCTGACAATACAAAATTTTAAGAAAATTAGTTTAGAATTAGATGTAGCCGCCATATATAATATATTTCTTCCGATTTGGCCCTTTATCACTACAGAAGCTGTATTTCACATTCAAACATTTTGAAATTTAGCAGTGTGGAGTGTCTTAATACTAGGACCTACATTGCCGAATTTTTATCACTTCAGAAACTTTATTTTATATCCAATTGTTTCGATTGTAGGGTTAATTATTTATTCTTCAAAATTATATTTTGGTTAGTTATTTAGAAGAACTATTAAATGCCGAAAAAATATTCATACTTATGATTTGGAAGTACTCATAATGTTATTATTTTGGAAATCCTTTTTTTCATTTTTGCCGGGTATATGCATACATGCATATTTGCATAGTAGGACCACCCAGAGTACTCCAAATTGATCAACGTAGTTGTTAATTTTACGCATGCTCTGCAAAGAAGATCAAATCAAATTCTCCAAGTCTTCAAAATTGTCATGCAATATTACGTAGGCAAAGACAAATGGCAATTTCTCAATTTAAATTGAAAATATCGTAAGTTCAAATGAAATTTAGCCAATTTCACATACAAAATTGCAATATCAAATAGAATTTAGTCAATTCCAAATGGAAAAATCATAATTTCTATTAAATTGTTGATAATATAAAACAGAAAATCTTAATTTTATTCGGAATTTAGTCGATATAAACTGAAAAATCCCAATTTTCATTTAAATTTAGTATATTTTCAATGTTGAAAACGGTGCAGTTGATCTAACCTTCAGAAGCGAAAAAGCCAGAGAAAAAGTGTTGTAAAGATAAATAAGTTTCACAAGACAATTTGTTAAAAAACGTTTAACATTTTAATGGCATTCATAGTTTTGTTTTAAATATAGTCACATTTTATCCGTAAGCCTGCCTATTATGTGCCAATAAGCTGTTAATTAATAGAAATATGCAATTGTAAAAACTTTGAGTTAAATCATATAACAGTCATTAATGGACAAAGCAATCTATTTATTAAAATAATGAGTAAAAATGTGTTTTTTGAATAACAAATCAATGTGTTATTGATTTCAGTAGACGAATCAAAGTTCGTAGTAATGGCATTGTATATCTAGAATCATTATTCCTTCTAATTAACGTCATTTCATTTAAGAATTAAGCGGGTAGGAAAATAAAGGGTTTTCCAACAAGAGGTGTTATTTTGGTATTCAAAGAAAAATTCACTTTTTTGAGATAAATGATCGGATGTTTATTTCATAATAAAGAGGACGGTATGCCGTTAATAATGAAAAACAATGAAATTTTCCATAACCAAATCGCAAAGTGGTCTTGAATCGACGCTGGGCTGTTGGCGTAGACCTTATCTTTCACGTGGCCCCAAAGGAAGAAGCCGCAAGGTGTTAAATCACAAGATCTCGGTGGCCAATTTTGATCACCTCTTTGAGCGATAACACGGTCCGGAAGCTTTTCCCGTAACAGAGCAATGGTTTCGTTGCTTGTGTGGCACGTAGCGCCGTCTTGTTGAAAGTAAACGTTGTCCAGATCAATACCATCCAACTCCGACCATAAAAAATCATGAATCATCTCTCGATAGCGCAATCCATTCACCGTAACACGTCAATTTTGCTTGTTGGCGTAAACACCGAGGTGGAAATGGGCCTCATCAGTCAAGATGATTCTTCGATGATTTTTCGAATTTTAATAATTTCAATGCGTTGTTGAATCGTGTATCGTTCCATTTTTAGTAATCGCGTAGTTTCTACTTGTCAAATGTCAAAGAATAAAAGCTTCAAAAGTGACAGCTGATTCAAAATAACACCTCTTGTTGGAAAACCCTGTACAAAGACTACCACACAGAATCCCAACACATGTTCATCTAATAGATATTTGTTTTTGATACATACATTTTTAAAAGTAATTTCGAATTTATCTGTGTAATTACATTTTATTTTTGATACAAATTGCTAAACTTGAACAATTGATAATTATACTTTAATATTGGTCTTGAGCTTTTAAATATACTATTACAGTAGTATCACTGGGCGAATATATCTGACGTCCCAACTCAACAGTCATGCATTAATTTCAATGCCTTTTGCAATTTGACAAAGTATTGCATATTCCAATGTCATGCGATTTAAATAGAACTGAACGAACAACGAACGAACGAAAATCAATAAATTACTACATTTAAGAATTTATTAAACGCCCTTTATGAATGTGCTGACCTGACCCCCTCTTTCTCGACAATTACAAATGAGATGCTAATGGTTTGTGTGTTTCCTTTCTCCTTTTTTTCATTTAGAATTCAAATGACATATTAACTAGTCTAGCGGTGGTGGTGGAGGAGGAGGACATATTGGCAATAAAAGTGACAACTACACAAACACACTCAGAAGCTACACTTATCAATGACAATTGCCTATCGCCGTCATTGTGGTTATTGTTGTTGTTAGTTTCGTTGTTACATTGCAAAGTGATAAAAATTCATAGCGAATCCCAACAAAAACTACAAGAAGAGGCGGCCACAAAGACGTCATTTATAAAGTGTTGGGGGTGCAAATATTTGTCCACAACCAACAACATTCACACCAACGCCGGGCAATATCGAAGAACCCCCCATTTCGGAAGAGGATAGGCCAACAGCCGACCGCTAACAATCAAGAAATACTAAAGGGAAACATGAAGTCCAAACACGGCCTACAACCGACGCAATTAGTTGACCTAATATAAAGAAACAAAACGTTGTTGTCTGCATAAACAAAACGGAAGAACAATAGACTTCTATCATTATTATCTCCTTAAATACGAAAAAAAAGAAAACACAAAAAACGAGTATTTTAGGATATAAGAACACTACACAAATACTCCTCCAATTAAAAGCCAATATTTGAGCTAAAAATGTTAACAAGAACTCAAAAATTGATTTTGGGTGTTACCATACTCGTACTGGTCGATGTGATATGGGTGACATCCAGTGAATTAACAAAGGTAATTTCATACCCTAGTATAGCGAAAAGATTTATAATTAATTAACTATGCCTATTCTCTATTTTTGATTGCAGTTTCTGTATGAAGATGAACACTTTGAGAAGCCCTTCTTTTGCACATATTTTAAAACGTCTATGTTTACCATTTATTTGGTTATCATAGGTTTAATAGCTCCTTGGAAGGAGTCATGCGAAAGGCAAAATGGCAACTATTCGGTAAGATTTTTTTCGTAAAATAAACAGAATTTTGTTTACAATTTGAAAGAGTTAAAACGAATTATTAACAAGTGAGTCAACATTTTACTCGCCAAAGTTAAAAAAAATTGTTTTTTTTTTTTTTTTTTTTTTGAACATTTGATAACAGTTTTATCATTGACGTTGAAATGTTGAGTTGGATTTTGTTTGCAAAATAGTCGCATCCGACTGATGCCATTTGAAAAGTGTAAGCCACATTTTATATCTTCGAAAGTTATCATTTATCTTCTAATTTTGATAAATGATAAACTGTTCTAATTTACGTCAACCACCACTAAGCAAATCATTAGGGAGGGTAATGGCGTAATTAAGAAATATGGAAAGAAATATTTTCGAAAGCGTACATTTAGACATTTTTTTCTTTGGAATCGTAATACGCTAATCGTAAATAAGTTCAGAATAGATTTATATCGTCGGTGCGCCGACGAAAACTCCTATGTGTTTTTTGCCATTTCGTCAAATCGCGATATATTTAATATCTCAGATTTTTGAATTTATCTTTTATTATTTACCATTTATTTATTTATAACAGAAATCGTATATGTGAAAAAGCCATGACGTTTTAATGGTTTTCAAGAAAATCATCAATCATCAATCATCAATCGTATCATTTTAAATATTAATAAAACAAAAAAAATACCCATAGGAGTTTTGGTATTTGAATGTTCACAGCGTGCTTTAAGCAATCTAAAGTTGGCCCAGATTGTGGCCAAAAACGGCTAATGAGGTTTTGTACAGAATCATCCCCTCTACTCAAATAAGAAGAGATCAAAATCTGATCTGCTTCCTTTCGCGACTTATCGCGATAAAAACAATTTTTAATCAAAAAACCGAACTTAATTACACTGAATCGCGGAAATTTAAAACTATAACATAATTTCCCATAGATATGGACACTTGTAAGACGCTTTGTAATGTTCGCGATATTTGCAATATTGTTCTATAGCGAAATTATTGTAATCCAAAAATTTTACTTACACCGCTAAATTTTCACAAAAATATAATTTCGAATTTAATAAAATTAGTACATATATTTACATTCGTAATCTCTGTGGTATATATTGGCACCAGCATTTCCGCCAAAAACATCCCGCGACGAAAAAATTTCAGACAAAATGCATAGGGAAACATCAAAATAGAACGTCGCCACGAGCCCAGGGCATCTTTAAAGAATACTCACCGTATTGTTGATTTAGTGCAGTACTCTACATTACTTTCAAATCTACCACTAATATAGTGGAATAGAACGAAAGCTGTTGTTCGTGTAAACAAAGCATTTACCAACAACAAAAACAACTTTGAATTGTCGAGGGAAAAAGAACACGGCGGCAGGCGATTGATTTGAAATTACTCTTACTTGAAAAACAATTCCTATATGTAAATTTGGAATAACTTTCGTATAAGTATAAGTAATGACATGTGGACCGCAGGCCAAAAACAATATTACTGCATCCGAAAAATTGACTAACCACCAACGAAACGTCATGCATTGGTTGATGTTGGATTTCAAGGTCGTTTTCTTTTTCACTTGACTATTCAAAAATACCTTCCTTCACTTTGAAGGAATTCTTTGATCTTCAGCTCAACTCCACAGTGAGAAAAACCATAAAAAAAATGCATTTAAGTTCAGAATTATTTTACTATGGTTCAGAATATTTAATATCGACCTATGTAGTTTATTTTTGGCTAAAATGTTTATAAGCAGTTACAAATAGGTAAAATATCTTAAAATATCTCTTGATAATTTAAAAAAAAAATTATGGACATTTTAATATTTGAAAAAATTAATCCCCCCTCGATTTTCATGTAGGAAATTTTATTGCCCATCCAGACATGTTGATGCATATTGTGCTCCGATATTTACAAAATACTAAAGAAAAAATGAAAAATTCAATTTTCAATTGTAGATATCTCGGTAACTATACGATTATAATTCTTAGGTGTAATTTTTTTTTGTAGACCTCAGTAGAACGCACTCAAAAAGAAATTTTATAAATCGGAAGAGAAACACGAGTTACACGTGCTTGAACATTTTCTTCAGCCGATGTTGCCAACTTTGAGGCCCTAGCCCCCTATGTTTGACATAGGGGGCCCAAATATAAAACTTAACTTCTCTAACACCTCTTCATTTACCATGCCAAGTTTGGTCGCAATCGTTTGTTTGGTTAAGAAACGGTCGAATTATTTTCCCTTTTTGATTTCGTACCACTGTTCAGTGTTTTGCAAAAACAAACGAAAATTGTCAGACTAGTCTTGGTATTTCGTCCATAACTTTTACAAATATTGAGTCTCCTAATAATTTTTTACTGATCTGGATTTGTGAGAGTGCGACGAATTTCTAGAAAATCAAGAGGGGAGCAATTTTTTCTACAAAGGTATGTATTTCCAAAAACAATTTCGTTCAAAAATTTAAAAAATAAATAATTACAAAAAATGGCGCATTGTGTCCTCTTTTAAACAAAGTAAACTTTGCAACACAAAAACTAATTTTTTCAAAAATTAAAATGCCCATAAAATTTTTTCCAAAAAAAAATTTTTTTAAAAAAAAATATAGCGGGATAACAGCTTATAAACATTTTAGCCAAAAATAAACTACATAGGTCGATATTAAATATGCTGACCCTTGTTCTAATTTATTTTGAGAAAATTGAAGAATGAAAAATTCATTCAGAAAATAAAAAAATAGCGAAAAAAACTGAGTTAAAAATTATTCTGAAATAAATATATACGGCTGATTTTGATTAGGTCTCCGCCATATGTTCGAGGGTTACTATTTTATTATAACGGGGTTTCCAATAGGGATGATATGATTTTGAAGTGACGTTTCGGCCATTTGTAATATGTATGTCATGATCTGTCATTTGTATGGAGAGATATACGCAAGAGCAACGTTTAGAAATTATTCAGTTTCAATATAAAAATAATCGTTCTAAAAAAAAACACGTTTCAGTCGATCTACGACCTTGACACCCATGAGCAATATTTTAGCTCTCGTTAAGAGCTATCTTTTTGCCATTGACCGATTGTGGCTACTTGCCACACAGTAAATGAAAAATTGAATTGTTGCGAGAAAAGAAATTGTGATATGAATGGCCTCCAAGAAGTTGTGATTTAACACCATTAGACTATTTCTTGTGGGGTTATTTGAAGTCATTGGTCTTTCGAAATAAACCAGACTCTCTTCAAGCTTTACAAGGCAATATTGAACGTGCCATTCATGACATACGACTTGCTTTAGTGGAAAAAGTGCTCGAAAATTGGGTTCATCGAATTCGTTCCTGCAGAAGAAGTCGTGAAGGCCATTTGAATGACGTTTTATTTGGAACTTAATTGTATCGATTGTGCTTCACATTAAATAAAAAACTTTTGAATTTCCTTAACAATAAGTGTGTTTTTTTCCAAAGAAATCATATCACTCTTATTGGAAAACCCTGTATCACTCTTATTGGAAACATAGTCAAATTCTCATTCACAATTACAAATAAAGTTGTCTCAATTTATATTGGATATATAGTAAATGAAATTTAGCTAATTTCAAGTGCAAAAATTTAGTTTAATTTATATCAGAGAATTGGCATTCTTCTTTTAGTTGAAATATACATTTATACATCAAATTATTACTAAAACTTAATGGAAATTGTTGCAAAGCTTACCTGAAACGAAAATAAAAAAAATATATTTTAAATTAGAAACATATAACCTTAAGAGAAAAACTTATTTCAAAAACAAATTGTGTATATCTTTTTACAAATTGTATATTTTATGATTTTTTATACACAAACTTTGCGAATATTTTAAAATTTCGTATAGAAATTGATAGTACCCATTAAAAAGCGTCTTCAAAGCACTGTTTTGGGAAGTTTGCATTAGTACTATCAAAAGGACTTCTGGTATTATCTTATGATTCCCTATGAATGTTTATTTCAAAAATTTTCTCTCTGTGGAACTTAGTTACTTTGAATAATCAATCTATTTATTATGTATATTAAAAAATAAAGTAGAAAAGGTCCCATATAAGAAATTATACAGCCAACTACTTATAAAGGAAATTAATTTAAGCTAAGATCAGATTTTACAATATTGTCAAACAAATGCAACCGTGCGAAAATACAACCGTGTGAACTTACAATTTTAGTCTTGTAAACTCGTCAGTACATTGTAAGAGGTGCGAAGTTTATGCATCTGACAATGGCGCCATTATCAGAGAAACATTTTATTGGCAACATTATAAATATTTACAAAATAAATTGCAAATATATGAAATTCACCTTTTACTAACAATCTGTAATAGTCTGTACATTGACAGAGTTGATAACATTGTAAGATCTGACAACCGTGTGTACATATTTTTAGTCTTAACAAACGAAATATTTCCTATAAATACAATTACTAAACATATTTCTTACCGCCGTGAGTTTGAATACGAGTACCCGTTTATAACTTCTAGATTTTTGAGTAAATATTAAACATAGATAAATATAAATAATTAGTCTGTGGGCGATTTATATCATGGACTGGTTTATAACAAAAAATATTTTTGAAAAAATGTGGAACAACTTTATATAAGATATTCCTGAAAAATTAAAAAATTCCAACGTACAAAATATCCGGTAATTGTAGGATTATATCCAATGAATGAGTTAATAAGGACTCTTAGAGAATTATTTCTCTCAAAACAGCCGAGCCAGCTGCCACCTCCGTATCATAGTCATATACGAGTATCTGTCAAAAGTTTAATTGGTGAGATACCAATTATATCTGGGGGTTCCATTTCAATATATATTCTTAATTGTCGTAAAGTTCTAAGACGATTTAGCCATGTTCGTCTGTTGTTGTTATTGTAATATATAAAGCCTATAAGGCCAATTTCAAAATATTACGTAGAATAAAATTTTACCTGTTTTTATAATAGAAAAATTAATACATATATTAACAATTTGTTTAATCTAATATTTAAATAATATTTTCGACTTAATGGCTCCCCAGCCAATATAAGTATAAAAAAGTAAAAATAAATTAATTTAATTTGGGCCCGTTAACAAAAATAATAAAGATTACAAAAATAATAAAGATTACTGAACTATATTGGTAAAATATTGTACACAATTACGTCTGAAAATATAAACAGAGAGTGAAAAAGAACGTAAATTTAATGGAAGACAGTTCCAAGCTCTTGCAACTCTTATAAGATATGATCGTTCATATATAGGAGTTACAGCGTGGCAAAATTAATTGAGGATTTCTCGTCGATCTAGAGAAACTAAAGTGTCTCCTAAGCAATGGTGGTGAATTTGAAACGATTATCTTGTAAAAACATTGTAAGATTCGAAGATTTACATATGTCCTGAATGGAACTCCAAGGAACTGTATTACATGTTGAGATATGTGATCATATCTACGCAAACCATAAACATATCGAATGATCATATGGAGAATTCTCTCAATTCTGATAATATTACCAACTGTAGTACAGATACAACTTCAATACAGTAGTTAATTTGTGGCAATAAAGATGCAAACGCAATTTTACGTCTTATATGAAGTGGCAAAAACAAGTTTGTGCTATGTAACCTCCGCAACAAAAACACAGTCCTCGAGGTTATAGCATTAATATGACTAGAAAAGTCGAGCTGTCTGTTAATAACCACACCAAGGCACTTAATTTCGTCCACAAATTCAATAGAGTTACCATTCACTTTGATGTCAATATCAGGCTGATGTCTCGTATGTCCAAAAAACATTGCCTTAGTTTTGTTTGCATTCATACAAAGGTCGTTATTTAGAATCCAAACATAAAGATAATCCAAAGTAGAGTTTGCAACTGTTTCAACACTTTCGACGGTATTACCCCTGAATAGGATATGAAAATCATCTGCATATAGGAATGGGTTGCAGTTATTAAGGTTGATAGTACTCGAAATATCATTAGTATATAATATAAATAACAATGGACCCAAAATAGATCCCTGCGGAACTCCGCATTCCAATGGAAGTATTTCAGAGTCCACCCCATTAAATGAAACATATTGATTACGCCCTGATAGATATGATGATATAAGTTTAGAGGCTGTACACGAAAATTTAAAAATTTTAGTTAATTTGGAAACTAGCCGAAAGTGATCGATCCTATCAAAAGCTTTAGACAAGTCTAGACTCACAAGAACCCCATATTCACCCTTATCTACCATATGCCTAATACTATCCGTCAGATGCAATAAATGGGTAGTGGTATTAAATCCCTTTCGGAAACCATATTGATAGTCAACGAGCATTTTATTGTCATTCAAAAACTGTAATATGGAGTCATGCATTATATGTTCAACTATTTTAGAAATTGCTGGTAAAATGCTAATTGGCCTCAAATTATCCACTGTAGAAGTACCTCTGATCTTCGGTACAGGCACAACCCGAGCAATTTTCCAGGCAGAAGGAAACGAAGAAGATGTGAAGATGAAATTAACCAAGTGAAGCAAATGACTAGATATATAAGGGAAAGCTAGCTTTAAAAACTTGATTGGTATACCATCAACGCCCACTGATGTAGTTTTTATACGATTTAGGGATCTTAGCATATCAACTTCAAAGATACAATCAAATGAGAACGTTCTATGAAAATTCGAGTCAGAAATTATATCAGTAGATTGTTGAGAAGTAATAGAATGACAAATAAAATGATCGTTGATACTGTTTACATCAATATCTGGCATATCCGCTTTATCTTCCAGACAACACTTCCGAAGTGTTCTCCAAACATGGGAGTTATCCATATTTTTAAATGCCCTAATACTATGTTGCCTTTTTTCCTTTCTCGTAATCGCCTTAGCCTTATTTCTGTAAAAACGGTAAGTAGCCAAATTATTATCCGATGGATATTTTAGATATTCTTTATAAGCAATATCCCTTAGGGATCTAGTTAGGATAATTTCTTTTGAATATATGCGAGATTTGTGCACAACATTGCGCTTAATTAAAGGTACAAAAGAGAAAAGTTCACATATAAGAGATCCTAAAATAGAAAGTTTCAAATCAACATCGGAAACAGCATAAAATTGATCGAAATTAAAGTTCTGCAGGTAGCCGAAAAACCCGTCCCAATTTATCCTTCGATAATCACGGTATTCAAAAAATTCCTCTTCTCGGGTAACAGAAAAATCAAGAATACCAAAAATTAATGAATGATGCGACATGGCTGGACATTGTACTTGAGATGAAAATTTCAAATTTTCCGGGTTACTCACTAATATGTAATCAATTAAGGATGAAGAAGCATGCGAAACATCAAAATGCGTTGGTAAAGAATTATGACGAATAGCGAGGTTTAATCGATGACAAAGAGATCTCATAGAATTCGATCTACTGAAGTCGAATAGGTTACAGTTATAGTCGCCGACTATGACTATATCTGCGTATCTAGTGAGAAGTTCACTATGGGTCTCTTCAAAAGCATCTATGTCACCATTGGGAAGATATACTACTCCAAAAAGTATTTTCGAAGCGCCATTGCAAATTTCTATGAAAAGAGATTCACAAACCCCATACAACAATGAACGGGAAACAACCCTACATTTGACACCAACACTGACGTATATTCCGACACCTCCTCCTCTTAACCCTGGACGATCATTTCGAAAGAAAGAAAAACCAGGAATTGATACCGAGCTGGTGGAAACATAAGGCTTAAGCCATGTTTCAGATATTCCAAAAACATCAATTCCACTATCAAGTAATAAATTTTTAAGCTCATCAAATTTCGTGTTATAAGTGTATAGACGGATACTTTGACAATTTTGATGTCCAAATGACAATTTATCATTATAGTTGTTCAGCAAATTCTTTATATAGGAACCATTGTTAACGACTGGGCCAATATTATCGTTATAAATCATCTATTACATACCAAAAAGTTTTGCTGGGGAACCATAAGACGGAAAAATGTATAATAATTGCAAAAAACATTTGAATACAAAACAAAAATTATTTATATAAAATTCAAGATTAAAGCTAATCATAAATTTGAATAAAAATAAAAATTGGAGCGCCCCAGTAGGTGAGTTGGTAGCGTACTCGCCTATGAGTTTGGGGGTCGTGGGTTCGATTCCCACCAGAGGCTCTGGTTTGTCGCTGCAAAAATCTAGCCACATGGTCTTTGTAACCCGGCTTTTCCCTGGACCTTAAAATCTATATATATAAAAATGAAACGGTCCATCTGTGTAATGACATCACGTCAGAACGGCTGGAGCGATTTGGATGATTTTTTTTTATTCGATTCTAAATTTTCACGAGATGGTTTATATAGAAAAAAAAAAAATTAATTGGACAAAGGGGCGTGGTACCTCCCATACAAATCGCAGGTTAAAAATCCGATATTTCTGCTCCTATTATAGGTATTTGAACAAAATTTGGTACATCCGTTTAATGTATGCGTTCCAAGCTTTACTCCAAATATGGGCGGGATTGGACAAAGGGGCGTGGTACCTCCCATACAAATTACAAATTCAAAATCCACTATTTCTCCTACTGTTGTTGGTATCGGAATACAATTTAATATGAACGGTTTAGTGTATAGTTTCTAAGTTCAACTGCAAATATGGACGCAATTGGACAAATGGACGTGGTACCTCCCATACAAATTACGAATTTAAATTCCATTATTTCTGCTCCTCTTATACGTATTTGAACAAAATTTGGTACATCCGTTTAATGTATGCGTTCCAAGCTTTGTTAGCGAGAGTGCTGTAATTTTGTACATATGTATCTGGTGGCAGTCAACGTGATTGGTCCAAAAATGGGCGGGAGGGGACCAATGGGCGTGGCACCGCCCATATAAGCTAAATTAAAAAAATCCTATATCTTGCACAATTTGTTTGCGAGAGTGCTGGAATTTTGTGTATATGTATCTGGTGGCAGTCTACGCGACTGGTCGAAAAATGGGCGGAATCGGGCCAATGGGCGTGGCACCGCCTATATAAGCCAAATTTTGAAATTGGCTTATCATGCACATTTTGTAAGCGAGAGTGCTGTAATTTTGTGCATATGCATCTGGTGGTAGTCTACGTGATTGGTCCAAAAATGGGCGGGATTGGATCAGTGGGCGTGGCCCCGCCCATATAAACCAAATTTTGAAATTGACATATCTTGCACAATTTGTTAGCGAGAGTTCTGTAATGTTGTGCATATGTATGTGGTGGTAGTCTACGTGATTGGTCCAAAAATGGGCGGAAACGGACCAATGGGTGTGGCACCGCCCATATAAGTAAAATTTTGAAATATAGATATTTTTCACAATATATTAGAGAGAGTGTTGTAAGTCTGTGTATATATATCTGGTGGTAGTCTACGCGATTGGTTCCAAAATGGGCGGGATCGGACTATTGGGCGTGGCCCCGCCCACATAAGTCAAATTTTAAAATTGAGATATCTTGAAAATTTTGTCAGCGAGAGTGTTGTAATTTTGTACATATATATCTGGTGGTAGTCTACGTGATTGTTCCAAAAATAGACGGGATCGGACCAAAGGGCGTGGCCCCGCCCATATAAGCCAAATTTTGAAATTGAGATAACTTGAACAATTTTTAGCGTGAGTACTGAAATTTAGTGCATATGTATCCGGTGGCAGTCTAAGTGTTTGGTCTAAAAATGGGCGGAATCAGACCAATGGGCGTGTCCCCGCCCATATATGCCAAATTTTAGAATTGTGATATCGTGAACAATTTGTTAGCGAGAGTGCTGCAATTTAGTGCTTATGCATGTATCCGGTGGCAGTCTATGTTATTGGTCCTAAAATGGACGGGATCAGACCAACGGGCGTGGCCCAGCCCATATAAGCCAAATGTTGAAATTGAGATATCTAACACGATTTGTTAGCGAGAGTGCTGAAATTTTGCGTATATGTATCTGGTAGTAGTCTACGTGACTGGTCCAAAAATGGGCGGGATCGGAAAAATGGGTGTGGCCATATAAGTCAATATTTTATAGTTTTGTTTTTGACTATTGAGTTCGAGATCGTTGTTTTTGTTTTTGTTTTCTGTTAAACAGATATTTTAAATTGATATATTTTGCACAATTTGTTAGCAAGAGTGCTGTAATTTTGTGTTTAATATATCTTGAGCAATTTGTTAGAGAGATCAATGTAATTTTGTGCATAAATATTTGGTGTCAGTCTACGTAATTAGTCCAAAAATGAACGGGATCTGAAATCTGGGGCAACGAAGTGGACCGGGCCAGCTAGTTAGAATATAAATTTACTTTGTATTGTAATTCATATAAATAAATAATAAATAATAAAATAAAAATTAGCGAAAAAGAAGAGTTATGATATGAGATCAATTAAAAAAAAAAATATTTAGAAATATATCAATGCCTTAAATGAGTTTAATACAGTCTTTATACCCAACATTAACCACAGAGCCATCCAAATGCGTCAACTTCACCATCGGTTTATCGGAGTGAACAAGCCAGTATTTCGATATCTTCTTCTCCTTCAGAAGGCGTTTGCACAAAGCATTCAGTTTACTATTTGCGGGTGTCATATGATCATTTAAATAAACCCTGCTGGTGACATTGCATTCCATTACATCCTTCAGACACAAAGATTTGTTTTTAAAATATTTCCTCATTATTGAGTCTCGAACGGGAACCGAATTAAATTTGACAACAACAGATTTACCCCGGTTTATATAAAACACATTGTGGACATCGCCTTTAGATACAGGAATATCATAAAACTTCCCAATTGCAATAACACAATCATCCAGATTTCCCAGCCCTTCCGGCAAGCCATTCACAACAATATCAGAACGAACACGAGAACCTTGCGTTCTTGTTATGTTCTTTTTGCATTTTTCGCAAAGGCACGTTTCTTTTACAGGCGCCATTATAAGTAAAAGAAGCACAAAGCAAACTATAGGAAAATTCAGACAGGGAAAAATGTTTGTTGAAAAAGACTTTTTCCACACACAAATTTAAGAAAACTTTATAAAGTTCGGCAACAGCAACGTTCACTCTTTTTTTAACACCAATTTTTTCAAAGTAATCGTATAAAGTATCGCTTTTTTCCAAATAATATGATCAGCTGAAATTTGCCACAACTAAACAGGCATAGTGTTGCCAGATCTTTTTTCTAAAATTCGAAAAATCATCTTGACTGATGAGGCTCATTTCCACCTCGGTGGCTACATCAACAAGCTAAATTGTCGCATCTGGGGCTCGGAAAACCCAAGAGTTATTGTTGAGAAGCCTCTCCTTCCTCAACGTGTGACTGTTTGGTGCGGTTTATGGTCCGGCGGGGTCATTGTACCTTTCTTTTTCGAAAATGAGGTTGGATCAACAACAGTTACGGTGAATGGATTGCGCTATCGAGAGATAATTTATGATTTTTTATGGTCGGAGTTGGATGGTATTGATCTGGACAACGTTTACTTTCAACAAGACGGCGCTACGTGCCACACAAGCAACGAAACCATTGCTCTGTTACGGGAAAAGTTTCCGGACCGTGTTATCTCTCGAAGAGGTGATCACAATTGGGCACCGAGATCTTGTGATTTAACACCTTGCGACTTCTTCCTTTGGGGCCACGTGAAAGATAAGGTCTACGCCAACAGCCCAGCGTCGATTCAAGACCTCAAAGATAGAACTCGTAAGGCTATCGAGGACATAGGGCAGCCACTTTGCGATTTGGTTATGGAAAATTTCATGAATAGGATATGGTCCTGTAAGCGTGGTCGTGGTGGCCATTTGGCTGATGTTGTTTTTATACCCTCCACCATAGGATGGGGGGTATATTCATTTTGTCACTCCGTTTGTAACACCTCTAAATATTGATTTGAGACCCCATAAAGTAAATATATTCTTAATCGTCGTAAAATTCTAAGACGTTTTAGCCATGTCCGTCCGTCCGTCTGTTGTAATCACACTACAGTCCGTAATAATAGAGCTAGGTTGATAAAAATTTGGTATAAATATTTCTTATAGTTGCAGGTTGGGCGATATCGGTCCATATTTAGATATAGCTCCCATATATAGCATCTACCTTGTTGTAATTCCTACTGCTCGCATCTACTATATTTTTTTTTGTTTTTCTGTGTTATTTTCTTTAGGTTTCAGTTATTTTGTGAGGTCACATGCTATCCATGGTGGAGGGTATATAAGATTCGGCATGGCCGAACTTAACGCTTTACTTGTTCATTATTAACGGCATACATTCCTCTTTATTATCCGATCATTTATCTCAAAAAAATGGAATTTTTCTTTGAATACCAAAATAACACCCCTTGTTGGAAAATCCTTTACTTGAGCTAGGTGGGATTAAATTGGGATTGAAAATGGGCAATATCAGTCCATATTTTGATATAGCCCCGATATATAGCATCTGTCCGATTTGACTTCTTAATGCAATAGAGACCATAAATGTCAACTGATCGGGCTGAAATTGGTAACTGGGGTTTATTTATACCCGAAAACCTACACACGAACAACGGTCCATGTTTTGATATGGCATGGCCGAACTTAACGCTTGAACTTGTTTTTCATTTGGATCTTCTCACAGTATTTTAGATTAATTTTCCAAAGACTTTAGTCGGAAAATAATGAAATAACATTTCTCAGAAAGTGAGGATATATATCAGTCGCTTTACTCGTCACAGATTTCTTTATATGTTAACATTAATTTTAATTTGCTTTAATTTGTTTATATTCCATTTCTAACAGATGATGGATCAGAATTCTGAAGATGATACATATTATTCCCACCATCCGTCATTGGTAAGAAGATCACGATACAAAATTATGGCAAAATATAAATGTCGAATAATCTCTATTTCACATCATTAGAGTGACCCTACATATGTGCCCATACGTTCAGCAGCGAGCATAGGAAATGGTCCCATTTCGGGAACCGAGAGTGATGACTCCAGCATTCGTTCAGTGCGATTTAGTAAATTGGCTGAAGTGCGGGAGATGTCGGCACACGAGGCAACCGAAGCTTTAATGGCTCGCCTCTCGTATACGGCCAGTATGCGTATAAGCCGACAAAAATCACATCATAAAACGGCCAAGACAGCGCTATTATTTTGTGTTTTGGTAAGCCGACTACACCATTTTCAACTGTAATTCGAAAAAAATCAATTCAATTTCGAAGAAGATAAATTGAAATTCGAAGATTCCATTTGAAATTCGAAAAAGGTCAATTGAAATTCGAAGATTCCATTTGAAATTCGAAAAAAATCAATTGAAATTCGAAACTCATCAATTGAATTTCGAAACACATCAATTAAAATTCGAAAAACATCAATTGAAAATCGAAATACATCAATTGAAATTCGAAATACATCAATTGAAATTCGAAATACATCAATTAAAATTCGAATTTTTCCATTTGAAATTCGTAATACACCAATTGAAATTCGAAAAACATCAATTGATATTCGAAAAACATCAATTGAAATTCGAAAATGTAAACAAATCTGTACATTAGATTGGGTAGAATTTAATTAAACATATAGACGATCTTACCTTTTATGAATATTTATTCAAAATTAGTTGAAACAAAACATATTTAAATATTTTAATATTAAAGGTTTAACACAGACAATTTGTATCACTTAAATGCTGCCCCATCTAATATACAGCATTGATTTTGTTTACATTTTTCGAATTTCAAATGATGAATTTCGAATTTCAATTGATGTTTTCCGAATTTCAATTGGTGTTTACGAATTTCAAATGGAAAAATTCGAATTTCAGTTGACGTATTACGAATTTCAATTGCAATTTTACGAATTTCAAATGATGTGTTTCGAATTTCAATTGATGTTTTTCGAATTTCAATTGATGTTCTTCGAATATCAAGTGATGTTTTTCGAATTACAATTGACCTTTTTCGAATTTCAAATGGAATATTCGAATTTCAATTGACCTTTTTCGAAATTCAAATGGAATATTCGAATTTCAATTGATATTTTTCGAATTTCAAATGGAATCTTCGAATTTCAATTGACTTTTTTCGAATTACAATTGAAAATGGTGTAGTCAAATTTCAACATACATATATATATATATATATATATATATATTATTGATTTAAATGTTTCTTATATTTTATATTTTGCAGTGGTTCTTGGCCAATTATTTATTTCAAGTTTCATTGGAAATGACAGAAACGGCTGTAGTTACCCTATTGAGTTCCTCGTCGTCTCTATTCACTTTAGCATTGGCGGCGTTTTTCCCCTCAGCTTCGGGAGATAAATTTAGTATAACAAAAATCATTGCAGTGGCTTTGAATATTAGCGGTGTGGTGAGTTAACATAATTCTTATACAAGTACAGCATCGAGTATAACACTTGCAATCAGCAAAATCTTTTTTACAAAAGTTTCCTAGAACAACCAATAGTATTAACAAATTCAAAATATACATATGTCTTCAAAGTACTCATCATGTGGTTTTCTGGAATAATCAACTAACGTTTACGATTTAGAGATTTCTACTGCTAATCATTACCTATCGATCCATTTTTGGCACTGCATCCAATTTTTAATGTCTTTTTCCAACATTCAACTATGATGAGGTACTTAATGTACCAAATGTAGTGACAGATTTTTAGTAATGTCCAATTGTTGGTGTCTTTTTCCTACACTCAACTAGGTACATTTAGTACCAAATGTACTGCGAGAGAAAAAGTATGTTGGCTCTCTTGAACCTTTTGATTTTTTGAGATATGCTGTTATTCCAGAAGATCACAGATACACATAAGAAAAATTTAAATAGATTGGCTTAATATTGATATGTAAAGCAATGGAGTTACTTTTATGGATGTTGTTTGTAATAGTTTTATCTGGTACTGTAATTTTCTTTAACTTAATGCCCATATTTTGCAAAAGTTGCTTCCTATACTCTGGGTTAACAATTGAACTTTCCTCTTATTACTTTTTGTTTCCAGGTCACCATTACCATTTCCGATATACACGAGACAAACTTCTCCCGTGGAGCTCTTTTGGCGTTGTTCAGTGCATTTTTCTATGCAGCCTATTTGGTGTTTGTTAAAAGAAAAAGTGACACCGAAGAAAAAGTGGACATTCCATTATTTTTTGGTAGATTAAAATAACTTTTATTTCACATTTTGTCTAAATCATTACTAATATTTTGTAACTTTCAGGCTTTGTGGGTTTATGGAACCTACTACTAATGTGGCCGGTATTTTTCATATTGAATTTTACAAAAATTGAGAAATTTGAACTACCAAATCAAAATCAATTTGCCATTTTATTTCTAAATGGTTTAATTGGCACTGTGGTCTCTGAAGCCCTATGGCTATGGTGAGTAAAAAAACGATCCTTTGGAGAAAAATCTCCCATTTAAAAAGTTATATTTTTCTTTTACTTTTCAGGGGCTGCTTTTTAACCTCTTCCCTAATAGGCACTATAGCCATGTCTTTGCAGATACCTTTATCAATATTATTCGACGTCTTCCTTAAAAGGAAGCCCTATTCTCCATTATTCTATATTGGTTCATTGCCCATATTCTTTGCATTAATTCTAGTGGCGTTACTAATGCGTAATGATGATTCAGATCCTTTAATGCGTCTATTCAAAGTCATCTATAGAAAATTCTGCAGTTGTAAAAAACCAAATATTGTTAGGTAAGTAGTTTTGAGGAATAAGAAAGAAATTAAAGGAAAACTAATTGAACTATATGAATTAATTTTGCACTCTTCCCTTTTTAGAATAAATGATGAAGAACAACAAGAATCGCTTATTGGAAGCAATGACTGATCCTCTTAATAAATATCCACCCCAATTTGTTCCAAAAGTCTTCTCAATAAGTTTTCAATACACATACAACCACAAACACACCCAATTGAATGCCTCGAAATTTGCTCATTTTCCAAAAAAGTTCAAAACTCTAATTTGGCTGTAGTGCATTAAATATTCTTGATTTACAAATATGTATTTACAACACTCACTTTTCTTTTCACTACTATTGGATCTCCCTTTTTTAGTATTTGTTTGTTTATTTATTCATATCTTTTTTCTCTTTTGAATTTATAAAATACAAACTAAGAAATTGTACATGTCCCATTTTTTATAGAAAAAAACCATTGTACAAATTTGTAAATTTTTTAGCTTTTTTATTACAGAGTTAGTGTAAATGTACTCACAATCTAATTAATAAATCTATTTTGTTTATCTTATTGCATTGTATTGTATTCTATTGAATTTAAGCTATTTTTAATTATAAACTATTCTAATTAGGTTTAGTCATTTTATTATTTAAGTGTAACTAAAATGCATAAATGTATATTTTATTTATGTTCTATGATTCAATAACAAAACAAATAGTTTATGCTATAGATATACATACAAACATACATACAAACAACAAACATATACATATGCGATATTTTATGTTAGTAAAATAATAATTTAAATAAAATAGCGAATGATTCGTTGAGGAATATATTTCAAATGAATTTTTATTGTAATAGCTTTTTGAAGCGGGAATTATATCGGGAAAAGATTTTTGGTACAGGTACTACACAAAAGTGGTTTTTGATATACATATGGGCAAATATCAAAATGTTTTAATTTTGAAGTAATTTTTTTTCAAGATTTTTTTGGCGAGCACATCAACGGCTTTTACAACAGACGAAGATAAAAACATAAACATGCAAAAACCGCGAAAGTTATGGCGGTTCCAAATTGAAATTTAAAAAAAATTTTTAAAATGCAATTTTCAGCGAAATCCTTTTATTTCATATACACTTCCGCCATATCTGTACCCCGTACTGGGTGTGCCTTGACGATCATTGCTGAGACAAAAGTGTCACGTTCTTCGCGTACAAGGCTTCAATCTTCAAATAAGTATCCATGATTGTTAAGTGCACCACAGCAGTACGCCGAAAAACATAGAAATGAATTTCAGACGTTTATACTATTAAAAATGCCAAGGACAATTTTTGCAAAAATTGAAAAAAGTGAATAAAAATTCAGCGATTCATTATTTTGTTAAATAGTTTGGCCATAACTTATAAAAGAATGGATACAGATATGAACATTTCTAGGACTTTTTCACAATTTTGAAATGTATGTGCTTATAACTTCAAATTTTTTTTAGATAATAACAAAATTTTTTGGGAAAAAACTTTTATGTTTGTGGTTTATCTACTTCCATCAACTTATGCACCGAAATCTGTACACAAAGCGAGAAAATGGTAAAACAACATACATTACCCCTGTGTTAAAAAATTTTGATATTTGCCCATATGTATTGAATTTATAACTTTACTGTTTTAAGGGGTAAAGGAAAGCTCTAGAGCAGGGCTTCATAACCCTTTCAACCACAAGACTCCCCACAAGCATTTAAAAAGTCTTAATGCCCGCTCCCACAAACAAATTATCGAAAAATACATTTCATTGCTAATATGACTAATAAAACAAAATTTTATGTTTGATTTTTGTGACCAATATGATTATAATTTGTTATGCTTTTCGGCTATTTTGGTCGTTTTTTTTTAATGAAAATTTCGTTCAAATGGTATTTTTTTCTAGAAAATTCCTCGAAATTTTATGTTACTGCAAAATATCGTTGAAGTTGCATTTTTGTTAGTAAATTTCGTTGAAATTGCATTTCTTTTTTTTTGGATTGTGATATCGATATGGCAGTGTTTATGAGACACTATAAGCCAGGTTGTTTCTTCCGTTGATGTTCTAACAATCCGAACACCGTGTTTAAACGAAAGCCCACATGTATACATACATGGGACGGAGAATTAATTATTCACCAAAATAGGGTGTGTAATAACGACAGCAGCTGATGATAAGAGGGACGGTAATAAATACCGCATTCAGTTCTCCAGATAGATAAGTGGTGAGTAATTGAGTTGACGAAGTCCTTCAGAGCAGCAGGCTGAAATTAGACGAGAATCTGGGGAAAATTCGGGGTGTGGGATTGGAGATTGTAATTAGTGAAATGATGTTGGATGCAGATCTGGCATGTTATTAATCGTATACGTATTGGTAGTATCCAAATAGGGAGGCGAAAATCCAAAGGTGGGAAAACAGGGAAAGGGATCGATGGGGTTAAAATTTTGATGATGTGGATTTATTATGAGGTAGTAATCAGTATGATTATTACTATGATCGTGTTGTTAAAATGATTATGTTAAAGATAATATTTAATATAAGTGTGTTGTCCTTATAATTAGTATCACAGGTTAGTTCAGGTTATCCTTTGAAACGAAATTGCAAAATGCAGCTTAAAACGCTAAGTTAGCTTCTTCAATAAAGTCGATTAGAGATTTGTAAATAATTTCGTCCTTTGTTTTCAAAATCTCTTGAACGTTATTAAATTTAGAAAATATTGTAAAATTATTTCTAATGGTAAAATACTTCCGACATCTAAATAAACAGTGGTGTATATCCTCACGTACATGACATAGATCACAGAGTGGTGAGGTGGCTACACCTATACGGTGTAGATAGACTTTGTCGTATGAGTGGCCCGTCATAAGCCTGTTTATTACCTTGGTTTCCTTTGAGCCAAGACTTGCACCATGATACCACGGTTTGTCGTATATGTTGTTAACTAGGCAAGCAAAATGTTGTCCTTTTTGTTGAGAGGTGACTGTATATTCATCGTTCCATTGATCCAGGATGCGATTTTTTATCTGAAGAAGGGCCTCTTCAGGGGAATAATACACTCTAAGGTTAGCTCGATATTCAGAGGCTAGTTTGGCGATGTTGTCCGCTTCTTCGTTGACCGTGACACCTCTATGGCTCGGGGTCCATAGCACATGACATTTATTTATTTTCGATTTGTTGAGTTTGTTGTGAAATTCTGCAACTATGTAGTTCTTGGTATCCCCACTGGTTAAGGCCTTACACGCAGCAAGACTGTCAGTCAGGAAAACACAGGTGTCGTATTCATCTTCAATGGCAATCTCAAGTGCTTTTAACAAGGCCCAGAGTTCCCCAAAGGTGGAAGATGATTTGAAATCGAACTTAAAGTAGAATCTATGTCCATGTGTGTAATTAAAAACTCCATAGCCTGTAGTGGTGTTCGAGACAGAGGCATCCGTAGCAAAAATTGTGAAACCATCACTTTTGTACTCGGCAATCTCTCTGTTGTAAATCGCTTGAATCTCCTCAGATGAAGTCATTCCTTTCGTGGCAGGTAATAGGTTAATTCTTACATTGAGTAATCCTGATGAAGAGAAGTTGGATGAGAAATTAATATTGTTAAAAATTTCACTAAATTCGTGATATATGTATATGGCTGTAGCTTGACTTAACAAGAGGGTTGTCAGAGATGATATCGAAAAGGGTATGATTATTTAATTTGATTTTAATTAGCTCCTTAGCAGTTAGTAGTTGGGCTCTTTGTTTAGGAGGCAATTCATTAGCTAAGGCATACAGAACATGAATCGGAGTGGACCTTGTCACTCCAAGGCATCTCCTTAACATCTGGTTCTGCATAACCTGAATCCTTTTGTTAACATAGTTAGGCGAGCTGGCAGTCGAAGTCCTTGCATATTCGACTTTAGATCTAATTAGGCTTTTGTATATGTTTAGAGCTGGCTTAGGATGAAGGCCACCTTTGATAGAGGTGAGACACTTCAGCATATTAGCTCTGTTGTTAACTTGACTGGCTATACTCTCATAAAGGTCTTTTACAGTGAGAGAGTTTGTAATGGTCCTGCCTAAGAACTTAAACTTTCTTAACTGAGCCACTTCATTTCCTTCAATAGTTAACTCAATTTTTTTAGTGCTATTTTTTGCGAAATATATGGTGTTACACTTCGTGGGATTGAAGGACAGGTTCAGAGATCTGCATATCTCCCTGAAACTGGCAGTTTTGTTGCGCAGGTTGAGCAAGGCAAGGTCGAAATCTTTGTTGTATGACATGATTATGAAATCGTCGGCATATTGAAAAATCATAGTTTGGGTATCCTCAAGACTATGCAATGATGCTGTATACAGGTTGAAAAGAACTGGAGATAGACAGCTCCCCTGGGGAAGCCCATTTTCCACCGTAACTTCTTCCGCACCCATTTTTAGCGTTCTTTTAGAGAGAAAAGTGTATATCCACTTAGATAGATGATGATGGATGTTGTTGTTGACGAGCAAATTGTATAGTTGATGAATATTCACACAATTGTATGCATTGTTTATGTCTAAGGACAATACCAACACCTTAAATTTTTTTTTAACAACGCAACTCTATGGAGTATTTCGTTTAGGCAAGTGGAATTTGACATACCCGATCTATATGCAAAAGATCTTCCCGGTATACAATTGTTAGTATTAATGTGACTAATTATTCTTTCTTTGACCATCATATTAACACATTTAAGAAAAACTGAAATCAAAGAAATAGGTCTGAAATTCTGAATGATATTGTGGTCTTTGTTCGGTTTTGGTATTGGGACAATCTTTATAATCTTCCAATTGTCTCTTAAGGTACAACTTACAAACGCCTCATTCATTGCCGTCAGGATGGCTCTTAAGGAGATTTCAGGTAGAGCTTTAAGCATGGCGTAAGTAACACCATCACTCCCTGCAGCAGAGTTTCTTGTCTTACTGGCCAGTACTTTTTCCAGTTCATCCAGTTCAAAAGGTACAGTTTCCATGATCTCCTGATCTCTCACAATGATGTCAGAACTTGTGTTATTCCTTGGGACCTGATCTCTAAGAAGTTCCAGATATTCCAAATTGTTGTCCTCATTCCATAGGGATCTGGTGGGATTACATCTCCCCTTGACATTATTCACAAATTTCCAAGCAGAACTTGTGTTTGGGGCATTATTAATCTCCATAATTTTTCTGTTGAACGAATCCTTTTTAGCTTTTGCCACTTCCTTCTTCCATTTTTCTATAAGGCACCTTGCTGCCTCCAGATTTTCATAGTTTGGAAACCTTTTAGCTTTCTTGGTAGCCGCTAACTGTAGTTTGAATAGTTTTTCAAGCTCATTATTCCACCAGAATTTAGGACTTCTATTTTCCAGAGGGATATAGGATGCACAAGTAATTTCCAGCTTAAAGGACTCCTCAATCCGATCAAAATCAGGTTCAAGGGTAACCTTATTAAGCGCCTGTTCCATTTTCCTTTTAGACAAGAACGTGTTCATCGACTTTCCCGTTGTTCTGAGTTCAACTGAGACCGGAAAATGCCTGCTTCCTCCTAGGTATCCACCAACAGTGTCCCAATCAGCCTCAACGGATGGACTAACAAATGTAAGATCCAGAACAGAGCCATCTGCACTGATATTCCTTTTGAATGTAATTTTACCGCTATTGATGCATCTGAGTCTAGATTCAAGCATTAAGCGCTCAAGTCCTTTGCCCCTTTTTGTCGTTTGATTGTCTCCCCAAATAATGTTTCTTGCGTTAAAGTCGCCCATAAGGACGACATTCTCACAAGACTCAAGAAAGAAGAGCAATTTTCGCATTTCATCTTCAAAAATTTCAAATGGTAACGATGGTGGAAAATAGGCAGAAACTACATGTAGATTTTTACCGAGATTTCTTGTCTTAACAATAAGAACATCATAACTGGTTGCGTAGTTTATTTTGGTGAAACGGATAGATTTTTTAAGTGCAATGGCTGCCCCTCCATAGCCATCATCCCTAAATTTCTGAACAATGTTGTATTTTATTAGTTTGTTCGGATTTTTGTTACTTTCCGAAAAAATTTCAGAAAGAACTAAGATGTCGTAATTGTATTTATTGGCATAGAACCCAAGGTATGATTTATTGTTTGAGAAAGATTGAATATTATACTGTAGTATCTTAGTTACTGACATTGTTAGTATTGTGTGAGATATTGTTGCTACTTTTTTGAATGTTGCTACACCTTTGTATCCTTGACTCGAAATGACTCATAGCCTCCAAACCAATCTGGTTTTGATCTTTTGCAAAAAAGTCATGCATGAATTTGAGAAGTTCGCGCGTAATCTTCTCCAATTCACTGACTCTATAATCCTCCCTCATATAAACAGGAGCAGACGGGGTAGGTGGGTCAAACATCCTAGGATGCATTTTTTCACCCTGTTGATGCACATAAGGTTTTTTTTGGCTTCTTAGCCATCGAACCATATGTGTATGGGGTCAAAATGTTATTGACTGTTTCATCTCTACTAGCGATTTCACGAGGATTAACTGTATTGTTAGACCTGCCTCTGCCTGAAGAAATGGCCGGAAAGTTCTCGTTGTCCCAAAGCACATCAAACCTATTCTGGCTGTTGTACTCCTGAAAAACTTCTCTCTTCGACATTTTCCTCTTAGTCATAATCTTATTAGTGTTAATCTCACTTATCCATTTACCACATTTTTCCTTGTCATTTGCCAAATGATCATCTTTGTTGCATAGAATACACCTCGTAATTCCGCAACTACCGTCACAATCATCTTCATCCTTGCCGCACTTTAGGCACCTTTTCTTCGATCTACAACCCCGCTTGGTATGTCCGAGTCTACCACAGTTGTGGCACTGTCGAACAGCCGGGTAGTAAGTGTTAACAATTAACACAGTGTGATTATATATCACCCACCCAGGCTGATCACCACCAAAAAATCAAATCTTAACTGTTTCAGTCTCATCCCATTTGTTAGGATCCTTGTCATTCCTTCTCTTAAATCTTGTAACTGATGCAACTTTCTTGCTGGATATGATTCCAGCTTTAATTTCATCCTCCGTCCAACACAGAGGGACCCCTCTCACAATACCAAACGTCTCTGTGAAATTCCTGGGGATGAAAGCTCTCAATTTCCTCTTTTTCAATTCCTCATTCTCAACAAATTTATTAGCCGACTGAATATTCTCAAACTCAACCTTATATAATGTAACCCCAATAGCAGTCACCCTTTTCATGAGTTTAAATTCATCGCTTTTTAAGTCCCTAACCTTTTCAACAAAAAACAATCCATTTTTTATCCCTTTATTTTTAATATTATCCGCATCTGACGTGTCTACCAATACGTATACATCACCTGAATGATCCGACGAGTACCGTACTGACGCCTGCATCACTCTCCTTCTCTCGATGTCCTCATTTTAGTTCATCTCATCTCCACATCCATGCTTTCGCAATTGTTAATCCCAGCTTTCTCACTACCAGCACCTTCTGCTGACCGCTTTATACTTTTTCCTCTAGTCTCCATGCCTGCTTTTCTACTGTTATTGTTGTTGATGCCCATCTGGAACACAATTATGGAGCTTCTCTCTCCATCTCTCGTTCCATCAATTGACGTTGCCGACTGTGTGGCCATTAGTCAATACAGCACTTATTTTAACACGTGAGTATATATTTATTAATTTTTATCTTAATTAATTATTTTTAATTATAATTTCGTCGAAATTTAGTCACTAATGCACACTACGCATTAAAATACAACCACAAAAGGCCAAAAAATAGTTCAAATTCACACTAAAGCTTATGATGCTTTGAGATTTAATTATTTAGTTCTTCACAAAATTAAAAATCTTAAAGAAGATGCGTACTACCACTGCAGATGCTTAACCGGAAGTGTGAATTGAATTTCTAAAAAAAAAAAAAAAACAATTGCATACATTTTCTTTTTTCTTCAATATTCCGTTGAAATTACATTTTTCTACAAGAAATATTCAAATTAGAAAATTCATTATTAAGAAAATACCTTCAAATTTCATTTTTCTACAAAACTTCTTCAAAATTTTATTTTTCTAAAAAGATTCTTAAAATTAAAAAAAAACAACTTGACGAACTTTTAGAAGAAAAATGCAATTTTGAATACATTTATAGAAAAATCTTTTTTTCTATAAGTGTGTTTCCACAGAAAATGACCCCTTACAGCTCAAAAATTAAATTATTAATTTTCGTAATTCATTCAAACGATTTAATTTTGTAGTCGCGGAAAATAAGATGAAGAATTTTGTAAGGCCAAATAAGCATCAAAAGCCTATTTCGACTTTTTAAAATTTTTTTAAAGATGTAACGACCGTTACCTTTTTTGGAGTTTTGCATTTGAACCGTTTTCGTCTTAGGTTTAGGTTTAGGTTAGGGTGGCAGCCGTATTTTTTTACAAGCTCACATAGACCAGTTTAGGTCCCTAGTGTTACCACGGGCTGAAATGCCCCTCATCGAAACCAACCTGTTTGATATATAAATTTATCGATAGTACGAATATCAGTACTGGAAAGATCTGTTAGGCTGCCTAAAAAGGCCGACCCCAGTATATCCAGTCGTCGTTTACTCAAAGCGGGACAGTCGCAAAGCAAGTGCTCAATGCTCTCCACTTCTTCCTCATCTCCACAGCTTCGGCAGAAGTCATTGGAGTCAATACCCAATCTTTTGGCGTGTTCGCCGATCAAGCAGTGTCCCGTCAGAACCTGTACTAACGTAGACAATCGTTTCCTCTCTAGTGCGAGGAGATATTTTGACCTTCTCAGGTCATACCTTGGCCAGATTTGTCTAGCTACCCTGCAGGTGCCGATTTCTGTCCATCTATCGTTGGACTGCCTGATTGCCTCTTGCCTAAGCCAAAGCTTGCACGTGGATAGTGGCGCACCAATATATGCAAATTCTTCGAGAATTTGTAATGTCGTCCCTTTCCTAGCAAGTTCATCGGCTTTGCAGTTCCCCGGGATATCCCTATGCCCAGGCACCCATATGAGGTGTATATTAAACTGCTCAGCCATCTCGTTAAGAGATCTGCGGCAGTCGAGGGCTGTTTGTGAATTTAGGGATGTTGCCTCCAGAGAATTGATGGCAGCCTGGCTGTCCGAGTAAATGACAACGCCATTGTTGGTTACTATGTTGCGACTCAGCCACTTGGCGACTTCCCATATTGCCATTATTTCGGCTTGATAGACACTGCAGGTATCTGGTAGTCTGTGAGCTATATCCAGACTAAGTTCTTCACAGTGTACTCCGAAGCCAACCTTTTCATCAAGCTTCGAACCATCCGTGTAAAAGTGGAGATGGTTTATATTACCTGGTATTCTGCCGACCCATTCATCTCTGGCGGGAATCATAGTGATGTAATTTCTCTCGAAGGTGTACACTGTTGGTATATAGTCCACTCGGTCGGTTACCATAGCACTACACTTTGATATCCTCATGTGACCATAGTTCTTGTACCTCCACATTGATAGGCAGTTTAATCTTATTGCCGCTTTGGTTGCAACTTCTCTCGCCACAATATTAATCGGCAGTATATGGAGTAGGGCTTGTAGAGACTCGGTCGCTGTAGTCCTTAAGGCTCCGCTTATGCTCAGGCAGGCAGTCCTCTGAACCTTTGTTAGTAGGTTGGTAATGGTTAGTTTGTCAGTTGCCGTCCACCATACCACAATACCGTATAACAGTATTGGACGAACTACTGCTATATATATCCAGTGGACGATTTTAGGAGAGAGTCCCCACCGCGACCCTACAGCCTTTTTGCAGGAATATAAGGCGACGTTGGCCTTCCTTACACGTTCCAATATGTTAAGTCTAAATAACATTTTCCTATGTAGAATTATTCCTAAAAATTTTGCACTTTCAGAAAAGACTAGATCTTTTCCATTTATCCGAGGTGGAGGGTCCACATGTGGGACATTATTCATCCTAGTAAAGAGAACCAATTCTGTCTTGTTGGGGTTAACGCCCAAACCGCTGCTTCTGGCCCATCTAGCCAACTTGTTCAGAGTACCTGTAGGATGTCTCTGAGGACGTTTACGAATTTGCCACTCACTGCGATTGCCACGTCGTCCGCATATGCCACGACCTTGCAGCCCCAACGTTCTAGATCTAGCAGGATTTCATTCACCGCTAGGTTCCAAATTAGTGGAGACAATACTCCTCCTTGCGGGGTCCCTCTGTTTACATACCTTGTTAGAGTTGTGGACCCTAGACATGCTGTTATGCGTCTTCTGGTGAGCAGACTTTGAATTAGTCTAATCAAACTAGTGTTAACTTTTAGATGTGAGAGTGCCGCAATTACCGCATCGGAATGAATGTTGTTAAAAGCCCCTTCTATGTCAAGAAATGCCACCATGGTGAATTCCTTGAAATGCAGGGACGATTCGATAGTGCTCACAAGTTCGTGCAGGGCTGATTCAGTAGACTTGCCCTTGTTGTAAGCATGTTGGTTCCCCGACAGGAGTTTTGTATCCAGGTTTTCCCTAATGAAATGATCTAAAAGTCTTTCCAGACCTTTCAATAAGAACGAGGATAGGCTAATTGGTCTAAAGTCTTTTGGCCTAGTGTGTGATATCTTTCCCGCTTTAGGTATGAATACCACTTTGGTATCCCTCCATCGATTCGGGACGTATGAAAGCCTGATACAGCCTACATAAATTTTCTCCAGCCAGGGGATAATGTACTTTAACATTTTCTGCATTTCTGCTGGAGTGATGCCATCTGGTCCAGGTGACTAGAAGGGCTCAAAGCTGTTAATAGCCCAGCTTATTCTGGATCTCTCAGTCAAGAAGCTAGCGACGCTCGCAGTCCACTCGCACTCTTGTTGGTCCTGCTGATCCTCGGGTTCTGTTATAGAGTTCCCCGGGAAATGTGTGTCGAGCAGTACATTGAGCGACTGCTCGCTGTTTTTGGTCCAGTTATTTGCCTCATCCTGTAAATATCCCACTGTACAGGGTGAAGCAGATAATATCTTCCTCAGCCTAGCGGCGTCGGAGACCTTTTCCACTTCACCACAGAAGGTATACCAAGAGCGCCTTTGCGCCTTTCTAAGCTCCTTCTTATAGATCTTGAGTTGCTCTTTATAGGCATCCCAATCATTAGCGACCCCTGTAGATTTAGCCTTATTGAATAGCTTGTTGCAGGTCTTTTTCATAGCCGTTAGCTCAGAAGTCCACCATTGGGGTTTAGTTTTACCCTTGTACCTTGTTTTTGGACAGGCTTCTTCAAGGGATCTATTGAATGATATGGTGATATGATCGACCAGATTATCCAAACCGGCTTTGTCATTCGGTTCGTACGGAAGTTTAGAGTTGAGGACTTTCTTGAAATTCTTCTCATACAGATGCCACTTTGTCTTCCTTACATTTCTGTGGACGGCGGGTTTAGGCGCTTTTTCCGCGAGTTTGAACTCAATATAATGATGATCTGAGAATGAGTGGTCGTCCAGTACATTCCACCCAATAATTTTGTCTGACAGCCGGTCAGTAGCAAACGTTACGTCGAGTACCTCTTGTCTGTCTTTAATTGTGAAGGTCGGTTTATTACCTATGTTACAAATACTAAGATTGGTAGTTAGAATAAAGTCAAGAAGCGAATCACCCCTATTGTTTATATCCGTACTACCCCAGATAGTATGATGAGCGTTCGTGTCTGCGCCAATAATCAGCTCGAGCTCGTCAGACGTTGCTTCTTCTACTACTTCCCTGAATAGAGCAGTCGGTACTACAGATTCATAAGGCAAGTAGCTGGAGACCACCCAATATATGCGATTACCGATCTCCAGGCTAGCAGCTGTTTGGTCTTTACCACTTAAATTAGTCAGGAGAAAGATACTTAGATCTTTCCTGGCCAAAATGCAGGTTCTTGGAGTGCCTTCACAGTTGGCCACAAGCAGTTTAAAGTTGGGTGTCCTAATACCGCACACCCTTCCTCCCACTACGTAGGGCTCCTGTATCAGGACGATGTCTACTGCGCCTGTGGACAGGCGCAGCAATAGAGCCGCTGAGGCTGCTTTAGCGTGATGGAGGTTAATCTGTAGAATTCTTACCATCATTGGTAATTGACAGATTAACATCCACCCCAACAAGGGTGTTATCGAACTCTTCGTCCGTATCGTCGAGAAGCATGTCCCCGCCAGATGCGTCAAAGAGTCCGGAGACTCCCCTCAGCCCCTCTGTGTCAGAAGTAGAGCTTTCGTCCTCAGAGTAGGACGTTACAGATCTTCTGTTAGAGTTGGAGTCACCAGAAATAATAGGCGTGGCTACCTCCGCACTTACAGAAAGTGCCACGGTGGACGACTCACCTTCTGCAGTGGGAGCTATATCCTGCTTGTATATCTTCAAGATTATAGTCTCGAAGCCATATTGTAGGGTTGCACTCGCACTTTGTATATGGGAGGTGGATTCAGCGTTTAGGATAAGATTGACCTGCCGCTTTTTACCATCCGCCTCACCCACCTTGCTGATTCTCCAATTATGGGCCGGCAGACCAGGATTGGAATCTTTTATTATTTCTAAGATGTCAGCCGGGTTGGAGGGCTCTTCTGTAACCCAGGTGATGGCTCTAGGGTGACTAGGGATGTTGTTTTTTTCGACAACATCCAACTGGGCACCCGGCCACACCTCACCCGCTCGACTCAGAGCAGCCTTATAAAGGTCTACTGATCTGGCATCACCGAAATATAAGAGCTTTACTCTCCCCTGATGCCATCCTGCATCGTTGCAGATTGGTGGTTTGCCCGGCATTTCTCTACGGACATCGAGGTAATGAGCCATAATGGCTGATTGTACATGACTCCATTTGTCCTTGAGGATGGATCCATCCTCACTACTTCTGTCTATAACAGCCATCACTAGACTCTCCTTCGCCACTTCATTGAAGGGCTTGGTGAGTGTCCTGTTGATGGTGACATTAGGGCCTCTTGCCTTTTTCGAAGGCAGGGGTTCATCAGGTGATCTGATTCGTTTTACTTTATTAGCCGTTAACACAGCTGAATTTGTGGCTCTTTCAGCCGACTCATTGGCCTTAGAAGCATCTATGACGCCTTTAGCCCAGGTAAGTGACTCTTTTTGTTTTTCGGTAAGAGCCGAAACCTCAACAGCCTCCAACTTCGTCAAAACTCTGAGCGCTACACGATGCTCATTGTGCTTCCGTTTTGACGGTCGGACATGACGTTTTCCCCTCACCGCACCACCTGTTGTGAGTACTTGGGGGAGATTTTCACCATTTTTGGTGTGGTCGGCTTTGGCCAAGACCAACGGACGGACAGTCGGACGATTGGGGAACCGCGCTCCATCGGAACACGAAGGCATCCCCGTCAAGAGAATTTATTTTAATTTTGTCTGTATTAGACCGTAATAGGTACTACGATGTAGGCCTTACAGACTTTGTACAGATTTTTGCTATTGCGTAATAGGTACTGGTAACTATCCGCTATGTGATAAACACGTCCGTTCACTGCGAATGATCAGCAACGAACCACCGTTTTCGTCTTACTTAACTGGATTCTTACTGATTTTAGCTGAAATCATGGAACAACTTACCAAGATGCAAAAATACAGAAAAAAACGAAAAGAAGATGCAGGAAAGCATGAGGCTTCTTGGCAAAAGAGAGAGAGCGCTAAAAAAAGAAGACTGGATCAAAAAAGGTGATGACGGACGAACGCCAAAGTCAGGAACGAAAAAACAAACGCGAACGCGTAAGTAAATTTCGTAAAAAAAAAAAAAACAAAAAACGTTTAACACTGTAATGTAATTTTTTTTTATTTTTTTTATAACTAATTTTCTTTGGTTTAAAAATAAACCCATTCCTTAAACAAACATTTCAAAGAATTTAATCAGATTTTTTACTTGACACTTGCCGTGCAAAATTTTACAATACATGATTTTTCTTTCCGAAATTTGAAGTCAGCACATTTATAAAGTAACAACCGTTACTTTTTTAATGGTCTAAACAATTATTGAAATTAAATTTTTTATGAATTATTTCGGTTGCTACCGATGCTTGAACTTTCGGAAGTCTAAAATTAAGCAATCCTTCTTGCAAATTTGCTTAAGTTGGAATTTTATATAAAAAATCTCCGAAAATCGGTAACGACCGTTACTTTTGAAACAACCATAAACTTTTTTCTAAACAATTTTAAATTTTTTTCTAAAAAATTTTCAATTTTTTTACAGAAATGAAATTTTCGCTATTTGTTTTAAGAAAATTCATGTTGACAAAATTTTCTATAAAAAATCGATGTCTATTATTTTTTTTATGAAAATTTCAATGAATTATATATTAGGCAAGTTTATCTATTTCTAGAATAATTATAAAAGTGTAAATCGAAAAATTTTTTATAAAATTGCAAATTCTATAAAATATAATATTTCGTCGAAATTTTCTAAAGTATGACTTAGCCCAGAAAAAAGAGAGACAAAGTAATCAAATTAAAGAGCATATCTGGAGGGCAAATCCATTAAAAAAAGTTAAAGCTAATGCATTATTTTTGTTTTGAAATTTAAAAAAAATCACTTTAAAAAGTTGAAGAATATTAAAAAAAAATTATTAAAAGCCATGTCTTAAAATAATCTGGTATGTTGTCGCGAATTCCATTAGAATCGATTAATTCATTACATTTTCGTAAGTTATTTCAAAATTCCGATAAAAGTTACCAAATAAAATATTTTACCTATAGCATTCACATTATAGAGGAATCACACTACTAAACACTCCATATGATAACTTTCAAATATTATCAACAACAGACTGAACGAGGTAGCAGTGTCTATAGTCGGAGTCTACCAGTGTGGATTTAGACCAAATAGTTTCGCGAGCCTAGAAAGGGAAAACAAAAAAACTTGGTCTACTAATTAACGAAAACATAACAGAGTACATCCATATGATGCGGTCGCAAGGCAGAAGTTCCCAATAGAAATGTTAAATCACAGCTTTGAGAAAGTTGATAGTGCAACAATCAATAGCACGAATGATATGCACATAACAATAAAGGACCTTGGGACGCCTGTCTCAAAAGGTATTCTATTTGCACCACAAGCATTTAAAATCACCTCTTATACCAAGAAGCCTCAAAATACGCCTATATAAGAAGGAGTAATCAAGAAATCGATGAAATAGTGGAAGTCAAAGATTTAGTCAGATTTATAAAAGCGCAAAGGCTAAGCTGGACAGGACACGTAGTGAGAAGGAGAAAGCCTAGACCAAGTTGGTTTTATGGTGTGCAAAAAGTCGCCGAAAAATTAAACATCAGTGACTGGAAGCAGGCCACACAAAATACCGAATGGAATGGAAGAAGGAAGTGAACGAGGCCAAGGTTCACCACAGACTGTAAAAGTCAGCAGATGATGATATAGCATTCACAAAAAATAGTTATACAGGGTTTTCCAACAAGAGGTGTTATTTTGAATCACCCGGTATTTCGGTAGCTGTCACATTGACAAGTAGAAACTACGCCATTACTAAAAATGGAACGATACACGATTCAACAACGCATTAAAATTGTTAAAATTCGAAAAATCAAAATCATCGAAAAATCATCTTGACTGATGAGGCCCACGTCCACGTCATTACACCGTATCTTGCATAAAGAGTTATTGTTGAGAAGCCTCTCCATCCTCAACGTGTGACTGTTTGGTGCGGTTTATACTCGTAGTACGGCGGGGTCATTGGACCTTACTTTTTCGAAAACGAGGTTGGATCAACAGTTACGGTGAATGGATTGCGCTATCGAGAGATAATTTATGATTTTTTATGGTCGGGATTGGATGGTATTGATCTGGACAACGATGACATTCAACAAGACGGCGCTACGTGCCACACAACCAACGAAACCATTGTACTGTTACGGGAAAAGTTTCCGGATCGAAGTGGTGATCACAATTGGCCAACGAGATCTTGTGATTTAACACCCTGCGACTTCTTCCTTTGGGCCCACGTGAAAGATAAGGTCTTGAATCGACGACAGCCCAGCGTCGATTCAAGACCTCAAAGATAGAATTCGTGAGGCTATCGAGGACATAGGGCAGCCACTTTGCGATTTGGTTATGGAAAATTTCATGAAAAGGATATGGTCCTGTAAGCGAGGTCGTGGTGGCCATTTGGCTCATGTTGTTTTTCATTATTAACGGCATACCCTCCTCTTTATTATGAAATAAACATCCGATCATTTATCTCAAAAAATGGAATTTTTCTTTGAATACCAAAATAACACCTCTTGTTGGAAAACCCTTTATATTTATTAAATGTACGCAAGGCTCCCCGTTTGAGAAGGTCTGACTTAGAGCTTCGATCTCTTTAAGAACAATATTTCGTATAAATTTGTCAATTATACCCGACACCACACTGTGGTATTATGACTTGGTGCATTTGTTTGTAACGCCTAAAAAACAAAGAGATAGGCCCATAAGCTGTTTTTTATACCGATGGGCATAGAATCACTTTTTGGAGTCGATTTGTCTGTCCATATATTTTTGTTATCAAAGTGCAGGTCGCAAATATGAAGCTATCTTTACAGAAGCATTTCTTGGAATATGGACGATCCCTATTGAAAATGTGGCATATCGGACCATGTTTTGATATAGCCCCCCATATAAAGGTTCCCACCGATGTCACATTTTGACACTCTGGAGAACTCATTTTGGAATCGATCATGCTATACTGTAAAAATGGGGCACATTGGTCCATTGTTTGCTATATTCTTCATGCTGTAGGGAACGCATTTTTTAACCGATCATGCTGAAATTTAAGCTTTTATAATTTATGTATATTATATAGTCGCCGTCAGTTGTAGCAGTTGTAGCGAACGGACGTGTTATTGCAGAGCGGATAGTTTTTTCAACCTATTACGCAATACCTATTCACCTACCAACTACGCAACCACAAGGTGTGCTGTTCTTAAAGTGTGGGTTGAATTTGTTGCATCGGTCTCAGGATAGACAATTTGGAAGTAGTCTGGAAGTCCAACATCGATGTACCTTTTACGGGCAAATACTGGCTATATCATAATCCCAAAAATTTATGATTAACACTAATGAAGTAATTTATATTACGGTGCAGGGAACAATAAAGCCAGTACCGGCGGAAAGCGTTGATTTAGTCGCGAGTCACGTGTCGTCGTTATCAAACAATCGTGAGCAAGTAACTTCTGCGAGGTTGGATGCCTCGGATCCCGTAGTCGAAACAGATACAGGAGCACATCTAGCCTTTGGCAAAAGAAACGGCTCTAAGCAACCCTCAGACTCTGAGTCATCAAGTGATAACAATATTACTATTGATGAAAATCGGAAAAGACTGTCAGGGGCACAAAGAAGGAAACTGAATAAGATGAACCGGCAGAAGATATTACAGTATGAATCTGACTCTTCTACATCTACTAAAAGAATCAGATCTCCCGAAGAGCAGGAGTTTCTAGTCAGAATCCGTTAATGGTGGGAGGTGAAGTTGATCCTGTTGTTGAGAAGGCGAGCAAGTCCACCAAACCATCCATAAAGGAGGGGCCTCAAACAAAAAGACCCATTCTAAAGGAAAAAGGGTAAGGAAGCACCATCTATTCCCAAATAGTCAAAAAACATATCCAGGACGAACTACACTATGCCATAGTTGATAGCAGTAGTGCTTCTGGCAGAATTCCCGAAGAGCGAAAGGGTATCTTCGAAGATTTGTTCTACACAAAGGTATTGGACCACGTTCTCGAATCTAATGATGGACCAACAATTCAAGTAATGAGTTGCACGATTGAGAGGGGTGTTTTGATGCTGAAACTGGCATCACAATGCTGTGTCGATGTCCTCGAAAAACTAGTGGACAGCATCCCCTCACCTTGGGACGGCGCAAAGCTGAAACTGGTAAGGAAAACCGACAACCCTGTACTCATAAAAACATCTTTCTATGTCAGAGGATGGGCAAGTAAGGTACCGTCAGAGCGCATACTCAGTGTCATTGGCAAACAAGATTCGAACCTTAAAGTGGGGAAGTCTTCCACAGGAAAAATTATCCCGATGGTTCTCTCCTGGTGGTAGGCATAGACCCCTATTCCAGGGATAGCCTTGTCAAGACAAAAGGCATGGCATTTTTCGGGATTTGGAAAATCTTCTTTAAGATTGGAAAAACCCCCATTGGCAGGACAGTTAAATCGAGCCCAAACACGAACGTACCGCCTGCAGTGGCAAACGAAAATGGTGAACAGAAAGAAGCGAGTGAGACAATTCCAAAAAGTGAGGTGGAAGTGGTCGATAACATCGCCAAATTGCCGATAACATCATCGATTTTGCAGAAAGTTCCCAGCATAGTGGTGATAGGAATAGGTACATAGAGAATCAAAACAAAGAGGGAACGACAAAAAAGTAACACCGCCTCCCAAAGAGGTCTACTTGAAGAGTGTGTAATAGGTAGTAAACGAAAGGAGGAGAAAGACTCACTACCAAATAAGGAGGGAGTGCAACCAGATAAGATAGACGACTCCCATAGGAAACTTTTACTGGAAAGACAATGATTGAGGTTATCCAGATAAAGCTCCAGCGGAGTGAAACGGCATCCATTGCTCTGATGGACATAATAAATAAAGGCAGGGTTCATGTTGCTTTGGTCCAGGAACCGTGGACTACTAGTAACAAAGTTACTGGATTAAACCATATGAACTACAATCTTTTCTACGATTTAGTCAGCAAACAATGTTGGAAGGTATTGCAAAGTCAAGCCCCAAATTTAGTCTTTGCTTACTGGTTTTTGAAATAGTCTGCAAATTTATGAGTGGTACCAGAAAGATCATAGGACAAATACGCCTGCACAGTAGATACCTTAATGATTTTGCACTACAGTGAATTGTACTTATGAGCTATTCAATTTTCGTACGATTCAGTCCTCTGATGTGGAGGATATCAAAAACTACGGCCATTATTCACTGGGCTTCAGGTACGAGTATATAATAAAAAAAAGGTTACAGTTTACAAAATATCAAGTATTTGTATGCGCCTCAGTTATGAATTATTAGATTTTTAGAATGTTCGTTTTGTGTGCTCAAATGACTTAGAATTACCTAAAACGTACTTCGGAATATACTTAAGGTATTTGGTCACTCCTTCGATCTGTAACTCTTGTGGCCCATAGCAAATGATACTCGTATACAGTAGTCAGAAAGTGTTTTTACATCGTAAAATTTATAACTTCTGATGCACTTTTTCGGAAAAAACAAAATTTTCTATTGTTACATTTCAGATAATATATTACTTCACTTTTTTCCTCCGACGTTTCATTGGTCTTTTCCAACATCTTCAGGGATATATTAAATTTTTTTGAGTTTTTTAACCGGAAAAATCGAATGTAAAACATTTTCTTGACCGCTCCACTAAAGTGAGCGAGTTTAAAATTAACGGATTAGCGCCATACCACTAGCGCCACTAAATACAAGATGGGTCTTCGCTCTCTGTTTACACTACCTCTGTGGTTATGAACGATGTTTTGTGAATGTTTAGCGAAAATGTGAAATAAATGAAATTACATTTTTTTTTTTTTTTATAAATTTATATTTCTAGTTGCAAAAATAACTCAAATTCCGATAAAACAACCAACTATTTCAATAAAATTTATGCATATTTTTGGGTGAAAATTTAGGGCCTGTTTCTGTAACTTATTATCGTTCGTCTACGGCGAACGATCAAAAATCACTCAATTATTCCGAGAAATCTATAAGTCACAGCAGTTTATAATTCGATGTGTCTATAGAAAAGCACGTAAAAAGCTCGTACCTAAAATATTTTTAACCTGCGTTTTATAGAATTCAAGTAATAGTTGAGAGATTTTTGATCGTTCTCCGTAAACGAACGAAAATAAGTTACAGAAACAGGCCCTTAATCTTTCGTAATAGTCACTCTTAAACGGAGCGAAGACCCCTCTTTTCTGGGTTTATTGTTTTTGGTGGCAATACGTGTCACTACTCCAATAGTTCCACCAAAAGTCGCTACATAGCTAGACTATTCTAACTCATATAAAATCATCGGCGGGGGAAAGATAAGAGCAAACTGCTGTTTATTTAGCTCGCGCTAAACAGGGAAAGACGACAAACCTCTGCCAGCGTTCGTTCGCCCGTTGTTGGTTTGTTGTGCATTTGCCATAATTTTCATTTCATTCGTTCGTTTTTTTTCTGGTGGGAACTACCCTACTTAAGAAGTGTCGCACACGGTTTTTTCTGCATTTTAAATAAAAATCACAAAAACACAATAACTAAAGAAAAAAATGAAATTGTTTCTTTGTGTATTCCTGGTGGCATTGGCCACTGGCATTGCCAGTGCCAATTCTGAAGACAGCAAAGGACCCAAAGTAACCGAAAAGGTAAGGAGGAAGAGGGCAAACCAGGCCATGCAAGTCAAAAAACAATCAATTACGTTTGAAAATTTAAAAAAAAGTTCTTAAGTGGGAGGAGGATCCAGGAAACAGCAGTCGTTTGCAAATTTTGTATATGTTTTAAAAATAAAATACTATTTGCTTATTTTCATTTGTCATATATTATAAATCATTTTTGCAAAAATCAACTTCTGAGTGTGTATGTATATGTGTTTGTGTTTCTTTCCATGTTTGTGGCGATTGGCGATTTTTTCTTGGCTATGTTCTTAGGTCTATTTTGACATAACCATTGGCAATGAACCGGCCGGTCGGATTGAAATTGGCTTATTTGGAAAAACTGTCCCCAGAACTGCTGAAAACTTCAAACAATTGGCTGAAAAGCCTGCTGGAGAAGGGTAAGTACGCCACCACCAACATCAACTTCTTAATTCGGGGGAATTAGATTCTATTGTTTTTCGTCATTGCCTTAAAAAAGCGGGCGGAGAGGGAAACAGAGAAGAGAAATATGGATGACATGGATTTGAAAAATGACTTGTGTAGTGAGTTTTTCTGTGTATTTTTTAGGTTAGGTTTAATTAATAAGCCTCAGGTCTTTGTTGGTGATGTTCTGTGTGTGTTCTCGGCATGCACTTAAGATTTCCAAGCGTAGATAACTAACTGTACAGTGGTGCCTAATGAAATAGCACAAATGGAAATAACAACAACCACAATATGTAGTGAAGATAAGGGATTATTTATGTTATGTTTTGTATGTACATACATACATATGTATGTATGTATTTGGGGTTCTTTTTTATTGAGATTTTCTTTTCGTGTGTTGTAAATTTGATGAGCTTTTTAAAGATAGGGTATTCCATAATAAAACAAACCAAAAATTACAATTTAAATATTTGACGCATTCGATTTCAATGAAATTTTAAGTTGGTCACCTCCAACAATTTTTTACAAATTTATCCTTTTTGAAGTCTACATAACTTTTGAACGGAATATTAGATTTGAATGATATAAGTACCATATAAAAGAATTTAACATAGTCTCTAAGAATTATATGTTAAGTAATTATTTTTTGTCTATAAAGAACACCAGAAGGACGAAAATGTCCTTAATCCTTGATTAGAGATGCCAAGTGGGATTGGATTTCACAAATCCCGGAATTCGGGATTTTTAAATTACAAATCCCGGGATCCCGGAATTTTTTTCGGGATCCCGAAATTTTTCGGTATCCCGCGATTTTTGGGATAAGTCGGGATTTATCGTGATTTTTCATTCTTAATAATGTGATATTTCGAACTGGAATACAAACATTGTAGTTCAGTTTTAATTTAATTTGAATAAGGATAAAAACAGCTCAGCATTAATTAACATTTGTAATAAATACTAACTTTTATTAATATATTTTGAATAGTTTTGGTCCAACTTCAGTTGGTCATCTGAATTATTATTGACGTTATAACTTTCTATCATTAAACACGAAAAATATTTTTTTCAACTTGAGAAATGAGTTTGACTATTTTATGAGAAACAAATCGATTTGTCGATTCAAATCAGATTTTATATTAGGATTTTTTCATAAATTAGAAAGAATAGAATACAATGTTCTTCGTTTTGTGGGACACAAACTCCATTTCTGGTCTTGTCTTAAGTATACTTGTTTATAATTAAATGTATGACACATTTTCCATCATAGTAACCGAGCCTATATGGCCTTTTACAGTTACAAAAAACAACAATATGTAGACTACTAAAAAATCTTAAATCATTTTGTAATCCTTCTCCAATTTTCTAACAATTTGCTTTATTAGTTTACATTTTCGACAGAGTGTATCTATCTTTCACTTAATATTTTATAAGAGACAGCTTCATTTGTTATTTTTAAAATATCCGGGGATTCATTTTAAAAAATCCCGGGATTCGGGATCGGGATTTCCCGTTTGACATCACTATCTTTGATTATCCTGAAAAGCATTTTTAATTTTTTCCGTTTTATTTAAAAAATTAGCCACATATTTTCCCACAAAATGTAAAATTTTCAACATATGTAGGTCCTCGATATGAATTAATTAATGTCCGTCCGTCTGTCTGTTTGACTAAATGCTGCGAGCGATAACTCTGAAAATTAGCGAACGAAAGACTTAAAATTTCACATGTGGTAATATTAAAAAGCATTACACTTATTAGAAAATTCTAATAAGTAGTATGGAGGGATATATACCATAATTACACTAAACTGAGGGTATAAAAATGCAATTTTAAAAAGTTCAAAAAATTTTCAATATTAAATGAATTCCAAAAATTTATTTTCCTTTTTATAACAATGAGTGATTTTTTAAGTGCTTTCAGATTTGATTTAAAAAAACACGTACAATTTAAAGAAATGCATGAAATATTTATTTGAATCACCAATTACAAGTTATTTTTTTTTTTAATTCTATACTTTGTTATTCAATTAGCAACACCATGAAATTTAAAAAATTCTAAGATGATTTAGTCATGTCTGTCTATCTTTTGAATTCGCGCTACAGTCCTTCACATTAGAGCTAGGTTGATCAAATTTGGACGAAATATTTCTTATAGTTGCAAATGGGTCATATAAGTCAATGTTGTAATATACAAACCACGCCTATAGAAGTCGGTCTAAAAAATATGTTTTTAACCCATAAAAATCACACTTTTCATGCAAATTTGCTGAAATTTGGCAGTTTGCATTATATTTAGGCAATAATTCATCACTGCAAAAATTATACAAATTGGTTCATATTTTGTAACAGGCTATATGTATATATATATAGGTCGCTCTCAAATATGCTTATTTAAGCCATCTGTCAGTATCACATTTTCATAGCGAATAGGCTAAATTTTGTTTATATCTATTATATTAAAACTATGTCCCTGCGCCTAACATTGTAGTATCTCAAGACCTTTGACTTCAAATTTGCGGTAACATTGTCTTCAAACATATTTTTATGTGGCCCCACCCCATAAGTTTTTCTTAAATTTGTGAAATTTGAAATTTCCATAAATTTGTTAATGTACACATCTTTAAAATCTTTTTCGCATCCATTCCTTTTTTTATTTTGTGGAGATGCATACACCAAATCCTTTCTAAATAACCATTATGGTCTCGTAGCAATTTGTTTGGACCTCAAACATTAAATAAATAAAAAATATTAGAATTTTTTGGTCTTCCAACTTTGTGATTGTATATTTATTATTCGTTATATTATGAAATGATTGAACTCTGATTTGGCTTTTGAATGTCTTATCTTTTGTAAAAACACGTACACACAGCGTATATTCGTCACACATTCCCGCGCCCAAGAACCTAACACAAGAGATGGCCTGGCCCCGTAACTATGTGAAATAGTTTTGTATTTCATTATAGAGAGCCCTTGTGTGCATTTATACGTTTATGTTTTTACAATGTTAAGGTCTGTTATATATTTAAATTTTACAAAATATTTTAGCCCATAGCCACCACATGCAATTAATGTGTACGATATTTGCATTGAAAATTATATATAGAATGTATTGGGAGGGCAAAAAATGTTTGCAAACACTTGTTTTGTTTTTAGTTATCACAAGAAATCAAATAAATTCAAATGTATGTACGACTGTAATATTAGAGAAGGGATGACAATTATGTTGATGTTTCAATAAGCTTAATTTATATTTGTAATAATTTTGAGTAAAAAAAATGATATTTTTAAAAATATTACTCAAAATTGCAAATCAAAATGGAAAGTATACATATACAAATTATCTTCATTAGAAAAAGTTTGATTAGTGAAATAAATATAAATACACAATCTTTCAATCAATCTTTGAGAACAATTTTCATTCATTTATTCGGTTTTTTTCGAATATTCAACATTTTTTAGAAGTTGTTTTTCGGTTACTTTTGATACCTTTATCACACAAGTCGACAGTTACTGGATAATAAATATTGGAATTTTGTATAAATCGATCTTACTGCTGTTCATTGTAAAATTGTCATATTTATCCCCTCCGAAAACCTCCTGCACAAATCAAAAAATTCATATGAAAAATCAATTCCCCATAACTTCTGAAAATACGGTATTTTAGTATACTTTTGCAATGACAAATAAAGAGAAAAAATTTTCCACCCATACAAGCATCTCCCTCTCATTCAATATCAAAATCCATATTTTGTTTCACTAAAGGTGAGTGTGTACTTATGTTGTTTTACAGGGACTGACATTTTCTAAGTTGGTTTAAGATAGTTCCTTTTTTATTCGCCCTTGAATGAAAATTCCGACACTTGATTTTTATACCCGCCACCATAGGAAGTGTTTATATGATTCTTATGCATTTATATGCCATTACATTCAAAAATAAACAAATTATACCAAATTTTTGTACTTGGCATTTTGGTTCTTTTATAATTTCTCTACTACGACTCAGAATCACTAGCTTAGTCGATATAACCATGTCTATCGGTCCGTCCGTCTGTCCATCTTATGTTGTTCGTTGAGTACAGGGCGCAATTTCATTGCAATCGTGCTGAAAATTGGCAGTTAGGAATATTTCGCACCCGGAAGAACCCCTATTGAAATTGTGTAATATCGGTTCAGATTTCGGTATAGCTCCAACATATATGTTTCGTCCGATTTGGACCTTTAGCCCTATAGAGGCTGTTTTTTACATCCAATTGTTTTGAAATTTAGAATGGTAGAGTTTAAATCTGAACCGAATTTGAAGAAAATCGGTTCAGATTTAGATATAGCTCCCTTATTTATGTATCGTCCGATTTAGGCCATTTGCCCTATATAGGCTGTATTTTACATCCAATAGTTTTTAAATTTAGAATGGAAGAGTTTATTGACAGTATTGCCGAATTTGAAAAGAAAAAAACAGTTTAGATTTAGTTATAGCTTCCATATATTTGTGTTTCGTCCGATTCGACCCTTCAGTCCTATAGAATCTGTATTTTATATCTTATAGTATTGAATTTTAACATTGCCGAATTTGAAAAAAAAAACGTTTAGATTTAGTTGTATCGCCCGATTTGGCTGCACAGGCAGGGAAGTAAATGTAAATTAAGTAAACAAATTTAATTGAAGTATACATTGGATATTTCCTTATTATCCAATCATACTAGAATGGTCAACTATATGATAAGTCGGCACCGCCCGACTTTAGCCTTTCCTTACTGGCTTTATCTTTATTTTTTCGTATGAAATAGACCACAAATAGGGTCGGTATAAAAGGAGAGTAATCTACATACTGTGATCAAAAAAACGTAAAATAATGATTCAAAAAGGGCGATAGAAAAATGGTGACATATATATAAAAAAAATCTAAATTATTTCCCGTAAATCGGAGTTAAATCGATTTATCCTACTAATATCTCGAAAACTAGACGAGATACGAAAAAGGTTATTGCAGATTCTGAAAGAGCATGCTTAAAAAAACATATTATCAACTTCTAAATAAATAAATAAAAAAAAATTAAGTATGGACCAAAATGTCATTAAGCCGACCAAAATAGCATTGTAACCAAAACTATTCACATGCGATCCATGGTGGAGGGCATATAAGATTCGGCATGACCGAACTTAACGCCGTCTTCGCTTGTTTATTCCATTATATATTCTTTATTTTTCGGTTTCGCGCTATAAAAAAAGAACAAATTCTATCATAACCTGAATCTTCAATTAAAATGTGTGTATAGAAATGTTAGGTAAGGTAATAGTTAGACAACTGATATTGACGATTCACAACAGCCACTTAAAATTTAAAAATGTACAAATTTTTGATATTAAAGACTCTTATCAGACGAACGGTACATTTCTTTTAAATTGGTATAGCTATAGCTTTCTATTTAAAATTGTATTAGCAAATATTAGAACATCTTTCAATCATAGTCAAAGATGATGGTACATTTTTCGACATTAAACCAGTTTCTTTTTAAAATCTAAAAACATCTTCCGTTGTTGAAGAGTAGCTAAATCGTTAGTTAGAATCATTTGAAAGCCACACATTGACCTAAATTAATTTTGGTTATTAATGAAGCGAAAGATGTAGCAAAGCAGAAACCAAATTTGAAACATATATCGATGCCCCCATTCCAAAGTTTGCTAAATCTTAACAGACTATATCAAGTACACCACCGCTCTCAAATAAATATGCGCTTTTGAGATTTTGCTGGATGGTTCAGGATATGTCACCGATAACTATTTTGAAATAATATATTTGAAAATACTAGTTGTTATCAAGTCTTGTGATTAGACACCCTTGATCCTACGAGTACAGAAAGTCTCCCATAAAAGTAGCTTCAATACACCTCAGAATGTCATGATTGCTTTATTTACTTTGTAATTTTTATTTTCTCTGTCAGTTACTATTTACTAAATAGTAACACACATACGCCCGTCGTCATCGTTGTATTTCCTCATCTTGTTGTCGACCATTACACTCAATTTGTTTTCCTAAATTGCTAAAGAATTCTATTGTAATCTAATAAACATAAACTAACTTTATCGTTTTTATTCTACTTTTTTTCAGCTATGCTGGCAGCAAATTCCATCGTGTCATCAAAGACTTCATGATCCAAGGTGGTGATTTCACTCGCGGTGATGGTACCGGTGGTCGCTCCATCTATGGCGAACGTTTCGAAGATGAGAACTTCAAGCTGAAGCATTACGGTGCCGGTTGGTTGTCCATGGCAAACGCTGGCAAAGACACCAACGGTTCCCAATTCTTCATCACCACCAAACAAACTTCCTGGTTGGATGGCCGCCATGTGGTCTTCGGCAAAGTTTTGTCCGGCATGGATGTTGTGCGCAAAATCGAAAGCTCCCAAACCGATGGTCGTGATCGTCCCACCAAGGATGTTGTCATTGCTGCCAGTGGTTCTTTGCCCGTACCCGAACCCTTCTCGGTGGCCAAGGCTGATGCTACTCAATAAATAAATCCCTTTGTAATAAGTTCCCTTAAGTAAGGTATCTTTTTTAAAAAAGAAAAAACTTTTTATTTAAAACAAGAGAAAAAAATATATATACATTGTAGATTTAAAACCGAAGAGATATGTACATTAGGTTAACGTAAAAAACAGAGTTTAAACAAGTTGTTGCATTTAATTCTCATTAAAATAATTATGAAAAGAAACGAAAAAACAAAGGGTACTTTGCCCCTCCATTACAGCTGTTCATTGTGAGCTAAACACATCAAGTGATCTTTTGTGAATCTAAATAAAAATCTATAAAAAAAGAAAACCAAAACTCTAAACTCTTTTGACTTTGGGTATCGAATGTCGGCAGTCATTGAACCTGTAACGATTCAATGTGACGATGTGGCGGGGTGATTCTTATAGGTTGTGTGAAGTTGTGGTCACTTAAATGTTGTTTTGATGCTTTTTGTTATCGTGTGTTTCCCTTTTTCTTCTTTGGTTCTTATAAAAGGTGCAAAAACCAGTTCTTTATTTTCTGAACAAAAAAATGCAAGTTGGGTTAAACATCTGCCCTCTGGTGTACCAGCTTCTTGTGGTTTCTTTGTTTGCTTGTTTTTTTCTTTTTTTTCGATGAGTCGTTGTACGTTGTGTTTGTTTATTTATTTTCTCGTCTTCTTGTTTATATTAACAATACATAGTTGTTTGTATATTCGTTTAACATTTTGTCAAAAAATCGCTAATATATAAATCGTGATGAGAATTTCATATTGACACACATACTTATCTATATTGACACATTCTCACACAAACCCAAAAACATTTAATCGATGTTATGGAATAATTGGTCAAATGGGATTTTTTTCTATTGGAATCAAAGGAAAGAACTATCGAGAAAGTTAAGAGTGGATTGTAGTTAGGTTTAGTTATTTCTGTACAAATAGAGGAGAAGACTTTGACTGAAATCTATGCAATCAATTAAGTTTAATATGTAAAGAAAGGCTAAAGTCGAGCGGTGCTATGTATATGATACCCTATCCCACTCTAGTAGGTTTGATAACAATGACATATCCAATGTATTCTTCAACTATTCAAAACGAATGGATGTCGACTACAGCTTCTAGAGGGCTAAAGGCCCAAATCGGAGGAAATATATATATGGGAGCTATATCTAAATCTGTACTTCAAATTTGGCAATGTTGATCGATAGATCAAAGAACTCCATACCATGCTAAATTTTAAAGCAATTGGATGTAAAATACAGCTTCTATAGGGCTAAAGGGCCAAATCGGAAGAACTATATATATAAGATCTAAACAGATATTCTTCAAATTCGGCAAAGTTGGTCCAAGAGTAAAGAAACTCTACCATGCTTAATTTCAAAACAATTGGATGTTCGGTAGGGCTAAAGGGCCAAATCATACGAAACCTATATATGGGAGCTATATCTAAATCTGAACCGATTTTCTTTAAATTAGGGAATGTTGGTACATAGATCAATGAACTCTACCATGCTAAATTTCAAAACAATTGGAAGTAAAATACAACTTCTATAGGGCTAAGGGCCAAATCGGACGAAACATGTATCAGGGAGCTAAAGAAGTCTGATCCAATTTCAACTAATTTCAATCGGGTCCTTTCCAGGAGTGAAAGACTGCACGTAAGCACGATCGGAGTGAAATTGCGACCTGTACTCAATGAACAACATTAGATGGACAGAGGGAAGGAGACATGGTTAAATCGACTCAGCTAGTGATTCCGATTCGATCAGTACATATACTTGGTGGGTGGGTCTACCTGTAGTATTTCTATATGTTACAAATACAGGGTTTTCCAAAAGTGTGATATGATTTCTCTGAAAGAAAAAACACACTTATTGTTGAGGAAATTCAAAAGTTTTTTATTTAATGTGAAGTACAATCGATACAATTAAGTTCTAAATAAAACGTCATTCAAATGGCCTTCAGGACTTCTTCTGCAGGAACGAATTCGATGAACCCAATTTTCGAGCACTTTTTCCACTAAATCAAGTCGTATGTCATGAATGACACGTTCAATATTGACTTGCAAAACTTGAAGAGGGTCTGGTTTATTTCAAAAGACCAATGACTTCAAATAATCCCACAAGAAATAGTCTAATTGTGTTAAATCACAACTTCTTGGAGGCCATTCAATATCACAATTTCTTGAAATAATCGAATCTCCAAACTTTTCCGCAACAATTCAATTGTTTCATTTTCTGTGTGGCACGTAGCCACAATCGGTCAATGGCAAAAAGATAGCTCTTAACGAGAGCTAAAATATTGCTCATGGGAGTCAAGGTCGTAGGTCGACTGGTTTTTTGGATTTAAAAATAAATGGACTTAGCGCACCAAAAGTTGCAATTAGAGAACGATTATTTTGATAATAAAACTGAAAAATTTGTAAACGTTGTTTTTGCGTATATCTCTCCATGATCGCTTCTGTAGGGCTAAACGGGCAAATCGGACGAAACATATATAAGGGAGCTATATCTAAATTAAAGCCGATTTTCTTCAAATTGAGCAATGTTTGACCATGGATCAAGAAACTCTGTCATGATAAATTTCAAAACAATTGCATTTCAACTACAGGTTCTATAGGGCTAAAGGGCCAAATCGGACGAAACATACATGTATTTCTATGGGAGCTATATCTAAATCTGAACCAATTTTCTTCAAATTTGGCAATGTTGGTCCGTGGATCAAGAAACTCTACCATGCTAAATTTCAAAACAACTACAGGTTCTGTAGGGCAAAGGGCCAAATCGGACGAAACATATATGGGCAAATGTAAGTTTGTTTTAAACCTGCTGAAGCGGAGTTTTGCTCTTCAATATTTCCGCAGCAGTAAGGAGTTGAGTTGAAATAAATATTTCATTAAAATAAACGCATAACTATCACTTTCAGAATGTAATCTCTATATATATAAAATTGTTGCGTGACTGACTGATTGATCATCGCCCAGGCCAAACGGCTGAAGCTAGAATCATAGAATTTGGTGGGAGGGATGTAGACGAACAATAAGACGGGATTTTTCGAAATTCGTACTATTACCCGCACAATGGGGCAAAAAGGGATAAATATGGTACCACCGCCAAATCTAAACGGAAAATGAGCTATAATCGTGAAATTTGGTGTGAGGGTAGCCCTTATGAGGTAGACCCAGAAATTGGCTGGATTTTAATGGATAAATGTGGCACAGCAGCCAAATCCAAATGCCAAGAGCTAGAATCGTGAAATTTGCTGTTAGAGTAGCTCTTGGGAAGTAAACTAGAACAAGGAGCAATTTTTTTTAAAAATTTTAGGGGCACAGTGGGATAAATATGGTACCAGCGCCAATGTTAACGCCTAGAATTAGAATGGTAAAAATTGAAGCGTGGGATGTCCTTAGGACAACGGATCGGGCTAGTCAGCTTTTTTTGTATACGTATTCATTCTTTTCGAGGCACAGTGGGGAAAATGGTGTAAAATATGGTACAGTTGTTTAAAAACTTTAAACATTATCTCATGGTGCTAGGGTAGCTTTTGTAACATAAACTTGAGATCGGAAGTGATTTTTAGAAATTCTAAAATTGAGAGGCACAGTGGGAAAAATGGGTTAATTATGATGCATTGGGACAAAAATGAATCAATCTGGCAAAATTGGAACTTAAACTTGAGATGTGAAGAGCACAGTGGGTCAAAAACATTAAATACTGTATAGTGTGCAAAAAATGGTACTGTGGATAAAATGTAATTAAATATGGTACAGTGGGCGTTAAGGGTTAAAGTATGGTAGAGTGGGGACACATTTTAAATACGGTACAGTGAGACAACAAGTGTTAAATATGCTACAGTGGGAAAAAAGGGTCAACTATGGTACAGTGGGGCAGGATTAAATATGGTACCGTGTGACAAAAATGGTTAACTATGGAACAGTGGGTCAAATAGGGGTTAAGTATGGTAGAGTAGTGAAAATTTTTAAATATGGTGCAGTGAGACAAATAGTGTTAAATATGGTACACCGAGACAAAAAGGGTTACATATGGCACAGTGGGACAAAAAGGGTACGTGGTGCAAAATGGATTAAATATGGTACAGTGGGGCAAAATTGTATGAACTATGATACAGTGGGGTCAAAAAGGGACAAAAAGGTGTTAAATGTGATACAGTGTAGCAAATAGGATTAAATACGATACAGTGGGGCAAAAAGTGTTAAATATGTTACAGTGAGCCAAAGGGTTTAATATTGCACAATGGAACAAAAAAGGGTTAACCATAGTACAGCGGGGAAAAATAGTTAAAATGGTACAAAATGGGTTAAATATGGTACAGTGTGTCAAAAAGTGTTACCTCGGAAACAGTGAGTCATAGATGTGTTAACTATGGTACAGTGGTACAAAAATGATTAAATACGGTACAATATGAAAAAATGGTTGACTATTGTACAGTGGGTCAAAAATGGTTAAATATGGTACAGTGGGGAAAATGGTTAAAAATTGTATTGTAGGGCAAAAATGGTTAAATACGGTACTGTAGGAAAAAACAGATGTTACATTGGGCAAAAACATGGAACATAAATATGAGTTAAGAAGTCCTTTTTTAAATGTTATGCTTTTAATTAAAGTTTAACATTATGGTGCAGAGTGGCTAAAATGTGTTAAATAGGGTTGATTGTAGCAAAAATGGTTAAATATGGTACAGTGAAGCAAAAAGGGTAAAAAATGGTAAAGTGTGGCAAAATGATTAAATGTGGTAAGTGGGGAAAAAATGTTTTATATGTTCCAGATATGTATATATTTTGGTACTTTAGAAGAACAGTGGAATAATTAAATATTAAATTAAGTTAAGTAGTACAGTGATTCATGGACAGAGTGCGAAGCTTCTATGTTAACCGTGGGACAAAAAAGGTAAAGAAGGCACAATATGGTAAAAAGTTAAACGTGTCACACATATGGGACATAAAGGGTAAAATACGGTCTAATAATGCGAATATAGCTCTTAGAATATAAACTATGATTTTCTCTAAATGCACACTTTTATTGGTACTGTTTAGGCAAAAACTATTAAATGTTGTACTAATTAATCGGAGATTTTCGTATTTTATTGTACATACACATTAATTTTTTCCCATATGGAATAGTCATTTGTTTTTACATATTCTACAGTACCCTAAACAGAAAATAAATAAATGATGGGGGCTGCGAAGCGCACCGGGTTAATGCTAGTCACTGTTATAAAATAATTACTGGCCAAAACACTATTAAAAAACATGAAAAAACTAGTTGAGACAAACTAGTAATTTTGTAATCATGGCCAAATTGTAAATAAACTATTATATTTGCAGCGTTCTGTCAAAGACAATATTTAAAGAGCAGACTTAAGGGATAAAAGCACCGTCAGCCGAAATTTCAATATGTAAATGATGCCGACATTTTAAGACAAAATTTTTACTGTTTTTTTAATTTTTGATAGGACCAGAGCGCCCCTCTAGATATGATAAATTTTAAAGCATAAAATAATAGCCCGCCGCGAGCACGCGTCTGTTGGTATATATCTCGTTGATTTAATCTCAGCAGTTTAAAAGTACTGTGATCGTAAATTGAGCGTGCATTTTTTTAATAAACATTATTTTGGGGGTCAGAATTTGCAATTCTTGTTCGAGTGTCGCGGAACCCCACGTCAATTCAGTATTTAGTCAAAAAATTGCGAAAATATTTCAAATCAAACAGAAGTGACAAGAACCTATAAAATGGCAAAAACCACCAATTAATTTTTAGACGTTTTTTACTAAATTTTTTCGGACATGTTCATTGTTAATGTCTAGTAATATCGCAGGTCATCAGAATCGTCGATTCATGAAAAAAAATCGAAAAAAATTTCGCGGAGCGAACAGTCTACGATTTTGCCGAGAAATGGTTTGCAATGGCACATCAACGGCGCTGGATGAATTTTAACAAAATATGGTTTAATCGATGTAGTTTTCAGTGGTACATTTGAAAATCGGAGGGCATCTAAATATTCTGAAGTTTGTGCATTTTAGATGCATTTCCGAACACTAATTTCTACTCAAAGGCACATCCAAGGCGCTGAAAGAAATTAAATAATATGTATGTACATCAATTAATAGTTCTTTCATTCGAGTATCAATAAATCGGAGAGGCATCAAAATATTTTGACCATTGTTTGACGTTTCATGTCCTTAAGCGAAATCTACATGAAATACCACCAATGCCTCTTTGAAAAAAAATCTATAGATAAATGTAGAAATTATTTCCCTTCTGGAAGTACGAGAAGTTTACCAAGATCTTATATCCTCACTATTGTGTTTTGTTTTCACAAAATGGTATGGATCAATCTATGCAAAACAGTTTTTTGTCTCGGAGAAAAAAGGTTTTTTTTGCAGTCTAATTCTTGGTTTTTATATTTGAATATTTCTCATTTCCTGCAAGTGCTTCACATCTCAAAATCGGAAATCGCATCACAAGTACATATTACAAATGAATATTATTTGGTAATCGTAATATTAATTTGTTAATAATATTTATTTATGTTCAAAATATATGAAACTCTATTAGTGCAGTAGAAAAATCACCCTGTTATTGCGACAGTCGTCGGTTCGTGTCTTTGCTAATAGAATTGTCATTGGCTGTATTCAATGATCGTTAGATAATTATGTATGATTTCCTGCACTACTATATTAGAGCACCAGAAGAAAGAACCGTGGTAAGTTCTGTCGGGACAAATTTTTTATATACCCATTTTGCTTTAAATTCTATAATCAGAAAAATCTTTGAAGGAGGAGAAGTAGCTAATTCTTTAAAAAAAAACGACATATTTTGGGAATATGCCTAAAAATACCAAATTGTCATATAAACATTAAACATCAGCAACTTTTTTCCCTCCACACAAATGAAGCCACTCTAATTTATATACATATAAATACATTTGAACGGCCAAACTCACCATCAACTCATTTAATTTTTCACCGCAAACAAACAAAAGTTGTAGATCAGTGTTTTAATAATATATATTCATCGCCTGAGGTTATACTAAATTTTTTGTTATCAATTGAGACACTAGGAGTGGATCTTAATTTAATATACCAACAAACATGAACATCAATCATGTTTTTCCCCTTTAAACAGACTAATAAAAACTCTTCATAGATCACGACTTCATGTCGCAAATGACTTTTAACTTTTAGCCTTTGGCATCAGTGAAAGTAAGAGAGTTTCATAAGCCATCATAGAGCATCGTATTGTCAGCATTGATTGAAAGTTAGAAAAACTTGTATTCAAATGATAACTAGCACTGGCACATAATAAAGTTAAGGGCAACAAATTGTTTGCACTCACTCGTATTTCGTTGATGACTTTAACAATTGAAAGAAATACAAGTTTACAAATAACGTATGTACAACAGCCAACATAAAAAATTACATTCAAATAAATTTTTGGATTTCATTAAATTAATTGTTTTTATTGGGATTTTAAAATTCAACTTATCGTACGATTGACATAAGTCGTATAAACAGACTGAAGTACCGATTAAGGTTATATTCGCGCGCAGCTCCTATATGCGTACACATCAGATAAGCGAACATAGTTTGATTTCAAAGCATAAGAATAGAAGGGGGTGGCTGAGGTGGTCTAATTATTTTGATTTCAAAGCATAAGAATAGGAGGGAGTGGCTGGGGTGGTCTAATACCACCTCAGAAGATTTTAGCCTGCACCCCGGATAATTCAGCTGAATTATTTTAAATTTATCAATGCCAGAAATAATATATTTTATTATTTGTATGTATAATTAGATCTATAAATAAACAACTAGATAATAATATACAGTCCCGTTAACGACCTCTGAAGTACAATTACTATAATTACATGATATACAGGTTTCTTTTCGGAATTAGTAATATTTTTAAGAATATATATGCAATATGCATTTAACATCATTTTAATGGTAATGAAAACTTTAAAAAAACATTACCTTTGTTATGTAGAAGACGATTTTTTAAAAGAGGTCAAAGGTAAAAAAGAATGCGTAGACTAGAGTTTAGTCCACCAGTATTTATTTGTGTTTATTGTTCTCAATTCATGTTTATCCTTTGAAGGAACATTTGTGTCAAATCTTATTTCATTTTTGAGGATAGAATTTACATATACTGTTTTTTTATTAGCTCTTCTATAAAGATGATAGAAGATAGGAACGCCTTTATTATTTTGTATAAAACCTTTACTATCAAGGTATAAAAATGCCTCAGGTGGAACTAACTTATTTTTCAATCTGTACTTTGAATACAATAATACATGAATTGATCGATAGAAAGAAAAAGCGATGGGTCTACCTCATTTCCTTTTGAGCGTTACAAGGTTCAGTAATACTTCTCAATAATACTATGCAACAAAATATTTGCCGAAGGACTGTGCCGAAAATTTTCTGGTGTAATATGGCGTTCTAAACTCTAAAAAAATATTAAACAAATTTTTCATGGTATTTTTTTTTTAATTCGGGTTTTCCGGGAGAATGGATATTTTTTTAAGTATGTATAAACTCGATAAAGCCGGAACACCACATAAATTAAAGAAAATTATAAGGGATATAAATCCTTAAAACACCACTTTCACGTAGAAACAGAAGTTTAGTAACTGTCTTTGAAAAAACACAAGAAAAAGAAAACAAAATTCGCAAAAAATGTTTGTCCCATTTTTGATAGCTAGAATCCTAACAAAGAAAACTATGCCTGTTCGAAAAAAATCTATGGATAAATGTAGAAATGATTTCCCTTTTGGTAGAAGTACGAGAATTTCAACATGATCGTGTTCTTATGTCCACACTATTGTGAACGAGAGTATTTATCAGTTGCTGCAGGTTAAGTGTGAACACATCGAAGGAGTGACCTAGCAGACCCCAAGAATATTTGGTGAAAATCTTTTTTCTTCCATTTTAAATAATTTGATAAAAGTTTGTCCGTACCTCTGTCTGTCTGGCTTTTGCGCACGATAACTTTCGATAGGAGTAACTGATTGCCTCCAAAATTAGTATGTGTTAATATTTTTTGTAATCGCAGGTTAAGGTCAAAGATGGCCAAAGTGGTCCACTCCTTCAAGTACCTCCCCCACAAAGGATCAGAGTTAAGTAATATTGATTCTTAAATAACTTCTATACTACTATGCAGAATCTTTCACATTTAAAGTATAAGGGCCTTATTCATAAAAAGTTAAAGAAGGTTTGAGGAACTCTTTAGCAGTGTTAAAGCGTTCTTCAAACCTTCATTAAATTTTTATGAAGAAGGGCCTTAGTTGCTTGGTCGCTATTATCTTAAAAATGGGAGAAGTTTCCATGCCCCTTTTGGACCTCCCATACAAATGGACCATTTTGCACAAAAGTTAAGGGTGGGGTAACGTTTATATGCTTTTATTTTGCATTTTTTTAATAGAGAACCTTCCAAGAATGTTGTGTGAACATTTGAGGTGAATCGGAGCAAAACTAACGAAAAAAAAACAACCACGCTTCATATGTGACTCAGTTAGGGTGATCAAAAAACCGGTTATTTTGAAAATACGGTTTTCGGTTTCTTCGAAAATTAAGTTAACTCTAAAACCGGTTTTCGGTTTAACCGAAAATAAAAAACCGGTGAACCGGTTGTTTTCGGTTTTTTCTTTTTTTAATAAAAATGCATAAATAATGCTTAAAATGTTGTTAGATGACGTAAAATAAGCGTAGTGCAAATTTAATTTTCGCAGTAATTTTTCATCTAAATTAATGGCGAATTCGTTTCTGCAAAAAGTGCAACATTTTCATTGCCCTTTTTCCGAAAACTGCCCTTTTGTGTTACTTTTTGAAATTTAGCAATTAAGTTACTCGACTTTAACACAACTAAAATTTCAAAATTTCAAAAAAGTGATACAATAGTGCAGTTTTCGGGAAAAGGGCAATGCAAGTGTTGCACTTTTTGCAGAAACGAATTCGCCATAAGATTTATTTGAAAATTGTATTTTAAACACTTCATATTTTTACGAGTATTTATAATAGGTAATTGTTTCGATTTCATTTATGATAATATCTGCGATATTTATAATATTTATGTTCAATTTTTAAAAAGATTTCTTTACAAAAAAATTAATTATGATTTTTATAAAACTTGACTAATAGTGAAAATCGGCAAAATCTTAGGTTTTAGCATCATATGAATGGCTCAAATGGCAAACCGATTATATACATATATTATCAGTAGCAGCGGGTTCTGACTTGAGCATACTATAGAGATGAAAACTTGTCGAAATGTGAAACTGGACAAATGTATTTTTATTTATACCTGCATTTCAATTAGAAAGGATTGTTAATTAATTCCTATACCGCAATAATCACCTAGAGCCTCGATAAAATATGCAGTATAAATACATACAAAACTGCATTTTGAAATCGATGGATATGCACAAATGAAGTCAACGGTTTTTATACTGATGTTTTCAAAATTTTAGGTAGGTTCCTATTTCAAAAATAATACTTTCTTTATAATTTTATAAAGGTTTCAAAAAACCGAAAAGTCGAATAAACCGAGTTGAAAAAACTGACAAAAACCGAGTTATTCGAAAATGCAGAAAACCCGAAAACCGATAGGCGGTTTTTAAAGAGAAACCGATTAACCGGTGCGGTTTTTGATTACCCTAGACTCAGTACATCAACTACAGAACCGATCCTTTTGAAATTTTTAACACTATTTCTTAACATAATTTAGGGGGAAACGCTACCGAGGTTTCTTAGGTTTCGTAAATTGTTCTGTGAGTAGATATGACAATTCTTTACATAAACGTATTCTAGATTTTTTTGTGGAAAAAATATATGGAAGATATTTCAATAATTGGAAATTTATAATGCTGCAAATGTAATGTGACATAAAACATGAACATTCCGTTTTTATTTATCCAAATGCTTTTAGACGTTTGCAAGTTGCAATGAGGCTTCCTCTAAGCTCTGCCGGCTGTGAAGCTCTGCTGGCTGGCCGTTGCGATGCGTCGAATTAAAACATGACTACGATCTACAATGAACCAAGACCGATTTTGAAATTTGGCCATCATAAATATCGAAAATGATGTAGTAAAATTGTTAGTGATATTCTTATTTTTCTAAAAAGAGTAGAATAATTTTAGGTTAGGTTAGGTTAGGTTGAAGAGAGACGTTTAAACGTCTCATGTCCATGGACATACACTTAAGCGAGTGGTTCGGCCTGTTGTGCGCTCCTTATTTATGATCTTTTTATACCTCACGAGTTACAGAAAATCGGTACTAGACACGAATTTTCTCAGTATCTTCCAGTCATATTCTCTGAGATGAGTCAAGTCTGGTAATATGTCGGACCCGAAATGTTGGGATCTTGCATGTGTGAAAGCCGGACAGTGACACAGAAAATGTTCCATCGTTTCGATGTTTTCTCTGCATGCCCTGCATTCGTCGTTTCCTGCTAGTCCTATGCGATGAAGATGTGCTTGAAGATAAGCTTGAGTGTCCCGTTAGAACACTCATCATCTTACTAATATCGATCTTGTTTAGTTTCAGAAGACTTCTTGTTTTCTTTTCATTTGGGTCACCCCACAGTATCTTTGCAGTTGCTCCTATTGTTGCGCTATTCCACACAGTTTTATGAGCCATCACTGCCCAGTGCTTCAACTCATTTTTCGTGGCTTCGAAAGGTTTCCAATTTTTCAAGTTTATTACTCGAAGTTCTCTGCCCTTTGAAGCCAAGTTGTTTGCCCGTTCATTTCCAATCACTCCGTTGTGTCCTGGTACCCAGCAAATACGCAATTGACCATGGGCTGAGTAATCATTTATCGTTCTTTTACAGTCCAACACAGTTCTGGATTTGACCCTTTCCGATGTTATTGCTTGAATCGCCATTTGGCTATCTGTGAAGATGTTGGCATATTTAGGCTTTGTCGTGTTACTGAGCCAGTTCACACACTCCGTGATTGCTCGAACTTCTGCTTGAAATACCGTGTTATGGTCAGGGAGGCGGAAGTGAAGTTCGACTTCTGGTTCATCAATAAAAAGTCCCAGACCCGTCCTTCCTCCTCGCTTGGACCCATCCGTGTAGCAGCTGGTTCCCACTGGCACATGGGCCAAAGATCCATTTTCCCTGGAGCGTCTGTCTGGCACAAACGTATCACTGGTAGCTGTAAGCCGCACTTCAGGAATGCGGTCCGAGATTTCTGGCGTTTGAATGTGACCAACTAGATATTCTAAAATCTTCTGATGGTACGACTTGTGGTCTCGATTTATCCATTCACCCATCATTTGTAGACGTCTTGCTGTGAGGGCAGCCTCATACTTTATACGGATGTCTATTGGTTGGATGTGCAGTATAGTCTCTAACGCTTTTGTTGGTGCAGTTCTAAATGCCCCGCTTATGCCTAGACAGCAAAGGTATTACGTTGCACTTCTTGTCCATTGATGTTCACCACACTACAGAGGCGTAGGTGATTATTGGTCTAATCACGCTCATGTAAAGCCAGTGAGTCATATTTGGACGTAGTCCCCATTTTAAACCTATAGCTCTTCTGCACAACGACCAACATCTGTGTGCCTTTGTAACTCTTTCTTCAAGATGATCTTTCCAGTACAGTTTCTGATCCAAGATTACTCCCAAGTATTTTACCTTTTTAGTTATAGCAATTGTCTTATTCAGGAATCGAGGCGGGGTAAAACGTGGGATCTTCGTTTTCCTTGTAAATAGACATATTTCTGTTTTGTCTGGGTTAACATTTAATCCCCTTGGTTGTGCCCAGTTATATGCTATGTTAAGTGCCTCTTCAGCTCTTCTGCATAATAGATTTGGATGAAAGCCCCTTAGAAGTATTACAACGTCGTCTGCATAACAGACTGGTTTAAGTCCTTCATTGGTGAGGGCTTTAAGGAGACTGTGTATCGTCATAACCCATAGGAGAGGCGATAAAATGCCCTGATTTTTACGTCATATGACCCACAAATAATCCACCTATTCCTTAGCATATTGTTGATCCAGTTTTTCAGCGGCCGGTCAACCTGAAACTCGTCTAAGGACTGGATAAGTGTATCGGTCTGTACATTGTTAAATGCGCCCTCAATGTCTATGCAAACAGCAAGTGTATACATTTCTTTACTGAAGGACTCTTCTATGTGGTGCACTACCTCATGCAGAGCTGTTTCCACTGATCTTCCTTTGACATAGGCGTGTTGTTTGAATTTAAGCCTGTCATCCGCTATTTTACATTTGACCATGTCATCAATTATTCGCTCCATTGTTTTTAACAGGAAAGAAGTAAGGCTAATGGGTCGATAAGCCTTTGGGGTCGTGTAACTCGCCTTGCCAGTTTTTGAGAGGAACTTTTTCATTTTAGACATGCTGTTAACGCTGTCTACCTGTTCACAGAAAAGCCTCCAGGAGTTACGTTTCGCCGATTCCCTCACCAGACGTTGTAATTCCGACGTAGGTGGCAATGTCGGCGCATCGAATGGCAGATATATTGACGACAGGTACATATTTCCATTACCTTGCCTCAACACCGTTGCGTCCGATGTTGACAACTCTGGAGAGAAAATAAAACATAAGTTTTTATGGCACAGAATACAGGGTCTCCCATATTCGACGGACCCATCTGGCAACGCCATAACTTTTGACAGAGATGTCAGATCGCTTAATGACATACCGCGTTTGAAGCGTCAGTCCAAGCTGATTTTTACCATGGAACAATACACGCCACGCGAGCGCTCTGAAATAGTTGAAATTTACATTCAACAGAAGAAGTCAAGTCAACGTGCTTTTAAAATATTAAAAAATGTGAGAAGTGCGCCTTCTAAGAACACCATTAAGCGTTTATACGAAAAATTTTCGACTGGTGAGGCTCTTTCTAATCCGAAGAGGCCAAATAAAAGTCGACCAAGATCAAAGCAATATGAACCCTGCCTTTATTTATGATGTCCATCAGAGCGTTGGATGCTCTCTCGCTCCGGTGGAGGTTTATCTGGATGACCTCAATCATTGTCCTTCCAGTAAAAGTTTCTTTTGGGAGTCTATCCTATCTGGTGGCACCCCCTCTTTATTTGGTAGTGGGTCATTCTCCTCCTTTCGTTCACTACCTATTACATCATCTTCCAGTCGACAATTTTGGGAGGCGGTGTTATTTTTTGTCTCTCCCTCATTGGTTTGAATCGTTTTGTGGCTCTTTTTATTTTGATCACCACCTTTGCTGGGAACTTCCTGCAAAAGTGGCGGTACTATTGGTGAACTGGTGGTGTTATTGACTACTTCCACATCAGTTTTTGGCAGTGTTTCACTTGTCTCCATCCGTTCAATACCAGTGTTTGCCTCTTCAGACAGTATATTTGGACTCGATTCATTTGTCCTGCCAATCGGGACCTTTCCAATTTTGAAAAAGACTGTCCAGATCAAGAAGTACGCCATGACAAGATTGTTCTTGGATTCTGTGTCTATGCCTAACACGAGGAGAGTACCCTCGGTATCATCTTTCCTATAGAAGACTTCCCACTTTCTCACGGAAAGTTTTGAATTCTGTTTGCCAATGATGTCGAGTATGTACTCTGATGAGAACTTACTGGGACATCCCTTAACATATAGGGTCGTTTGGTTAAAGCCTCATCCTTAACGGATGATTTGGTTGACTTGAACTGCGTTATTGGGTCAACTTTACCGCCCATAATCGAAGGACCCAGACTATAGACCTCCTTTTGTGTGGTTACGTTAGGCTTATCCGAATTACTGGAAGACGGCGAGCCCTTTTTCTTCTTAGTCACTTTCACAGCGCTATGTTCTTCGGGAGACCTGACTCTTTTAGCGGCCTCCATGTTTGTATTGGAGGTAGAATTGTCAGGTTCATCCCGTAATAGGTTCTGTCGGTTCAACTTATTCAATTTCCTTCTTTGTGCCCCTGACAGTCTCTTTGAGTTAGCAACAATAGTGATATTGTTTTCATTTGATGATTCAGAGTCAGAGTCCCCAATGGCTTTTAAAGGCTGGGGTTGCTTAAAGCCCCGGCTGGGTTCTGCTTCATCTGTCTTATCATTTGTTTTGCCTGCGGCTGGATGTGCTCTTGTTTCATTTGCGACTACGGGATCCAAGGCACAAAAGCTCGTAGAAGTTGCTTGCTCACGATTGTTCGATAACGACGACACATGACTCGTGAGTGAATCAACGCTTGTCGCCGGCACTGGGTTTTCCCTCCCCTGCGCCGTAATCTCCTTCGTCTTTTTTGGTTTAATCATAAATTGGTTGGGGGAGACACCCCCATAGCCAGTATTAGCCCGTAATAGGTACGTCGGTATAGGCCTTCCAGACTGAGCTCAGAAATTTCTGTCCAGAGACCGATGCATCCAATTCAACCTACGCTTTATAAACAACAAACCTCCTGGTTGCGTAGTAGGTAGGTGAATAGGTATTGCGTAATAGGTTAAAAACTATCCGCTCTGCGATAACACGTCCGTTCGCTACGACAGGCGGCGACTTGAATAATTTTATGTTTTTTATAAAATAATGAATTCATCTGTAATTATACCCTCCACCATATACCCTCATCATGGTATATTCATTTTGTCACTCCGTTTGTAACACCTTTAAATATTGATCAGAGACCCCATAAAGTATATATGTTATTAATCGTCTTAAAATTCTAAGAAGATTCAGCCATGTCCGTCTGTCTATTGTAAACACACTACAATCTACTTGAGCTAGGTGCCTGAAATTTTGGTACATATAAGTATACTTCTTATATCTACAGATATGTTGGGATTGGGCAATATCGGTCCGTTTTTTGATATAGCCCCCGATTTGACTTCTTAACGACAGAGACCACAAATTGTTTTATTATTTTTAATTTGTTGTTTCTTACTTTTAATTGACAATTTCATCCGTGAATATGTAATTATAAAACAAACTTTTCTTCTGAGGGCTGTAGCCCTCCCCAGCAGAAATTCATTCCTAGGCCAATGTTTCAAAGGAACCATTATAAAAACACAATAATCAAACGATCCCAACAGATTTGATGGATGCGAAAATTACAGAATTTTGTTAAAAAATCTATATGTTATGACCAATATTGTAAAAGTAAGGGAAATTAAAAAAAAAAAAATTTTTCATATGTTTTATTTTGACCATTTTGTTTGGGAGGTACCAAATGAGGCGTGGTAGTAACGCCTATTTTTCAATGAACTGTGGATACTATAAAAATCATTACACTGCACAACGATTCAAGCATATTTATGTAGAATTTATTAAATAATCAATATTTAAGTAAATTTTAAACCTTTGGCCCATCTTCGCACTTAGCCTGAGACAGAAAAAAATGTCTACATATCAAATTTGAAGTCAGTCGGTTACTCCTTTCTAGAGTTATCGTGCACACCAAGCAGACAGACAGATGGGCGGACATTGTACAAATTACTTAGAATGTTCTAAAACGGATTTTCGCCGAACATACTTGAATTGTTATATTACTCCTTCTATCTGTTCACAATAGTGAGGGTAAAAAAAAACATTTTTGGAAATTCTTTTACTTCTACCAAAAGGATTATAATTTCCACATTTATCATAGATTTTCATGTTGGCTTTGTTTTCTTCGTTAGGATGCTGACTTCTAAAAAAGGTGATAACATATATTTTCCCTGATTTTTTCCCAGTTTTTATAGTTTTTTCGTTGCAGCAAAAAAAAAACACTTTTTTCTAATTTGTTTTCCGACCGACTGTTATACGTGAAAAAGATATTTCCCATATTTTTAGCCATCAAAATTGTATAAACTTAAAGCGTATTCCTTAAACTTTAAAGCTTTTTTCCCACAACCCACGTTTTCAAAGCCGGTGTCCATCGTAACTTCAAAACTACTACACCGATCGTTTTGAAATTTTAAAAACTATTTCTGTACATAATTTACGAGGTAACGCTGAAGAGATTTTCTTAAATTTGCTAATATTTTTTATTTTACAATAACAAATTAACCTTTTTTGCAAAAATCGCGTTTCATATCAAAGTGTTTATAAAAATTTAAAAACAGAAATTTCAAAAAACCCTCAAAGCATTACCTGGAAGAACGATTACCAAAAGAAGAAATATTTTTTTGATTTCAGATAATCCGTCACCGAGTTATGATGGACACTGCAATTCAACTTTTTTCCGAGACGCTTCCGAATAATTGCGTTGACATATTTTTAAATATTTCTTCATGAAATTTTTACACAATACATATACTTCGAAAGTTATACTATAATATACCGTTGGTTATAAATCAAAAGATTTTAACTGCGACGTCCCAAGAAATTCACAAAATGCCTTTTTTGCAAGTTACCCCCCCGCCCCCATTAAATAACAGACAATTATACTTTCCCTTCTTCAGCAAACAAAAACTGCTGTAACAACAGACATTTTGCTGTTGTTAATAACATTTCTTTTAGAGTGTAGTATAAAAGTTAAAATCTACCTTCATATCTTTGGAAGGATCCTATCTGCTTTTATTGTTTCCATCTTTCTGTTCTGCGTTCGTGTAAGTGATCCTCAATGCTTTTCATTTCATAGGGCTTCCCAGGCTTAGCCCTAATATACTACATAGTTTCTGTTTTTTAAAAGCTACATTTTCTGTGTCTTAATAAAAAATATACTTTTCTGCAAGCCTTCTCTTATTTCCCTTTACAACAACAACTTGTGTATGCCTCTCAGATTCCTCCAAGAATATTTTTAATATGTATGTAAACATTTCATTTTATCGTATCATATTCATCTCCGTCCGTTTGATTTTCAAACTCAGCACATTTTCATACAAAGAGAATAATTACAATTTGCCAGCAATCTGCACATGCGAGTACCTATGTACATAATGAATATCATCATTCTAGACCCTCCAGAGAGCGCACTCTGTTCCCACAGACCAAACAAAACCACAAGATACTTGCACAATTTCCTCGCCGGGTTTCATCTCATTCCCCGAGAAGCTCCAACAACAAAAACTAAAACACTATAAACAAATTGATACGACGAGACATATTGTAAATGAGAACCACCAATTTATACATTCGCTCCAGATGGACTCTACCGCACTGAAAATGTTCTGAATGAAATCAGTATAGAATGCGAAACCATAAGTGAAACAAGTGAAATAGTAAACAAACAAAAAACGGATTCAGAATTTCGAAAAGCACAATAAAAAAGTACAAAAAATATTCAGTGAAATATTCCATAAATATAAAAAGCAATCTAGAGTGTTTGTTACATATGGTCGTCGTACCAAAGCACAAGCGATCTTTAATGAAAAAACTCAACAACGAGAGCAGTACGAGCAAATATCAAGACGAGCATCATATTGAGCAGAAGACGTAGAAGAAAGTGTAGTGCAGTAGCAACAAACATTAATCATACATCCGTCCTCCCCCAAATCCCCAAAATCCAATACACACAACGTGACACCAGATGCCTCACAAAATGCAGCAAAATTTTCAATTGGTTAGTGTGGTTTAAACTCAAAAGATTCTTGAAATTTCCATGCCATAAAATATGAATGAAACAAAAACATGAATTAAATTAATATTTGAAATTGTTGACACACATCATGGCCATAGGTTCATTTCTTTGCTGATAACAAAGGAACCACTCACTGTATGGGTGGCTTGGATTTAAGACGAGAGATTATTTGTGAGTTTGTGTTTTGGAAATAAAACAAATCTATGATGTGTCCCAATCGCTGCCGCTTTTGTTTATGTTCCGGTTGGGGGACTCTCGTCTTCTTTTTTTAGGGGGTTATGATGTCAAGGCGCCACCAACGAAAATCATAAATAAATTCAATGTTAATTCCCACGTTTTAATTGTCGGTTATTGATTACAATTTTGGGAGTTTTACTACTTACATACATATGTAAATGTTTACATTGACAGTGTTTGAAAAAAATATGGGTGACCTTAAAGAATCAACAACCTAAAATGGCCTTCGAGACAGTTGAGGTAGGCTTTATGATTATAGAAATTAAGGCAATATTATAAAATTAATTCCCGGATACTAAGATATATAACATTCGCCCCTTTTCCGAAAACTGCATTACAATATCGCTTTTTTGAAATTTTAGTTGTGCTAAATTCGAGTTACTTAATTACCAAATTTCAAAAAAGTATCACAAAAGTGCCGTTTTCGGAAAAAGGGCAATGAAAATGTTGCACTTTTCTGCAGAAAAGAATTCGCCAATAATCTTCAAAAAATAAATGCCAAAGAATGTTCTTTCAAATGAAAATAAACATTACTTACCCATTCAATTTGAATTTTCTGTTTTTTTTTTCTTTAAAAAAGTAGGGAACATCGAAATGGATCACCCTATAGAACCACTCAAGCCGTAGAAAGCTATGCAGCTTGTAGATACATGCATTTATATACCGAGATTTATTTTCACACTGACCAGTCATTTCATATAAAACAAAGGAAAATAAAAAATCCGATATTAAACGAAACGAATCGTTTATTGATTTAATTATCTAAATGAACTATACTTATCATTACTTCGATTTGGTTTATTTTGTCATATCCAAATTATTTGAAATGTGTAAACTAATACTTAAAAATACATAAAATTTATTGTAGATTTAGATCTGTCGTATCTGAGCCTAGATATAATCATATCTCGCATCAGATCTGATTATATATCGCGTCCTATGTAATTATATTTGTTATGTATAAATGGATTCAACGTGATACATAACATAATTCTTTGCACATATAGTTCAGAATTTGCTAAAATATACACCGTTCGTCTGATCCCGAGTTTGTTCGTAAAACTAATAATTTTTTCAAAATTACTAAAATTTACAAATAAATTTAAGAAATACACGGAACACTTCAGCCACTATCTACAAACAATTTGTAAACTTTTAAATACTTTCAGTCTACATTTGAATTCACAATTTTATTACCCCTTCCACATTAGCCCAGAGATCGATTAATAGAACCTTTTTAGTGTACACTTTTCTAGAATTTGGTCCATCGAAATTGATATTTGATAGAAAATGCCCTCGAAATTGCATTTTTATAGAGACTGTCGTCGAAATTACATTTTTATATAAAATTTCATGGAAATTGATTATTTATAGAAAATGCCATCGAAATTGCTTTTTAAATTTCGTCAAAATTATAATTTTACATTTCGACGAAATTTAATATTTATAGAAATTTTCATCGAAATTTCATTTTTAAAGAAAATTTCATCGAAATTGATTTTTTATAGAAAATGTCACGAAATTGCATTTTTATAGAAAAATTTCACGAAATTTCATTTTAATAGAAAATTTTGACGAAATTTCATTTTTATAAATAATTTCGTCGAAATTGCATTTTTATTATAAAATTTCATCGAAAAAGATTTTTTATAGAAAATGTCATCGAAATTGCATTTTTATAAAAAAGTTCGTCGAAATTGCATTTTTATAGAATTGTTCGTCGAAATTGCATTTTTATAGAAAATTTATTTTTTATAGAAAATTTCATCGATATTGCATTTTTAAAGAAAATTTGGTCGAAGCTGCTTTTTTATGGAAAACTTCATCGAAATTGAATTTTTTATAGAAAATTCCATCAAAATTTAAGTTTTATGAAAACGTTATCGAAATTGAATTTTTATTAAAATTTTTTCGGCATTGAATTTTTATAGAAAAATTTCATCGAAATTGATTTTTTTATAGAAAATGTCATCGAAATTGAATTTTGAATGTACATTTTTATAGAAAATGTCTATGAAAAACTTCTCAAAACTGCAATTTCACAAAAAATTTCATCAAAATTTTAATTTTAAAGAAAATTTCGTAATTTTAATAGAAAATTTCGTCAAAATTGAGTTTTTACAGATAATGTCATCGAAACAGTGTTGCCAGACGAATTTGACTGAAAATTGTCAAAATGGGGGCCCAAAACTCGTCAAATCGTCAAAATAAATTTTCGCCTCAAAAATTCGTCAATAAGATTTTTGAGATTTTTTTCGGACGAAGTCATTTTTAAAGACAGATATGTATAGGGCAATCCAAGTAGAGATACTTTTTTCAATAGCCTTTTTTTGAAAGATCACGTGTGAGTCGTGTCATGCTGTCATGTTATTTTTGTTAAGTATTGTTTGGCATTTCATCATGGAAAGACTTACCTGAACAACGTTTACAAATTATTTAGTTGTATTATCAAAATAATCGTTCGCCAATTGCGCTAAGTCCATTTTGTTTAAATCCAAAAAAACACTTTCCAGTCGACCCACGACCTTGACACCCATGAGCAATATTTTAGCTCTCGTTAAGAGCTATCTTTTTGCCATTGACCGATTCCCGATCCGAAGTACCGGAATCATCGGTCCATATTTCTTCAAAAATGATACCGGTGAGAAGGTAACCGTCAATGGCGACCGTTATCGTGCCATGATAACCGACTATTTGATGCCTGAAATTGAAGCTCGTGATCTCGGCGACATTTGGTTTCAACAAGACGTCGCCACTTCCCGCACATCGCACCAATCAATGGATTTATTAAGAGAACACTTCGGTGAGCAGATAATTTCACGTTTTGGGCTGGACGATTGGCCACCAAGATCGTGTGATATCACACCGTTAGACTTTTTCCTGTGGGAATATGTACAGTCTAAAGTTTATGCGGACAAACCCGCTTCGATTCAGGTCGTGTAGCAAAACATCACGCGTGTCATTCGCCAGTTACCAGTCGAAATGCTCGAAAGAGTCATCCTTTTTTTAAAAAATTTCGTCGAAATTACATTTTTATAGAAAATGTCTAAGGAAAATTTCGTCAAAATTATATTTTTAAAGAAAAATTGGTCGAAAATACATTTAATTAAAAAAATTCGCTGACATTTTTTTATAGCAAATGCAATTTCGATGACATTTCGTCGGCTTAATGCTATTTTGGTACATGCGCCATATTGTATGATCGGAAAAATGCAAATTATAAATTTTTATTAAAAATTTCGACGAAATTATATTTTTATAAAAAATTTCATTGAATTTGATTTTATATAAAAAATTTCAGCGAATTGCATTTTTATAGAATTTTTCGTCGAAATTGCATTATCATAGACAATTTCGAGGAAATCGCATTTTTATAGAAAATATCACGAAATTGCATTTCGTCGATATTGCATTTTTTCCGATTTTCGTTCTGATCGGATATAAAACACGGTTTCTACAGTGCTTACATGTCAAATCGGGTGTAACATATATATTGGGACTATGTTTAAATCTGAACCGATTTTCCCCGAATTTGGCAGTGTTTATACATGTAATAAGAAAACTCTCTCTGTTAAATTTCGTACTGATCGGATATAAAACACGATTTCTACAGCGCTTAAATGTTAAATCGGGTGGAACATATATATGGGGGCTATATCTAAATCTGAACCTATTTTCCCCGAATTGCGCAGTGTTTTTTCATGTAATAAGAGAACTCTTTCTGCCAAATACCGTACTGATCTGATTTAAAATACAGTTCCTACAGCGCTTACATGTCAAATCGGGTGAAACATATATATGGGGGCTATATCTAAATCTGAACGGATTTTCTCCAAATTTGGTAGTGTTCATTCACGTAATAATAAAACTCTCTCTGCCGAATTTCATAAAGATCGGATGTAAAATGTGGTTTCTACAGCGCTTACATGTCAAATCGGGTGAAACATATATATGGGGACTATATCCAAATCTGAACCGATTTTAACCAATTTCAATAGGGAACGTCCTTTGGCCAAAAAAGAGCACTATGCTAAATTTCATCACAATCGGACCATAAATACGACCTGCACTTTGATTACAAGAATACAGACAGACGGACAGACAGGCGGACATGGCTAAATCGACTCAGAAAGTGATTCTGAGTCGATCGGTATAATAAACAATGGGTCTATCTCTTCTCCTTTTAGGTGTTACAAACAAATGCACAAAGTCATAATACCCTGTACCACAGTTTGGTGTAGGGTATAAAAATCGCTGACATTGATCTTTTATAGCAAATGCAATTTCGATGACTTTTCGTCGGCTTAATGCTATTTTGTACATGGTACATGATCGTAAAAAACGCAATTTATAAATTTTTATAGAAAATTTCGACAAAATTAAATTTTTATAGAAAATTTAGTTGAAATTGCATTTTTATTAAAAATTTCGTCGAGATTGCATTTTTATGGAAATTTAATGGAAAATTAGTAGAAAATGTTGTTGACATTACATTTTTAAAGAAAGCACTAGACTAGACGATCTTTGTTACATTATTATATCTCTTCAATTATATTGAAAAAACTTTTTGAAAATCACTCAATAATCTCGTTTTTTCTTTCAGACAAGAAATTATTGCCTTAAATGGCTAAAATTATTTATATTCTTGGGATGCCTTTTAAATGATTCTACAACAAATGCTGCTAAAATTCTCGGAATATTTCCACATGCCGGCGAAAGTCATTTTATGGTAATGAGAACATTTATGATGGAATTGGCACGCAGAGAAAACAATGTGACCATTTACAGTAGTCATCGTTTGGACGATCGTTTGGATACTCTCAAGGAATATGTGGTAGAGCCAGAATTTCCATTTTGGAAAGAGGGTAAGAAATGATACATAGCATAATTAAAAGCACAAACTATAAGCAATATCATCTCCTAGTTCAAAAACAATCGGGCACAAAGGATCTTCAGGAGCTAAGTAAAGTAAACGATGAGAAATTATCGAAATATTTGGCTCAAGCGGGTGCCTCTTTAATGGATTATTTTCTTGATAATTATCAAATGAAAGATTTACTTAAAATATCGCCAGATGATTTCGATTATGATATAATCATTGTTGATCTTTTCTATTCGGAGGCATTATTGGCTTTGGGTTATTACTTTAGAACTCCCGTCATAGGTATTGTAAGCACCGATTTTGGTGATTATATGGAAAAGGTGCAGGAGATATTGGTGCCTGCTGCTTGTTTACCTTATGACCTTGAGCATTACGACGCGAATTTGGGTTTCTGGCAAAGATTGAATAATCTCAAGGAATGTTTGGCCAGACGAAATGCCTTCATTGAGGAGCACTATGGAAATCAAGAACAAATAATGAAGAAACATTTTACACAAATACAGGGTAAGAGAATTAATAAAGAATAAAATGACGTTTTTAATTTAAATATATTTGACTCTTTTAGGGCCAATACCCACTATTATGGAACTTCAATCTAATTTGGCTTTGTTGTTGGTTAACGACTACTACCCGCTGACGACTCCCAGGCCTTTAGTACCTAATATTATACCCGTTGGCGGTCTACAGATTCGAGCTCCTCGTGAATTGCCATTCCAAATACGCCGCTTCCTGGACGAAGCCCGTTCCGGTGTTGTCTATATCCATTTGGGTGATGAACAACTTTGTGGTGAAATTCCAAAAGATAAGTTGGACGTTTTCCTTCATGTCTTCAGCAAACGAGAGGAGCGATTCCTCTGGACTTGTCATGATATACAAAAAATGGATGGTCTTCCTAAGAATGTAATGATTCAACATTTAGTTCCTCAGACCGATATTTTAGCGCATCCGCATGTCAATCTATTCATCATGAATGGTGATTTGATGGGTCTACAAGAGGCCATTGTTCGACATGTTCCAATTGTGGGTATACCTCTATTCCAAAATGAATTGGAAAATGTTATATTAGCAGAAAAATTGCTAATTGGCCTACGTATAGATTATGCTAATTTGACGGAAGCATCATTAAATTGGGCTTTGGAAACCATGACTAGAAAGGAATTCTATATTCTTAATATTCGGGATGTTTCAAAGATATATCGTGACCGACCCTTAGGAGGTTTGGCTAATGCCTTATTTTGGCTGGATTATATAGTGCGTTATGGCAGTCTACCTCTAAAGACGCAGGGTGTGGGAATGCCTCAAGGGCAAATGCATTTAAGTGATTTAATAATATATAATTTCTTGCTGGCGATTGTTATACTAACTTCGTTAGTGGGTATTTATTTTCTGGTCATGTTTTTATGGAACAAACGACAAACCGAAAAAAAGTTTTCCAAATTAAATTAGTTGATAAATAGATCTAAGATTAATAATAATCATAAAAATCATATGTTTAAGCTGTAACATTTCTGTGTATTTTATTTTTACTAGCGGTAAGACATTTTTTCTATTCGAAAATAATTGACAGTTACGTTTCAAATGATGCGTAAACTACAGATAAGAAACACTTTTTTTAATTCGCGATCATGTAAATGCAGACATAGATTTTTTCAAGATTATATGTGTTCGAATACGAAGTGACAGACATATTAGGCGTGTTTTCGTTACACCATAAGTGCTTAATATGAATGGGGAGCTAAGCACTTTTAAGCACTATTAGTTCCCGATGAAATTTGGTGCTTGTGTTCATGTCTTAATCGAGTATGATGTTGCCAGATTGGGCACCCTATATTTAGCAATATGGCATCCCATTTTTGGAGAGATTTGATCAATTATTGTGAATTAACGGGAAGAAGAAGAACAAAAATGGGAAATTATTTTAATATTTGCAAAAGAGTGTAAACAATTGAACATAGAATAGTAAATATATGTTTTATAAATACATTTCACCAATTTTTTGTCTGTTTCACACTGTTCTTTCTTCGCAACTCATGACACCATTGCTACCAGATAGTGAAAATCCGCCACTTATTGCTTATGTGCCAGTTAGTGGAAGTCAGTTGTTTTCGTTGCAAAGTGCTAAACTAAAAGTGCTAGCTTGTAACGAAAACATGCCTATTGTTAAAATACAACTTTACAAACAATTCAGTCAAATAGAAACAATAAAGGTAAGTTACGGTAACCCTCATGGATTAATCAGTCTGGCAATTTAACATACAAAAACTACAACTAACTTCACTCCAGCTATAAACAGCTGATTTCTTCTTCTTGTATTCATCGTGCTGTTGAAAAACACACACAAATCTAGAATTTAATACGTATTTTCCCAATTATTTCCAAAAAATAAATTAAATTCAAAATGGCCATGTCACCTGGAGTTAAGGAACGTTTGGAAGTTGTCTATGAAATTGCCAAAACCACATTTCATTGGGGCTTTGTTCCCATGGTGTTATATTTAGGTGAGTGGTGAAGTGAAATGAACAAGAGGCGCTGACCATGTTATGTATTCATGAATGAATTTATCATTTATTTTCTACATAATGTAGGTTTCAAAAAAGGAGCTGAACCCGGTATGCCAGCTTTATCGATTATGAGTTTATTGTGGCAATAAATATATAGAGGATGGAGACATTCGAGATCCATTGAGTGATATATGGGGGGATACGGGAAAGCAATACACAATACATTCATTGGGCATTGAACTACATACATGCATTACAGAAATGTATAACAAGCATTTGCTTATTAATAAATCAATAATTGTTATGATTGGAAACAAAACATAAAAGTTGAATTGTTTTATTGGTGTGACGAGGGTATATATCGTTTGCTACGGACAAAAAGTGTAACACATCGAAGGAGTGACCTAAGACCCCAATAATGTTCGGCGGAAATCCTTTTCGGGTCATTTTAGGTCGAATGAGCAATGTCCGTCTGTCTGCTGGTTGGTGCGCACGATAAAGAAATTAAATCATCGTAAACAATCTAAAATTGCAAAAACCACTATTTTACGAATTTCGTAAAATCATAATAGATATGAAATATAAAGGATAACAATTTATAAACTCACCGAAGGGGTGTCATCCAAATTTTTAACAATTGTAGTGTAATTTAGTCACATATATTATGTTCATCAATAAGGCAAAGTCGCTGTTATTAATTTAATAATATTGCAATCGGGTACTCCCAATTTTTAAACTTCCTAAATATATCGAGTGTATGGAGAATACACCCTGCTTTGAAAGAATGCGGAATCTGAAGTTGCAAGTTGTGAAACCATAAAATGCCTGGCTAAGTCAAACTAAGAATAACATGAATCCTAAATTCCTCAAGCTATATTTTTGGAATATCTTCCTTCTATAAAGAGAATTAATATCGGATTTTCTAATAGTGTTAAAACGTTAGTCGAAGTCAAAATTTTCATCATGGTAATGTTCACTTAAGTGCAACGTTTGAAAATCATTAAAAATCAAATTCTGAACTTATCGTCAGGCCCGACAGTCTGTGCGCGCTATAGTGAATAAATTTGAATCCAAAGCGACTAAAATATCGCAGCCGTAAGTGTTTTCGTTCAAAATGAGCCATATCAGTCGATTCCACGTCGTTGTCAGGAATTGGGCATCTCTCAAGTCACACTGTGGCGTATTTTGTGAAAGACTCAAGAACTAAAGCCACTTGATCATTTGAAACGCCGAAACTTCTGCGATTGTGTACTTTATAAGTCTCACAAATATCAGGTGGTTTATGTTCAGAATGTGTGCATTTTAAGGGTTTATGTATTAAGTTTAGTTAACTAAATTTTTCTCAATGAATTGTTATCCTTCCAAATATGGGCTTTAGTTGATAAATAAATGAAAAATTACATATGCATCCCAACGCAGCAAAACCGCAAATAGACCAACGTCAGACAAATTTTTTGATTGTGATTTTTTATAACAATTTAAATTCATTCAGCCTACAAAGGCTATATGTTGATAGATTTACAATTCATATGCTTTACAAATCATAGCATATAGCAAAAAAAAAACTAAACAATATATGAAAAAACAATTTAAGTTGATATAATTTAAATGGTGATAAATACATAGTTGTCAATGACAATTCCTAAATCAAAATATTGAGGGGGTCGCTCATGATAATAATTAAGCAATCTATTTTTGAAAGTGTAATGACAAACTGAAAATGTTCTTAATGGTAGGAGGTAATAAATTTGCACAAACCAGTTGAAGTCGTCCTTAATAATTTAATATATTTGGAAATGTCCACTCGTGAAAAATTTTCAGTTTACAGTTAGATGCAATGGTTGCCAGATCGGCAAAGTAAAATGAGATCGCCGACTTTCGCGTTGCCATCTATCAGTTTACTGTTTTACGGTAGAACTTAAACCGACAACGCCGGCGTGTGACGTCTGTCAAAGCGTTGGTTGTATACATAACAGGACGAAATTCGATTTTGACAGACGTCGTCTATTTAATTCGTAGCAAGGTCTTGATTCACACGAGGCAATTGGTTCCATGCAAGTGCCGAAGTTTGTTGGAGAGAGAGGCGGAGAGCTTTTTCCGCCTTCCTCTCTCTCTCCAATAAACTTTGACACTTGCTTGTAAAAAATTGCCTCGTATGAATAAGGACAAAGGAGTGTTTAAACATAACGGTTTTCAAGTCCATATTCAAATTTGAAGTTTTTTTCGAAGTTACATTTCGTTCAGACAACATATTCTGTTTCGCCAATTTTTTTTTTCATCGTTAATTAAAATGTATGTCGCACAAATTTACATATATTGAACCGAGCACAAAACTACGAATTTTAAATAAAAAGGTATGTGGAAATGTCAAAAAAATCACCATCTGCCAACTTTTTGTAAAGACAAAATATGAATTTAAGGAGGCCGTGTGTGAGGCAAGTGATTTTTTCAAGTCGATGAAAGGACCATGAGGGTGTCTGTTAAATGTCAGTGAAATCGTCAGGCGTCCCTCAAACTAAAATTTCATCCTATGAATTTCTAACGAATTCTTCATTGTCAATTTGTTAACAAACAGGTATATTCTGCCGTTAAATTTTCTTTTTCACGGCCGTTTTCAGGTATCTCCGTTAGTTATTTTTATCGAAAAAGTTAGCTAACAGACAGTTATTCTAAGGAACATTTTAAACGGCCCGTTAAAAAATTCGGTTTCTGGTAGGTTCCGTTAGTTAACTTGAAGTTTTTTGCTATTGTGAATGACATTAAGTTTTCCAGATTTTTAGACTCACTTCATTGAAGGATATTCAAAGACAAAAGGACATTTTTAATACCCTTCGTCCTGGAAAAATTATTCCAAAAATTATAATGTCCAGCAGGAATTCTCCGCATTCTATTTGATATGCATATTTATCAATTCGCTTGAAAATACGAACTAAAAAATCTCATTTCGAATATTTCACGTTCTGCATATAATATTTTTTTGCACCCATCCAATGGATTTCCATTTCTCCCACCGCATAGAAAATGTCAGGATATAAAGTGGACAGCTACGGGAGTTCTATTATTGTGTATTTCGTTTGGTTTACTTGACTAAATCTTTTAACTTTTTTTATTAACGTATTAATTAAAGTTAAAGCTTAGTTAAAGTTTTATCTCAAAAATTACCTCCTTTTAAATTAAAAAGTTGTACACCTAAGAAACTGCAAATGTGTTTTACTATTTGTCGTCTTTTGGTGGATTTGTTAAGAGATCTTCAACCGACAAATGTATATCGTCTTCAAGGCGCACAGAAACAGCATCAACTTTGTCCGCATCCGCTGGAACACCACGGAGAGAAAAGGAGCGTTCAACCTGAGAAAACAATGCCGGATTCTGCTTGTTGAATTTTGGAATATGCACTTTATGCAGATTCGATCGCTGTCCATCATATGCATTCACTGGTGACTGCACTAAAAAAAAAGCGTACTGAAAATCAAAGAATTTGTCGTAAAGTTTAAGATTTCGGCAATGATTTCGAGCCAAAGACAATCGCTATAAAAATAAGAAGGTTTTATAGTTAATTTAAAGACGTGAATAGTACTTGGTTTGAGGATGCATTTCATAGAATTAAGAATTTTGGGTAATAAAAATAATTATGTTTGGTCTTAAACTAAGCACATTTTGGCGTAAATTTAAGTTTGCCGCGTGCTTATTTGTAGTAAAATATGATATAATTTAAAACATTATCGTAATAAAATTTAAAATGTCTGTCCTTATATAAGAATATATTGGTGTTAATTTAAGGCATACATGGATTTAAATATAGTTTTTTAAAATATGTATGGAAAATTCGTTACATTGTATTTATTATAATGTTACTCTCATTAATGTGTTATTTTCTTTGAAATCACTTAATATTCATAAAAAATATGCTTCATACAAGTTATAGTGTTGACTTATAAATTCAAAACACAACGTTTTCTCTTTCTAAAGATTGGATTTATTACATTTTATATTGGAATATGCAAACAATTTATAATACGTATTACGGATAACATTGAACATTTTACAATTTAAAACAATATTTTAGTTGTATAAAGACAAACCGGCCAACACACTATCGTAATATTTATATACATATTATATTATTAATTATTTGGACTATGTGATTTGAAAGTGACGTCAGCGACATTTTTACATATAAATGGAGTTAGGGATGGACTCTGCATCAGATTAGCCGCGTATAATTTTATCAAAAATAATTTTCTCAAAAGAGTCAAACGTGACTTCGATTTTAAAACCTTAAGTTTTGTGCAAACAAAACTACAAAAACATTTTATTTAAGTACGGTGAATATTTAAAATATTAAAAAACCGTGGATTGTTTTGCAGAACATATGACTATTATTTAAATATTGTTAATACTACAATTTTATGCACTTTTGATTATTATTCAGCTTAATTAAAATACAACTTCGCCTTGAAAATACATATAACTGCAACAAAAATTAAAAAAAGGATTTTCATTTAAAATTGAATTGTATCTCCCCCTTTTTTATAAACATTAATTTAAATAAAAATTAATGGTATTTTCTTTTGTGCCAAAAATGGTAAATTGTTTCTGCCTTTCGCCCTAAAACGATTTTTTGGATTTCGTTTATAAGAAAATACTTCAATGTGAATGGGGTTTAAAATGCTGCTCTCTGACAGGGCACCATAATTTTTTAGAAAAGAAAACATCATAATATTATACTACTAGCGGACCCGGCGAACTTCGCCTCGCCCCAATTTAACGCCTTCAGATAAACTCCAGAGTGATAATAAAACATAGATAGTTAAAATTTTAATGCGATTTGTTTAAAAGGAATCGATATCAGTAGAGATAAATCGAATCAGATGATAAACAACAAACAACGAAGACAGAAGACAGGCAACGTACAGATGACCGTGCGAAAAACAGGGAAATTCGAGATTAATTCCACAGACTTCCTACGATTGGTTTTGAGATTTATTGATTGTCATCGCAAAAGCCAATCGTACAGGGAACTGAATCCGCTTGAATTGGAATGAAAGATCAGTTGGAATAATCGGAATTCGTGGGATAAGGACTTCCTCTCCTTTGAATTTTCCCTTGATGATCGTCGCCTGAATCACATTGTCCATCAGTTTCATAATGGACAACCGCGAACTATGCACAATTTCGGATGATTCAGATTCCGCAACATGATTATGATCGATTCCACCTTCAGCTGTAAATTATGCGGCGGAGCTCCTGGCACATCAAGCGAGTTCGATTTTACTTTGAATAATAAAATTCATGCTATCGACGTCCTTATTCTTCGCTGCTAATATTGCCCATTCACTAATCTAATCGAGATTTGGAAACACTTTGGTGATGAGTTCCTCGTTCGACGATGTGAACTCGCAAAAATTTGCCGGGAACAATATCAATGCAGTGGAAACATCAATAGTAATTTGGCCATTGCCAAGCGCCAACAGTTGTTTCGAGAATTCAAGAGCCGATGAGTCGTTCTGCAACGCGACTCTCATGTTCGTGGTCAATTTCAACTTCTTCAAAAATTTGCCGGGAACAATATCAATGCAGTGGAAACATCAATAGTAATTTGGCCATTGCCAACAGTTGTTTCGAGAATTCAAGAGCCGATGAGTCGTTCTGCAACGCGACTCTCATGTTCGTGGTCAATTTCAACTTCTTGACATGCAGCCACACTCAAAGAATTTTGTGAGTATCATTAGCAAAAATGTTTGTTGTTTCAACAGTCTGTGTCTGCTGAAAAAGGGAAAGCAGACTTCGTCTGTTATTTTAGCAACCCTATGGTTGTTATTTTAGCACATAAATTTGCCTGCTACTGCAGCAAACTAGAACAGTCATTTTAGCAAACAATTTTGCTATTATTTAACAGAAAAAAGCGGCTGGGAGAACAAACTATTTTTGTTATTCTAGCATACGTTTCTTTCTTTTTTATTTTAATAAAAGAAATACAAATTTTATATTTTCCTGATATTTGAGAAGAGTATATCAACCAGGACTCCAACCTGAAGTTATTCAGCCCATGTATTGATAAGGGTTTCGAACTGTGAAATCTGTATGTATGCTTGATCTAAAAATATAAATGAAAAATAAATCATTTAATAAAATTGAATAGCAATAGGAGTATTTACAAACAATACTTACCGGTCACTGGCATTAACAATTATCTTTTTTTTTGTCCGAAGGATAAATATAAAGAACATAAATCGTACGACATCGACGCGAACTCAGTCAACATTGGCCAATGTGTTGGGTTTACCCTATAGACACGGTATCTAATTGTACATGTCCAGAGCCATATCATTGGGCAAAATGATCTTATCCATGGATTACATCCAAATTAGACTAACTTATCCTGAGTGTTTTGGAGCCAAAAGGTTGCTTCGTGATTCGGACTTAAGCGACCATCGTTGGACTATATAGAGTAAATAATCAATGTTGCCATTTCGGTAAACAAATCACAAAATGGGAAAAAAAATACTTACGAGTTGTTGCAGGTATTATCATTAGGGTCACACTTCCAAGAGTTGTATGCGATTTGGAAAAGTAGACAAGGAAATAAATGGTTAGTCCATCCATGACACAAGTTATCTGAATTTATACATTGTAGTTGCTACGAAATTTCAGATCATCTTTTATACCCGTATTTTAATAGGACACTGCTTGGTGAGAATCTTGAAAACAAACAGAAATAAGTCTTATAATCATAGTACATTTAATTTTCAATTTGTGTACGCTTACCTGTTGCGTCTTGATTAATTGATATCATGGTCCTTTATGTGCATTTGTGTACGCTTGATCAAAAAATATAAATCATTTAGAAAATTAAATAGGAGCATCTACACACAATACTTACCGGTCACTGGCATTAAACTATCTTCTTTTTGTCCGAATGATAACAATAAAGAACATACATCGTACGACCTTTGGTTATATTTGATGTTCTCCAAGACCGTATGATGATCAGTGACTCCTACGCGTTAGCCAATTGGGTTCACCCTATATACACGGTAATTGTACATGTCCAGAGCCATAGAGCTTGCTGAGAATCATGAAACCAACCAGAAATATAAGACTTACACAATCATAGAGAAATTTGCAATTTGTGTACGCTTACCTGTTGCAACTTGATTAATTGATCCTCCAAGGCATGCACAATTTCGCCTTTTTTTCTTTAGCCATTTGTAAGTGTTGTCGAAGCTGTCCCGGAACCGTTTTACTTATTAAAATCATTTGCATTATCTTCGCGGGATGCTTTTTTAATGCGAATTAACAAACAGAACGAAAATTTCAATCCAGTTCAATTTGTTCGGCGTAAAATATTTTATTCTTCAAAGGGTGTTACTAAATAGCCGGCGTCGGCGCACGATGTCTGTCAAAGAGGCAATCTTGAATGCTAGTGAAAGCGTATTACGTCTGTCAATATTTTTTGATAAGCGAAATAAACATTTTATATGAGATTTTGTTATCTGCACAAATATGAATATATGTGTAACTTATCGCAAGCACATTTTAATGGAAAAAATTGGTTTCAGTGGTAAGGAATATAAATTAAACGCCGCTTTTTTAATGGGACGAACATAGACACCTCAACACACCCGGTAATTCTGCGTCTCTCTCTGTCAAACTTTGACACTTGCTTGGAAAAAGTTGCCGGGTGTGAATCTGGACATAGAGGCATACGGAAGATAATGTTCAGATTCACACTCGGCAACTTTTCCAAGCAAGTGTCAAAGTTTGTAGGAGAGAGCTCTTTCCGCCCGCCTCTCTCTCCATCAAACTTTGACACTTGCTTGGAAAAAGTTGCCGAGTGTGAATCTGAACATTATCTTCCGTATGCTTCTATATCGAGATTCACACCCGGCAACTTTTTCCAAGCAAGTGTCAAAGTTTGACAGAGAGACGCAGAATTACCGGGTGTGTTGAGGTGTCTATGTTCGTCCCAATTTACACGAGGCAATTTTATCAGCGGTTTAATGGTGTTTGTAGGGGAGGCAGTCGGTTCAATCTCGTACTCGATTGAACGTTTTGTTTTTTATTCGAACTTTGAAACAACAACAATACACACAGGAATAGCCGTGGAAACCGTATAAAAATCGTCTTTGCACAGAATGATAAAATCTTGCGAAATTTTCTCTTAATACTCACCCTAAGTCTTTAGGAATTCTCTCGTTTTTTAACTTTTTTTGCATACACAATACTTAGTCCTAGATCACACGAGGCAATTTCTTCCAAGCGGAAAGTGCTCTGTATCTTTCCTACAAACTTTGACACTTGCTTGAAATAAAATTGCCTTGTGTGAATCAGACTTTATAAACATTTTCACAAATCGCACATAAAATATTAATGTTTAGCTTTGGTTTCATTAAAATATACAAATTAGAAACTAAAATCTAAACACAAGAGATTAATTTTAATTGTATGTCCGGAACTAAGATTTTGAAGTCGTCAAATCATATTCGTTATCGATTTGTGTTTTACTTTTTGCATTTTTAATCGACTCCTATTTCCAATATTTTTAAAATCCAATGAAAAAATAAAAATATTGAGAACCGTAACTCGAAAACAGATATCGCCGAATAATTATTTATTTTTTTTTAAATATACTTTTCTTATCTCACGAATGACCTTAACCTTTTTGATTTTCAGTGGTAGTTGAACTTTATGTAAATTATTGCAACTTTTGTCTTATTTTCACATATTTTGATTAACAGCAAAAATTTTCAGCAAACTGCAAATTTTTCAGCAGTGCGTTTGCTAATGCAAAACTGCAAACTTTTTGCTATTACAGCAGAAAATGTGCTGTGTTGGCAGAAAAAATGGTTGCTAAAAATTAGCAGACGTTGTTTGTTATTAACAGCAAACAAATTTTTTTGGGTGCACAAAGACCACTATTTCAGGCATGCATTAATTTCATCGGCAGTAGATTTCGGGATGACGGGAAGCGTTTGACGAAAATCTCCGGAGAGCAATATCAGACTCACCAAATTGTCTCAAATCACGTCGTAAATCCTTCATCGTTCGGTCAATTGCCTCCAGAGCTCGTTTATGCGCCATCGTGCATTCATCCGAAATTATGATTTTGCAATGCCCGCAATCCAATAAGATAACCTTACCTCTTATACTCAAACTTATTATCTGAAAAAATGTTCGAATTGATAAATATCGTGAATTTTAATTGATCGTAATGCTTGTACCGTTTGCCGATGTGATACGCGAAATCAGTGTAACAATACGCAAAACTCGAATGAATTGCACCAAGAAAAATAGCACATACTCGTACATATGTTTAATAGAAAACTTTTTTGTTTAATAGAAAATTAATAAAAAAATTTGGATTGAAAAAGAGAGCAGTAGATAGGAACAGTAGGAATCTCGCAAGAAATAGCAGTAGATAGGAACAGTAGGAATCTCGCAAGAAATAGCAAATTTCGATTTTCCCAATTTTCCGACTTTTCCGGAGGGTTTTCCCAAAATTTTCTTTCGTAACAACCTTCTCCAGGCAAATACGAACAAAAAAAAATTGAGCCAAATCGCTCCAGCCGTTCTGACGTGATGCCATTACACAGATGGACCGTTTCATTTTTATATATATATAGATTCCATGAGGTTGCTTATTAAAGATCATTCTTAGGTAGGTAATGCATATTTATCTTATGTAAGAACATTTTATTAAGAGCGGAAAACAAACCACCAGGAACATTTCCTAAGTTACTTAAAATGATTTACCGACGTATTTAATTTAAAAAGTTTGTTTTGAATGTGGCTTAATTACATTTACCATTGAAAGAAACGAGTTAATAGAACTTAAACGCGAACAATTGTACACACAATTCTACACCACCATGAAGTCTTGCCATGAGCTGAATATAAATTCTGTTATTCACACAGATTTTCAAAAGAAAAGAAAAGATGCGATGAATTGGAATATTTATTAATTAAAAATCAGCTCTGTAAAACAGAAACTAATGCTGCTTATGACATTCTTAACTCTGCTGTTAGATTAGCAAATAGGTACGAATCCTAGATTAAGATACTATTTGGTCCATATTAAATTTTTCATACAAAATAAATTTTTAACCCAATAATTTATATTTATTTATATATTTTTAAGCAAAAAACGCTTATTATTTTGATTTCAGTAAAACAAAAATATCCCTTGGACCAAATATATTACCGTTCATAAAGGAAACGATGCAATGTAACTAATGTAACAGCAGGTTTAACTATAAAGTATGAGTATAACACGGAATCGAAAAAAAAAATCAAATTGTATTTTCGTTTGCTTTTGTATTTCGTTTATGTGTGTATTTAAATTAAAATTCGAAAAAGTCAAAAGTTTTAATTTTTTTTTAAATAAAATATATATATCTTTTATCTTCAAATATTTCGCGATATAAAATTGTTCTGAAAAGAAATCAAATAGAATGATTAAAGAAAATACAAATAAATTTCATCATATCATGATAGGAAACCACTGAAAACTAAGAGAAATGTTTCAATCGTTCATATTTCAACGTAAGTATTATAATACTTACGTTGAAATATTTGGTAGAATTTGTCACTTTTCTACGGCAGAAATCCTCCAAAAAGGTCCATTCTAAAATTGTTTTACTAAAAAATAAAAAGCTAGTTGTATAACATGCTATTAATAACAAATTTCTATATTGCCAGAAATAATTTTACATTTCCGCTTTATGCGCTGTTAGCAGTTATTTTTAATAAATATATAATTTCCAATTAAAATGTGTTTTGTTAATTTTGTAATTACCAATAGGTTGTTTATTTCAGAACTATATATTATATTTCACTCATCTAAACATTTTCCTATTGCCTCTTCCAGTATTACAAATCCTATTACCCGCATTTTTAATGTTCGCTTAAATCTCTTCACAGGACTTTCTAACAAGATCACTTCAAAAATGTATGTACATACATCACCAAAAATAACATACAGCAAAAATAACTACGATATACGCACTCCCTTATTACCGAGATCGATCATGATACAATAATTGTAAAGGTAGTCTCATAAGCCCAACAACAAAAAGTCCGGTACAACCCTGCGTATTTTTGCCATTTTGGTTGTCAAATTGAACTGACAGATAGACGTCAGTGACAGAGTGAGCACAACAACAACAATTCAACAACAAACTCGGAATTTTGTTTGTTAAATAACAAAAGTTAGTGAAAAAAATAAAAATGTCATAAAATCTCGATTTTGATTTTTGTTATCTTAAGGACCAGTTAGGCACACTTAACCGTAACGCCCCCGTTGCATAACGAATCAGCTGATTCAATCTGTCATATGGAAATCAGTGTAAACGATTAGCCAACGGAAACGAAACGTAAAACGTAAACGGACGGCTGAATCTGTTGAAATCAGAATTGGACGTTCCGTTTACGTACAATTTGACAACAGCTACTACACGTTGTTTACAATTACAATTGTATGTTCACCGATAAAAGTAAAGAAAATAATTTATTTGTTGTTTAAAAGTGCAAATAAACATGAAAGATGAATATTTGATTTCATTGGTGCAGTCGCACGAGTATTTATACAATAAATATAATCCAGCATATAGGATACCTGAAAATAGCGAGAAGCTTGGAAGCAAATTGGCAAGGAGCTGGGCGTTACAGGTGAGTTTTATGAAGATCGCGGCTGACTCCATTAAAAATTAAATTTGTAATCTGCTTCAGGATTCTTTTGACGATAGTACGAGACAATCATTGCGCCAATCTTCTTCATTGTGGGTTAATTTGACAGAAATATAAGCTTATCTACAAACGTGGACTTATTTATAGATAGAGATTGGATTGGATTTGGCTGAGTCCCTCTTCAATGGAAATAGATATAAGTAAAGGGTTTTCCATTAAGGCATACGCATTTTATATATTAATAAAACACAGAATATTTAAGATATAGAGTTGAAATTCCAGGTGTAGTGCAAATGTTAAATTTTAAGAATGATATTTAATTTCGGTCATATGACCACCAGGAGCCCGTCAACAGCGATCTATTCTTTGGACCCAATTTTCCACACATTTCGACCGGAACGTTGGCAATTTCGCGTTGGATGTTGTCTCTGAGCTCGTCTAAAGTTGTTGACTTAGACCAAGGATATTCCTCAGGGGAAACGCCGCATCACCAATAAAGAAAGGCTTCAGAGGATGCTGACGATAATGGTTTACTAGGAGGTACAGGTATTGTACCTAAAATAACTGATTGGCCAAACGGAGAGTACTGGAATATATCTGTATTTAATTAAAATTAAGAAATGGAATTTGTTTGTATTAAAATAGATTATAAGTGAATTGAAGTTTAATGGACATACCCCCATCGTGTTGGCTGCCATAACTTCCAACATTAACTGATATGAATGTATAGTTAGCATCGCAGATTCCCAAACAATTCGGCATATCCCACATTCGTTGAAAATCATTGGCAATGTGTTTGCACTGCTGTGTAGTTTGTTCACTTAAATAAATCGGCGAAAGCAAGCGCAACAAAACTTCACTGCATTCTAAAATAATATTTCGAATTGTTGTTTTCCCCAGCTTGTGACTCCATGCAATCGATTGTATGGAACAACCGTGACCCAAATATCTACAATTTTAAAGAATAGAATGGTAATATTTCCCAATTTGGAATCATAGGATAAAGCAATATTTGACATACAGTGGTGTTATTACTAGTCTCTCTGCCGGTCTAATCCCTTGCTTTGGCGTCGTTAACGCATATTTTATTAATGTTAATAACAAATTAAAAACTGCCATAGGCATTCTAGTGTCCGGATTTCGCCCAGTCATTGTTTATAGGACGTCCACCCCATCTTCTTATCCGACGATATTTTCTTGATTACTTTTATTGTAAATTCCGCACAGATTTAAAAAACTTAATTTATAAACAAAAAGAAATCGCGGGTTTTTTGTTTACTTATGTGTTGTTGTTGTCAGAACATATGACTCGTTTTCTCAACGTTGGCTAATCGCTCAAACGGGCAACGTTACGGCAACGGTAAAGATAAATTACGGTTACGTATGCCTAACCCGGCCTTTAATGTGACACCCTCCGTCGGTACTGGCCAAGGTACCTCATCGAAGAGAAGACGTAAAAAGTGGAGTAGTTTGAGATGTGATGTGGCAGTTGCAGTAGCAGCTAAATTCTTCGCCAAGAATTTGGAATCTTGGGCTACAGCAATGCAAAAACCACAAAGGCAACGAAAAGGAATTTTTTGCAAGAAAACAACGAGTACTAAAGACAACGGTTCTCCTCCCCCTTATCGAGTGTAAATAGAGAAACGACGGCCACAGGAGAAAGCATGCAAACCATTCAACAGCCTAAGCAACGTGACCGTGTACCGCAATAAGGATAAACGTCACAAACATTCCTGGAACGCAACAATCGAACGCCACGTATGTCAGTGGTGGCTTTTGAACGTCTTCATATGTAACAATGAAAAAAGTGAAAAACCCCCCGGAAACTGAAAAACAAATGGAACAACCTTCAACTAAAAAGAAAAACAGCGGCAGAAGATAGGCCGAAACGAAGAATTTGGAAGTCAATATGGATAAAGAAAACAAAGACGACTGTGGAAGGCGTACGGCATCTTCAGTGAATAACTGGATATACGTAAATCATAAAGAACGAGCAACTGTGGTCAATATTAATATTTATTAGAAAATTAAAGCCGTAATTGATATTTAATAACGAATGTACAATATGTGCCGCCATAGAGTGATGAAGGAAGTATTTAATTTTATAATCTTACTCTGTTTCTGTTCGCATATCTGTGTATTCCAAGGGATTTTCAGGAAGAATACTAGAAAAAGATTTGTAAATAAAAATTTAAAAAATTTATTTATACTGATATGTTTCTTACTAACCCAAAGGACATACCCATCTCGTCATTATCCATCTCGTCAAAAATTTATTTATACTGATATGCTTCTTACTAACCCAAAGGACATATCCATCTCGTCATTAAAATTAATGTCGGAGCTTATCGATGGAAAACTGACACTAAATTAGAAAAAGGACATAAATATTCATTGCTTCCAATACTGGAGCTACTTACTCTAGAGGTGGCGTTTGACACAGATCAGACACAACAAATGGTATTGCATTAGTCAATAGCACGCTCTTTTTTGCTACTCTTACAATATCCGAGGGCAAAAAATGATCGTCGCAGATGAACTGACCGCTTTCTAATGCAATACCACTAGCCTGACACCACTTTCATCGGAGCTCTCCATCTTTCGGTATTTGGAAAAACGATCCATTTCCATGGTCATCACGTTTGTCACAAATGCGACACTTGCGCATTTTTTCTTATTAGAGAAGTATATATTTTTTAAAATAAAAACAAACACACAATATAATTTTAAAACAACAATAATTTTTTATTGTTTTCTCCACTTTATATTATATTTTTTCACTCAGTCTTATTTTTTTCACTTCCTATTACTTTTTTCCAATTTCAATTTAAACTCATACGTTTCCTTTTTTCGCTCTCCACTGCTGTCAAAAAATGTAAACAAACATTTGGAATGTAAACAATGAGATTGACAACCAAAATGCTGTCAAACACGCCAAAATAAAAAAATTGTAATCAGCTGTTAGCTTGAGACTACCTTTACAATTATTGTATCATGGAGATCGATGGAGACGCCGACGGCATAACCACATACATACGCACATGTACACGAATCCTCGTGATTCACAACTGCCGTTATTTTGAGTTTCAGTTCTTGTTGTTGCTATGGTATGGTGCCAAGCGACATGAACGTATACTTACATATTCACCGCAATTTCATTTTTTCATTTTTTTAACAATACGCGTCTCAAAACACACAACCACTTCCAAGTAACTGATTTGAAAGAAAAGGAACAACAGAATATTCTCTATACTCAGGAGCTCTTCTAACATTCCATAACAATTATTTATCCACACATTAACAAACAACTTTAATTCTCCGAAAGAGAGAGAGATAACATAATTCTCTCGTACATATTCTTAAAAAATGGCAATAATCATAAAATTTATTACCAAGACAACTTTTCTTTAAAGGGGAGCATAGCCTTAAATTTATTACTCAAATATCTCATACTGTCAATTAAGTCCGATTCGACATTAAAACTATGACATGTCTACGTCATAGTTTTAATGTAGAAAATCATTAAAAGTATTGAAATATTACATAAAATAATGCGGATTGTCACAAAAATAATGATTTTTTTCTTACATTTAAAGAAGGGCGTACACAAAACTAATGATTAGATAGTCATTAAATCAAATTCAAAAAACTTTAGATTAAGGAAAATTTCGTAAAAAACATGTAAATTTTCATTATTTTAATGAAAATTGTGATTGAATTTATGCCGAGGTCGCATACTTAATTTAAGAATGTGTCGTCATTAATTTTATTACTATTTTTTTTCAGTGTGTCGAAGAGAGTGTACTTTCCGTTGTAGCGTCTCCATTTGCTGAATTAGAGTTTTCATTTCCGACATGTTTATGCTGCTACTGTCGAAAAATTCTATATCGTTACACTGAGCGAATCTTCGTTGTAATTATAACGTTCTAGTTGCCTCAAGTTGTATCGTTTCGAATGCATAAGCAATAACGTAGGCTATCTTGGCAAAATGATGTATGAAAAAACGTTGAAAATGTTAAAAGCACTGCTGCTGCTCTGCTTTCAGGTAGTTTTTTGTTGCTCTGCTTTCAAGAAGTTTTTGTAGCAATGTAAAATCAGCTATTGTTCCCATTATAGACTCCATTAATTGGTATTTAATTCTCATCCGTTTCTGTGCAATTTCACAAGCAGTTTCTGTTTCCATGCACAGAATTTCGGTGTTTTTTCTTCTTAAAAGATTCCATTCCTTTTTCGACACTCCGTCTTTCTCGAATTCTTCTTTGTCAATTTGAGAAACTTTCTCTTGCCCCTTCAAGTTTGTTAACAAACAGGTATTTTCTGCCGTTAAATTTTCTTTTTTAGCCTTCAATAATTTTTTTTTCGTTCAATTTTTGAATTATTACAAACAAAGTGCGAAGGATCAGCAACCAGATCCTTCGCACTATGTTTGGCCGAATGATGGTGGGGAGGCGCCCCCGACAGGAGCTACTGCAGCAGCCGAAGTCGTTGGTATTTCCTCAATTATCGGTTCTTCTGTAAGATGTATGTATTGTGTGTATTATGTGTAGCATATGTCTTGTGTATATTCTGTGCAGTCTACGTCTAGTATGTCTTCTGTGTAATATATGTCTTCTTCCGTATATAAAATGTTGGATACTGTGTCATTATCTGTATAAATAGTTGCGTCGCCGATATTTTTATTTTCTTCGTTTACTGGAGGTTGGTTTCCGCTATATAAATTTCGCCAGAGGAAAATCCTCCAACCCATGTGGTCTAAGTCGCAGAATATCGCGCATTCTTTTGTACACCAACATCATAATTTCAACAGTCCATCTAAATGTTGTAATCTTGTTGACCTCCTTCAACAGATCCTCCCACATCATTTTTCTTTTTTGAGATTTATTAGCCAGGGAGGGCATTAGTACCCAGCTATTATCCTTCAACATACACCGTAGAAGGTTATTTATTTTTTCGTTACTTACGATCACACTCTATTTAGATGAAAGTGTGACCGTAAAAACTTGTCCTTCCGTTCTCAATCTATGAAAACACAAAATATTTCATGAATATATTTGTATTTGTTTAGTAGCAGATGTTTGTAACACCTAAAAATACTGGAGCTAGGCCCACCTGAAGTAACCTATCGACTTAGAATCACTAACTGAGTAGAGTTAACCATGTCTTCCGTCCGTCTGCTCATCTGAAGTGTTTGTTAAGTACAGGTCGCAATTTCACTCCTATATATATGCTAATTTACAACCATATCCAACCATAAAATTGGAAATTTTATCGGTTGGATTCGTAAATCAGCTTTTTTCCGAGGGTTATGAGTCCTGTAACATTAATTTTACCAGATTTTTACACTACATTGAAGGATATTCAAGGATAGAAGAACATTTTTAAATACCCTTCGTCCTGGAAAAATAATTCCAAAAATTATAATGAATAGCGGGAAGATAGATGGGGTAGAACTATTTGATATGCATATTTATCAATTCGCTTGAAAATACGAACTAAAAAATCTCATTTCGAATTGTTCACGTTCAGCATATAATATTTTTTTGGAAATATGCCCCCATCCGATGGACTCTCATTTATTCCACCGCCTAGAATATGTGAGGATATAAAGTGGACAACTACGGTAGTTCTCTTATTTTGTATTTCGGTTGGTTTACTTGACTAAATCTTTTAACTTGTTTTTTATTAACGTGTTAATTAAAGTTTAGTTAAAGTTTTTTCTCAAAAATTACCTCCTTAATTACAAAGTTATACACCTATGAAACTGCAAATGTGTGCTTAATTTCAAAGGCTATACTCTCCGGAAATTTTTACTATTTTTAAAGTTTCATCCCAAAAATTACCTGCTTTTAAATTAAAAAGTTGTACACCTAAGAAACTGCAAATGTGTGATTTATTTCAAAGGCTATACTCTCCGGAAAATGTTACTATTTTTTAAGTTTTGTCTCAAAATTACATCCTTTAAAAAAAAAAGTTGTACACCTAAGAAATCGCAAATGTGCTACATATTTTGACTTTAACATTCAGAAATCTGTACACTTCAGAAAATTGCTGTGACAGATTTGTAGTAGATGAAGACAAATATCGTTTACGGCAAAATAGTATAATTTATCTTACAGAAAAATGTATATGTGGATTCCATTACGAAGTTCATCCTGTGAATATGTTTTATAAAAATTAAATAATAATAATAATAAAATTATTCAATAATATATAAATATATTTTTCAGACAAAAATAATCAGAAAATTTTTTAACAGTTTAGATGATGGAATTGTTAATAATGACCAAGACATTTTAGTTGAAAATAGCACAAAACTATTAAATCAGTGAATAAAATTATAATATTTAAAATTTATTTCGTGCCAATTATTATTAAGAATTTTCAATTTTGTAGTAAATATACAATTAGAGCAGCGTTAAAGACAGTGGGAATAGGCACACCCAAAAAAAGTTTGTTACTAAGTAACAACAACGTCTGCTACATACATTAATACATTATAGACAGTGTTGCAAATAAAATGTTTTTCTGGCAATGGCGCCGTTGTCACATGCAAGAACTTCGCACATATAACAATCTGCAAATTATCTCGCAATGACTTTTCTGCTAACGTTGCAAAACAAAAATTGTTTGTTCATACGGTTGTAAATTCACAGGGTTGCATTCTTCCGCCATTTTTCTGGCAACGTTGTCCGATCTGCAAATCGTGTGTACTTACCTTTAGCAAACGCACTGCTGAAAATTTTGAAGTTTGCTGAAAATGTTTGCTGTTAATCAAAATGTGTGAAAATAAGACAAAAGTTGCAATAATTTACATGATAAAGTTCAACTACCATTGCAAATCAAAAAGGTTAAGGACATTCGTGCGATGAGAAAAGTATATTTTGAAAAAAATTAAATAATTTGTTAAATATTACAATTACAATTAAAGTAAATCAAGAAAATATCGTCGGATAAGGACGTCCTTTAAACAATGACTGAGTTAACTACGCAAAAGCAACGGATTAGACCGGTAAAGAGATTAGCAATAACACCACTGTATGTCAAATATTGCTTTATCCTATGATTCCAAGTTGGGAAATATTAACATTCTATTCTTTAATATTTTAGATATTTGTGTCACGGTTGTTCCATACAATCGATTGCAGGAATCACAGGCTGGGGAAAACAACAATGCGAAATATTGTTTTAGAATACAGTGAAGTTTTGTGGCGCTTGCTTTCGCCGATTTATTTAAGTGAACAAACTACACAGCAGTACAAACACATTGCCAATGATTTTCAACGAATGTGGGATATGCCGAATTGTGTGGGAATCTGCGATGCTAACTATACATTCATATCAGTTAATGTTGGAAGTTATGACGTTGGGGGTATGTCCATTAAACTTCTATTTAATTATAATCTATTTTAATATAAACAATTTCCATTTCTTAATTTAAATTAAATACAGCTATATTCCAGTACTCTCCGTTTGGTCAATCAGTACCTGTACCTCCTAGTAAACCATTATCGTCAGCATCCTCTGAAGCCTTTCCTCATTTTTTTATTGGCGATGCGGCGTTTCCCCTGAGGAATATCCTTGGTCTAAGTCAACAACTATAGACGAGCTCAGAGACAACATCCAACGCGAAATTGCCATCGTTCCGATCGAAATGTCGCTGTTGACGGGCTCGTGGTGGTCATTTGACCGAAATTGAATTTCATTCTTAAAATGTAACATTTGCACTACACCTGGAATAAATTTGAACTCTATATCTTAAATATTATGTGTTTTATTAATACTTTTACTTATGTCTATTTCCATTGAAGTCCCTCTTCAGCCAAATCCAATCCAATCTCTATAAATAAGTCCACGTTTGTAAAGACGCTTATATTGCTGTCAACTTAACCCACAATGAAGAAGATTGGCGCAATGATTGTCTCGTACTGTCGTCAAAAGAATCCTGAAGCAGATTATAAATTTAATTTTTAATGGAGTCAGCCGCGATCTTCATAAAACTCACCTGTAACGCCCAGGTCCTTGCCAATTTGCTTCCAAGCTTCTCGCTTTTTTTCAGATATCCTATATGCTGGATTATAGTTATTGTATAAATACTAGTGCGACTGCACCAAAGAAATCAAATATTCGTCTTTCATGTTTATTTGCACTTTTAAACAACAAATTAATAAATTATTTTCTTTACTTTTCTCGGTGAACATACAATTGTAATTGTAAAACATGTAGTATCAGCTGTTGTCAAATTGTACGTAAACGGAACGTCCAATTCTGATTTCAACAGATTCAGCCGTCCGTTTACGTTTCGTTTTCGTTGGCTAATCGTTTACACTGATTTCCATATGACAGATTGAATCAGCTGATTCGTTACGCTACGGGGGCGTTACGGTTAAGTTTGCCTAACTGGGCCTATAGACATGCTTTATTACGGAAAAAAGAAAATTAAAAATGAAGCGGCGTTTAATGTATATTCCTTACCACTGAAACTAATTTTATCCATTAAAATGTGCTTGTGATAAGTTATACATATATTCATATTTGTGCAGATGACAAAATCTCATATTAAATGTTTATTTCGCATATCAAAAAATATTGACAGACGTAATACGCTTTCACTAGCATTCAAGAGTAGCCCTCTTTGAAAGACATCGTGCGCCGACCGCCGGCTATTTAAGTAACACCCTTTGAAGAGTAAAATATTTTACGCCGAGTAAAATTGAAATTTTCGTTCTGTTTGTTAATTAGCTTTACAAGATAATGTAAATGATTTAAATGAGTAAAACGATTTCGGGGGGACAGCTCCGACCACGCATACAAATGGCTAAAGAAAGAAATCGGTTTAATATTTCCCGAAAAGGCGAAATTGTTTATGTCTTGGGGGCTAGAAGGCACAGGGCTGAAAATATTAAACGGTGGATGGGTGTTTAAGATTTTATAATGAAATGCAAAAGGAATGTGGCACACAAAGAACCACGTTATCTATTAATCAAGTCGCCACAGGTAAGCGTACACAAATTGCAAATTAAATTCACTATGATCGTAGAAGTGTGGCCCTAACGAAAATATCTGCAACAACTCGTAAGTAATTTTTTTGCGATTTGTTTACTTATTTCATTAATTACACCTGTATCATCAGAAATGGCAACATTGATTTTTTTACACCATATACTTCAAGGACGGTCGCTAATATCAGCATCACGAAGTAACCTTTTGGCTCCAAAAAACTCAGGATAATTTAGTCTAATTGGGATGTAATCCATCGATAATATAATTTTTCCCAATGCTATGGCTCTGGACATGTACAATTACCGTGTATATAGATAGGGTGAACCCAATTGGTTGACGCGTAGATGTCACTGATCATCGTACGGTCTTGGAAAACATCAAATATAACCAAAGGTCGTACGATTTATGTTCCTTATATATGGTGATCTATTTCGAGGTTCCCTACTTCTTTAAAGAAAAAAACAGAAAATTCAAATTGAATGGGGAATGTTTATTATCATTTGAAAGAACAATCTTTGGCATTTATCTTTTGGATTATGTATATCAAATGTTGGCCGCGGCTACGTCTCAGATGGTCCATCCGTTGAGTCCAATTTTCGATGACTCGATTTTGTTGACCATAAGTTGAGCGAAGTGCACGAAACACATACCTCACAGAACGTGAATTTTCGACATAAAGTTGAACGATTTGTAAACGTTGTTCAGGCGTAAGTCTTTCCATGATGAAATGCCAAACAATACTTAACAAAAGTAACATGACAGCATGACACGACTCACACGTGATCTGCCAAAAAAGGCTATAAAAAGTATCTCTACTCGGATCACCCGTTATTTATCATTCGGACAAGAAGATGATAGTGAATGCGAGTGACCGGTAAGTATTGTGTGTAGATGCTCCTATTCAGGGTTACCATACGTCCTCCTTTCGGAGAACATGTCCTCCTTTTTCACCATTGTGCCCCATCCTCCCTCCTTTTTGATGTGGGATTTGTCTTCCTATTGTTACTGCTTCAAATGTATTTTTATAGTTCCACCAATCGTGGTTTTGGGTGGACTTTTTCAGCAATAATGAACCTAAAGCTAAAGTATATTTTCAACCACTGAATATTTTTGTTTTTTTTTGCTATACCAGCACAAACAGCAGTGATTAACGCTCAATTGACATATGAAAGGAACCGTATACAAATTGATTCTATAAAAACTGTAATTTGCACTAAATGTTATTTCAGGGGCTAGACTGCCCTCCTATGAAAGAAAGTCACATCTCCATTTAGTAGTTTTGAGATATTTATTTATTTTACGTTTTTTCTAAAAAATAAAAAATAATTATAAAAACCGTAATTTGCACTAAATGTTATTTCAGGGGCTAGACTGCCCTCCTAAGAAAGAAAGTCACATCTCCATTTAGTACATAGTTTTGAGATATTTATTTATTTTACGTTTTTTTCTAAAAAATAAAAAATAATTGTTGATCAAAACTAAATGTATAGTTTTTCCAATTACTGCTATTTTTTACTTAAAACATTTCCTCCGAAGGTTCCAAGGGCTCTTGCAAATATCACAAATGTCCTCCTTTTCTGACACAAATGTCCTCCTATCAGATAAATGTTTATGGTAACCCTGCTCCTATTGCTATTTAATTTTACTAAATGATTTCTATTTTTAGATCAAGCGTACAAGAACCATTTTATCAATTAATCAAGACGCAGCAGGTAAGCGTACACAAATTGAAAATTAAATGTGCTATGATTATAAGCCTTATTTCTGTTTGTTTTCAAGATTCTCACCAAGCATTCGGACAAAAAGAAGCATTCCAAGCATTCGGACAAAGTGACCGGTACGTATTGTGTGTAGATGCTCCTATTGCTATTTAATTTTCTAAATGATTTATATTTTTTGATCAAGCGTACACAAATGCACATAAAGGACCATGTTATCAATTAATCAAGACGCAACAGGTAAGCGTACACAAATTGAAAATTAAATGTACTATGACTATAAGACTTATTTCTGTTTGTTTTCAAGATTCTCACCAAGCAGTGTCCTACTAAAACCCTCTATTTAAATACGGCTTTAAAAGATTATCTGAAATTTCGTAGCAACTACATATATGTATATACATTCAGATAACTTGTGACGTGGATGGACTAGCCATTTATTTCTTTGTCTACTTTTCCAAATTACATACACCTCTTGGAAGTGTGGCCCTAATGAAAATACCTGCAACAACTCGTAAGTATTTTTTTCCTTTTTGTGATTTGTTTACCGAAATGGTAACATTGATTTTTTACTCCATATGCTCCAACGACGATCGCTAATATCCGAATCACGAAGCAACCTTTTAGCTCCAGAATACTCAGGCTAATTTAGTCTAATTTGTATGTAATGCATGGATAAGATAATTTTGCCCAAAGATATGGCTCAGGACATGTACAATTACCGTGTCTATAGGGTGAACCCAACACATTGACAGGGTTCGCGTCGATGTCGTACGATATATGTATGTTATTTATATTTATCCTTCGGACAAAAAGAAGATAATTGTTAATGCCAGTGACCGGTAAGTATTGTTTGTAGATACTCCTATTGCTATTCAATTTTACTAAGTGATTTATTTTTCATTTATATTTTTAGATCAAGTGTACATACAGATTTCACAGTTCGAAACGCTTATCAATACATGGGCTGAATAACTTCAGGTTTTTCTGCTAAATAATAGCAAAATTGTTTGATAAAACGACTGTTTCTTTGAATGTAGGAAAATTTTAATTGTTCAAGTCGATGAAAGGTGAAAGCGTCAGGAGTCCCTCAAACTCAAATTTTATCCTATGAATTTCTAAGTTTTTTCTTCTTAAAAGATTCTATTCCTTTTTCGACACCCCGTCTTTTCTTATTAGAGATAGAGGATCCACAACGAATTCTTCATTGTCAATTTGAGAACCTTTCTCTTGCCCCTTCAATTTTGTTAACAAACGGGTATTTACTGCCGTTAAATTTTCTTTTTCAGTTTTTAATAAATTTATTTTTTCGTTCAATTTTTGAAATATTACAAACAAAATGCGAAGGATCAGCAACCAGATCCTTCGCATTTTGTTCGGCCGAATGATGGCCCCCGGCAGGAGCTACTGCAGCAGCCGAAGTCGTTGGTATTTCCTCCATTATCGGTTCTTCTGTGATATGTATGTCTTGTGAGTATTCTGTATATACTATGTCTTGTGTGTATTCTGTGAAGTCTATGTCTAGCATGTCTTCTGTGTAATATATGTCTTCTTCCGTATATAAAATGTTGGATACTGTGACATTATCTGTATAAATAGTTGCGTCGTCTATATTTTCAATTTCTTCGTTTACTGGAGGTTGGTTTCCGCTGACGATATTTAATTTTTTCCTTAGAATGTCGTCCAAAATAAATGTTGGACTTCTAAGCGATACGATGTGATAGTTAAATGAGAAATATCCCAAAAACAAACATTCACATTTTAGAGATTTCCCATTGATTGAAGGAATTTTTGTACGCTATTTTTTCCAATGACCTTGTGAACTAGAATTTTGAGAAGTTTTGACCAGATATAGAATTAATGGGAGAGTTTCGAAATATACAACAAAAAGCAACACATTAATATGAAAATACACTTACGCGTTTTCATTCATATTATTTGTAAAGGGAGCCACAGCGATCAATGGACAACAGGCTAACTTCCGGTATTGCCGAGATATTTTCCAAAATTTGTTTCCGGTCCGGAACTTTTGTGGAGAATTGTGGACAGGGCCAGAAACTTACGGGCTTGCAGAGAAATTTTAAAAAATTGCCGGGTACGATTGTAGTTTTTGTGGTCATGCCGTTTTATCGACGGCTACAGCAAACTTGGTAACGGACCAAAACTTGTCGAGCATATTTGAAGTATTTTCTTTTTTTAATATTAAAGTGGTAGTAGAGAACATTTCTTATTTTTTGACAATTCTGTGATAAGTATTATCAAAGTAGCTATGTGTCAAGTGCTTTGACAGTGCAAACATATGTAGCTGCACTGTCAAAGCAAGAAAATGTTTTTCATAAATTTCTTCCACTATCGTCTTGGGCTCCCAAGTTCGCAAAAGGGCTCCCAATTTCGCAAAAGGATCCCAAATACGAGTCCGTTACCGGCAGGAGGAGTATGTATTAAATTTAGTAACTTTGAGTGACCTAAAAGCGAATAAAGTGGAGGTCCACGTTTTGATAGCACAGATGGTTTGAGGAATGTTTTAAGCTGAGTATAGACGATTGCCAGATCGGCAAACGTTATCAACCCTGTTAAAGTGCTGCAAATATACGGGCAATGTCAGATTGTTAGGCAAAGGTGAATTGACAGTTCAGACGATTGCAAGAAAACATTACAATTTCATATATTTACAATATATTTTGTAAATATTTATATGCAGGATTGCCAATAAAAATACATTATAGACAGTGTTGCATATAAAATGATTTTCAGGCAATGGCGCCGTTGTCACATGCATAAACTTCGCACATATAACAATCAGCAAATTATCTCGCAATGACTTTTCTGCTAACGTTGCAAAACAAAAATTGTATGTTCACACGGTTGTAAATTTACAGGGTTGCATATTTCCGCTATTTTTCTGGCAATGTTGTCCGATCTGCAAATCATCTGTACTTACCTTTAGTTTACTCAAAACCTTCAAAAGGCTTTTAGGGTTTAAACCAATGCGGTTTAACCAATCAGCCTGGAATTTAGAAATATGTAGCCTAGTTGATTGGTTTCATAGATCGCAAAGACAACTTCAGCAATGTCATATAACGAATATTTTGTACACCCTTTAGTATAGGGGATGTTTTCTACGGGAAAAAAAAACGTAACATCGAAGAAGTGACCAAAGGGCCAAAGATTTTTCGGCGGATATCATTTTAGGAGATTTTAAGTTGTTTGAACAATATTCGCTGCTGTCCAATTCGTTGAAATTTCTTTCCACCATCCTATGGTGAAGGATATATAAATGAGAAATGACGCAGGGGTTCTGAACCCAATTCCTTAAAAAGGATTCAAAGGCCGACGAAGAGGCGAAATGGTATTAAAAAAAAGGAAATTTCATCAAGATTCAAACAGGACAACAGTTAGGCGAAGTGACGCTCAAATCGGAGAAAAATCCTCAAGATTCCAAAAAAGAAAATTTTCCGGTGTCGTATGTGCTTTAAAAATTTAGTTCCCGGAGAGACAAATACATCCTCATATATATTGTATGTATATGTAATCCAATGGCCTCATAAACTGACTTTCTAATCCATTTTTTTTTCTAATAAAGCCGCCTGAAAACAAAAAGTTTTCATCCTTTTGGGTTGTACATTGTGGAAGGTACAGTTATACGGGTGCTATATCGAAACATAGACCGATTTGCCAATTTTTCCAGGAAAATGGGTACTATACCGAAACAGATTTTGGCCTCCTTCTCGATAGATGCTCGACTGTGCGGCGGTTTTGATCACTCCTAACATCTCACCTCACAGGTGCACAATAACATTTTGTGTTTCCTTCTCTTACAGCCAAGTGCGAAGATAACGAAGATCGCTACATCTACATCGGAGGAAATAATAAATTGGAGGAAATTTCCTTTTATTAAGGAGGGATTCAATTATCTAAATCATTTATCACCTTTGGAAAATTTGCCCTTTGCGGGAAAGAAGTTTGCCTCTCTTGGGACGAATTGCATAATTCCGACCAAGGGAGGCGAGAGACCGTATTTTCGATCACCAGCATATGCTCCGGAAAGCAGTATTACGTTGCATGCTTTAGAAATATTGCAACAACAAACATGCTTACAGAAATTGCAAAAAGAACTATTATAAACCTTGATGCAATTGGTTTGGTAGTAGCCTGTATTTGCTGCGATATGCAGGGTATAAATACCGCTTTATATCAAAGAGAAGCAACACTAAATGAACACCTTACACTAATCTTACCCCGTACACATTTTTTATATGTAATAGATTGCCTGCACGAAATTGAACAAATTATACATTAACAAAACTATTTTGTTTTAAACCACCACACGATGCCATGTTGAACAAACATGCCGTTCAAGTTGCGGCTTCGTCCGTCAACTTGCCGCAATGCAGGTAAAAAACAATTTTGCAGCAGTGAAATTTGTACACATTTCTTCGTCGCACAAAAATATATACAAATATAACATTATGAACAACTAATTGAATTAATAATAACAAATTACACGGTGCAACAACCAAAATGGGAATGGGATGGGACCAATTGCAAATGGAAGTTGACATTATCCATAACAAAACCTTCAAGGGTTTTTTTCAGTTCAGTGCGAACGCTGACAAAAAAAGAATAATTGAAAATTTGATAATATAATGCTTATTACTTTTTATTGTCATGAAAAGTTGTGGTATCTTACTGTTTTTGGGGTCGAGGAATTCATTTTTGATATTTACTTTTACGTACAACTCACGCTAGATGTCTCCAATAATTGATATTTATTTCTCATCCGTTTCTTTGCAAGTTCAAATGCAGTTTATGTTTCCATGCACTGAATTTCTAAGTTTTTTCTTCTTAAAAGATTCCATTCCTTTTTCGACACCCCTTCTTTTCTCGTTAGAGATAAAGGATGCACAACGAATTGCTCAGTGTCAATTTGAGAAAGTTTCTCTTGCCCCTTTAATTTTGTAGGTATTTTCTGCCGTAAAATTTTCTTTTTCAGTTTTTAATAAATAATTTTTGTCATTCAATTTTTGAATTATGACAAACAATGGTTGCTGATCCTTCGCACTTTGTTCGGCCGAATCAGCTACGAATGATTGTGGGGAGGCGCGCCGACAGGAGCTACTGCAGCAACCGAAGTCGTTGGCATTTCCTCCATTATAGGTTTTTCTGTGAGATGTATGTCTTGTGTGTATTCTGTGTAGCCTATGTCTTGTGTGTAATCTATGTGTTCTGTGTAGTCTACGTCTTATATATCTTCTGTGTAATATATGTCCAGTGTATTTTCGTCCGTATATAAAAGTTTGGATACTGCGTCATTTTCTGTGTAAATAGTTGCGTCGTCTATATTTTTTTGAATTTTTTCGTTTACTGGAGGTTGGTTTCCGCTGGCGATATATTTTTATTTTCCTTACAATGTCGTCCAAAATAAACTTCGCCAGCGGAAAATCCTCCAACCGATGTGGTCTAAGACGCAGAATATCGCGCAATCTTTTGAGTACCAACATCATAATTTCAACAATTTGACCTCCTTCAAAGATCCTCCCACATCATTTTTCTTTTTGGGGATTTATTACCAAGGGAGGGTATTAGTACCCAGCTGTTATCCTTCAACATACACCGTAGAAGGTTATTAATTTCATCGTAACTTACGATCACACTCTCTTTAGAAACTCGTCCTTCTATTCTCCATCTATGAAAACAGAAAATATTTCATAAATATATACTTATGTATTTGTTTCGTGGCAGATGTTTGTAACACATACAAATACTGGAGCTAGGCCCACCTGAAGTAACCTATAGACTTAGAATCACTAGCTGAGTCGAGTTAACCATGTCTTCCGTCCGTCTGTTCGTTAAGTACATGTCGCAATTTCACTCCTATATATATGCCAATCCAACCATAAAAATGGAAATTTCATCGTGAATTGGATTCGTAAATCAACTTTTTATCCTATCGAGGGTTATGAGTCCTGTAACAATTTTTTTCAGATAAAAGGGCATTTTTAATACCCTTCGTCCTCGTGCAAAAATTAGTTCAAAAATTATAATGAATAGCAGGAATTCTCCCCCTTTTATTTGTTATACATATTTATCAATTCGCTTGAAAATACGAACTAAAAAATCTCATTTCGAATTTTTCATGTTTAGCATATAAAATTTTTTTGGGAAATATGCCCCATCCAATGGAATCCCATTTCTTCCACCGCCTAGAAAATGTGAGGATATATAGTAGACAGCTACGGGATATCTATTATTGTGTATTTCGGTTGGTTTACGTGACTAAATCATTAAACTTGTTTTTATTGACTTTTACCTGATATATAAGTAGAATCAATGGTAGATATTCGAAAATACAATAAAAAACCAATATCCTATGAGCACATATCGTCGGCTTAATGCCATTTTGGTCCAACGCCATTTTTGTGTTTTTGAGTTAGGAGTTGATAATATGGTTTTCAAGCCTGCTCTTTCAGAATCTGCAATCATTTTTTTCCTATCTCGCCAAGTATTCGAGATATTGGTAGGGTAAATTTATTTAACTCTGAATAACGGGAAATATTTTTGATATTTTTGTGCAATGTCTCCATTTTTCTATCGCTCTATATTTTTGACTCATTATTTTACGTTCTTTAGATCACCATATGTAAATTACTGTCCTTCCACACCGACCCTTTTTGTGTTCCATGTAATACAAATACGAAAAAATATTAAAATAAAAATGGATGTGGACCAAAATGCTAAGTACAAAAATTGTTATAACTTGCTTATTTTTTAATGTAATGGCATAGAAATGCATGAGAATCATAAAAACACTGATGAGAACCCTATGAAATAAAAAGACTGTAACACTTCAGTCCCGTTTTTACTCAAACAAAAAATTGCATTTTTCTCCGATCATACCAAATGGCGTATGGAACAAAATAGCATTGAACCGACGATATGTTATTAACGGGTTTTCCAATAAGAGGTGTTATTTTGAATCACCCGGTATTTTGGTAGCTGTCACTTTTAAAGCTTTTATTATTTGACAAGTAGAAACTACGCTTACTAAAAATGGATCGTATTCAACAACGCATTGAAATTATTAAAATTCAGTACAAAAATGGTGAAAATCTTGCAGTCACAGTTCGCAAAACTACAGCATTTTTGGATCGTCGTGAAGCACCTTGTCGGACCTTAATACAGAAATTGGTGGAAAAATTTGAGCTGTTTGGACAATTTAAGACTACGGGCTTGCAGAGAAATTTTAAAAAATTTTCGCCTACGTTTGTTATTGTGGTCAAGTCGATTTAACGACGGCTTGCAGAGAAATTTAAAGAAATTGCCGGCTACGTTTGTTGTTATTGTGGTCAAGTCGATTTGGGGACGGCTTGCAGAGAAATTTTATAAAAATTGTCGGCTACGTTTGTGGTTATTGTGGTCAAGCCTATTTAGCGACGGCTACAGCAAACCTGGTAACGGGCCGAAACTTGTCGAGAATATTTTATGTATTTTCTTTTTTTTAATATTTTGTAGTACATTTCTTATTTTTTGACAATTCTGTGATAGTTAATGTGTCAAGTAGCTACGTTTGATATGTCAAAGCAAGACAATTTTTTTCACAAATTTCCTTCCACTTATCACTATCGTCTTGTGCTAGCTATCGCCTATGTTGTGTAATTTGAAAAGATGTCCCAATTTCGCAAAAGGATTCCAAATACGTGTCCGTTACCGACCGGAGGAGTAAGTATATAATTTGTAACTTTGAGTGACCAAAAAGCGAATAAAGTGCAGGTCCACGTATTGATAGAACAGATGGTTTGAGTTTACTCAAAACCTTCAAAATGCTTTTAGGGTTTAGACCAATGCGGTTTAACCAATGGGCCTGGAATTTAGAAATATGTTGCCTACACAGGGAAAAATCGCTTTTTTTGATATGTTTGAATCGAAAGGAAATATATTTGTAACACAAATTCTTAAATATTATATTTTTCTGAGCAAATAAATTTTATTTGAAAATCAATAAAATATATTTGGAACGCATATATTAATATATTACAGCAAACTATATTTGCAGACTAAATTTCTCAAATAAAATATCTGTTTAAATACAAATAAAACTATTGTTCAGGAATTTATTCAAATAAATTTTATTTAAAAAAATGTTCAAAATATTTGCTGACTTTTTAGAGTTTTAGTTTAACGTTTTCCTTAGTTTCGAATTGTACCTCCCAGTTACAGTACCATATGCAGCATTAACTTCTGTTTAAATCAATCATTTCAAATTTCTGAGTTAGTATTCCAAGTTATAAGTTCTTGTCAATCCTCCAAGTCATTTATTTTGATCCAAGATTATACGATTTCTATTATTATTATTTATAATTTTTACGATTACTAAAAATGTCTAAAAAATAACTTTGAATTAGTTAAAAAATTAACACAATTAACGTATTTTCTGAATTCTTAAGTGCAAATAAATGTTTGTTTCGGAAATAATTGTCCCAAAATAAAAACATATTGGGCGTAAACAAAGATTTGTTTAGAATAACATTTTCCCAAATATATACTTTTTGTGTGCACCCAATATTATATGTTTAGAGTGTACCCTAAACATATATATGTTTCAAGCCGAATATGTTTGGGACAATATACTACAGAAGCCATTTTTTTCAGCGTGTAGTTGATTGGTTCCATAGATCGCAAAGACAACTTCAGCAATGTCCTATAACGAATAGTTTGTATATGGGAGGTTTTCTACGGGCCAAAAGCGAGTGACCAAAGCGTCAAAGATTGTTCGGCGGATATCGTTTTAGGAGATTTTAAGTTATTTGAACAATATTCTTGTGTCGGGCTGGTGCTCATGATTAACCAGTTGACTACAATTTTCGTTTGTGTTTGTATTTACGAGTATTCTAACTCATTCTGAGTTCAAATATTGTCTCCACAATTCCTCATGTAGTAATTGCTTATCTGTCACTATAACAATGAGAAAATTGGCACCACTTTCGTAAATCACAGATTAGTTGATCAATGTTATACGGCTGGTACCATCCAATACCACTGTTCCTGTAAATACAAGACTAGAGATCAAGCCAGAAATATTTAGATACGTCGTATTTTCTTATAAATGGATGTAACCCTTCCTTTGAGATACCATTCACTATTTATGGCTCCCATAGCTAGGATTATGCTGTTTCTTTCTCCACATGTGTAACTAGCTAAGCTATACTAAAAACTTTTTGGGAAACTGACTTCTTTTGTACACGAAACTCTTCTACAATATTCCCCCTACTATCAGCAATATGAAACTCCTGCCGTTATAATTGCAAATGTCAGATAGCACGTAAATTTCATCATCCATGATCCATGACAAAAAATTCCTTTGCCACTTTCGAACTTAAGAAGCCTTCGTTAGGCTTCTTTTTCAAAATGTCTATAGTTTTCTTAACCTTTCTGGGGTGTGAAAACTCCCTTATTCTTCCACTGCATGGTTCCTTATTAATGGTTAAGAGTTCCTTAAGTCTTCTTGAGACTCAATAAACTTAATGCGGGACATCATCTAAAGTTTTTGGCATAGACCAATGACTTCATGTGGCCCATGAACGATGTGGCCATTCGACCGGACCATATCTCGAGATAACACGTTCACCGAATTTGCCTTTCAGTAAATCGATTGTAACGCGTGCTGTGTGGCTAGTGGCACCGTCTTGTTGAAAGCACATATCGGCGATGTCAAACTCATCCAAATAGCGATAAAGATAGCGGTCTCCATTGACGGTAGCATGACGATAGTTTTCATCAACGGAAAAATACGGCCCAACCACACCACACACAGCAAATTTTTTGATTTTTTGTGGATGCAATTGTGGCTCTTGAAGCACAAGTAGGTTTGTTGCTGTCCAAAAACGCATATTTTGTTTATTGACAAAACCACTCGTCCAGAAATGAACTTCATCGCTGAAGATTGGCCGAAAATTTGAGTAAGCGCTCCTTAAGTTGCGACCACCGACTCAGAATTTCGGTAGTGTTTTAATTAATTTCAAACGTTGCACGTAAGTGAACATTACCATGATGAAAATGTTGACTTCGACTAACGTTTTTACACTGAAAGATCATTTGTGCGCAGTCCTTAATTAGTCATAACTTTAATACTAGTGTCCTTAAATACTTACGGTAAAAATATCTATTGTTCAGGAAAAATGAGTGTATTACGACGCATGCCAACATAAAATGACAGATTTATTGGAAACATCATACCCATAACTTATGTAGTAAAATGTTTTCATATTGTTTTGTTGGACAACTTTTGTTATGACCATTCAGGTACAAATAAACTCATATTACCAAATATCAGCCCAATTTGTTGAAATTTATTTCCACTATCCTATGGTATGACAAATGGCGCAGGGGCTCTGAAAGGAAATTTCATCAAGATTCAAAAAGGACAACAGATAGACAATGTGATACTCAAATCAAAGAAAAATCCTCAAGATTCCAAAAAGAAAAAATATCCAGGTACGTATGTGCTTTTAAATTATATCAAAACTTGGATCGATTTGTCAATTTTTTCAGGAATAGGGGTACTATACCGAAACAGATTTTGACCTCCTTTTGATCACTCGTAACAACTCACTTCACAGGTGCACAATACAATTTTGTGTTTCCTTCTCTTACAGCCAAGTGCGAAGATAACGAAGATCGCCATTCCTCCAGAAGCTACTTCGGAGGAAATAATAAATTTGAGGAAATTTCCTTTTATTAAGGAGGGATATAATTATCTTAATCATTTATCACCTTTGGAAAATTTGCCCTTAGCGGAAAAAGAAGTTTGCCTCTCTTGGGACGAATTGCATATTTCCGACCAAGGGGAATATGCAAACTCAGCAGCATACATTATACACTCAACAAAACAATTATTTTTAAAACCACTACACGATACCCTGTTGAACACAATGCAGTTCAAGTTGCGGCTTCGTCCGCCAACTTGCCGCAATCAGACTACAACTGCAATCGATATTTTTGCGATGCCGGACTAGGCACAAACAGTATGTCAGCGGCTTTTTTTACGGAACAGTTGGTGGGTGAAGTCGCAAAAACTACTGGCAATGACACATACATTTTTATAAAATACATTAAAGAAATGCTACACGACCACATCATTACAAATAAAAATTCGAACATTTTCTGAGAATAAATTATCTGTTTATCAAAATTTATTAAAAAGATTTGTGTACAAACTTCATTTTTGGCACTTACCACAACACTTTCGGGTCATTTGTTTATTTTTAATTATTTCGCGCAAAATTACCAATTTCGAAGAATACCTATTGGCAAAATTTCAACCACAAATTTAGAAAATGGCATTTGCTTCCTTCGAAGACATATTCCACACACACCAAGTATTAAACACGTTGAATTTTTATTAGGCAGATGTATTTGTATGACTTTTATCATAACGAAACAAGAATTTTTGTACGATTTAAACATGTATCTGCAACAGCAAAAACAACATGAATAAATTATAATCGCTGCAAAAATAAACGCATTTTTAATTAAATTGGTGGTTTCCTGTGATGATTCCGGAAATTCGTGGAATATAGCTTCAAGTAAAACTTCAAAATATTCCGATTCTTTTTTCAGGTAAAGAAAAATTTTGCAGCAGTGAAATTTGTACACATTTTTTCGTCGCACAAAAATATATACAAATATAACATTATTAATTGAATTAATAATAACAAATTACACAGTGCTACAACCAAAATGGGATGAGACCAATTGCAAATGAAAGTTGACACTATCCATAACAAAACCTTCAAGGTTTTTTCAGGTCAGTGCGAGATTTTTTTACACGCATTTGAAGTTGGCGATTTTGTAACGCTGTCTAACAAGAAAAGATCATTGAAAATTTGATAAAATAATGCTCTTTAAAATTTGCATCAATGTGTAGAAGTCGTCCTTAATAATTTAATGCACTCGTATTTGGAAGTGTACCAGAGGAGTCCGTCCTCTTAATTATTCCCATTATTGAACGTCTTGAAAATGTGGAAATGGCCTATTGTCGTCTGTTAAAGGTTTAAAACATTTAAGGGAGAAGATATTTCAAAGATGTAGCTGCAATGACATTGCTTTTATTAATATTCTCGAAGGAGGGAAACCATTTTCCATTTGAAGGAAAAATTTGGAGACACTGTCATCTTAGGGCTAGCTTTCATCAATTGGCTGCGACTTGATCCCCTCAATTATTTTCTCAGGGAATACGTCAAGAAATCCGCGCTAATAAGCCAAGCGCTTTGAACGAGCTCGAGATGCTATAGACGGAATAAAGACGCACATATTATACAGAGTCATCAAAAATTGGACCGACCGCTTAAGCACTACCAGCGAAGTCGAGACGGCCATTTGAATGATGTGATCATACCATTGTAGTTTAATCTAAATTCCTTTTTCTAGAGTTCTTATCTGGTAACCTGTTCTTCATTGTGTGCGTTTATTAATTGTCGATGTTCTCCAAAATGACAACCGATTCAGGACATATTCTGTGTTACGGACCGATATGAGATGATCAAGATTTGTCTAATTCTTCGTTTATGGTCGAAAAGTATGTATCTATATGTGAAATGGGCTAAAGTGCAGTCTACCGGGGGCATCACGAAAATCAAAAAAAAAGTAGCCTATCTTGTTCAGTTTGGTTCCAAAGTTACGAAAATAGTGTTCATAATTGGGGCTCGGACCCAAAAAATGGACCCGGTCCCCGACATAGTCAACATTATACTCAAACAAAAGGTAATGCCATGTAGAGCCTAAATATGAAATTATGTAAAAAAAATGGATCCAGTAGGTCCCTAGGGTCCAATATTTTGGGGGACTTGGCCCATAAAACCAATATTATACTCAAACGAAAGGAAATGGCGGAACGCAGACTCCTAATAATGCAATAAAATTAAAAAAATATTCGTTAGGCCCATATGACCCCGTAAAATGGGGACTCATGCCCACAGAATGTATTTGTATTATACTCGATATTATTCTTAAGCAAAAATAATATGCAAAAACAGCTTTTCTAAAACCACTGTGACTTCCAAAGAAAGGTATTGCATCACCACCCAGTCACATGGGTGGTGAAAATGGTGAATTTAAGTCTCGCTTAAAGCTTTGGCTGTGTGACTTGTACTCTTTCTTCGTAGGTATATAATTCCCATATGCAAATTTCTTTGTGGATTGGTATATATACAAGTGATGATCGCCACAACTACAAGCTCACACTGTGTGTCATGTATAAGACCCTCTGATGATATCCTCGCACAGGATTGAAATACGTATAAGGGTATGTGTTTACATGGCTTTCAGAGCGCAGTGTCTTATCTTTTCCAATACACCACAAAAACCTCTCTTTCGAAAGAAAGAGTTGATCGAAAAAGCTAAATAAAAAGAAATTAAATTAAAAAAAAAATCACGACATTTTTTATGACAAAATTTTCGATTGCAGCGCTTTTCTACAACAAACATGTACTTATAGGTATAATCTATGCAAATAATATAACACTTACATATTTATACACCGCCTGACTCACGTTGTCGAACTTTAATGTTCGCTGATTTACGAACACTGTGTTCACTTTGCCGTTCTGATAGGTCACAAATAAGCTGTTTTTCGCATAGTAGTCATGCGAACGTTAACGTTTGACATCGTGTTGCTGGCGGTTAGTCTATTTATTACCTTAATTTACATATATTGTGTTATTTTATATTAAAATAACATTGAAAGTAGCAAAATAGATAGTGTCCAACTTTTTTTTGGCCTACACATGAAATTTTTCTTTCGTAAAAATCGCGGACTTTTTTGAAATAATAACACAAAAATATATTAAGTCTATGTATTACCTTAATTTTCATATTTTGTGCCATTTTCTATTAAAGTAACATTAAAATTAGTACAGTACAGGTTCTGACGGGACACTGCTTGATCGGCGAACACGCCAAAAGATTGGGTATTGACTCCAATGACTTCTGCCGAAGCTGTGGAGATGAGGAAGAAGTGGAGAGCATTGATCACTTGCTTTGCGACTGTCCCGCTTTGAGTAAACGACGACTGAAACATACTGGGGTCGGCCTTCTTAGGCAGCCTAACAGATCTTTCCAGTACTGATATTCGTACTATAGATAAATTTATATATCAAACAGGTTGGTTTCGATGAGGGGCATTTCAGCCCCTGGTAACACTAGGGTTCTAAGCTGGTCTATGTAAGCTTGTAAAAAAATACGGCTGCCACCCTAACCTAAACCTAAAACATTAAAATTAGCAAAATCTTTGAGTATAATATTGATATTCTACTCTTGGGCCTCAGAGGACTACTGGATCAACTTTTTATAGTCTAAAATATTTAGGCTATATTGACATTTCCTTTCGTTTAAGTATAATATTGATTCTGGGCTCCTACGTCCCCGAAAATGTTGGACCCTAGGGACCTACGGGATATATTTTTTAGATGAGTTCTGTCATATTTCGACTATATTCGACATTTCGTTTGAGTATAATATTGGTTTTGGGAGCCCAAGTCCCTCCATTTCAGCCCCTGGTAACACTAGGGTTCTAAGCTGGTCTATGTGAGCTTGTAAAAAAATACGGCTGCCACCCTAACCTAAACCTAAAACATTAAAATTAGCAAAATCTTTGGGTATAATATTGATTTTCTACTCTTGGGCCTCAGAGGACTACTGGATCAACTTTTTATAGTCTAAAATATTTAGGCTATATTGACATTTCCTTTCGTTTAAGTATAATATTGATTCTGGGCTCCTAAGTTCCCGAAAATGTTGGACCCTTGGGACCTACGGGATCCATTTTTTAGATGTTTTCGGTCATATTTCGACTATATTCGACATTTCGTTTGAGTATAATATTGGTTTTGGGAGCCCAAGTCCCTCCAAACTATTGGACCCTAGGGGCCTACTGGATCTATTTTTTACATCATTTTTCATATTTAGGCTCTACATTGCATTACCTTTCGTTTGAGTATAATGTTTACTATGTCGGGGACCGGGTCCATTTTTGGGTCCGAGCCCCAAATTTCGACACCATTTTCGTATTTCGGTGGTCATTTAGATGGGGGTCAAAAAATTTTTTGGCGATGCCCCCTGTAATGTGCGCTTTTGCCGTCCTTATTTTTATACACTTCCAGTCTTTCAGTGCGAAGCGGAAGAATTCATTCTTTAACAAGAAAATCAAATCCAAAAAAGGATAAATAATTTAAAGGATAATAATTTAAACAGTGTCTCTGTTAGTACTCCAACACCCCTAATAAATATCTTGGAAATAACAGTATACGAAAACACAATTATGTATTTCTTACATACGTTTTTAGAAAATTCAGGAGTTTCCATTTATCGCATTCATGTTGTTCACTTCTTGCTTTAAAGGAGTTTATAATTGTGAATAAAAACACTCGTCAGATTATAGGCACTTTAACAATAGATGATGAGAAAGTAGTTACATACATATTTTTTTGTTATCGATCAAAGTTATATTTCAGTTGTCGTCGTCGACGTCGATTCTTAGTCGACACTGTTTAGATTGACGACTTCATAAATGTTGAAATTTTTTTAAAATATTTTTAAGTTATAAAATGGGTTTTTGTTAGTTCATGGATACCAAAAACATTGGTTTTGGCGTAAAGATGACAAAGCTAGAACTTCATAGATATGACGAAAATGATGTGATGACGTCGACGACGCCAACTGGAATAAGGACGATTATTTATTTTGTTTCACTGTCCGATTGAAAGCACTTTTAACAAAACGACAAATTATTTAGTTATGGGCAGCGTTACCGTTGGAAAATTTCAAAAGCACAAAAAGGGGATTTTTTCGAAAAAAGGGGCAACTGATCATTAAAAAAGGGGGATCAATTTTAAGGTTTTTATGTAAAGAAAACAACAATAAAAAAACAAAGCTTAACATAAAAAATAAGTAGGTAACATTAAAAAATGCATTCATTTACACGAAAACTAAACAAAAAATACAATGTTATAGAAAACTTCTTATAATGTATACTAAATATATTTTATCACATACATTTCTTTATTTTGAAAGTTTAGTTACTTTTTTGTAACTTCATTTTTATACTTTCTAATTAGATCTGTGCTTGGGACAGATATGTTTTGTATTGAGTTTTTTTGATCTCACAATAAATCTGTTTAGAAAAAAACTTATATGTTTATGTACATCAACCTAATGAAAAATACTTATCCATATATGTATTTGTTACATTTAAGAAACCACAAGCAAAACAATTGGATTTTTTATAAACGCCGACTGATTCGAAAAAACAGTTTTCACCATATATTGTTACACTTAAGAAATCACTCAAATTATTTGTGTTGTTGCATAGACGTCGACCTATTCGCAGAATTTTCACCAATAAGATGAAACGGTGGAAATAAATTCTCATATGCATACACATACAAAAGATAAATGTAAATCGTTTTAGCATATGCGTATATCCCATTAAATAACCTAATTCAGAAAGTAGCGCGTGAGGCAATTCCGTACGTTAGTACGAAAGTGTTGTTATATGAGTATAAAAAGCAGATTTTTTACAAAAGCCAAAAAGTGTGACAAAAAATCGAAAAGGGGCACATTTAGTATCAAAAAATAAAAGGGGCGCGAAAGTAGCACAGCTGAAAAAAGGGGCAAATATGCCACTTTAGTCGCACAACGGTAACGCTGGTTATGGTTATTAACTATTTTTACGACGTTTCTAATTTGCGATGAACCGCGTTTACAAAAGTACACTCGTGAAAATTGTTCAATTACAGTTAGATACAATGGTTGCCAGATCGGCAACGTAAAATGAGATCGTCGACTTTAGCGTTGCCATCTATCAGTAGGGTAGAACTTAAACAGACGACGCCGGCGAACGACGTCTGTCAAAGCGTTGGATGTATACATAACAAGACGAAATTTGATTTTGACAGACGTCGTCTATGTAATTCGTAGCAAAGGAGTGTTTATACACAACGGTTAAGTTGGGTTATTTACACCGACTGTTTAATGCAGGCTTTAGAATATTTTCGGTTCTTCTTTTTTGTGCTATGTTAGAATTGTTTGAAGCTTTTTTCTCAAGTTAATCAAAATATATTTTTTGGCGAATATCTTTTCTCATCTTGTAAAGAAGAGGATATACGAGTATATCTTTTGCCAGAAAGGGCCAAACGTGTAATGGCCTGTTCGCATTTAATATTATTTATATTTTTACATTTTTTGTCAAACTGCCCGTTTTATACCCTACACCACACTGTGGTACAGGGTATTATGACTTTGTGCATTTGTTTGTAACACCTAAAAGGAGAAGAGATAGACCCATTGTTTATTATACCGATCGACTCAGAATCACTTTCTGAGTCGATTTAGCCATGTCCGTCTGTCTGTCCATGTATTCTTGTAATCAAAGTGCAGGTCGTATTTATGGTCCGATTGTGACGAAATTTAGCATAGTGCTCTTTTTTGGCCCAAGGACGATCCCTATTGAAATTGGTTAAAATCGGTTCAGATTTGGATATAGTCCCCATATATATGTTTCACCCGATTTGACATGTAAGCGCTGTAGAAACCACATTTTACATCCGATCTTTATGAAATTCGGCAAGAGAGTTTTATTATTACGTGAATGAACACTACCAAATTCTGAGAAAATCCGTTTAGATTTAGATATAGCCCCCATATATATGTTTCACCCGATTTGACATGTAAGCGCTATAGGAACTGTATTTTAAATCAGATCAGTACGAAATTTGGCAGAGAGAGTTCTCTTATTACATGAATAAACACTGCCAAATTCGGGGAAAATCGGTTCAGATTTAGATATAGTCCCCATATATATGTTTCACCCGATTTGACATGAAAGCGCTGTAGAAACCGTATTTTACATCCGACCTGTACGAAATTCGGCAGAGAAAGTTCTCTTATTACATGAAAAAACACTGCGCAATTCGATGAAAATCGGTTCAGATTTAGATATAGCCCCCATATATATGTTCCACCCGATTTAACATTTAAGCGCTGTAGAAATCGTGTTTTATATCCGATCAGTACGAAATTTAACAGAGAGTTTTCTTATTACATGTATGAACACTGCCAAATTCGGGGAAAATCGGTTCAGATTTAAACATGGTCCCAATATATATTTTACACCCGATTTGATATGTAAGCACTGAAGAAACTGTGTTTTATATCCGATCAGTACGAAAATCGGCAGAGAGAGTTTGCTTATTACATGTATGAACACTGCCAAATTCTTATCGCAATGCCCATCGCATTGGTAGGTAGGTGTAGGGTATTATATAGTCGGCCCCGCCCGACTTTCTGTCTTTCCTTACTGGTTATATATAAGTAATTACCTATTGCATTTAGAAAAATTTGTCCAATGTGTTTTCCATTGCTTTTCTTCAATCTTTTTATGAAAATTAAAAAAATAGTAAAAATATTTTTTTGTGTATTTTTTCAAAATTAAAACTAGTTGACGATTTTGTAAGAGCCCATATTTTATTTTTGAGTTTTCTGCTCAAAAGAAAGCTGAGGTCATTTCCGCTTTGTGGTATAATAGCGGAATGGAAACTGTTTATCTATCAAAATACGGATAAACCTCTAAAAAAAATTTTAGGGTTCAACTATTATTTTAGGATGACTGAAGAACCATTTATAGTAATTGGTTCAGGAAAGCTTTAAGTAATTATAAATTGAGTAGCCTTAATCTCCTTCTGATATAATTTCTTCATTCCACAGCGGTTTCAAAGATATCTTACAATACGAGTATATTGCGAAAAATTAAATTTTTGAGAAAAATTTAATAACTTTTTAATTAAAACCTCTCAAAAACATCGAAAAATGCACAATTATTTTATTTTTATTGTAAAGTGTGATCGGTCATGAATAAAAGTTGTAGCTTATTAAGTAAATACATAATACGATATGTATACGGGCTGCATCGGTGTGATTACGTTTCAAATCAAGCTTTCCAGTTTATATTTTTATAATAAACTTATTAAATCAGGGTTACCACCATTACTTAGAGTAAATTTTGTTTTTTTTTGCAGAAGTACATGGAATCCTCAGTTTTTTATTCAGCAAATGTCTAAGCAGTTGTAGGAGCGTTCATTTGTGGCGAAAGTGGCTCGTATTTAGAATCACTTTCTTCTTACTCTGCACAATTTTTCGGATTCTTTTTGGATATTCAAACATAAAATTATTGAGAACTTTATATCTAATAGACATTAGTTTTTGGTTACTGCTTGGGCTGGTTATTTACTATTTATACTTTTTCTCGTGATCATCCCTGGGGGCCACAATTGTTTGTATACTTATATACTATAAATATATTTTTAATTTAACTGTATATATATACAAGAGAGGTGTTATTTTGAATCACCCGGTATTTCGGTAGCTGTCACTTTTGAAGCTTTTATTCTTTGACATTTGACAAGTAGAAACTACGCCATTACTAAAAATGGAACGATGCACGATTCAACAACTCATTGAACTTATTAAAATTCACTACAAAAATGGTGAAAATCTTGCAGTCACAGTTCGCATGAGGCACATTTCCACCTCGGTGGCTAAGTCAACAAGCAAAATTGTCGCATCTGGGGCTCGGAAAACCGAAGAATTATTGTTGAGAAGCCTCTCCATCCTCAACGTGTGACTGTTTGGTGCGGTTTATGGTCCGGCGGGGTCATTGGACCTTACTTTTTCGAAAATAAGGTTGGATCGAGGACATAGGGAAGCCACTTTGCGATTTGGTTATGGAAAATTTCATGAAAAGGATATGGTCCTGTATGCGTGGTCGTGGTGGCCATTTGGCTGAAGTTGTTTTTCATTATTAACGGCATACATTCCTCTTTATTATGAAATAAACATCCGATCATTTATCTCAAAAAATGAAATTTTTCTTTGAATACCAAAATAACACCTCTTGTTGGAAAACGCTATATTTTAGATTTGATAAAAAATTTTAAAATTGAACTATTCTTTATTATCATGTAAACTAGAAGTATTGACCTAGTAGGCTTTAGATATTACAATAAAATGAAATTAAAGAAGATTGTCGAAGGCAATAGATATATTGGAAGCAATACAAATTAAAACTAGGCATTTGAAAATAGAAGCGCCAATGTAACTGACCAACTCATTACAAAAATCGCCTTGCGTCAATTTTTTCCCCCAGAAACCCAATAAATATAGGTTGAAAAAACCCCTAACCAGGAACACTGATATCCGTTGAGCTAGTTAACTAAATTATTTTTCACCCGGGAAATAAGTCAAAGCTGGCCTAATTAATAAAAAGTTATGCAAAGTTAATTTATCCGATTCTCTATTGACCTAGTAGGCTTTAGATATTACAATAAAATGAAATTAAAGAAGATTGTCGAAGGCAATAGATATATTGGAAGCAATAAAAATTAAAACTAGGCATTTGAAAATAGAAGCGCCAATGTAACTGACCAACTCATTACAAAAATCGCCTTGCGTCAATTTTTTCCCCCAGAAACCCAATAAATATAGGTTGAAAAAACCCCTAACCAGGAACACTGATATCCGTTGAGCTAGTTAACTAAATTATTTTTCACCCGGGAAATAAGTCAAAGCTGGCCTAATTAATAAAAAGTTATGCAAAGTTAATTTATCCGATTCTCTATATTAAAAACTTCCATAACTCTATAATAAATAAGGCTCAACATTTCTTCAAAAACAAAAAAAAAAACGGAGGGTACCAAGTCACAATTATTCCTATCTATGAAATCGCGGCAAGTTCAAATCTTGTGTAGATTTTACATAAGTATGCCCAGAAGATCTTAAAATATAAAATAAAACTCTTGAGCATTTGATTTAGTATAAGAGGTTTTACAGCTTATTTATATTCGAGTTTTTCCTTTCATTTTTTTGGAGGACGAGAGGGTTGGTAACATGTATGAATGTATAATAAAATATTAAATTAAAAAAACAACTATAATTATAACGATGCCGATTTGCAAGAATACTTAATAACAAATTTCTTAATTAAAAACTATTTATATTAAAAAAATACAAACAAAAACATAATGAAGAATGAATAGCAGTAAAATTAAAAAATATATATACTTTCAAAGTGGTATTATTATTATTATAGTTATTTATTTCGATTAGAGATTTGTGTTCGTCTAGCCTCGGTGCAAACAGTTTGCTGCTGAGCCAAACGATCGGTGACCTCTCGCACTCGATCGCTTAACCGGAACGTAGTAATCGGAAACGTCTTGCGGGCTGGTATGGGTGAGCTTGGCAACGAAGTTGAGTGGCTGGATGAGGAGGAAGAGGATATTGTTTGGGAGCTTGCTGAAATTGTTTAGAAAATTCAAATTTAAATAAATTCTGTTCCCACAAAGGCTTTGTTCGGCATTATGTTAGCAAAATAACAAAAAATGAAAGAAAAAAAATAAAATTACTTTGTTTAGGACAAGCTTCGGTTATAACTTTGCGTTTTAGCTTTAAAACATCCATGCAATCTTTACTCTTGACATAGCCGCTGCTGCCGGAATGTGTACTCACTTGCAATTCCATGCAGGAGAACTTATTTCTCAGCATATTCACCTTACCCGATTTATCGTACAGCGGCGGTTTACTCGTGAGCTTTGGCTTCTCCTTAAGTAAACTATTTTCCAGAGATTTCTTACGCATTTGTATGGTATTGGTGAAATCGGAACGCATTATTATGGGTCCCACTTGGGATGAGTTAAGTACTTCAACATCTTCAATGACCGGTATGGAGGGCGGATGTTCGCTGTTCACCATATCCAATGACTTTAATTCGTTTTGATTAGCATCAAGTTGGGGTGTTTGTTCCGTTGGCACCACCAGTTCCAATTTTACTTCTTCGATATTGTGATCGGCCTGGTGAGCTATTTCTTCAAGTTTCAATTTCAGCAGATCATGTGGCACCGACATAGAGAGGTCTTGCAAATCTGTCGCGGCATGATCAACACTATCCTTATTCGCACATTGACATTGTAGCGAGCCGGAAGCACTACAATTGGAGCATTCGCTGTAACCCGAATCACTTCGTTCACTACACTGTGATTTTGTTACAACTTTTGGACTACGGCGCGGTATTTCCTGTACAGCACTTGGTAATTCAATGCTAAAATCATCGTCTTCTTCGTGCAAGGAACCCATGGGGACGGAAACATTGGGGTTGAACATAGACATACCCGATATCGAAGGTCGGGGACTGCTGGGCAAAGAGCCAGCTGTGGTGGAGACTGCCGAATTACGACGTGAAGCCGATAATGTAGCCATGCGACCTAAAGCTCTAATAGCATTACCAGTTTTCTAAACAATTATGAATTATTGTTGAAATAAATAAACAAAACAAAAAAAACTTAAGCAAACAAAAAGCATAAAACGGATAATGAACAGGGGGTAGTGCAAAAGATAAACGATTGTTATGACTAATTTTCAAAACAGACAAACAAACATTCGCCAGAACTGTTAACTCATGATTATGATAAGGTAGATATTCTTCCCTCCTTCCATACTCACTTGCCATTTACGTCGTATAATGAATTTCTTAAGTTTGTCGGTACAGATTTTCTTATTGCCCAGATTTTCATCATAATGACCCTGTTTCAACCAGGGTGATTCTAGGCATTCTTCGGCTGTCAAACGATCTTCTTTGCGATGTACCAACAGATTCGAGATGAAATCCTTTGCCAGCTGTGAGACACAATCGAAAGCATCGTCATCGAAATCATATTCGGCGCGGGTAATATTGGAGAATGTCTCGACATCGGTATCTCCCATAAATGGTGAGAGACCAGATAATCTAAACAAAAAAACACAAAACCAATTAATATTTATTACAATTTACCTAAAATTAAGAACACCATTAAAACTTACAGCACATAACATATCACACCCACACTCCACATATCGGATTGAAAGCCAATTGGCTCATAGCTGATGATTTCCGGTGATATAAATTCCGGCGTACCAAATAGTACGCGTACCGGAGACCCGGTATTAAGGCGTTGGGCTAAACCAAAATCAATGATTTTGATTTGATGGCATGTCCGAGTTTTACACATAATATTTTCCGGTTTTAAATCCAAATGCACTATGGACTGACTGTGCATATAGGAGACACCCTCGCATACTTGTCGCACGAAAAGTATGCAATCACGTTCGGTTAAAGTGAAATCATCGGCCACCACACGTTCGAATAGTTCACCGCCGGTAATGCTGAAAAGATAAAAAGGGTGAATACGTTATGGGGGCACACATTGTATTTTTGTGGTGCTTTGAGAAAATACAATTATTAGATCTCTTGATGCTATTCTTATTGCGATTTCACTACGACAGAAAAAGTATTCTCATTAAAAGCTGTACTGCTTTTCAAAGGCCTGACGGCTTTGCTTCATTTGCAATACATTTCGAACCACAAAATTAGTCAATAAGTAGTCGTAAGAAACTGATAAATGGAGACGACGAAATTGAGGGAGGCTACCTTTAGAAAAATATGTCCTGAAATTTTTTTAAGAAAAAATGTTCGGACTTTCAAATGTAGTTCCGTATAGTCTGACTTTTAGCAATTTTTGGCTATAAAACAAGGCATGAAAAAAACCCTATATATAGCATGTCTAAAAAATGCTTTTATATCTAAACAAGTAAGACAATTGCAGCCGAATAAACCGAGTACGGTATAAATAACCCTGAGTAATGTAATATGGAAAATAGTACTTTGTATGGGAGCCATAAAGGTGGAAAAATTTTTCTATACAGTCATTGTAAAAGTTGTCAATACTACAGAATACGAAAAAATGTTGAGTGTTGTAACAGAACGTATGGGGGAGTTGTGTTCGAATGAATATATCAATTTGTTTGGGGGTACCGGGTACCAGAAGGGTCTTGACAAATACATACTACAAAGACATAGTTCTGTACGGAATTGTAATTGATTGTGAGTACTGGTATTAAAGTTATGAGATATTTAATTGTGGTATGATTCTGTGTGCTTGGTACCAAAGAGGGAGTGGCAATAATACCAATTTTCACTGGACTGGAGGTACTGTATAAGCATTACACTACACAAAGTTTCAAGTGTTTGTATATAACTGATGTCTCTAGTGCTACCACGGGATCAGTGGCATCTCATCGGAACCAACCTGATTGATACCCAAAGTTATCAATAATACGAATATCGGTACCGACAACATCTGTCAGACTTCCGAGTCCAACAGTTAATCCAGACGTTGCTTACTCAATGCGGTACAGCAATAAAGCAGGTGGCTACTTACACAGTCATTGGACTCATTTCCCAACATCATGGCGGGTCTCCGATCAGACAACGTCCCGTTAGAACCGACACTGACGTAGACATTCTTTTACTCTCTAGTACAAGGAGATATTCTGTCCTTCCTCGCTCGTATTTTGGACAGATATGTCTAGCCACCCTAAAGGTACATCTCTGCTTCTTGCCTAAGCCAAATTTTGCATGTGGACAGTGGCGCACCAAAGTATGCAAATTCTTCATCGACTTTGCAGTTCCCCGGGATATACCTATGTCCAGGTACCCATATGAGGTATGGTTTAAACTGCTCAGCCACCTCGGTAATACATCTATGGCAGTCGAGGGCATTTTGGGTATTTAGGGATGTAGCCTCCAGAGATTTAATGGCAGTGTTGGCCACTATATTGCGTCTCAGCCACTTGACGCCTTCCCTTATTACCATTTTTTGGCTTGATAGACACTAAAAGTATCTAGTAGTCTGTGAGCTATAAGACTATGTTCTTTACAGTGTAACCCGAAACCAACCATCTGTATAGAAGTGGAGATTGTTTCTATTTCCTGGTATTCTGCCAACGCACAGTTACGTTCGAAGGTGTACATTGTTGGTATATAGTCCACTGGGTCGGCCGCCATATCCTCATGTGGCCATAGTAGTTCTCTGAAGCTAAAGGTCCATCTCTGCAGTGGCGCACCAACATATGCAAATTCTTCGAGAATTTGTAATGTCGTCCCTTTCCTACCAATTTCATCAACTTTACAGATCCCCGGGTTATACCTATGTCCAGGTACCCATATGAGGTATGTGTTAAACTGCTCAGCCACCACAGTAATACATCTACGGCAGTCGAGGGCATTTTTGGAATTTAGGGATGTAACCTCCAGAGTTTTAATGACAGTGTTGGCCACTATGTTGCGACTCAGCTCACTTGGCGCCTTCTTATTACCATTTTTTGGCTTTGATAGGCACTACAAGTATCTGGTAGTCTGTGAGCCATAAGACTACGTTCCTTACAGTGTAACCCGAAATCAACAATCTGTATAGAAGTGGAGATTGTTTCTATTTCCTGGTCGGCCACTGTGTCGGCTGCCATATCCTCATATGGCCATAGTAGTTCTCTGAACCTTCTTTAATTGACTACTGATCGCTTATCAGTCGGTACACCGCAATGCCAATGGCAGAACTACTGCTGTGTTTACAGACGATTTTAGGACAGAGACCCCAACATGGCCCTACTGCTTCCCTAGTGGGATATAATGTGGTATTCCTTATTCGTTTCAATACTTTACATCTGAACGACAATTTCCTTTCTAGGATTGCATCTAGAAATTTTGCACTTTCAGAAAATACGAGTCCGTCTGTCAGGATGTTGCGAACGATAACTTTAGACAGGAGCAACCGATTGACTTCAAATTTGGTATGTGTCAATACTTATTACTATCTCATGCTAATACAGTGGATGGATCATGCTGGTCCACTCCTTCGGGTACCTCCCTCACAAAGGGTCAGCATTTAGTGACATTGATTCTTTAAAAAACTTCTATACTAATCAGAAACCTTCGCAATTCCATACATAGTATTAGTTTCTTGGTCGTTATCACCTTGAAAAATTGGCGAAGTTTCCACGCCCCTTTTGATACCTCCCATACAAATTGACCATTTTGCACAAAAAGTTTATATCTTATAACTTCGATTCCTGCGCCAACAAAAACTTGAAATTTTGTACAGTATAGTTTTTGTATAGTATCCATAGTCTATTGAAAAATCGACACGCCCCTATTTGTGCCTCTCAAATAAAATGGCCAAAATAAAAATTATGGGTCAAATTTACAAAAACAATATAATTTACGAAGACATTCTTTCACGTAACGAGTATGAGTCAGTTACAAACGAATGGGAATTTGATTCCAACGAGTGAGGCTATTCGCGGATTTTCAGACCGTTTTTCCCGAAGTTTTTGTAATTGTCACAATTAAAATAGTAATATTAATCGATAAATTTAATCATAAAAGTTCAATCAATGTTCGCGGAAAACTGTTTTTTCGCATGTGACAGTTCATTCCTATTCGTTCGTACCTGATAGATTTTGACGTTCCGGCCTTCTTATTCTATTTGTCTTTGATAATTTATACAGGGTTTTCCAACAAGAGGTGTTATTTTGAATCACCCGGTATTTCGTTAGCTGTCACTTTTGAAGCTTTTATTCTTTGACAAGTAGAAACTACGCCATTACTAAAAATGGGAGGATAAACAATTCAACAACGCATTGACATTTTTGAAATTCGAAAATCATCGAAAAATCATCTTGACTGTTGCTCAAGTGTTATCGAACCGTGTTATCTCTCAAGAGGTGTTCACAATTGGCCACTGAGATCTTGTGATTTAACACCTTGCGTCTTCTTCCTTTAGGGCCACGTAGGGCCAAGATAAGGTCTACGGCAACAGCCCAGCGTCGATTCAAGACCTCAAAGATAGAATTCGTGAGGCTATCGAGGACATAGGGCAGCCACTTTGCGATTTGGTTATGTAAAATTTAATGAAAAGGATATGGTGCTGTAAGCGTGGTCGTGTTGGCCATTTGGCTGATGTTTTTTATTATTAACGGAATACCTTCCTCGTTATAATGAAATAAACATCCGATCATTTATCTCTAAAAATTACATTTTTCTTTGAATACCAAAATAACACCTCTTGTTGGAAAACCCTTTATTATAGAATGCAAAGTTTTTTAAAAACGGTGAAACAGATACAACTACTTGACAGCTCAGCTCCCCGCATAGCTATTTCACGGATGCTACTCCGATCATTCAGTGAGGTTTAGCTGTGGTTATTCGGTCATTTGCGATTTTTTCTATATTTTATTTTTTTCGGCAAAAAACTATTTTGAAAAACTATTTGAAAAATTATCTATATTTTTATAACGACAATTAATAAACATCTGTTTTTAGGTGAAAGTGATGTTTTGACCATATCTAGACCTAATAATTTTCTTTAATTTAAATGGAATCGAGGCATTATAGAGCTTATACTTCATAAAATATGGTCCAAATACTAAAGGTACGATACATGAAAATTTGAATTGTAGAAAAAAGACTTTACCATAAAAAATGTTTTGGTTTCATAAAATAGTATTCCTCAATCTACACAAAAACCAGTTTATAGTTCTCGGACAAAACATTTTTTTTTGTTGCGTAGTGTTACCTATTTGTATTTAGAAAATATTGCCTAAAGTGTTTTCGATAGCCTTTTCTTCAATCTTTTTAAAAAAATAGACAAATTCGCAAAAATATTTGTTTGTGAATGTGAATATTTTTTTGCATATTATGTTTTTTTGCTCCTAATTTCTTAATTTCAAATAAAATGTAGCCAATTTCAAAACAAAATCTAAATTTCAAAAATAATTTGGTCAATTTCAAATGGAAAATCTCAATTTCAATTGAAATTTAGCAAATTTCAAATGTAAATTCTAAATTTTAAATGAAAATGTGTCAATATCTATTGAAATTTCCAATGGAAGTCTCAGTTTCAACTGAAATTTCCTCAATTACTGTTGAAAATGGTGTAGACTATTTGTTTTTAAAAATACCACTTAGCCATAGCATCTACTGAGTATTAAAGGTTTAACAATTGTGGTCTACTTACAATTCCATAACCATTACAATTTCTCGTGGACTTTCAAACGAAGCAGCCAACTGCAAAAGTTTCGGATGTTTTAACGATTTCATAATGGAAATCTCCTCCTGAACCTTAATGCGATCCTTTGATTTAATACATTTAATCATTTTAGCAGCCAAAATACGTTTGGAATCTTCTTTCTCTTGAACTTTGTAAACGACGCCGAAACGACCTTTTCCCAATTCCTCCAAAATCTGAAAACGATCCTTGAAATCACCGCCAGCTTTAATGGAAATTGGCCTCTGGAAGTCTGGAGGGGGTGGAAAATAAATTTAGGATCAAAAGAATTTTGTAAGATCTTAAATTGAAAACCTTCTCTGGGGTCTTCTGTGTCTTCCGCGATGTGAACCGGGTCGCTGGGTAAACCGGGCTCACTGCGACCATGTATATTCTCTGCCCTAACACGGAAGCGGTAGGTAAACAGAGGTTTAAGATTTTTCATGGTGTAAGCCAATGAATCCACCACACTGGCGATTTCCAGCCAAGATGATTCATTTTCCTGTTGTTCAATGGGGCAAGAGGGATCCAATTCTTGTTTTTCAATGCTAGAATAATTACAATTAGTATATCGTACATCTGCAATTTGCAATGGAAATCTTTGACCAGATTATACTCACATAAATCCTGTTATCATACAACCACCATCGTATGGTGGGCCACACCAGGCTATGGCCACACGATCGGGTCCTTGTGAAATGCTCGGTTTACCGCTGGGTGGCTCTGGCGGTCCCTCAACGGCCACCGAAGCCGAAGCTAAATCGGCGCCAAATTCGTTCATCACCTCTACCGAATATTTGCCACTGTCATCGGTGACTATATCGGAGATTTGAAGCACAGACTTGCGCGCCGATGTATTGATGATAGTGTTTGAAGTCTCGACAATGGGACGACTCTATGCAAAGGCGGACAAACAAAATAAATATAGATAAATTAGGGCAATAATTAATCTTTTGGTTTTCATTATTACTATTATTGTTATAGATGGAATGGAAAAAATACATTGTGCTTTTTTGTTATTTGCGGTTAGGAACGAAAAAAAAACTAAAACAACAACAAGATAAGCTATTACGTTGCTTTACCGCAACCTCTGATCGTGACACGATGTTCAGATCTAGCTTAGCAGCATATGGGAGGCGATTTAGTTGCCTCTATTGCATGTGGGGTGGGGTGGGGTAGCGTAGGGTAGGGTAGGTACATTCTGCAACCGCTGTCTCTTCCAACGTAAGTAAACAATTGCATGGTACGTGTGTACACATTTACGCATACATATATGTACTTATAATATGGTGAGAGACAAACATTTAATGTGTCTTAAATGTAATTGCTTCTGCGCTGACATAGAAAAATTTAGCGCTAAAAACGTTTGCTTGTTGTTGACAGCATGAATTCTAGTTCAGACAGCTTACGAATATTAATAGCATTCAAAACGGCTTTTGGACCTAAAACTCGCAATAAACAATATGACAAACATCTCCCACGGGAACACCTCTAAAAATTGCAACACGAAGTCGTAAAATACAGAGAAAATTTAAATTCGCACTAAAATTAAAGGAAATTGTAGTTCAATTTTCTCAACGCATGGCTTAGGCTCCCTTAGACCAGTGAGATGCAACCTCTGTGACTCACAAAGCGGTAAATGTTTCAGAGTTGGTATTGGTCAAATTTGTAGAGCCTTGTGGACGTTTAGGGCAGGAATGAACATAGTAGATATTCAACGCTTTCTACTTCCTCGTCTGCGACAACTTTTGTAGTTTGACTTTGAATGCCCAATACAAACGTGAAAAAATGTTTCCTATCCAAAGCTAGAATATTTTGAGCTTTTTAGATCACACTTTTTCTATACCTACACAGAAAGAAAAATGCCATACTAAATTCAAGTAAAAAATTCTTAATTTAAGCCGAAATTGTACTTAAAAATTTAAGTACGTTCGTACTAAGTTTTTCTTAAAACAAGTATAAATCGGCTTATATTGAAAAAATCAAGCGCTGAATGGCTTACAATAAGCATTTAATGCTTGAAATCAAGTAAGCATTTCTTGAAAAGGGAAATTAAGCCTAATATGGCTTAAAGTAAGAAAAAAAAGCTTACTTTAATCTCTGAGAGAAAGAAACATTATAGAGCACAATAAAATTACCCTCTCAACCACTCTCATGCAAGTGGTAGATTTTGGAAGTTGTTAATAATTCTTATTCGTTTCGTTGATGCTATTCCTTATATGTTTCATATTTAAATAGAATAAATGCAGCAAAACTTTTACTTTTGCTGTCAAGCAATTGTATTTCGAAATACCATTTTAAAAAATTGCTTCCTTTGCAATACAGTGGAAAAATGGTATAATTAATATAAATCGTATATTAGTATAAAACGAACGAAAGCACAATAAATCTAGTATGAGCAGGCTTAAATCAAGAACTCATCTGGCTTAAATCAAGTATTGGTTAGGATAAAATCAAGAACTGATCAGGCTTACATCAAGTATTATCAGGCTTAAATCAAGTATTGGACAGGCTTAATTCAATCAAAAATTTCTTAATTGAAGCCCGTTTCGCACTCAAATTAATCCGATAAAATTCTTAAATCAATCGCTTTATGCTTGAAATAAGAATTTTTCGGCTTAAAATCAAGCCTAATCAGGCTTAATAAGCGCTAAGATTAAGAATTCAGGGCTTAAAAATCCGTACTTGATTCAAGTATTTTGTACTTGGTTTAAGAAAATCCGTACTTAACGTACTTTTGACACCGCTACGGCTTGATTCAAGTACGGATTACTCACTTTTTTCTTTCTGTGTAGATAGTCAGAATCAATACAAACGTGGACAAATTTTGACTTCTTGGATCATAACCAATACCATATCTTAAACAGGATCGGCACTTCTCGTCAGATCCATAGATTACACTTGGACAGTAGACAGTGCCCCATCTAAATCGATAACTTATTTTAACCTCGAGTATTTTCCTATACAATTCTAGAAGATATTTTTACTTCTTAGGACATATTGTGACCAGATCTAGCCCCATTCTAACCGATGTCTATATCTAGATCCACAAATTACTAGACAGTCTCAGTGCGAGATCTGCAAAGCTTCCTAAGAAAGATAGTAGATGTTCAAAGCCTTCTACTTCCGCGTCTGCAACAACGTCTATAGAAGTCAGTATTTTCAATTCCCAAACATTTAGCATGCATGGGCAGCGATTTGTCAATGCCCATTCAGAATCGATACACACGAAGACAGATGGCCAGCGCCACCAAAGTATTACCAAGGAAATCGCTTAGGAAGTGGTAGCTCCCACAGGGAATCCGAAGTCTATCCCGCAGGTACCAATTCGAAGCTTAGCTGTGTGAACGTATACTTCATCTCTTGGTATAGGTAGGTAGGTAGGTTAGGGTGGCAGCCGTATTTTTTTATACAAGCTCACATAGACCAGTATAGGTCCCTAGTGTTACCACGGGCTGAAATGCCCCTCATCGAAACCAACCTGTTTGATATACAAATTTGTCGATATTACGAATATCGGTACTGGAAAGATCTGTTAAGCTGCCTAGAACAGCCGACCCCAGTATGTCCAGTCGTCGTTTACTCAGAGCGGGACAGTCGCATAGCAAGTGCTCAATGCTCTCCACTTCTTCCTCATCTCCACAGCTTCTGCAGAAGTCATTAGAGTCAATACCCAATCTTTTGGCGTGTTCGCCGATCAAGCAGTGTCCCGTCAGAACTGATACTAACGTAGACAATCTTTGCCTCTCTAGTGCGAGGAGATATTTTGATCTTCTCAGGTCATACCTTGGCCAGATTTGTCTAGCTACCCTGCAGGTGCCGATTTCTGTCCATCTTTCGTTGGACTGCCTGATTGCCTCTTGCCTAAGCCAAAGCTTGCACGTGGATAGTGGCGCACCAATATATGCAAATTCTTCGAGAATTTGTAATGTCATCCCTTTCCTAGCAAGTTCATCGGCTTTGCAGTTCCCCGGGATATCCCTATGCCCAGGCACCCATATGAGGTGTATGTTAAACTGCTCAGCCATCTCGTTAAGAGATCTGCGGCAGTCGAGGGCTGTTTGTGAATTTAGGGATGTTGCCTCCAGAGAATTGATGGCAGCCTGGCTGTCCGAGTAAATGACAACGCCAGTGTTGGTTACTATGTTGCGACTCAGCCACTTGGCTACTTCCCATATTGCCATTATTTCGGCTTGATAGACACTGCAGGTATCTGGTAGTCTGTGAGCTATATCCAATCTAAGCTCTGCACAGTGTACTCCGAAGCCAACCTTTTCATCAAGCTTCGAACCATCCGTGTAAAAGTGGAGATGGTTTCTATTACCTGGTTTTCTTCCAACCCATTCATCTCTCGCGGGAATCATAGTGATGTAATTTCTCTCGAAGGTGTACACCGTTGGTATATAGTCCACTCGGTCGGTTACCATAGAACTACACTTTGATATTCTCATGTGACCGTAGTTTTTGTACCTCCACATTGATAGGCAGTTTAATCTTATTGCCGCTTTGGTTGCAACTTCTCTCGCCACAATATTAATCGGCAGTATATGGAGTAGGGCTTGTAGAGACTCGGTCGCTGTAGTCCTTAAGGCTCCGCTTATGCTCAGGCAGGCAGTTCTCTGAACCTTTGTTAGTAGGTTGGTGATGGTTAGTTTGTCAGTTGCCGTCCACCATACCACAATGCCGTATAGCAGTATAGGACGAACTACTGCTATATATATCCAGTGGACGATTTTAGGAGAGAGGCCCCACCGCGACCCTACAGCCTTTTTGCAGGAATATAAGGCGACGTTAGCCTTCCTTACACGTTCCAATACATTAAGTCTAAATAACAGTTTTCTATCTAGAATTATTCCTAAAAATTTTTCACTTTCAGAAAAGACTAGATCTGTTCCATTTATCCGAGGTGGAGGGTGCACATGTGGGACTTTATTCATCCTAGTAAAGAGAACCAATTCTGTCTTGTTTGGGTTTATGCCCAAACCGCTGCTTCTGGCCCATCTAGCCAATTTGTTCAGAGCCACCTGTAGAATGTCTCGGAGGACGTTTTCGAATTTGCCACTCACTGCGATTGCAACGTCGTCCGCATATGCCACGACCTTGCAGCCACAACGTTCTAGATCTAGAAGAATTTCATTCACCGCTAGGTTCCATATTAGTGGAGACAGTACTCCTCCTTGTGGGGTCCCTCTGTTTACAAACCTTGTTAGAGTTGTGGACCCAAGACATGCTGTTATGCGTCTTCTGTTGAGCAGACTTTGAATTAGTCTAATCAAACTAAAGTTAACATTAAGATGTGACAGTGCCGCAATTACTGCATCTGAGTGAATGTTGTTAAAAGCCCCTTCTATGTCAAGAAATGCCACCATGGTGAATTCCTTGAAATGCAGGGACGATTCGATAGTGCTCACAAGTTCGTGCAGGGCTGATTCTGTAGACTTCCCCTTATTGTAAGCATGTTGGTTCACTGACAGGAGTTTTGTATCCAGGTTTTCCCTAATGAAATAATCTAAAAGTCTTTCCAGACCTTTCAATAGGAAGGAGGATAGGCTAATTGGTCTGAAGTCTTTTGGCCTAGTGTGTGATATCTTCCCCGCTTTTGGTATGAATACCACTTTGGTATCCCTCCATCGATTCGGGATGTATGAAAGCCTGATACAGCCTACATAAATTTTCTCCAGCCAGGGGATAATGTATTTCAACATTTTCTGCATTTCTGCTGGAGTGATGCCGTCTGGTCCAGGTGACTTGAAGGGCTCAAAGCTATTAATAGCCCAGCTTATTCTGGATCTCTCAGTCAACAAGCTAGCGATATAAAGTCAAGGACTCCCCAAAAACTCTGACATTCTAAAGACAATAGCGCTTTAGTTAGGCAAATCCACCTGGAGCAAGCGCTTTATCCGTGATTCCCAAATGACGGAGCTATAACCAAGGTTATAATCGGGATTATAGGGTATCTCGATAACCTGTGCTACCACATAAAGTTTCTGATCGAAGTAGATAAAACTAATACCTGCCTTTGTTCCATACATCATCGGACTGGTGCCCCAAGAAAAAAAATAAGAAAAACGATCGTGCGATAAGTCCACACATGCGTGGAAATACCTGCGTGTCGGTGTAATGGTCTTATTACCACAAAAATAGACACAGATTTCTCACCGTGAAGTGGAAGGTCTTTCACTACCCTTTCCGTTCAAAACCATTGAAGGAAAACCATGTAATAAGGCTAGACCCGATGGTGTCCCCAACAAGATCCGAAGATTTGTGATGGCAAAAGTGAGGCGTTGAGAACACCCCTGAATCGACATGAACTGATTCAATGCTAGGAGATATTTTGACTTCTCTGATCATATTATGGCTAGATCCTCCAGCCATCCTAAAAATATCTTGATCTATCCATAAACTATTGGACAGCCTGAGTCATAGCTTTCAACAATAAATAAAATGTAGTCCCCCATCTCTAGAAAGCTTATCAGCTCTGCAGGATGTCCCCATGATTTGGCACCCAGATTTGGGCATCTCAATCTACTCAGCCATCTCGTTAGGAGATTTGCGACATGCAATAGCTGTTTTTGTTTGAAAGATCGTGGACATATCTTCACTTCTCCTGTCATATTGTGCACTGATCCTCCTTAGCCACATCCATATGTTATTAAACAACCTCGGCGATTCTTGTCAGATCCATAACGATGAATCGATAAAACGTGGACTGAGTTTTTCCTATGCAATGCTAGAATATTAAAATAATTCGAAGTCATAATATTCAATGCCCAACTTTTTGACGTGGACAGCGATTTGTTAATGACCCTTCAGAATCCATACAAACGAAGACAGATTTTTCCTATCCAAAGTTTTGATGTGACGGCCAGCGTCCCCTTACTACATCCAAGGAAATTCCTAAGGAGGTGGTAGCTTCCCACGTAGAATCCGAAGTCTATTCTGCACGTACCAATTCAAAGCTTAGCTATATGAAAGTATATTTTAGCTCTTGATGTAGGGTCAAGGACTACATAAAACCTCTTCTATTTTAAGGGTCACAGCGCTCTGGTTGTTAGAGAGCTCAACCTAGAGAAAGCGCTCTACTCTCAATTTGGGTTAAAACAACAGCCTCCACGAATAATAGCGGCTTTCGATCTCCCGTGTTACCACATCAAGTCTCTGGTTTGAGTAGATAAAAATAATACCTGCCAAGAAAAAATTAAGGCAACGATAGACCTGAATCGATGCAAACTGATTTTCCTATCAAATACTAACAGGTATGTTGATTTCTCAGGCCATATTGTGGGTAGATCTTCAAGCCAACCTGTATTCATAAATTATTAGACGACATCCGCGATTCTTTCCTGAGTCATAGCTTGAACTCGAACAGTAGTGCACCAAAATCATCTGCTCTGCAGTTTCGCTGGATGATCCCATGATTTGGCACTCAGATCAGGTGTATGTATCTCAAACTGCTCAGCCCCCTCGTTAAGATATTTGCGACAGTCAGGGGCTGTTTTTGATTTAAATTCGAGTTCACTAATTATCAGGACTTTGGCTTGGTAAACAAAAAATAAAGGTTTTTGACGGTATTTCATTTAGCCGCTCAGAATGTAATGCAAAGCCAACATTTCTGTCAACATAGAAACTATCCGGGAAGATATCTTCTATTTCACGGTATTCCAAAGATATTTTTTGCTCAAATGTAAATATATAATTCTGTAGTCCACTTTGTTGTTTCCTAGCGCTCTGCATTGAAATGGTGGTAATTTCTTTCAGTTCACAGTGCCAGACATTTTAGTCTTATTGTCACGCATGCCTGGCTGCAATGTCAATCCAGAAGAAATGGAACATAAAACTGTACAGCTTCTGTGGCTGTAGTCCTTAACTACATACTGTGCAATTTCATTCGACGATTTTAGGAGAGAGTCCTCCACAGATCTCCTAGAGAAATACAATGCTGGCTTTCGCTTAGGTGGGATTACATTATGAGACACAATCGCTCAATCTGTCAAAAATACATCCTTGGCCGACTACTCTCTTGGCGTAAACAGAGGACCGCATGATTAAGTAAGGACCGCACAAGTGAGAGAGAATCAAATACAATTTTGTACATTAAAAATGGAATGAAAAGTCAGTCCTCCTCAATTTGTATGGATAGCTAAGCGATTTCAGACGACATTAATTCTCGATAGATTTTTGCGCTTGCGTTCCCCGGTTTATCAAGTGCCGTGTTGACAGCGTGAAATTATGTATTTTACAGTATGGCATCTCATTTTTAGAGAGTTTCTGTTATTTTTGTAAATTTAAATGAAATAAGTATGTTGGAAATAGCGAATGGAGTGTAAAATATTAAATTTAGTATAGTAAATATTATTTTCACGAGATAATCTATTCTTCAGACACTTCTGCTTTGATTGCCATTGATTTATAAGGAAAGACTAAACAAATGTAATTTGCATTATTGGCAAATATATTGTTATTATTCAAACATGTCCTTGGGATTTCTTTTCCCGCGCGTTTTCAGTATCAAAGTACATTTCCGACAAATACCAAATACCGTTATAAATAAACATGTAGTTGTCATCATCAGAAAGTATCGAACCGTACCTTAACATTCCAAACACATTTTGAATATTGATGAAATGTAAACTGTAACACTAGTCGACAAAAAAACATATTTGCATAAACCTATTAAAGTTCAGTATGTGTGAACAGAAAATGTTGAATTTGTGTAAATGGAGGGTGAGCTTCGCAATTAAAAAACAATTAATTTGTCTTATTTGCAATTAACATTTACTGTATAAATGTTAATTTTATTTTTCCAAATGTACAAATAAATCAATCACTTTTCTAAATATTCTATGACATTTTCTAAAAAAAAATTGTCGGGCTATGGGGGCTGTTTTTACTAGATCAATTAAAATATTTGCTTACACTACGTAAGGTCAAATCAAAATATTGAGCCTGGAAGATAAAACTCCGGTAAGTTGTAGGGAATTGGTGTGGATTGTGAAGATTTGTCGTCCGAATGCTACGAATATCTTATTTTTTGGTAAGAGTTTAAATTTTAATTCATATTATTTTATGATTTTATCAATGTGCAGTTGAACTGAAGATCAAATGGCACCTACTAAGAAGAACGAAGGTATTTGCAATAGTCAAGTGATCTTGAAAACTTACACCAACCATTGATGATCGGCAGTTGGAAAATGTCCAAACTCGATAGAAGCGCCTGCAAATTGTTTGCTACTATGAAATCTCTCTGTACGATGATCTCATATCAACAACATCTACAGACGTCATGACTGTCAAATAGTGTTACGATATCGGAATCCTGGTATCATATCCAATGTGATATGATATTGTGGTCAAATTTGCTTAGTCAAGTCAAGTCAAATTTGCTTAGTCAACAACATCTGCACATGTCATGAGTCTTAAGTATGGTTGTAAATCGGGATGAGTTTCGGAAATCTCGGGATTCGGGATTAAGAAAATGATGATCCATAGATTATATTGATCCCGGGTTTTTTCGGGATATTTCGAGATTTTTTGCACACTTATTATCTTTAAATTTAATTTTTCTTCTTATGCCCACGGCGTCCTAACAGCCACGCGGCCCGAGAGAGTACGACTAATCTTAAACTCGGGGGCGCCCCCCTTTGTAATTATGAAGCGACTGGTAGAACGGTTGGAATTGCAGACTACACCTTCAGTCTTACCATGATCTGGCAGCCAAGATACAAATCACTGGAACCGTGAGGACTCAATTAAATGCGACGCTACCTGCGGTCACCAGCGACAAAAAACTGCAATCGGTGTACGATCACCTGGCAGATCCACACTTCTTCCAACCGGTCGATATGGAAATCAAGCTGGGAAATGACAATATATGCCGGATCTTGAGAGCTGGGCTAATTCAAACCTCGTCCATCATGCCAATTGCCCAAAGCACGCTATGCGGATGGACAATATCCGGAGCGTTCCAGTATTAATGTTGCAATTTTGCAAGGTCGACGGCATGTTAAGCCGTGTAGTTTTTAAGTCCCTATTTTGTTGTACGTACTGAATACATGCTCGCATTTTGAACCATCTGAATTAACGGTAGCTACTAAACTTTTCTTTTAGCTCCCATCTAGTTTTAATTAGTCTGTAGTATATGGCAACTCTTTATCCAATGATAGCTGGAAAGCTTTTACTCATTAGATAAGAGTTTCCATCAGGGATGCGAAATCAAAATATATAATTGTACAAACAGACTTCACAAATTGTACTTTCTGAACCTCCATTGTACCAACGACCAATTTCCTTAACTAAGGCATGGATCAACAAGACATTTCTTTGCTCAAAATGTTTGTAGATCGTTTTTAGATCGGTATACATTTTTTTAAAAATTTTAATTGGCATTTTCACCGCCAAAAATTTGCCATAGTGTCATTTAATTTTATCATTATCTTACTACTATGTATATATTAGGCATGTTTTCGTTACAAGCTAGCACTTTGAGTTTAGCACTTTGCAACGAAAACAACTGACTTCCACTAACTGGCACATAAGCAATAAGTGGCGGATTTTCACTATCTGGTAGCAATGGTGTCATGAGTTGCGAAGAAAGAACAGTGCGAAACAGACAAAAAATTCGTGAAAAGTATTTATAAAACATATATTTACTATTCTATGTTCAATTGTTTACACTCTTTTTGCAAATATTAAAATAATTTCCCATTTTTGTTCTTCTTCTTCCCGTTAATTTACAATAATTGATAAAATCTCTCCAAAAATGGGATGCCATATTGCTAAATATGGGGTGCCCAATCTGGCAACATCATACTCGATTAAGACATGAACACAAGCACCAAACTTCATCGGGAACTAATAGTGCTTAAAAGTGCTTAGCTCCCCATACAAATTAAGCACTTATGGTGTAACGAAAACACGCCTATTATATCGTTCCGTTTCACAGATTGAGCCAAAATGTTTATTATATTCAAGCCAAGAAAGCGCATACATATTCAAGATTCGTAGGGTCTAGGCAAGTATTTTCACATTCACAACAGAAAATATGGAAAATCCGAATTTGCGATGTTCAGATTTCGAGACTATTTTGGATTTATAAGTACTCCACAAATAGTTGTTGAGAACAAGAGCTTAATTTAATATAAATTAAATTTTATTTTGAAACATTGAAAAGTATATTTATATTTTAGGAATTCTGTTTCATGCCACATTTTCTTTAAAATAATTTATTTGAGAGTTAAGATGGATCAACTTTTTCGTAAGAAAGAATGTTTCAAGGACAAAAACGATCCAGTTTTTTTAATTTTATGGCAACTTTTAATACTAATTAATGACACAAATTTTTCCGGAATCTGTAGTCAAAACCGCAAGTTATCGTTAAACATACGTAACTATTTTATTTTGCAATTTATTTTATGAAGTAGCATTTATTCTTATTATTAGGCGTGATAAAATATGCTCAAGAAGGGCAACATTATTACAAATATCCCAAAAACCTCAAAAAATATTTACTTGATGCCAAATTAACACCATATATAAATGACGTAAATCAGAAGAGTTTACCATAAAAATCCCATTTTCGAAAAAATAATATAGACGATTTTGAATATAAGTCCTTGATATGTATACATATTCGAGAAAATGTATAGATTGTACCAAATGAGACATTGGTGTACCATTGTACTTTTCAGGTCGTAGTTGTACCAATTTTAGTACAATTGTACCAACTTTCGCATCCCTGGTTTCCATTTTAGTTTTATATTCAAATTACTGTGGTGCTGAATTCCCTGAGTACCCTGATCTGCCTCTCCGGCACTTTCTCCTTTTTGTAACACAACTTCACTTGTGAAGTTTTAAAATGGCAGATTAAAGTTCGCGTTTAATAAGAAACATAACTAAAACATTATCAAAGCCCTATTTTAAATTTGGATTCTAATTTAGATGTCTCGAGTATATTGTTCTAAGCTCATTTATTCCTTTACCAAGATACATATTTTTTCAATCAGTTAATATGGATTTAATAGCAGATATCACCTTCAACAGTGCAACATCTGCTTTGTACAGATTCATATCACCACGACATAACTCTTCCACAATTCCACACTTACTTTTATAGAATTTAAAACACGTATTATTTCCGCTAGCTAACAAAACTCGGAATTTCCCGGGATTGATCCTAAAAAATCGCGGTATTCGGGATTTCCCGATCGACATCCCTAGTCGCAATGCCCAATCTTTTCTCCATATTCTCCATATCCAATGCGATAGGATATTGTGGCAAATGTCCCCTTTAGTACTCTACAGATTTCTAGGTCTATTCATAAATTATTACTTGCCTTAATCATAGCTTGTAAAGAGTCTCCCTAAAGGGACGCATTGGTAATCAATTCAATATGCCTTCAGTAATTCCCCGAGATCCACCCCAACGTAGTGGAAAATTAATTATGTCTACCAAAATTTTGACAGGCATAGCATTTCTACCGAACAACTCACCAGTTCTATTAGAACTACCTGCCTTACATGTGATCGAGAAAAAGTACGAGTATTTCCAAAATTATTAAGAACGAGCAGCTTGATGTAGACACATTATAAATAACAAAACTGCTCATGGAAAACTAATACTTCCCACTTCGAAGTAATAAATCGTTTCTACTTAAATTTACTATGCAATTGTAGTTTTCCTGTCGATAACGTTCCATCCTTCCCTCGTAGTGTAGATGTTATCCGTATTTAGTATTTATTCATTATTTTTTTCTTTACAAAATCGTGATGTGACATTAAAAATCTATCTTCTTACATCCACGTATTCCAGTTTAAATAGTAATTTATGTCTTGTCAAATGTACTTTAAGGAATTTTGTAATTTATCTGCCCTATTGTTTACGCTAACACCCATCATGTCACATTTCCCAAATCTAACTAGACAGAAGTTGTGTATATCACACCGTCACCTATATACTCGGATGTAGACCCACAATGCTGCTGTAATCTGTAACGTGGCTATCACAATCGAGATTTACTTATCGTTTTGTTTAGAACCAAGACCAAAAAAGGTAAAGCAACTACCTTTTCGCCTCTCTATATCGTTCGACTAATTAGAAAAAGATACATATTTAATGAACTTTTCATTGACGTCATTGAAAAAAGGCAATACCTATAAAAAAATCGTACATATGTACAAATATAGCAAATGAATGTGTAAGACATTTTGTGCCATTGCTATCAATAGATGCAAAGATTCATCATAGACAAAAGGTATGTGTGAACACTACTTACCGCCTTATACCAAACCACTTGCGGTTTGGGTAATCCTTCATAGATGACAGCCAAGCGAACACAACCTCCAATTAGCGCCGTACAATCTTGGGGACCTTCTAAAATACACGCTGGTTGGTGGAGGCGATCTTTAGCAGCGGTGGTTTCTTTAAGTTGCTCAGCCTCAATGGATGACTGGTTGGGTGATGGCTGTTCTTCGAAGTTGTTGTGTGTTGTGGAAGATTTTGGTATTACCGCCAAAGAGGTATAGGCTTTAAGAGTCGAATGTGGTTTACCGGGATGTGTTACCACCAATTGAACTTCACCGCTATGGGCTAATGAGACATTGTTGATATGCAGAAGGCGTAAACCATCTGCGGGAGATGACTCCAACTGAAAAAATACAGAAATAAACACAAGTTAACTTTTATGAGTACTGTCTCCACTAATTAAGAATCTAGAACTTTGTGGCTGCAAAGTCGTGGTATATGCGAAGGACGTTGCCATTGCAGTAACTGGCAAATTCCTCAACTTTCTCAGAGACATTCTACAGGTGGCTCTGAATAAATTTTGGCAAAAAAGACATAATAATATTCCATTTGTGTATTCTCCCCTGCTAAATTTAACTTAGTCTTTTCTGGAAGTACAACATTTCTAGGTACAATCCTAGATAAGGAATTGTCTTTCAGAATTAATGTATTGGAACTGGGGATGTCGATCGGGACTGAGTTTGGCAAATCCCTTGATTGGGGATTGAGAAAATTATGCAAATCCAGTGATCCCGCGATTTTTCGGTGCCCCGGGGTTTTTTGGGATTTTTTACACACTTAATTTTGTCTAACATCAAAAATTTTACTCAACGGATGGACCATCTGAGACGTAGCCGTCCAGATGGCCAACATTTGATAGACATAATCTTCAAAAAATAAATGCCAAAGAATGTTCTTTCAAATGATAATAAACATTCCCCATTCAATTTGAATTTTCTGTGTTTTTTTCTTTAAAGAAGTAGGGAACCTCGAAATGGATCACCCTATATATTTCCGCAAGTTTCTAATTCCTCCCAATATAAGTTTTACAATGGCAGCTTAAATTATATACTTATAGTTCACGTTTTATAAGGCGCATATACGAGTTTAAACCATTATCCAAGCCAGATTTTAAATTTTGATTCTAATTTAGAAGACTTTGGTATATTGTTCTACGCTTAAGTATTCTTTTACGAAGAAACATATTTATTCAATACCATAATATGGATTAAATAGCAGATATCTCCTTCAACATAAATTACAATGCAGCATCTGCTTTGTACAGATTCATAACTCAACGATATAGCGCTTCCACAATTACTTTTATAGGATTTTCCGTTAGACAAAATCCCCTTATGAATATAAATCGGAATTTTCCTGGATTGATCTTCAAAAATCTCGGGATTCAGTATTTTTTGGGATTGGAAAACCCCGGGATTTACGGGATCGGGATTTTCTGATCGATATCCCTAATTGGAACGTGTAAGGGAGGCCAACGTCGCCTTATACGAGTATACCTGTGAGAAGCTGCAGCGGTGCGTTGGGTCTATCTCATAAAATCGTACATCGAATAAAAAGGATAGACCATTTATAATTTGAACTATAGATTACTTTGATTTGTGATTTGAGTCCATTGGATTATTTTCTGTGGGGAGCCATCAAGGATAAATGTATTTGAATTTGAATTTGAGTCCATTGGATTATTTTCTGTGCGGAGCCATCCCGGGATTTAGGGGATCGGGATTTTCTGATCGATATCCCTAATTGGAACGTGTAAAGGAGGCCAACGTCGCCTTATACGAATATACCCGTGAGAAGCTGTAGCGGTGCGTTGGGTCTATCTCATAAAATCGTACATCGAATAAAAAGGATATACCATTTAAAATTTGAACTATAGATTACTTTGATTTGTGATTTGAGTCCATTGGATTATTTTCTGTGGGGAGCCATTAAGAATAAATTTTACGCAGAAGATCCAGAGACAATTAAAGCGTTTAAACATGAAATCGAAGTTGCCATTGAAGAGATTCGACCCGAAACAATCGAAAATGTTCTGAAAAATAGGGTTGATCGGATGAGGTACTCCTGAGCTAGTCGTGGTAGTCACATGAATGATATTGCGTTCCATTATTAAATGACAAAGTTCAACCTTTCCAATAAAACCAGAAATTTGAAAAAAATATCAGTCCTTTTTATAGCCGATACAAATTTAAATTTTTAAATTGTCCACCCTGTACATAGAAGTAGTATGGCCAATACTATTGTACGGCACTGTATAAGTAATTTAGTGGACGGCTATCAGGCAGTCCAACGAACGGACTGCCTGATTGCCGTCCCAACGAAAGATGGACACAAATCGGCATCTGTAGGGTAGCTAGACAAATCTGGCCAAGGTATGACCAGAGAAGGTCAAAATATCTCCTCGCACTAGAAAGGAAAAGATTGTCTACCTTAGTAACAGTTCTGAGGGACACTGCAAGATCGGCAAACACGCCAGAAGATTGGGTATTGACTCCAATGACTTCTGCAGAAGCTGTGGAGATGAGGAAGAAGTGGAGAGCACTGAGCACTTGCTATGCGACTGTCCCGCTTTGAGTAAACGACGACTGGACATACTGGGGTCGGCCTTTCTAGGCAGTCTAAGAGATCTTTCCGGTACCAATATTCGTACTATCGATAAATTTGTATATCAAACAGGTTGGTTTCTATGAGGGGGATTTTAGCCCATGGTACTAGGGACCTAAACTGGTCTATGTGATCTGAAGGGAAAAAAACGGCTGCCACCCTAACCTAAACGTAGTGGACGGCGACTGACAAGCGGTACATCACCAGTCCACTAGTGAAGGATCAGATAACTGCCCATCTGAGTTGCAACCAGAGCGGCTTTTAGATTAAACTGTCTATGAATGTGGAGGCTTAATTCAGCAGAATATCACTTCTATACAGATGGTTTGAAGCTTAATGAGATTATTGGCCTCGGATTACACTGTAAAGAACATAGTCTTAATATAGCTCAATGTATATCATAATATGCAGAGTCTACCAAGGCGAAATAATAAAAATAATGGAAGCGGCTGAGTCGCAAAAATCTTTGTCATTTAATCGGATAGCCAATATGCCATTAAATTTCTGGAGGCTACATCCCCAAATTCGCAAACAGCCCAGCCGCAGATCTCTTAATAAACTGGCTGAACAGTTTAACGTTTACCTCATATGGGTGATGCCAACGGCATGCGCGCCTTCGAGAGGAACTATTCCACTAAGATACCTGCAGAATACCAGGAAATAAAAATCATCTCCACTTCTATAAAGATGGTTCGAAGATTGATTGGATGATTGACTTCGAATTACACTGTAAAGAACTTAGTCTTAATATAGTATATCAGACTTGCAGTGTCTATTAAGCCGAAATAATGGAAACATAGTGACCAACCTGACGTCGTCATTTACTCGAACAGCCAGGCTGCTATTCAATCTCTGGAGTATACATTCCTAAATTCACAAACAGTCCCCCGACTACCGCAGACCTCTTAAGAAATGGCCTGAGCACTTTAAATATACTCGTACTTGTACCTCCTATGTTAAATTCAGTATAGGAATATCCCGGGAAACAGCAAAGCCAATGAAATTGATAGAAAACTGATGAAATTAGAAATTCTCGAAGAATTTTCATATTCTTCGACAAGGTTACGCTTAGGCAGTTAGTTTGTCCAATTAGAGAGTACAGAAACGAAACCTGTAAAGTAGCATGATAAATCTGGCCAAGATATGACATGAGAAGATCAAAATATCTCCTCGCATTAGATGAAACGACTGTCTACGTAAGTGCCATTTCTGACGTGACACTGTCATGAGGATGGGAATTGAGGTCTATGAATTTTGCAGTAACTGTGGAGATGAGGTCTAAGTGAAGTGCATTGATCACCTACTGTTACACATTGAAGAAACGACATCTGGATATTCTGGGGGTGACCTTTCTAAGAAATCTGACAGATCTTACCGATACGATATTCGTATAATTTGTAACATTGTATATCAAACAGGTTGGTACCTCAATTGGTCTATGTGAGATGGTAACTTAATCAAATCATATCATATATCAAACGTCATACACATCGCCGAAATTTTTAGTTGGTGTCTTTGAGAAAAATATTCCTGCCAAGAAATTACTATACGAGGGCGGTTCGGAAACTTCTTAGCCTATCAATGAAAGAGAATAGTTAGTTTTTCAGAAATATTTTTATTTTTCAATATAATCTCCTGAAACTTCAATATACTTAGTCCAACGCTTATCTAGCAATTCTATCCCTTGATTAAAATAGTTTTCCTCAAGGTCTTCAAAATAGTGGTTTACAACTGTAATTGCATCTTCATTTGAGGTAAAACGCTTGCCAGCAAGGAATTTTTTTAGATTTGGGAACAGGTAAAGGTCGCTGGGAGCTAAATCAGGAGAATAAGGTGGGTGGTCAAGCAACTCGTACTTTAATTCGTTGATTTTAGCCATTGTTAAAACACTCTTGAAATGAAACGACGCTTAAAATCAATTTTATTTCGCCTAAAACGATCCAAACAAGCGTGAGAAATGTTCATTCTTATGCGTTTTTGGTCGACTGTTAACAAGTGCGGCATCCATCTTGTAGAAAGCTTTTTCATCTGTAGTTCTTCATGCAAAATTAAATGGACTCGATCATTTGAGATGCCCATGATATTAGCTATTTCACGCACTTTTATTCGTCGATCATTTAATAACATATCATGCACTTTGGCTACAATTTCTGTTGTTGTTGCTGTTTTTGGACGTCCACTACGTGGTTCATCTTCAATGCTTGTACGACCACGTTTAAATTCAGCAACCCAATTTTTTACTGTTGCATATGAAGGGGCACTTTCACCTAACACATTCACCATATCATTATGAATTTCTTGTCCCGATAAACCTTTTTTATGTAAATATTTAATGACACCACGCATTTCTAATTTTTCCATTGTAAAAAAATCGCGGATGCGTCTTTTGTGAACACATGTTTCTATATGAAGGAGTTGCCAGATCGAAACAAAATTTAACATGTGTTCATAGCAGAGATGGAAGTTTCCAAAACACTTAACTTTTTTCTGTTTATACCGCGCTTTTTGTGCTAGGCTAAGAAGTTTCCGAACCGCCCTCGTATTTATGAAATTTTCCGTTTTCCGGATGCTCGGTTAAAACGACAGTTTCCAATCTTTAAATAAATGACAAAATTCTTAAAACGGATTTTCTGTTAGAAGAAATAAATACAATATGTAGCTGTCTGAAATTTCGGCCCTGCATAAAGAATATTTTCTTAGTTTGTTTATTTCCACCTTAAATTTGGACAACTGTGGAAATATTTAGCTAAGCTTATTTTTTCTAATGTGACAATTTCATCACCAATCCAACAAGAGTGCATGGCAATTGAAACATACTTTTAGTTCTCTTGAAAATACAAACAAAGAAAAACCATATTTTTTTATAACAACGCTTCAGTAAAAAACGTGACGTATGAACACTGATCATTGTCTTTATGTGTGAGAAATAATGCTAAATTTCATTAGTCATCGAAATTGAGTTTTATAATAAAAGTAAATTCTTCAAGCGAAATATTCGCATTGAAATTATACAAATCGGGAGATTTTTATCGAAGATCAACGAAAATGAACTGAATCGAAATAAAAAGTAAATTTATGAACAAATTTTCCAAAAAAATCTTGTACATCCTTAACCATAATTAAAACAAAATTCGACAATGTTTTGTTTTGGCAGAACATTAATGGTGATTTCGTTTGTGCAAAAAAATGTAAAATTGTTTCTACATTTTACACTGAAACCGCATTTTTAGGTTCGTTTGTAAAAATATTGCAGCCGTAAAAACGGGGTTTGAATTCGTTTGTAAAATTATTGCACTCCGCAAATGCGAAAATATCGCATTTTTCACACTCAGCCCAGTCCACGGTGTGGAGTGTTGCACCTTCAAAAAGCAAACTTAAGAACCAATCCTAATTGAAAGCGTATATTCTTAATCCACTATCAAATGGTTGCGCCATAATGTAGGAATGGGTTTTACTCACCGGAAGTTTTATGTTCGATTGTTCGCATGCAAATTAAAATGTTGATGTGGTGATATTATTTTTATATTTATCTATCTACATCTATCTACATCTATCTACATCTATCTACATCTATCTATCTATCTACAATTATATTTCCAAACATATAATGTATTTCCAAAAAATGTATTTTTTTTCTCTTTACATATCATTCGTCTAAAAATTCTTCAACTCAATTTTCGCCCAAAATTCATCTGGCAAGAATGTTCGAAAATCCTTTTCAAAATAACAGTAACAACAATGGGAAAATAATTTTCAAACTTGCTATGTCATTGGTGGTAATCGTTTTTCTAAGTTAGCTCTTTTTTTCGAAATATTCGGCCACGAAGTTTACTCGGAAATCTAAAAGGTTCGTTATCTAAAGGGAGAATTTAAGCGGAAGGCTTCGGAATACACCCCTCAGAATTATTTCTCACCCTTACCCTTATTTCTTACCCCTAAAAATTTCAACCAAAACATATCATATGTTAAACGTCATAAAAATCTGGCATCTTAGACAAAAATATTGCTCGCCAGAAATTTAAGAAAAATCCAGTTTGCAGGTTTTGTCAGTTAGGTTTGAAATTTCTATAGACAATAACGGAAAATAATACAGCTCAACAAAAAATCTTTTTTTGCTGCGGCACTGGGTTCCCAGCTGATTTGGATACAGATATGAAATAATACAGGTCTTAAGGGGGTGAGGAGTTTGGTCCTCTTTATTTCGTCATTTGAACTGAAGAATGCATTCCAAAGTCTTCCATTTAAAATTCTCCTCCGAAATAACTAACCTTTCTGTTTTTCCAGCAAATTTCGAGGCCGAATATCTCAAAAACTAACCTAGAAAAGTTAACCACAACTGAATTCAAATGGTCTAAATGTAGGTTTCGAACACATTGTAATTATTTTTATTTATGGTTCACAATTTTTAATATTAACTTATGAATTTTATTTTTAACTAAAAAGTTTATAAAAAGTTGCTAATTGATAAAAAAAAAAACAAGTAAGAAAGTTTCAGACTGGTAGACCGACTTAGGTATATCTTCACTTTCTGAGTAATGTAATATGGAATATTACACGAAATAATCTGTCAATTTGTGTGGGAGGTAACAAATAAACCTATTTTTCTCTAAACACTAGTTTCTTAAATACCTTGCGCTGTGCCGAGTTACAGGCTTTTATATGGGTACCGTGAAATAAGTCCCAACGAAATAAGTCCCAACAAAAATGAAATAATTCCCAATTTTGAAAAGTGAAATAACTCCCAAAGGGAAAATGAAATACATAAGTCCCAATATTTGGAAACTATTTCATACTGAACTGAAAAAAGTGAATTTATTCCCAATGAAGTAAGTCCAAACAACGATTAATTGGCCACCAATCCTCGTGCCTGTCCGGTTTTCGGCCGAACTTAAAGATTATCTTATCCGGGGTATGTCCAAAGAGGATTACGCGGACGAATGTTTCATTGCGTGGGAGTTATTTCATTCATTTTGATCATTGGGTGTTATTCCATTTTTATTGGGAGTTATTTCATTCCGGCTACGCGGACCGAATTTGCTACAGGTGGCCGGCCTTTGGCCGAGATTGAAGATTTTTTCCTCTGGGGTTTGTCCGAAGACGGCTACGTGGACCACAGTTTATTTGCGTGGCCGGCTATCGGCCGGGATTAAAGATTTTTTCCTCTGCGGTATGTCAAAAGACGGCAACGCGGACCAAAGTCTCTGCGTGGCGTAGAAACGTTTGCGTGGCATAAAAACCAATGGTCCGAGTAGTCGTCTTTGGACATACACCAATGGAGAAAATCGTTAAAATTGGCCGAAGGCCAACCACGCAAAAAGACTGTGTTCCCCGTGCCCGTCTATGGACATTAGGGTGATGACTTTTTGATTTTTTTTCTCAAAAATTATTTTCTGTTTCACGAATGAATGAACTTTTGCCTATTAATGACTAAAATAACGTTTATTCCATTTACAGGGTGGCTGATATGTATTGCAACCAACTTCAGGTTGCTATCATTTCTAAACCGCTAGTCTGATAGCTGACAGATTTATTTCAGTGACAGTTCATTTTATTGTTTACAAGCTTACAAAAGCATTTTGATCTATTGCATTCAGAAAAACAGTTATTCGTGATGGAATTCAAGCGTGATAGTGTGATTGCTTTATATTTGGGTGGAAAAACACAAGTGGCTATCGTAAGAGCCCTCCAGCATTTAAATTTGAATAAATCTTTTGTTTCTCGTACCATTGCTCGTTACCGTGATACTGGCAGGGTTGCATCGCGTTCAAAAAGTGGACGAAAAAAAAACGGTAACAACACCTGGCCTTCCGAAAAGTGAAGGCCAGATTTGATCGAAATCCACGCCGCAGTGGTAGAAAAATTGCTCGTGAGCTGAACATATCGCGAGAACGGATACAACACATATTAAAAAATGAGCTTGGACTAAAGCCATTGAAGTTCCAAAAAGTGCAAGAGCTCACCGACGCACAAAAAAAGTGAGACTGGAAAGAGCCAAGGAGTTGCTTCGCTTGCACGAAAGTGGCCAGTTGCCGAATTTGGTTTTCTCCGATGAGAAGCCATTCCAAATTGAGCAGTTTGTGAACAAACAAAATGATCGGGTTTACTTGCCAAAGAGGTCAGCTGAAAATTTAAACCTTCGATTGGCCATCAGAACTCAAGCGCCGCCGATGGTAATGGTGTGGGCCGCTCGTATTCATCAACCATGGGGTCAAAATAAATGCCGAATATTATCGGGAAAATGTCCTAAAGACAGTATTGAAGCCCTGGGCAGACAAACATTTCGGCCGCAGACCATGGACATTCCAACAGGACTCAGCACCATCGCACTCAGCACGCATCAACCAAGAATGGCTTAAACAGGAGGTTCCTCGCTTCATTTCTACCGCACAATGGCCACCAAGATCTCCGGATTTCAATCCGTTTGACTTTTGCGCCTGGAGTATTTTAGAGAGTAAGGTTCGCACTAAAAAATACCAAAGTATCGATCATCTCAAGACGGCGCTTCGCCGGGAATGGGCCAAAATACCGCAGAGCCACTTTCGTGCAGCGTGTGATGGCTTTGTCGGCCGTTTGAAGGCCATAATTCGTGCCAAAGGTGGCCAATTCGAACAAATCTAAACTGTTTCTAAAATTTTAAGTTATTTCCGAAATTTTTGGATTTTGAACAATAAAATTTAAAAAAAAAATTAAAAAAAATATATCGCTTTACTTTGTTGCATTACATATCAGCCACCCTGTAAATATTGAAAAAGGTCACTCACAAACCACTTTGAAATGATATTTTTGTGAAAAAATTAAATTTTTTTTTTATCATACAAATCCAAAACGGAAAAAAGTGTCAAGTCTTATAACTTTCACGAAAAGCCACATAACCTATGAAAATAATAAGACATTGATCATAGAAATCGATGAACATCTTTCGTTTTTATTTACAATTAATTAAAGGTATCTCATTTTGAATCGAATGTATCTCTTTGGAAAAAACGTTGGCGACTTTTTTATGATTCTCATTTTTTCTGATTCTTTTTACAGAAACCACATTTATGAGCGGTCATTATTTTCAAAAAATTGAAGAAAAATATCACCTTATATGTAAGATTTTATCTAATTTTAAATAAAAACTCATCTAAATATGATACGGAGAAACGAGGTTGTATAAAAGTCATCACCCTAATAGACATACCCCAGAGGAGAAAATCATTAATCCCAGCCGAAGGCCGGCCACGTAAAGAAACTGTGGTCCGCGTAGCCGTCTTCGGACATACACCACGAACAAAAAAAGTTAATCCGGGCAGAAGGCCGGCCACGTTCAGCAAATTTGGTCCGCGTAGCCCGAATGAAATTACTCCCAATATAAATGGAATAACACCCAATCATCAAAACGAATAAAAAACTCCCAAGAAAATCTCATTGGGAATTATTTCATTATTTCATTTTATTATGAAATAACTCCCAACAACAATTATGAAATTAGTCCCAATCTACATGGAAATTATTTAATTTTTTTATTGGGACTTATTTCATTTGGGAGTTATTTCACGGTACCGTTTATGTGCACTGATATTTACGTTATGAGCTATTAAATTTTGGTACACGGGGCAAAATCGCATTTTTTGATATGTTTGAATCGAAAGAAAATATACTTGGAACAGAAATTTTTAAATATTATATATTTTCGAGCAAATACATTTTATTTGAAAATCAATAAAATATATTTAGAACCCATATGTTAATATATTAGAAATATATATATTTGCGAACTAATTTTCTCAAATAAAATATGTGTTTAAATACAAATAAAATTATTGTTTATAAATATTTCCAAATATATTTTATTAAAAAAAAAGATTTTCAAAATATTGCTGAATTTTTCGAATTATAGTTTTAATTTTTTCATTGTTTTCGAATTATGCATTCCGATGAAAAATGGCATACTTACATTAATTTCTATTTGAAACCACTTATTTTTATTTTCGAACTATTCCAAGTCATTATTTTCAATTATAAAGAAATTTTACTAACATTAAAAATTTCTAAAAATTACCTTTAAAACAAGCAAATAGATCTTTGTTTGGGAAATAACATATCCAAATAAAAAATATTAGGATGTAAACATAGTTTTTAGTTTAGAACAACATCCTCCCAAACATATAATATTTGTTTGTGTCAAATATTATATATTTGGAGTGCACCCTAAAAATATTTATGTTTCAAGCAGAATATGTTTGGGACAATATACTACAGAGCCGATTTTTTTTCAGCGTATATTATTTGATCGTTTTGTGTGCGAGGTACAAAAAAAGGCGTGGTGGTAACGCCCTTTTTCACAGGGCTATAGGTGCTTTAAAAGCGTTACACAGTGCAACATTTTGTAGTACTTTTCGTGCAAAATGGTACCATTTTTTGGGGGTTACCAAAATGGAAGGTACAATAATGCCAATTCATTACCGGACCATAGGCACTATAAAAACATTACACTGTACAAACTTTCAAGTATTTGTATGTACTTGTATTAAGTAAAAAGCTGTTAACTTTTGGTGCAAAATGTTCCATTTGTGTGGTAGGTACCAAAAGGAGCATGGTAACTTCGCCCATTTTTCTCGAGGTGATAGTGACTAATAAACTAATACTACACGGGAAAAAATCTTCGTATTTGATATGTTTGAACTGAAAGAAAATATATTTGGAACAAACTTTTTTAAATATTATATACTAGCTGGACCCGGTCCACTTCGTTGCCCCATATTTCCGATCCCGTCCATTTTTGGACCACTGACGTAGACTGCCAGCAGAACTGCAGTGGAACAAACACACAAACAGACAGACAAACAAACGATTTGCCACGCCCACATTTTCCCCGCCCACTATTTGCAAATTTTTTTATTCCAAAACCATCTCAGACCAAATAGCTTTCAAACAAAAGAAAAAATTTTAAAATCGGTCCAGTGGTTTTAGCGTCTATAAAACACATACATATAAACCTTTTTCCATTTTTATATACATATATAGATAGATAGATAGATAGATAGAAGATTATGAACAAATATATTTTATTTGAAAATCAATAAAATTTATTTGGAATGCATATGTAGCATATAAGTAGTATAGAAGTTATTGAATAATTAATAATGCACTAAATATTAAACCTTTGTGGGGGAGGTACTAGAAGGAGTGTAACAATACGGCCTATCTTCGAACTTAGCCGGAGATAGGAAAAAATATTACCACATACCAAATTTGAAGTCAATTGGTTACTCCTTTCGCGCACACCAGCCAGCAGACAGACGGACGGACATTGCTCATTCGAATTAAAATTACCCAAAACGGATATCCGCCGAATATGCTTAGGGTCTTAGGTCACTCCTTTGCGGTGTTACACTTTTGACCCCTAGCAAATGATATGTACCCTCGTATCACAAAAGTTAGGGTATAATGAATTAATGTGATTACATTTTTGATATTTTTGAATTAAATAAAATAAAATTTTATGAATCTTTCCGCTTTTTTAATGACTTTGTTTGCTGTAATGTCATATTGAGTATCACTCATAAAATTGTCAATTTTTGATATTAAACTCCAAAATTTTGTAGGAATGTGTAGTTTAGCCTAATAGACTATAATCAATCATAAAATTAATATTGATTTTTTTGATGTTACGTGATTTTGGATTTCAGATGACGATATGTAATATATGTATATATTCCCGTCGATTTTAGAAGGAGCCTAGGGCCTCAAATGAGATAATCTATTGGTTTCGGTTTCATGAATCTTTCGAGTTTTTAGATTGGTAGCTGATTGGGCTTCCGTATCCGATTCTGCGATGGGGCTGCCAGCTTACTCCATACAGGGAGTGTAGCAAAAAAATTCCTCAGTGCGGTTCATAAGGTTATACCGCCTAACTTCGGTCGCCAGAGCTTCAAATATTTCCAGCAAGATGTTCCACGAGCAGGATAGGTTGACAATTAGAGGTTGGAATGCATTAAAATTTAATTTTTTTAGATTTTACGAATTTTTTATATTCCCATTTTGCTGCATTGTGTAAGTTCTGACTCTCTGTCAATTTTTTCCTTCGCACCCACTTATGTGGTTATCTAAAATTCAACCTAATTGCCAAAAACAAACATTATTTAAATTGTGCTACTCATCAATATTCCGAAAAAGTGTTGCTCAATGCGTAATGTAGCGTTGTTTTTGTGCACACTTCTTTTATTTAAAAAAGGTGAACATTTCAACATTTATTTTTATGAATTTTTCTCTTTTTTAATATTAAACCAAATTTATTTTTGTTTATATTCAATTTTAAATTAAATCAACACATTTTAATGAATTTAACAGCTGTATCGTATGTACACAAACACCGCAATACGCGACAACGAAAACTTTGGATAAAAGGGAAGAAGAGAGTGGAAAACAATAAAAAAAAAACAATATAAAATTTCACAACACCACATACTGAGTTAAAAAAAGTAAATAAATGTCAATTTATTTATGTAGTTCGTTTGCCCGTCGTTACGAGAAAAGCCGTCGGTAAAGTGTCTTGACAAAAGACAATTCGATAAAAAAAAATTAGAACACCGAACGATTGGAAAATTGGCGCCGAACTAACTTCAAAAACAAATTACAGGTTGAATTTAAAAAGAAAAGCGATCACCAACAACAACATAAAGTAAACACATGACGTTCTAATTTTAGGAGAGAGAGAGAAAGAATTGATATTCAAACTGCAAACTGTATTCTCTTTACTCTCGTAAGAGGGAATGAATAACTGTTATTCACGGGATGTGAGAAGAAATTGTATCGGAAGATAGATAGAGTTAATGATCAATTAGATGTATTTCTTATCACCCAGGCACTCATATTTTTCTATGTGTAAATATTCGGTTAGTTTATTCACTTTATGACTCTGTCAACAATAAACGTTAAACGTCAATTAATCTTTGACAGGGCCGTAGACGAAGAAAAGGCAAAAAAAAAGATATTTCAATTTTTATCTTAATCTTTTGCCTTTGATTACTGCTTAACTTGCACTGCATACAATTAACTTTGGGCTCTACTTCTAGTGTTATTTATGTTCTCCAGCTTTTACTAAAACATTGATCTTACTTTAACCATATTTTTTGTTTTGTTTTAAACTTGGCTTTGCCGATGATATCTTATAAATTCCTGGCAGCGTAATTCGATTTTTGATGCCTATCATCGAGCCGTTCGCGTTACCGAAACGTTACGTACTGAATACTGAATATTACATGCTAATTTACCAAGCATGTCTAAATAAATTTTGAGCTTGGTTTTGTTATTGTCGTCGCTGGTCTTCGTGCTGGACTCTTTTTTCTCATTTTCTTTTTCTTTGACAAATCTCTCGGCACATGAACAATAAATAAATGAATGAATGGATGTCGTTTAAAATCTGGGCTTTTGTGTAAAGCAATATTTGTGTATTTATCAACACTATTGAGTGACGTTGGGGCACAGTGGTTCAGTTTCATCATATGATTAGTTTTTAAGTAAAAATCTATATCTAGTCAAAGGTCCAAAAGGTTTTTATATACTTTTTTCCTTGCGTATCAAAAAATTACAATGTACTAAAATACATAACTCAAAATGCCAAAAACTACAAATCTAAATTAAGCAGAAAAGGAACTATTTTTCCTAAACTCTTTATAAGAAAAAGAATGATGTAAAACACGAAATGTTATAAAAATAAAGAATTGAATTTGAATAAAGCAAAAATATTGTACCATCTCATTATTATCAAAAATTTTACTTTTTGTTGAAAGAAATGAACCCAAAAGAAAAATCTTCTACCAAAAATTAAATAAAAATTTATTTGCCTCTTTCAGGGCGAATCAACAACGGAATTCTGGAATTTGTAGGGTTTTGGGGGTTAAAAAAGGCATAAATAATGTACCCTTCTAGAATTTTTTTATTATAAAAAAACTGTATGGAAAAGCTAAAGTCGTTCATCTTGAGATGAACTTAGGTTTGCCAGACGGGCTGGAACGAGCTGGATTTTCCGAATTTAAAAACAAAGTTCAGTTACAAGCTATTAAATAATTTTTCAAGCTGAATCGAATATTTTAATTGTTAAACGATATTTCTATAAGAAAAACCTACTTAACTTCTGTTTAACAATAAATAAATAAACTAGGGTTAAAAGCTAACTGCCGGTTATAGCTGTCAAATTCCACACAATTTAACTTTCGTTAGACCTAACGCTCGGTTATTTTGTTATGTGTTAATGGTGGTATTAGTGTTTATTGTGCAGATTTAAATCTCATTTTTAAAAAACTTGAATACATAATAAAAAATAAGACTTTGTATGCAGACCAAAAAAATAAAGTAATCACACTTATCGCGAATTAAATTCCATGGAATGTAATACGGGAAAAGGGTGAATAGTACGAAGTATTATCCATATTAGCTCATCACAGATTTGTGCGCGAAACAATGATTATTTGACTATAGCTAACAGCAATAAAACAATAAATACACTTGTGAATTGCAAGGAAATAGTTCGTCCACTATACTATATTGGTTTTATTAAAAACATGGAGAACAATGAGGAAGCTGGACCCTCTAAAAAAGAAAATCTACAACCAAATTTCTGCTTTTTTGTCATGGGATACTTAATCCAGTCTTCCATAACTTTTGAATATTTTACATATAGTTGATAATGATAAATTATAAAGGGCTTTCCAACAAGAGGTGTTATTTAGGTATTCAGAGAACAATGCATTTTTTTGAGATAAATGATCGGATGTTTATTTCATAATAAAGAGGAAGGTATGCCGTTAATAATGAAAAACAACATCAGCCAAATGGCCACCACGACCACGCTTACAGGACCATCTCATTTTCGTGAAATTTTCCATAACCAAATCGCAAAGTGGCTGCCCTATGTCCTCGATAGCCTCACGAATTCAACCTTTGAGGTCTTGAATCGACGCTGGGCTGTTAGCGTAAACCTTATCTTTCACGTGGTCCCAAAGGAAGAAGTCGCAATGTTTTAAATCACAAGATCTCGGTGGCCAATTGTGATCACCTCTTCGAGCGATAAAACGTTTGAGAAACTTTTCCCGTAACAGAGCAATGGTTTCGTTGCTTGTGTGGCACGTAGCGCAGTCTTGTTGAATGTAAACGTTGTCCAGATCAATACCATCCAACTCCGACCATAAAATCATTATCATTATTAATCATTTCTCGATAGCGCAATCCGTACACCGTAGCTGTTGATCCAACCTCATTTTCGAAAAAGTAAGGTTCAATGGCCCCACCGGACCATAAACCGCACCAAATAGTCACACGTTGAGAATGGAGAGGCTTCTCAACAATAACTCTTGGGTTTTCCGAGCCCCCGATGCGACAATTTTGCTTGTTGACGTAGCCACCGAGGTGGAAATGGGCCTCATCAGTCAAGATGATTTTTCGATGATTTTCGAATTTTAATAACTTCAATGCGTTGTTGAATCGATCCATTTTTAATAATGGCGTAGTTTCTACTTGTCAAATGTCAAGTCTTTTATTATATAAGTACTTTTAAACCAAATGTTGTCAATAAATAACATTAGTCCAGATCTTTCTCCTAAAATCCAGCTATTTTTGTCGTGAAGTCCAGCTAAGAGGCAATTTGAATCTGACAACCCTAGATGAACTGAATGTAAATAATATATATATATTATTCACATAGCCTTTTAACGATACTACACGGGGCAAAATAGCCTTTTTTGATATGCTTGAATCGAAAGAAAATATATTTGGAACACAAATTTTGAAATATTTTATATTTCTGAGCAAATAAATTTTGTTTGAAAACCAATTATTTGGAACGTATATATTAAAATATTAGAACAAAATATATTTGCAAACTATATTTCTCAAATAAAATATGTGTTTAATACAAATAAAATTGTTGTTTAGAAATGTCTCCAAATATAATTTATTTATTTAGATTTTTTTCAAAACTTTGCTGACTTTTTCAAATTTCAGTTTTTCATTAATTTAAGTGTACCTCCCAGTCATAATACCGAATATAGCATTAACTTCTGTTTTAAATCGATCATTTTAAATTTCTGAGTATTCCAAGTCATCATTTGTTGTCAATCCTCCAAGTAATTTATTTATATCCAACTTTATATTCAATTATGTAATATATTATTATAATTCATTATTTTTACAAACATTAAAAAAATCTAAAAAATTAACTTTGAATTGCTGGAAAATGTAACACATTTAAGTTATCGATATATTTTATGAATATGTACTTCAATGCAAATAAATCTTTGTTTCGGAAATAATAGTCTCAAATAACAAAATATTAGGATAGAAACAAATATTTGTTTAGAACAACATATTTCCAAATATATATTTTTTGTGTTTACCAAATATTATATGTTTAGAGTGTACGCTAAACATATATATGTTCCATGCCGAATATGTTTGGGGGAATATACTACAGAAGCGATTTTTTTTCAACGTGTAGTCTTAGTTCAAAAACAGAATGGCGTTTACGGCTCTTTCAAATTTCAGTCGGGTAAACAGACTAAGGTATACATACTCCCACTTTGTGAGCAATGTAAATATGCACTGGTATATGTACTAATATTATACCAAAAGGGGTGTGCCAATTACGCCCACCTTTCATCAGACTCTATGTACTTTAAAAGCAATTCACTGTACAAAATTTCAAGTATTTGCATGAAGTAATATTAAAGCTATAATTAGTTAACTTTTGGTGCAAAATGGTCCACTTGTGTGGGAGGTACCAAAAGGGCGTGGCAACTTCGCCCATTTTTATCGAGGTGATAGTGACTAATAAAGTAATACTATGTGTAGAAATTCAGAGGATTCTAATAAGTAGTATAGAAGTTATTAAAGAATCAAAAAAATCACTAAATATTAACCCTTTGTGTGGGAGGTACTAGAAGGAATGGACCAATATGGCCCATCTTCGAACTTAGCCGGAGATAGAAAAAATATTACCACATACCAAATTTGAAGTCAATCGGTTACTCCTTTTGAGAGTTATCGTGCGCACTAGCCAGCAGAAAGACAGACGGGCGGACGGACATTTCTCATTCGACTTAAGGCTGGGTTAGGCAAACGTAACCGTAACGCCCCCGTAGCGTAACGAATCAACTGATTCGATCTCACATATGGAAATCAGTGTAAACGATTTAAAAGTATCTTAAAATGGAAAAAAATAAAATTTTTCAGATTTCAGGTAAATTCCGCCTGAAAACAACAGAGATATGCTATGAAATCATTGTACTTTAAAAATTACGAATTTTTTTATTATTTTCTTTTTTTATAATTATTAACAATAAAACACGATGATTATCAACATTATATTTTTCGGTCCTGGTTGAACATTCCGCGGAAATGCTCATATATGTGATATACCTTTTTTTTTGAATTTTCAAATCTGAATGAAAAATAAATAGATCTAAAAAGAAATTATACGGAACACTCCCTTGACCATTTTGAATCGCTCTATATTTGTATCCCCTATATGATTTGCTAGGAACAAAAGTGTAACACATCGAAGGACTGAACTAAGAACTCAAGTATATTGGGTGGAAATTCGATCAGGGCCATTTTAAGTCATTTGAGCATTGTCCGTCCGTCCGATCGTCTGTCTGTCTGCTGGCTGGTGCACACGATAACTCTTGAAAGGAGTAACCGATTGACTTCAAATTTGGTATGTGGTAATATGTTTTCCTATCTCCGGCTAACTTCTTTCTTGTACCTCCCACACAAAGAATTAAAATTGAATGTAATATTGATTCTCTAATAACTTTTATACAACTCACTCGAATCTTCTGAAATTCCTCACATAGTAAAGGGTCCGCAAAAGAACTTTTTTTTTGAAAATGCTATAAAAAAAACTACTGAATATTTTCTCAAATTTCTTTTTTTATTTGAAAGTACAATCCTTCCGGTTAATAATGGAAAATAATTTCATTCAAATGGCTGCCTCGGCTGGCCATGCAGTAGTCTACACGATCGGTCCAATTTTTAAGCACATTATCGATTGTGTGCAGCTGTATTTCACCAATGGCTTCACGAATATTGTCCTTTAAAGCGTCAATTGTATGTGGCTTGTCGGCGTAACACTTATCTTTGGAGGCACCCCACAAATAATAGTACAACGGTGTCAAATCGCAGCTCCGAGGTGGCCAAACGACATCAGCTCTGCGGCTGATAATGCGATCTTCAAAAACAGGGCGCAAAATATCGGGTGTAGCTTCGGCTGTGTGGCACGTAGCGCCGTCCTGTTAAGACCAAATGTTGTCAATATCCTTCTCTTAAATTTTTGGGAACAAAAATTCGTTCAACATGGCCCGATAACGATCGCCATTGACTGTAACGGCCACTCCTTGCTCATTTTCGAAGAAAAATGGCCCAATTATGCATCTGGACCAAAATCCGCACCAAACAGTGACTCGTTTTAGGTGTATCGGCTTTTCAATGTATGCGTGCGGGTTTTCTGTGCCCCAAATGCGACAATTTTGCTTGTTAACATACCCGCAAAGATCAAAATGAGCTTCATCTGAAAAGATGATTTCTTTTTGGCAAAATCGGCATCTTCTGTAAGTCGATCGCAGGCCCACTTAGCGAAGCGAAAACGCATTGGACATTGGACATTATACAGCGGAAGGATAAAACTAATTATCTGTCAAATCAGACATGAGCTAAGTGTTACCATTCACGAAATAAGCACTAGTTGAAAAAAAAAGTTAGATGGCGGACCCTTTATAAGTTTAATAGTCGCTATCCCACTGAGAAAAATTGACGAATTTGCCACGCCCCTTTTGGTACCTACCACACAAATGAACCATTTTACATCAAAACCTAACATTTTATAACTTTAATACCAGTGCATAAGAATACTTTAATTTTGTACAGTGTATTGTTTTTATAGTGCCTAGAGTCCGGTAAAAAATGGGCATTATTGTACCGCTCCTTTTGGTACCTCCCAGACAAATTAACCATTTTGCACCAAAAGTTAATTGCTTAGAACTTTAATACCAGTAGTGTATACATTGAAATTATTAAATGCAATTGAAGTTGATAATAATTTAATTAAAACAAAAAATAAACTTACGAATATTTTTGGGCATTGAAGGTGAGGCGATTCGTAAGCCGTTTTACCTGACTGAACTTTCTTACTTCTTTTTTGAGTAAACACGCTTACCCCCAATTTCACAACCTCCGGTTAGAGCTTACTCACAGTTAATTTCATACAATTCGACTGCTATATCTGTAGGATAACCGGAGATTTTGGGAATTGGCCGTTAGATCAATACTAAATTTGTTCACTATTTTAATCTCGAACCACTGTGCATCGCGGCGCTTTGAACACAGCTTGTATAGTTGGATGTTTAAAAATAAATTGGTGTGTTGTTGTATCTGTAAAGCAATGTGGTTGTTCACTCGAGTGGTTAAATTAAATACTCCTCCTTTTCTTCAATTCCTGTGTATTTTTACACACACATATTGCGATTTTTTGTAAAGTTTATTTTGGACTATAATACACAGAGATAGTACGAGTCGTCGGCTGTTGTTTGGTTTTATGATTCAGTGATTGGCCAAGTTTGTTTATAATTTGTTGTGTTTGCCTTAAATTCCTATGATATTACCATTAATTTACAAGCATACATTTATAAATTTACTTGGAAAGTGTGAACTTTTATGTGGACAGTACATATGTATATGTATCTATAAATTGTTATGAATATATTTCATTTGAATTACAATATATTTGTTTGTTTTGCTTACATTTGTATATAAAAATTACAAAATATTATGGTTTTTTTAAAAAGTCGGATTTTTTCTTTGTGCCTTACCCATTACCGACTTTTCCCCCATATGGGGACAGAGGACGGAAAAGGGTTTCCTACTTATGATGGAAACGACTTGTCCGATTTGGATGAAATAAATTTAGGAAAATTAAGACTTACATTACCATTAACCGATTCCTATAAAAGTGTTTAATCTGATGAATAGTTTCAGAGATAGCTCCCCCATATAGCTGTAATTTGTTGGCTCTTTTTTAACAAATCGTAAAAAACACCCCTGAAATGGGGAGGGCGGGGATGAAATATTTTACAAAAATGTTGGCCATGAAATTTTACTATGCTCCTTTATATCGATACCTCCATTCTAAACTATGCTAAGTGCAAAAAGGTAGTTTTTCAGGAGAGGCGATCAAAGTTTAATGAATTTTTTAAATTTGTATGGAATTCCTTTATAATGTAAATCGAATGGCCTGTACTGTTTTGTGAATAACTTTTGATTGGGTTGACGGATAAACACCAAAATTTTACTGAATATAATTTGGAATATTTAGAAATTAAAAATGCAATCTCCCTAAAAACATACTAACTCGACTTAGCATGTTTTAGAATGGAGGTATCGATATGTCAGAACACGCCGAAACCCAAAACTTAACACAAACGCCAAAAAAAACAGTCTAATTCCAGTCAAAAGTCTCTTATGCCTGTTCGTGCAGGAATCTAAACCATATGACCACTATGTTGTATGAATAACATAAATTACAACATTAATTAATACTCATACGATCTAGTGGTCGAAGCATAAGCGATATCAGTAAATAGGATTTTGACTCGAATTTAACTGTTTGACTTTTGGTGTTTTTTATGTAGTTTCGGGCTTTGGTGTTTTGTGATACATATACTCGTACATACATATATGGGGGATTTCATGTCAAGTGAGTGCTATTTAAAACCGAAGTTTTCTGTTCGGAATGAAACTTGCTTCATGTTTAGTCGTATTGAATAGCGGTTATGACACAAAATTTTGCACAATTGGTTTAAGGTTAAGTTGGAGAGTGTTGAATTTTTACATTTGGCCAAACTGTCATTTCCCATCCATATAAGTAACTATGTAATTACTTATTGCATTTAGAAAATTACTTATTGCATTTTGAAATATGGGCAACATAGCATATTAATCCTATTTATATATTTTTTTTTAAGCTTATGTCATTTGCTTTAATAGATTAAAATCAATTTATGGGATGCGACCTACATACTTATATAGAGTGATCTTTTAAGAGCTTTCGTATTAGATTTTAAAAAACACATACAATTTAGTGCAAAATCGTTATTTGAGCCGATAGAACGATCTATATTATTCAATGTTTAAAGATGAAAAACAATGTTTAAAAATATAAACACGAAAACAGCTGAGCTGCCAAAAACAGTGTTTCCAAAAAAATCATCCATTACATCAAGACAAAGAAAACAAAGATGAAAATAGTACCCATAGTATATTAAAAATTGCCGTTATTGCCATGTCCCTTTTGATACCACCCATACAAAATTGCCTAAATTAGAAATAAAGGGTTTTCCAATAGGGATGATATGATTTTGAAGTGACGTTTCGGCCATTTGTAATATGTCATGTTCTGTCATTTGTTTTTCATTGTATTTAGTAGTGTTAACAATTTCATCATGGAGAGATATACGCAAGATCAACGATTACAAATTATTCAGTTTTATTATCAAAATAATCGTTCTCCAATTGCAACTTTTCGTTCGCTAAGTCCAATTTTTTAAATCCATTTTCCAGTCGACCTACGACCTTGACACCAATGAGCAATATTTTAGCTCTCGTTAAGAGCTATCTTTTTGCCATTGACCGATTCCCGATCCGACGTACCGTTAAGGAGCTAGAGCAAAAATAAACTTTCTGTTTACATTTGAAAATGATGCTGTCCATTTTTTTAAAATAAAAAAAAAAACACTTTCCAGTCGACCTACGACCTTGACACCCATGAGCAATATTTTAGCTCTGGTTAAGAGCTATCTTTTTGCCATTGACCGATAGTGGCTACGTGTCACACAGCAAATGAAACAATTGAATCGTTGCGAGAAAAGTTTGGAGATTCGATTATTTCAAGAAATTGTGATATTGAATGGCCCCCAAGAAGTTGTGATTTAACACCATTAGACTATTTCTTGTGGGGTTATTTGAAGTCATTGGTCTTTCGAAATTAATCAGACTCTCCTCAAGTTTTACAAGTCAATATTGAACGTGATATGTATTCATGATATACGACTTAATTTAGTGGAAAAATTGCTCGAAAATTGGGTTCATCGAATTCGTTCCTGCAGAAGAAGTCGTGGAGGTCATTTGAATGACGTTTTATTTAGAACTCAATTGTATCGATTGTACTTCACATTAAATAAAAAACTTTCGAATTTCCTTAACAATAAGTGTGTTCTTTTTTTTCAAAGAAATCATATCACTCTTATTGGAAAATCCTATATAAAAATTATTTTTTTAATTTCCCTATTTTTGCAATACATTGTAAATACATTTATCCATAGAAAGACACTAAACAACCGTTTCTACGTGAAAGTGATGTTCCCAGCATTTTTAGCTCTCATAATTTCCTTAATTGCTTCAAAATATATGGTAAAATACTAAAGGTAAGACCCAATGTCCCAGCGACATTTTTGAAATCCCTACGTAAAATCACATTTAGACGGTGAGTCTTTAGTTTTCGCAACCCCGCTGGTCGCAGGGATAAGTCGCAGCTTGTAAATCGGGTATAACTTCCATGAAATTTTAGAAAAAAAATTAAAAACCAATTTTGTTTCATAAGATCAGAAAAAATCGGTTTTAAAAATTTACTTACTGGACATAAAATCGCCCATACACCTAGTACAATTTCGCGGAAAACTGTTTTTTTTCCGCGCGTGACTGTTCGTGGCTATTCGTTTGTACCTGATAGATTTTGACGTTTCGTCCGGAAGGAATGTCTTCGGTAAATATTTCTTAAATTCTTCTTAAAATATGCATGATCAATAAAATCCAAATTGGAGCTAAACTAGAAAACCCCAAATGACATTTTATTACTTTTGATAACAACTTTCCGAAACTGAAGTCAAAACCGATTCAACTTTCGATGACCTCGAAAATGTTGTACTGTTTTATCAAAGCAGCTACTGGAAAATTAAACCAAAGATTTTGAAAAAATTTTATACGATAATGTTTATGTCCTGATATTTTTTAACATTGTTTCTCTTTTCATCTCCACTGTGCCATTGTAAAAACTGTGTTAAGATCATTGTAATCTTGTAATTCAGATCATATAGTATATAATCAGATGTTCGTTCCTATCCTAAAATAGATTCAAATAAGTTGAAATTTCACCGACGAAAAGTAAAAAAAATTTAAAAAATTGCATTGCATTTTATTCCATTTCATGAGGACGATATTTTCTGAAGTCTTTAAAAAAACTTTAGGACAAAATGATTGTTGCATAGTGTTATTATTATTATTATTTTTGTTTTCATTGCACACATCATTAATATGCATACTTCACACATTGAATAATTTTGCGTTAAACTTAAACTGGACAAGAAACTTACCGTAAATTCAGATGACTCATCAACATTGATATCTTCATTGGGGTTTTCATTGACTGGATGACCGCACACATACCATGTAACCTGAGCATCCGATGGATAGACGCGAGCACAAAATGATGTTGCCTTCGATTCTTTGTCGGTCAACAGCGCGGGTAAAGGTGATTTGATTATGGCCAAACCGACGCAGCCATCGGCCCCAGCAACCTCTGCCGCCGTCGCAACCGAACGTTCAATGTTCAAATTGGTGGAAGTGGAGCATTCGCCGGCATCATTATGTGTGGTAATGTGGCAGGTATAGAGGCCCGAATCCAAATCGAATGCATCGAATAGACGTAAACACAATAAACCGTTCCCATGATCAATGTAACTACAACAGAAGAAAGGGCAATGAGCGGGGAGAGGAGAGAGAGAGAGAAAAAGAGATGATAAAAAAGGCCTGACGACAAGTACGCTTCGTTAACTCACTTAAAGTCTTCAGAGTCTTTGATCAGCTCGCCATTGCGGCTCCATGTGTATGTGTAGGGTTGGTTGCATTCCAATTCAAAGCACAAATCAATGATTTCACCTTCATTGTATGCCACCGCATCTGGCAGTGGTTTCGTGATCTTACAAACGGGCTCAATGCGTACAGCAGCAGCGTCGTTTTGATCGTGATCGTCATTGTTTGCCAGAAACTCAACCACAGTCGAAGTTACAATGGGGTCGTGACCCCCACCCTCGAGAACACAGGTGTATATGCCCTCATCGTCCTTGGTTACAGTGTCTATTACTAGAAATGCTTCGCCCTCCGTCAGTTGAATGTGAATTCTCTCATCCTGCTGTAATTCACATCCGTTATGATAGAATCTGCAGGATGGCACTGAAGAACCGCGATATCCGGCTGCCAAAGCCATGCGACCTCCAATAGCTGTTGAGGGGCCCATCAGACGCCTATGCATATAGGCATTACGGCGTGAGGAGGAGGCTCTAATACTTCTACCCGAAGGAGACTTAGAATAACGTGAACTTCGAATTACATCTAGACGAGCTGTGGCCTCGATACGTCCGTAGTCATTCTCCAGTGTAATGCGATATAAACCGGCATCATCGAATGTCACATCTTCAATTTCCAGATAACGTAAATCATCAACTTCTTTCACGGCTATGCGTCCCGTGGGTGTCACAATCATGCCATCTTTATCCCAAGTTGCCCAAGGTGTCGGATGACCAGCTATGGCACACTGGAAGCGTACACTGTCGCCCTCCTCCACAACACGGCTATTCGGAATGGCTAAGAATTTCGGAGCTGATATGGCCTGCTGCAAATCACGATAGCTACGGCGACTTTCGCTAATGTCAATGGTCGAATTACGATAGGAGAGTCTACGCGATGGCGAAAAACTACGAATGGGCGTTGAGCGCGGTGTGGACAATGGCGTTGATGTGGTCGACATCAGACCCGTGGGTCTTGACAGCTGTTTATTTAGCATATTTTCCTTTTCCTCGGGAACATCAACAATAATACAGGCCGATGATAGATTTCGACCAATATTATTTTTGGCCACGCAAGTATATTCGCCCTCATCTTCAGGATAGATTCGGGGTATGCGGAGCGTCGCCTTAATACCATCATAGGTCATATCGTAATCTTTGCCACTGGGCAATACACGGCCATCTTTTTCCCAAATAATAACAGGTTCGGGTAGGCCTTCCACATGAGCTTCTAATGTGATGGCATCTCCATCACAACAGCGCAAATTGCGTAGGGAGCGTATAAAACGGGGCAAAGTTTCAACGTTTCTGAAAAGGAAGAGATAAGATATTTATTTTATGGATAAAACAAACAGACAATAAAGATATAATATATAGACAAATAAAGATATGACTTACCCATGTCGTATAGATCCTTTCTCCATTTGTTTTTGATTTAGTATATCTGAAAAGATGTAACATACATACATATAAAATTAACAATAGAATTTCCATACTCCAAGATGACTCCACGAGTCGTCTATTATAGAGTAGATAACTCCACGAGTCGTATACTATAGAGCAGATAACTCCACGAGTCGCTACTATAGTGTAGATGATAGATAAACAATTCCCATCCCAGTAATAAGTTCTTAAAAGGAAATGACCTAAGATTTCTTCTGACCAACAAATTTTAAATAACAAGTAAAGACGGATTTAGTTCGGGCATGCCGAATCCTGAATGGTTTCGGATACAAATAAACTCACTATAACAAATTGCAGCCCAATTCGTTGAAATTTGAGGTTTTTGTGGCATTACGAAGTAAAAATCTAGAGGGACCTTTGTGTGGGGGCTCCTGTGAAGGTTCCGGGTATAAATAAACCCCAGCTACCGTTGCGTTAAAAAGTCAAATCGGAGAGATGCCATATATGGGAGATATATTAAAAAATGGACCAATATTGCCCATTTCCAATCCCAACATACCTGCAGATATAAGAAGTACCAAATTTCAGCAACCTAGCTCAAGTATTATAGATTTGTAGACTGATTAGAACAGACGGACGGACATGTTCTAATTCGTCTTAGAACTTTACGAAGAATAAGAATATACATATGTATATATATTTTATGGGGTCTCCGATCAATATTTAATGGTGTTTCAAACGGAGTGACAAAATGAATATAACCCCCATCCTATGGTGGAGGGTATACAAATAAGGATTTTGGCAACAAAAAAATAATTTCGCAAAAAAAGTTCACAAAAATATTTTTGCAAATTTTTTATTTAAGATTGTAGAAACTCTGTCAAAAATACTTTGGGCAAAATATTTTAAATACAGTAGGTAATTAGTTACATGAATGGGAAAAAAAGGGTCATTGGACCAAAATTCAAGACCATCCAACTCGGGTGGCACTCTCCCGTAAAGAAATAAGAAAATTGGGCCGCGCATTCGTTCGTTCTTTGAGTGACCAACGATATCGGCCGTATTTTCATTGCAAAAGAACTGCTGCGACATCTTTAAGTATTTTATGTCTTTATGTCTTTGTTGGTACAGAAAACAGAGTAATCTGGCAATGCCACAAATGAATGACAACAGTTAGTGTGTACACAAACCTAAAAAGCACACGATTGGCAACGCGCACCCAAGAAGGCAAAATATAGCAAGACCAGTTTTTCGGATAAGACAATGGGAGCCTTGGTTTGGCTTTCGTCGATTATTGTGCACAGGGTTGCATTTTACAGCTCTGTCGTCATATACAGTGATTTGAATTATATTCAGAAGTTTTCAATCACAATTCATTGTTTGTTTCTAAACAATTTCCAAATTTGAATATGTTTTTTCGAAGGAGGAGAAATAAAAGATAAAGAATAGAAATGTCCTACCTTAAAATAACTTTGTTTAAATTCATTAAATATAAGAACATTTTATTACGCGAATCATGTGATTTCTTCACCTCAATATCGCGTAAATTTAATTATTTTTCGCGGATTGAACCTAATAAATTTAATTTGATATATAGGGTGTTTTTTTTACATGTTCACAACTTTTATTTGGTAACACTTCTTTATATGACAACCGATATTTGGTTTCTGTTTAGTTTGGTTTGCCATTTCACCATGGATAGACTGCAGCGAGAGCAACGCTTGCCAATAGTTAAAATTTCACGAACAATAATGTTGAAATGTTTCAAATAATTTCACGTAACGGTCAAGTCATTTGGCCACCAAGATTGTGTATAAAAACCCTTTATTTTTAAATTACAATTCAGATTTGCCCCCTCAGGACATCCTAGATATATGCGAAAATTAGCCAAATCGGATGAAACATATTATATATGGGAGCTATAACTAAATCTGAATCGATTTTTTTTCAAATACGGTCCATGGATCAATAAACTCTACCATGCTAAATTTTAAAACGATTAGATACAAACTACAGCTTCTATACGGATAAAGGAAGTTGGTCTAAATCTGGAAGTTATATCTAAATCTGAACCGATTTTTTCAAATTCAATAGGGATTTTTCGAGTTATGAAAGACTCCTGACTGCAAAATTTCAGCACGATCGGGATGAAACTGCGACCAGTACTTAACGAACAACATAAGATGGACATACGGACGGACAGACATGGTTAAATCTACTCAGCTAATAATTCTGAGTCGATCGTTATACTTTAAGGTGGGCCTAGCTGTGGTATTTTTAGGTGTTACAAACATCTGCCATGAACAAACTCCGTAGGGTATAAACAAATATATACACGGTGGCGCAGAATGAGCTATATGGTTTGAATTCTTTATAACTTTTTTAATTATTATTCTTTCTTTGTTTTTTTCAGCATTTTGTGAAGGAGACTTGGAGAATTAATTATGAATCGAACAACTTACAAAAATAATTGAATTTTGAATTTTTTTTCTTCAAAAAGTTATAATATAGTGTGTCGCAGAATGAGAATTAATTATGAATCGAACAACGTACAAAAATAATGGCATTTTTCAGAAATTTTGCGAAAAGTTATGCAAAATATGCTAAAAAGAGCACGTATGTGCGAAGCAGGAAATGGACATCACTTACAGGATATCATTTTTCAAGCTAATTGCAAAAAAATCCCCAATAATATAATGTATTTTTTTTAAAAAAATTATAATAATCGCATAAATAAAAAAGTTATAAACCATTTAAACCATATAGCTCATTCTGCGCCACCCTGTATATGTCATGTAGTCCTATTTAATCTGAGTTAAACCTGCAAGATTTAATCTGGCGTGTTCTTCTGTTTCTATATAGAAGCATTTTTACTTGAAAATTTCAGAAATCGAAATTGTTTTTTATTGGAATGATTTTGTCTAATTGATTTCAATATTATTCCTAGTTTATAAAGGAAAATCATTTACATTTTTAATAAATGTGTATTGTTTTAAAAAAGAAAGAAATGTTTTAAAAAAGAAATAATCTAGAAATTTATAGGGTCAATTTAGGACAGACAATATTTTTCTCAGAATTTTAAGTTTGTGTCATTGATGTGCAGAATGCAAAATAAAGTTGTATATGCACCGGATGCATTTAAAAAATAGTAATTAACAAGCATAATGGTATTTACTTGAAAGTGCAAGTCACGACTTTTGAAATGAGCCTAATATATACACGCGTTTGTATAATACATAACTTTTAAAATACACATTTTCAGATATTTGTCTAAAAAAATTCAAATGATTATAACAACCAAAAAAAATTTATATCATTCATTTTTGTAGTAAAACGCATATACAAATTTTCAAAATAATTGAAAATGTCGACTTTCTTTAAAAAGTAGGGAACCTCGAAATGGATCACGCTTTATTTAGAAAATGTTGCCCAAAGTGTTTTCGAAAGCTTTAAAAAAATTAAACCTTGTTTTGACCTTTTTGTCAGAAACCATATATTTTTCTCAAACGAAAGCTTTGGCCAATACATTTAAGATCTTTGTGGTCAATTAGTGGAATTGTTTATCTTTCAAAATAAAAATAAACATCAAAAAAATACAGGTTGAACCAAATAGTTTAGCATAACTCCAGAACCATTTATCACAATTAATTCAGGAAAGCTTCAAAGAATACTAAATAAAGTAGCCTTCAACTTTAAATATGATTTTTTCATCCTATCAGCGGTTTAAAAGATATCTTACAAGAATTGCGAAAAATCCATTTTGTGGAGGAAATGTTTTTCTTAATATAAATATATAATTTATATTATAAATATATATATATATATAATATATAACATTTAAATATTTTAATTAGAAAAATATTTTAATTAGAACCTCCTAAACACATCAACAATTTCACAATTATTGCGTTTTTACTATTTTATCGTAAAGTCTTATCGGTCATTAATAAAATGAAGCCTTTCCGAAGAAAATCGATGCAAAAGTTGTAGCTAATTTAGAAAAGCTATATTTTTTCTAAAACGCAGCTGAATGTAATATATTGTAGGAAAAATGACCGTAATCGACTGAAAAATAATACTGTTAAGTAGAACATTTTCTTTCGTCAAAGCTCGTCGTGCAACATATTTTCCCTATTGTTCGGTAAAGGACAAAAGTTACTTAAGTGCACAGCATCTAAACGAAGAATTCTGCAGTAGATACCTAATAGTGCTAGCATATTGATTCTGCGAAAATATTTTCATTCACAGTGTGGTGTCGTGTTATATTAAATGTCGACTTAAAAGGTGAAACGCAACACTGCGCACAAAAAATGGCGAATGCCAAACCAAGGGTCCTATTGTGTTATCCGAATATAAATATTCGAACTGGATAAAAATTCCTTTCCATAATTTTTAGTACTTTGTTGTTCTCTGAAAAACTATCCGGATAGGATGAAAACACGTTACATAATTTTTACTTCTTGTTCTCCAAGAAATTCATTATAATATTATTTTTAATTAAATTCTATTATTTGAAATAGTACCACGATATTTTGTAAACGCATTCTCTCATATACACGAATGCAACCACATAGTCTAAGGCACCCCTAATGTCAGTTGGCATTTTTTTGCCGGCATGTGTTGGCAACGCTACATTATGCAACTAGTTATCGATTATCTGCCTTCACAAACAACACATTTGCTGTCATCGCTAATTTGAGAAAATTTTGGATTTGTTGTGTTTTGGAAGATTTTCATCAATTATATTGAAATATAAAATAAACCAAGCACAGTCACCAATATGATTATTATGCATGTGGACTTGGAACCGGGTTTCCGTAAGGCAGATATTAATAGCCTGCCCACAATAAATAGCCAGACTATTTTTGGTTTCATAGCGAAGGTGGCACCACAACAAAATAATTTGGCCAGGCAAGTAAAACAATATTTTTACCACAGCAGTTGGCATATACATATTTATATACATTTCTCTTCATTAAATAGGCAACATACTCAAGATACTGATCTACGGGTAGATTATGTCCAAATACGCCGTCTGGCCGAAGTGACGGATGTCAAGGCTTTAGTATTTCCCGCCTCATTGGCAATGGCTGCACGGGCGGAGGGCCACATGCGTGTTGGTATTAAAGTCGATACAAAGAAACAAGATATTACGGAAGCTTCATGTGAGCAGTGCAAAGGAAAAGGTATGATTGGTATTTCTACAAGAAATTGTCTGTTATAATATACTTATACAATGTTTTCCCTATTCCACTGCCAGATTCCTGCCCACACATATTGTCACTTATCTTTTGGCTTCATCGCAAAAGCACCGATGTGGATACACCAATTGTCCATGACTTTTGGGGCCATGAAACGGAATGTCTAATGGACGAAGGTCGTTCCGAATCTATGCGTATACGTGACATATTTGCCTGTGATGAATTGCGAATGGAGTGTGATATAGAGTCGGCCGCTGTCACAGAAGTGGAGGGTGCCGCATTCTTAGAGGCTGTCTTGGATGAAATCGAAAGTCAAGGTTTAAAAGATTCTGCCCTGTACCGCCACTGTAGGGGAGGTGTAACAGATGAATTCGAGCCCATATATATACATCATACACTGCTAGATGCCTCAAATCATGACATAAAGGACGCCAATACTTTCCTGCAATACATGGAAGAACAAAGTAAACAGGGTGTCTTCGATCGTCTGGCTACCGTCTCGAAGTCAAGTTACAAAACATCTCTATGGATGGAAATACAGTATATGAGACTACGTTGCTCGCTCATACATCGTATAGCTTCTCGTAAGGATACGATAGAAGATGAACAGATTCTAGAGACATTGTTTTGTAAAAATCGAGATTACAATACCGAGGAAAAGCAACAGATGAAACAACACAAACGTTTCATATTGAAACAAACGGAAAAACTTGAAAATAAAACCTATCATGAGTGTGGACTTTTGATAAGTGAAAGCTATCCCTATATATGTGCATCGCCCGATGGCATAACCGATGATCACATTGTTGAAATTAAAGCACCAAAGACTGATGACGAGTTTGAAAAATATCTAGAGGGACGTGAGACTATAGCTCCCAAATATATGGCTCAAATACAAATACAAATGTACACAGCCAATGTAACCAAAGCTTTGTATTGTGTTCTCAGTCCCACCTTTGATACGAACGGAGCTTTACATTATGTTTGGGTACAGGCTGATATGGAATTTGTGGCAAGTCTTCTAAGTGCCGCCGAAGATTTCTGGAAAGAGGTGGTATTTCCGCGTTTGGCTAAAATTTACTTTTGATGCCATTAAAAAAGCAAGTGTATTTGGCAAAGAATTCTATGTGTAAGGAGGAATAAAGAAAACAACTTTCGCAATTCATAATCATATAAAGGTGCTAACACACTGCGCTACTCTACACCCCATTTTGTTCATTCTCATTAGATACCATCAACAACAGTTTGGCGAATCTGTTGCAAAATCAAATAGGAAATATCAATAAATCTTAAAACCCACCCAGGTTTCTTTTTCCTATATATCACAAAAGAACGAAAAGTTGTTTTTATTCCGTGTGGGAAACTTAGTGGTGTATACTACTACTTACCTTTGGCAAATATTTGCAATGAAATTACAGCCTTCGTCTCGCCATGACAATTGGTGGCTATGACGGAATATGTACCGGTAAAGTCTAATTTGGCATATGGAATTTCCAAACGATATTCTGGTCCCTCACCAATACGGCGGAAGTGGGGAGCGTCTTTGTAGTATTCGGGCTGAAAGAGAAAGAAGAACATTGAACAAATTTGAATTGAAATGCACATATCTATCTATATATATAAAAATGAAACGGTCCATCTGTGTAATGGCATCACGTCAGAACGGCTGGACCGATTTGGCTCAATTTTTTTTTCAGTTCTTCGTATTTGCCTGGAGAAGGTTGTTACGAAAGAAAATTTTGGGAAAACCCTCCGGAAAAGTCGGAAAATTTGGAAAATCGAAAATTGCTATTTCTTGCGAGATTCCTACTGTTCCTATCTACTACTCTCTTTTTGAATCCAATTTTTTTTATTAATTTTCTATTAAACAAAAAAGTTTTCTATTAAACATATGTACGAGTATGTGCTATTTTTCTTGCAATTCATTCGACTTTTGCGTATTGTTACACTGATTTCGCGTATCACATCGACAAACGGTACAAGCATTACGATTAATTAAAATTCAACGCGATATTTATCAGTTCGAAAATTTTTTCAGATAATAAGTTTGAGTATAAGAGGTAAGGTTATCTTATTGGATTGCGGGCACTGCAAAATCATAATTTCGGATGAATGCACGATGGCGCATAAACGAGCTCTGGAGGCAGTTGACCGAACGATGAAGGATTTACGACGTGATTTGAGACAATTTGGTGAGTCTATGATATTGCTCTCCGGAGATTTTCGTCAAACGCTTCCCGTCATCCCGAAATCTACTGCCGATGAAATTAATGCATGCCTGAAATCGTGGTCTTTGTGGCGGCATGTCAAGAAGTTGAAATTGACCACGAACATGAGAGTCGCGTTGCAGAACGACTCATCGGCTCTTGAATTCTCGAAACAACTGCTGGCGCTTGGCAATGGCCAAATTACTGTTGATGTTTCCACTGCATTGATATTGTTCCCGGCAAATTTTTGCGAGTTCACATCGTCGAACGAGGAACTCATCACCAAAGTGTTTCCAAATCTCGATTAGATTAGTGAACGGGCAATATTAGCAGCGAAGAATAAGGACGTCGATAGCATGAATTTTATTATTCAAAGTAAAATCGAACTCGCTTGATGTGCCAGGAGCTCCGCCGCATAATTTACAGCCGTCTTCGTTGTTTGTTGTTTATCACATCGCTCTCTACTGATTTCGATTCCTTTTAAACAAATCGCATTAAAATTTTAACTATCTGTGTTTTATTATCACTCTGGAGTTTATCTGAAGGCGTTAAATTGGGGCGATGCGAAGTTCGCCGGGTCCGCTAGTATTTATATAAAATATGTTATAGACCAAGAACTGTGAAACGTTTTTTACTACATGAGTAACTAGAAAGAATTATTCAGGATTAGAGTCCTGATGGACAATAAGAAGGAAAGCAATGCAAATATTGTACAATTTCGGCGATGTTGTATCTGGTAAGTTACTGGGAATTGTTCGTTCAATGTTTTATTTAAGCACTTGTCAGATATTTTTCCCTTAGACGGAGATTTTCTTTTTGTGTATAGCAATAGCAGAAATCATAATTATTTCGACCTCTGATAATAATAATTAATGAAATGTTTAAAATGTAGTATGTCTTTCTAAGTAAGAAAAACGACAATCATTTTTAAAGTATTATTAGAAACGATAAAGGCCAATAAAGAAACAAATCCAAAGTGGAGTTATTGGTAGTTAATTTTTCATTGCTTCATAATACACAGCCCTTACTATTAAAGAAATAAGGGCCTAACAACAAATTATTTCTTTTTTCATAGTTGCATATTGCACACAATTTGCAGAAACAAGTTATCTAACGACATTTATTTGGTTTTTTGTTTCTGTAAGATTTTCAAAAATAATAATTGGCGATAATGTATAAATTTTGTTTTTTAATACGAAAAATATTGAAACTACTTACATAAATACATACAGTATGTCAAGGAAGGTTAAACAACTTTATCACGTTAAAAAAACTACCCTTTATTTTTATTATATTTGATTTTTTTAAACTGCATTATGTAGTCGATATGTTAGAATAGTGTAAACAATTTCCATAACTTTACTCCAGATGGGAACGTTCTGGGCCCGTCAAAAATGTGTAAAGACTATCCTGACACCAACTTCTGTGAGTTTGTTGTTTTTGGACAACTTATTTATAGAAAATAATATATTTGGGTAATATTATTTTATTCGACCTGTATTGTTATTTGGAACAAATTGTTAAATGAAAGTCGAGCTCGAGTTTCATTTAACAATTTGTTCCAGAAAATAATATTTTTTTTTACAAATATCGACAGAAAATATTGTTTTTCAAAAAACTGTATCAGAAGGTAAATTTTTGGCGATTTAAAAATAGATTCTTGATACATTCATCTAAATTGTAAAGTTCAGTGGAGGTATATTGTAAATTTTGTGGAAGTTAAAATTTTATAGAAAATTTCAGCAAAATCTAATATAAATCGATTTTTTTATAATTTTTTTTTTTCAAAATTTACTTTAAAAATTTCATAAATTCTTTTTTAAAAAATTTCGATGAGAATTGCATTTTTCCTCAAAATTTCTTCAAAATTCCATTTTTCAAGAAAATTTCTCCAAAATTAACTTTTTTAATAAAATAAATTATTCTATTATATATTTTTAAAAATATTCGAAATATTTAAAATTGCATTTTTCTAGAAAATCTCGTCAAAATTGAATTTTTTAATTTTATTGATATTTCGCTTTTCTCGTCCTAGAAAATTATGACGAAATTATTTTTTATTTATTTATTTATTTTTTCTAAAAAATTTCGTTGAAAATCAATTTTTCATTAAAACTTCGTTGAAAATTGCAATCAAAACTGCATTTTTTTTAGAAAATACCGTCAAAATTGATTTTTTTTTCTTGAAAATTTCAATTTTTCTTGAAAATAACGTCAACATTGATTTTTTTCTGGAAAATTTCGTGTTTTCTAGAAAATTGAATTTTTCTACAAAATTTCTTTAAAATTGCATATTTCTAGAAAATTTTATTCGAAATTTAATTTTTCTACAATATTTTGTTGATAGTGAATTTTATTTTGAAATATCTTCAAAATTGAATTTTCCAGAAAATAACGTCAAAATTGATTTTTTTCTTGAAAATTTCGTTTTTTCTAGAAAATTGAATTTTTTTACAAAATGTCCTTAAAATTGGTATGAGAGTTTTAGTATGTTGACTTAGTTCGGCAAAATACGGGTTTTGGTTAGCAGTTCTTATTAAATTCAATTTACTGCTTCCTTAAGTATTTCAGCTGATTTAAGTTAAAGACATACACTATTGCTACTGAATTCTGAAGATGATAGAGTGGTGTCTATCGAAAGTGCAGTCAATTCTACCAAGCAATTAAAACTCTATCAATTGCTGTATTTGTTTCTATTACTTTTTTTGCAATAGACAGAAAGTAACTGAAACATATGGTCTTAAAACAAAATAAATTCTGACTGAAAAATTGCATATTTTTAGAAAATTTTATTCGAAATTTAATTTTTCTAGAATATTTTGTTGATATTGAATTTTATTTTAAAATATCTTCGAAATTGAATTTTCTAGAAAATGTCCTTCATTGGCCTTGATTCCGGGTAGTGGTACGAGTCATCGCCCTTTAAACGTAGTCATCGACCTTTAATCCGTTCAGTGGAAATTAATCCACTCATCGCGTTTAAAATTTCAAAAAAATTGTCTAGAAAAGTTGGATTTCAAGAAATTTTGTAGACAAATGCGCAATTTTAACAAAATTTTCTATAGAAATAAAATAAACGACTTTTCTAGAAAAATTAAATTTCAACAAAATTTTGCAAAAATTGCAATTTCGACGACATTTTCAAAAAATGCAAGTTCTACCAAAATAAAACCAAAAATGTTATTTTCTTAACAATATTGAAGAAAAATCTATCGAAAACCCTTTGGGAAACAATTTTTTAAATATAATAGGTTAGATGGATGGGGAAAAAAGGACCGCCTGACCATTTTCATTTTCAAAAAAATGCAAGTTCTACCAAAATAAAACCAAAAATGTTTTTTTCTTAACAATATTGAAGAAAAATCCATCGAAAACCCTTTGGGAAACATTTTTTTAAATATAATAGGTTAGATGGATGGGGAAAAAAAGGACCGCCTGACCAAAATTTTGAAATTCTACATTTTTTTATCGATCAGGTTTTAAAAATTAAAAAAAAAGTTTCTTAATTAGATTAGTTTATTACAGTACATTCGAATTGTTCAGCTTTTCGATCAACTCTTCCTTTCGAAAGAGAGTTTTTTTTTTTTTTTTTGGTGTATTGGAAAAGATGAGACACTGCGCTCTGAAAGCCATCCTGTGCGGGGATATCATCAGCAAAGAGATTCAATATAAGAAGAGATACCATTTCATTCACCTCAACGAAAGGTGAATTCCGACTCGTGAGCAAAGATGAGTTCATGAAAAAATTTATTGAAAAATCGTGTATTTTGTGTGCTTTTCTTTCACTTTTTCACATGCACGTCAATAAACACACAAAATAAAATTATTATACGTTAGTTGAAACAAAGAAAACGGAGAACATATCTTTTTTTAATCAATTTAAAATTCCTTTATATCCACCACTTCAATAGAAAAACTCAACTCTGCACATGAATTTTCGCCGTGCATACTCTTATTCTAGAACCTCTTTGATCATCAGAGGGTCTCATACATGACACAGTGTGAGCTTGTAGTTGTGGCGATCATCACTTGTATATATACCAATCTACAAAGAAATTTGCATATGGGAATTATATACCTACGAAGAAAGCGTACAAGTCACACAGTCAAAGCTTTAAGCGAGACTTAAATTCACCATTTTCACCACCCATGTGTCTGGTAAGGGTTGCCAGTTCGACACAGTTGTCTCTACACCAATGCCAGGTAGATGGCGTGGATTCTGAGATTAGTTCGACGATTAGAAAGACTTTACTACATTTCAGTAAGCATAGTATTTTTTGTTGAATATCAAATATTTTATGCTATTATTATTTAGAATTCATTAACACTACGTGTTGAAGATGAGCAGCTTCTTTCTAATTGTATTTAGGCGGGCTGATCCTTATTATTTAAATGTTTTTAGAAGTTTTTTGTTAATGATCGATTTAATTTTTAATTAGATTTATTTATTGAATGTTTTCACATTCGAATTGTTTAGCTTTTCGATCAACTTATCTTATCTATATATAAAAAAAAACACCTCTCTTTCGAAAGGAAGAGTTGATCGAAAAGCTGAACAATTCGAATGTGAAAACATTCAATAAACAAATCAAATTAAAAATTAAATCGATCATTAACAAAAAACTTCTAAAAACATTTAAAAAAGTTTCGTGTTTTATCAAAAAGCTCACCGTTCTGAACCGTTACCGAATTTGTATCATTTTAGAGGCAACATAATTTATTTTTTTTCAAAAATTAAGATTTCCCCTGAAACATTTTTGATTTATTATTTTTATTGGGAGAAGAATGTTTTCTGCAGTTCTCAGTTTGGTTGTGTCCACTAAGGCAAGGACTTACTCATATTTGTATATATAGGTTTGTTTACATTTATATTCAACCACAAAAATGACATTTAGTCAGAGGCCACAAATGTTTTCAATACCTATAAACTAAATTTAAATACAAAATATTTGCCAAAAATGTATGTAGGCACTGCTATTAGAGGATTAACAAGTTAGTTATTGGCTCATTTGTTTGGGCAATGATCGATCACTTGTGTATTTAAAGCTTTTTTGGGATTTAGTTCAAGTTCAAAATTTCTATTCATTCAATGGGGATGTCAGACCGTTTACTCGAACATATGTATAAACGAGTATGTACTCGTATATGTACATATCTACATATACTACATACGGTCGGCCATATGCAAAATTTTTAAATAAAACGGCAAATAAAAATAAAATGTATGCACAAAAACCGCTTTTTTTCCTTTAAGTTTTTATCTGAAAACTAAACAAATAATTCAAAATACATTTTGACATTTTATAAGGACAACCAACCCAAGTTGATGGACGGACGAATGGACGGATGGAAGGACGGACATATTGTTACTTCATGACTTGTTCGATGCCTCTTGTCTGTCCCCCCCCCCATGTCTGCTAGAATGCGCGCATGTGGAAGGCATATTGACTTATTGCCGTCATGTCGCCACAGCCGTAGTTGTTGTCGTTCATTCCTTCTTTTTGTTGCAAAATGTGTGTACGAGACGAGTACGAGTAGTACTCGTAAGTGAGCTCGCGCTCGTGCAAAATGATTCATAAAATATGATTTTATTACAGTTAATAATTTGTTTAATGTTATTTTAATGCCATATAAGATCAATTCAATAGCATCAAGTGTCTGTCTTTCCGTCTGTCTGTCGGCTGTGCGCCACTGTTGTCGCTAACCGACCCGAGAGTGCGTTACCGAAATGACGTCGACTATTTGAACATTAGAACAGCAGACAGAAACCAGGAGGAAATGACAACGATCGACAGACTACGACAATGGTGACGAAACCGAGGACAATAGGGTTGCGAGTTTCTGTTTCAAAACGAGGATTTGCAAATTTTAAAAATTCTTTAACTTGTATCTAAAGCACGGTACAATGTTCCGATTTCACGCTGAAATCCCATACAAAAATCAAAGTTGTGAAAAAATGAGTGAAATTTTTTCATTTGTGGTACTATGTTTTTTCAACGTGTGAAATTGACATTTTGCGCTGCTACATTTTAATTGAACGCCGCAACAAATTGAATGCCGCCAGCATTGTACTCCTATTTATTTATATTCATATTTGTCCGCGAGAAATTCAATCTTAGCGATAAAATTTCCTAATAAAGAATACAATATTAAATTATCTGAAAGAAAACTAATGCAAAGCTTTGGAACAGAAAATAATTATGTATATTGAATAAACGAGAAGAGCGACAGTCCGATTGGATAGCAAAGCAAAAAAGTGCAAAACACTGGAAGGACATGTAACTATATGTAATAATGTGGAATTTGTCTTATAATTACGTATGTACATTTACGTTTGTATGTTTAGAACAATCGTGACGAAAAGCCTGGAAAAACTTTGTGGACGGCAAACGCTACCGAAGCAGTAGGACAATGGAATTGGGCAGTGCCTGTGATCTCGTTTTTAAATGGTTATTAAGAACATAGTGAGTTCTTGCCAACCATAGGAGTTGGAAGAAGAAAATCCGTTTATGGATGGAAGTATAATTTATATATGTCCACAAACATAATGTAAATCCTTAAAAAAAAAAATGCACATGCTTATACACACACATACATATAAAAGTGACATTTCGACACACACACTTCAAAAATGCAATGCGACCTTTGTAAAAAAGCGTTCCATTTTTCAACTTGAAATAACATTTTGTGGAATTTTTTCAAGCTGAAAAAACATAGTGCCCACCTTAAAGCGGAAATCAGCGTAAATAGCACAGTGGAAGAATTTTTAATAAAAATTGAAATTGCATAAAAATGCACATACAGGGTGGAGCGCGGGAATTTGCTTTTTTGCACTGCAGGCTGTGGCGGCACTGTTGGTCGAAGAGAGTGGAGAGTGTGCGTGACTTAAGGCCGGGTTAGGCAAACTTAACCGTAATTTATCTCTAGCGGCGCCGTAACGTTGCCCGCTGGAGCTACATATTACCAAAAACTTGAAAAACGTGATGTATCACTCAGACATTCACAACTAAAATAGCAACAAATTATTTTTATTTTATATTTCTTTGTTACTAATTTATCATTTTATTACTTATTTATCATTACTTTTCAAAAGTTTCGCATACATTTGTTCTTTTTTCATTATTTTACTACTTTTGTTTGCAAATGCACGTAAACGTACCGTCCAAATCAAATTTCAGCAGATTCAGCCGTCCGTTTACGTTTCCGTTGGCTAATCGTTTACACTGATTTCCATATGTCAGATTGAGGGCATCTCCTAAATACCGGTGAATGCGTTCTCCGTCTGTCAAACTCGATTTCAAATATATGAAAATGTACTACAGCTACCGAAATACGCACACGGATACGCCGGATAATTTCAAAAAATCAGAATTTGACAGTGCGCTTACACATACAAGGAAAGAAAACAAAACAACAACAAAAGAAAACATAAACACAAACAGATGACAAGCAGCATTTTATTGTTTATCTTGGAACAGTGCACGAAGTAGCAAAATATTAAATATTGAATTTGCTGGAAATACCAAATACAAAGAATTTAATAGTTTACTGTTATAATTTATATCAAAATGTGTTTTTCAGATTACAGCGAAGAAATGATTGAAATAGCTGGGACACTGCCCACTTATGGAATACAAAGGAGCCTCTCCACAAATGTGTAAAAATCAAGAAGAGCACATTGCAAGCAATTTCTCTGAAGTTGTCAACACCAAGTAAATTCCAAAACTTTAAAATATGTACCAGCATTTTTGTATTAATGTTTATTAATTCAACAGAAACGTGGGGAACCTATTCATGCTGCTTGGACGCAAGGAATCCATTTTCAAGAACACATTTTGATTCCGGTCGGATCTAATCTAAAAAAATCGTTAGTCCAGGTGTTTGTTCTTCCTACAATGAAGCATGTGACACGAACTTGTTCGGAATAGTTTTTATTTCCATAGCTTTAGGATGCTGCATTTAAATTCCATGTTCAACGAGGACATTTGGAAATATCAATTGAAACTGGCCAATAAACAATTATCTACTTTGAAGCATGATTATAAGATAGAATTTGATTTAATAGCGACACTGTCATGTGATAAAAAAACACAATTTAGTCCCTACATGGCAAGTGCCGACAGCTTCGATAGATTTGGTTGGCGTTTACAAAGTCAGGAGGAGAATTACAGGTCTTTACATTTTGCACAACCAATAAAGAGTTTAAGAAACATAATTTGACTTCAGTGGACAAAACCAACATCTTTAGATACTCCACGATATATTAGCAATGTTTCCGTTCTTCTCTAATGAAAAACTGCATCTTGCATAACAAACAAATTAAAACATAACTACAATGCTATTTTGTAGTTAAAAAACGTTGTGTCATTGGGGTGTATACACAATAATACTGCTCGAATGCAAACTATCAAATTGCTTCAGTGCAGCTGATACAATCTTTCCTTACGAAAACTTAGTTAGAAAGTTGAGAAGACGAAGAAAAATGAATTGCTGTCGGAAAATGTTTAAAATTCGAATGCCTCCTGGTTTTGGAATATATTTCTATTCCTTCTTCTTTGTGGTTTGTCCAGAATATTTTCAAAACATATAAATCATCCATAATATCGATATTGCTCTGAATATCCACTCCAAATGTAGAAAAACAAAATTTTTCTGAAATGGGGATGACAAATCAGCTGTTTTTTGTTTACTGCGTATTTCGGTACAGCGCGCGTTAAAAATTATCCATCATGCGTTTTTTTGACAGACGCTGACGCATTCACTGGTATTTAAGAGACACCCTGAATCAGCTGATTCGCTACGCTACGGGGGCGTTACGGTTACATTTGCCTAACCCAGCCTTTATAGTGGCTTACGGGAGATTTGTATTCGTCTGCCGTTTTTTGTTGAAGCGTATTTTTCAAATGCGCACTCGATTTTGCGTTCTCCCGTTTACGTTCCCCCACGCTGTTCCCCCACGCGGACGTGTTCCTGGACGGCAATTAATTGTAAATTGGGTTAATTCCTTTGGGGTTACCTGAAGTCGAAGGTGTATACCAACCGTCCCAACACCTTGGGAGTTCATGAAAACTTCAGAAAACGTATGCAGCAGTGTGTGGAGAGCGAAGGTCGACATTTGCCAGATACACTATTTAAAACCATGTAATTTAAAAAATTCCCTTACTGTTCAATATAATTAAAATAAATTTTTCTAAGGTTCATAACTTTTTTTTCATTCCCAAATAAGCAAATTACCGCGCTCCACCCTGTACTTTATATACTTATTAAATCCCCAAGTAAATAATATTGTCGAGTTTTAGATAAGACTATGGAATTTTTTGGTGTTTAAGATTTTATGAAACCAAAACAAAACTTTTTTTATGGTAAAGTTTTTTTTTTAATATTTTTTTCTAAAATTCCAATTTTCATGGAAGGTAAAGAAAATTTGAATATTTGGACCATTTTTTTATGTATAAGCATGATAAAGCCGGGATACCATTTAAATAAAAGCAAATTATTAGGAAAATATATAGGGTGATCCAAGTAGAGATACTTTTTTCAATAGCCTTTTTTGACAGATCACGTGTGAGTCGTGTCATGCTGTCATGTTATTTTTGTTAAGTATTGTTTGGCATTTTATCATGGAAAGACTTACACCTAAACAAAGTTTACGCGTGTCATTCGCCAGTTACCAGTCGAAATGCTCGAACGAGTCATCGAAAATTGGACTCAACGGATGGACCATCTGAGACGTAGCCGCGGCCAACATTTGATAGACATAATCTTCAAAAAATAAATGCCAAAGAATGTTCTTTCACATGATAATAAACATTCCCCATTCAATTTGAATTTTCTGTTTTTTTTTTTCTTGAAAAAAGTAGGGAACTTCGAAATGGATCACCCTACATAATAATAAAAGGAAATCGTAGCCTTAGATAGAAAAAATATTGATACATAAAAATTTTTTCTTGTGCCAACAAAAAACGTTTTTCTTAAAAAAAAAAACATTTTTTGTAATAGTTTTAACGAAAGTTACTAAACTTCTATTTCCACGTGAAAGTGTCATTATTAGTATTTATAGTCCTCATAATCTACTTTAATTTAAAGTGTATCCCGGCTTTATTGAGCATATAACGGTTTTCCAATAGGGATGATATGATTTTGAAGTGACGTTTCGGTCATTTGTAATACGTCATGATCTGTCATTTGTTTTTTAGTAGTGTTTGCAATTTCATCATGGAGAGATATACGCAAGAACAACGTTTACAAATTATTCAGTTTTATTATCAAAATAATCGTTCTCTAACTGCAACTTTTCGTGCGCTAAGTCAATTTTTTTTAAATCCAAAAAAACACTTTCCAGTCGACCTACGACCTTGACACCCATGAGCAATATTTTAGCTCTCGTTAAGAGCTATCTTTTTGCCATTGACCGATTACAAATCCGACGTACCGTTAAGGAGCTAGAGCAATAAAATATAAACTTTCCGTTCACATTTGAAAATGATGCTAAGTCCATTTTTTTTAAATAAAAAAACACTTTCCAGTCGATCTACGACCTTGACACCCATGAGCAATATTTTAGCTCTCGTTAAGAGCTATCTTTTTGCCATTGACCGATTTTGGCTACGTGCCACACAGCAAATGAAACAATTGAATTGTTGCGAGAAAAGTTTGGAGATTCGATTATTTCAAGTGGCCTCCAAGAAGTTGCGATTTAGCACCATTAAACTATTTCTTGTGGGGTTATTTGAATTCATTGGTCTTTCGAAATAAACCAGACTCTCCTCAAGCTTTACAAGTCAATATCGAACGTGCCATTCATGACATACGACTTGATTTAGTGGAAAAAGTGCTCGAAAATTGGGTTCATCGAATTCGTTGCTGCAGAAGAAGTCGTGGAGGCCATTTGAATGACGTTTTATTTAGAACTTAATTGTATCGATTGTACTTCACATTTAATAAAAAATTTCTGAATTTCCTTAACAATAAGTGTGTTTTTGCAAAGAAATCATATCACTCTTATTGGAGAACCCGGTACATATATTTTACACCAGAAAATGTTAAGCACAGCCCTTTGACAAATTTTTTTTTGCATAGTGTTATGGTAAATATGGCCGGAAGTGCTATAATTTTCTGCAAGATAAATGTTCAAAATATCCAACAATTTCCTCTTTATTTTTTAAAATAAAATTTCACTAGATTTTCAAAAATGACATCCCTAGTCAACAACGACAAGCCAACATCAGCAATGTCCACATCAACATCACCAACAAAACCAACAAAAAAAATGTTGCAACGTATTTCACGAAAAGTTGAAACAGACAAGAAAACAACAAAATCAAAACAAAAAAAAAGCGGCGCGACCGTTTTGTGAAAGATTTTTTTTTGCTGTTTAGAGTGTGTAACTGATTTTTTGTATCATTAATTCGATTTTCCTTTTATGTGCGAAATGACATTGATCCAATGATCGCGTATCGCGCATAGAGAAATAAAAAACATGTACGTAATTGTAGAAACTATGTATATATGTATGTATGTACGTACGAGTGCAATCTTAACATTTATGCTTAAATAGTTTTATAATTGATGTTTTTGATATGCCTGCAACAAAGCTAAGCTGAGAAAAGCAAATGAAACAAACGAATGTTTATTAAGTGAAATCAATTGTTAAAAGATATTCAATTCAATTCTTAATATGGACTATTGTTACCGGTAACTGCACCAAAAGTGGTAAATTAAACAGATTTATATTTAAAACATCTTTTTATAACTGGAAATTGCCTTAATGAATTAGTAAATGTTCGATGTGTGTTTAATTTTGGCAGATTAAGCAATCAATTTAAATTGCATTTAATAACTTTGGAGTATCCACTGATATTTATAAGCTGTTAACTTTTGGTGCAAAATGGTCCATTTGTGTGGAAGATACCAAAAGGGACGTGCCAATAACGCCCACTTTTTCGCTGGACTCTAGGTATTATAAATTCGGTTAATCCTTTCGAGAGTTATCGTGCGCACCAGGCAGCAGACAGATAGGCGGGCGGACGGACGGACGCATTTTGCTCAAATTACTTAAAATGACTCAAATCGAATTTCCGCCAAACATACTCCTTCGATGTGTTACACTTTTGGCTCGTAGCAAATGATATATACCCTCCTCTCTAAGGTGAGGGGATAATTAACTAATAAACAAGATTCAGTCGAGTAACCCGATAAAGGTATCTGTATGGCACCAGCATTCAGATGGACGGACATTGCCTAAATGGCTTAAAATGTCCTATAACGGATTTCCGCCGATCATACTTAAGGTCACTCCTTCGATGTGTTATACTAATATTATAATAAAAATAGCAAACATATATACTCGTATAAAAGCAGAGAAGAAGTTAGCTGAAATGGTAAACATAAGTTTGCTAAAATAAAAGACAAGTCCGCTTTCCTATTTTCCGCAGTCAAAATGTTTTTGCTGTTGTTTTGTACATTTTCTTTAAGTGTATCGTGTATCGTGAAACTAAACTCTTACAACAACGGCGAAGTATATTAAAGGCTGGGTTAGGAAAACGTAACCGTAACGCCCCCGCAGCGTAACGAATCAGCTGTTTCAATCTGACATATAGAAATCAGTGTAACCGATTAGCCAACGGAAACGAAACGTAAAAGGACTGCTAAAATTTGATTTGGACGGTACGTTTACGTGCATTTGCAAACAAAATTAGCAAAATAATGAAAAAAGAATAAATTTATGCGAAACTTTTGAAAAGTGATGATAAATCTATATCTATATCTATATTCTATATATATATATATAAAATGAAACGGTCCATCTGTGTAATGGCATCACGTCAGAACGGCTGGAGCGATTTGGCTCAATTTTTTTTTCAGTTGTTCGTATTTGCCTGGAGAAGGTTGTTACGAAAGAAAATTTTGGGAAAACCCTCCGGAAAAGTCGGAAAATTGGGAAAATCGAAAATTGCTATTTCTTGCGAGATTCCTACTGTTCTTATCTACTACTCTCTTTTTCAATCCAAATTTTTTTTATTAATTTTCTATTAAACAAAAAAGTTTTCTATTAAACATATGTACGAATATGTGCTATTTTTCTTGCTGCAATTCATTCGAGTTTTGCGTATTGTTACACTGATTTCGCGTATCACATGGGCAAACGGTACAAGCATTACGATCAATTAAAATTCAACGCGATATTTATCAATTCGAACATTTTTTCAGATAATAAGATTGAGTATAAGAGGTAAGGTTATCTTATTGGATTGCGGGCATTGCAAAATCATAATTTGGGATGAATGCACGATGGCGCATAAACGAGCTCTGGAGGCAGTTGACCGAACGATGAAGGATTTACGACGTGATTTGAGACAATTTAGTGAGTCTATGATATTGCTGCCCGGAGATTTTCGTCAAACGCTTCCCGTCATCCCGAAATCTACTGCCGATGAAATTAATGCATGCCTGAAATCGTGGTCTTTGTGGCGGCATGTCAAGAAGCTGAAATTTACCACGAACATGAGCGTCGCGTTGCAGAACGACTCATCGGCTCTTGAATTCTCGAAACAACTGTTGGCGCTTGGCAATGGCCAAATTACTGTTGATGTTTCCACTGGATTGATATTGATCCCGGCAAATTTTTACGAGTTCACATCGTCGAAGGAGGAACTCATCACCAAAGTGTTTCCAAATCTCGATTAGATTAGTGAACGGGCAATATTAGCAGCGAAGAATAAGGACGTCGATAGCATGCATTTTATTATTCAAAGTAAAATCGACGTCGCTTGATGTGCCAGGAGCTCCGCCGCATAATTTACAGCTGAAGGTGGAATCGATCATAATCATGTTGAGGAATCTGAATCATCCGAAATTGTGCATAGTTCGCGGTTGTCCATTATGAAACTGATGGACAATGTGATTCAGGCGACGATCATCAAGGGAAAATTCAAGAGAAAGTCCTTATCCCACGAATTCCGATTATTCCAACTGATCTTTCATTCCAATTCAAGCGGATTCAGTTCCCTGTACGATAGGCTTTTGCGATGACAATCAATAAATCTCAAGACCAATCGTAGGAAGTCTGTGGAATTAATCTCGAATTTCCCTGTTTTTCGCACGGTCATCTGTACGTTGCCTGTCTTCCGTCTTTGTTTGTTGTTTATCACATCGCTCTCTACTGATTTCAATTCCTTTTAAACAAATCGCATTAAAATTTTAACTATCTGTGTTTTATTATCACTCTGGAGTTTATCTGAAAGCGTTAAATTGGGGCGAGTCGAAGTTCGCCGGGTCCGCTAGTAAGTAATAAAAAGTAGTAACAAATAAATATAAAATAAGGTTAATTTGTTGTTATTTTTGTTGTGAATGTCTGACAGATACAGCACGTTTTTCAAGTTTTGGATAATTGCTCTAGCGGGCAACGTTACGGCGGCGCTAATGTTAAGGTACGGTTAAGTTTGCCTAACCCGGCCTTAAGGCTTGTATAAACGGTGGTTAAATCTTAAAATGTTGTCAGCAAAAAATGTTGTGTGCAAGAGCTGAAGCCGCCCGACCTTCCAAGCGACATCGCTTCGCTCTATGGGCTCTTGAAAAGTTCCAAGAAGATCCGACGTTTTCGAGCCAAATTTTGTTCAGCGATGAGGCCCATTTCTGGCTCAATGAGTAAGTAAACAAGCAAAATTGCCGCATTTGGGACGAAGAGCAACCTGAAGAGATTCAAAAGCTGCCACTTCATCCAGAAAATACAACGGTTTGGTGTGGTTTGTGTCCGGTGGAATCATCGGTCCATATTTCTTCAAAAATGATGCCGGTGAGAAGGTAACCGTCAATTGCGACCGTTATCGTGCCATGATAACCGACTATTTGATGCCTGAAATTGAAGCTCGTGATCTCGGCGACATTTGGTTTCAACAAGACGGCGCACTTCCCACACATCGCATGAATCAATGGATTTATTGAGAGAACACTTCGGTGAGCAGATAATTTCACGATTTGGGCCGGTCGATTGGCCACCAAGATCGTGTGATATCACACCGTTAGACTTTTTCCTGTGTCTAAAGATTATGCGGACGAACCCGCTTCGATTCAGGCCTTGGAGCAAAACATCTAGCGTGTCATTCGCCAGTTACCAGTCGAAATGCTCGAACGAGTCATCGAAAATTGGACTCAACGGATGGACCATCCGAGACGTAGCCGCGGCCAACATTTGATAGACATAATCTTCAAAAAATAAATTCCAAAGAATGTTCTTTCAAATGATTATAAACATTCCCCATTCAATTTTAATTTTCTGTGTTTTTTTCTTTAAAAAAGTAGGGAACCTCGAAATGGATCACGCTATATTAAAGGAATACGGATAAAGAGCCACTGAAAGGAGGTATAAAAAAAAAGGTGTTACCAGAATTTTTTCTAAAATAGCTCAATTTTGTCGACATTTTCTAGAAAAATCCAATATCCATGCAATTTTAAGAAAAATTTAATTTGGGCAAAGAAAATGAAATTTCAATTTAATTTCAGGAAATTTTGTAGAGAAATGAACTTTGGAGAGGTTCTATAAAAAAAATTTTAGTATAGTGCAATTCAAATATTTTTCTAGAAAACTTTAATTTCGTTTTTTTTTCTTTTTAAAAATTGTTTTTTTACTTACTAAAAATTTTGCTAAAATCAAATTTTCTAAAAAAATTTGTTGAAATTACATTTTTCTGCAAAATGTTGTTGAAATTTCATTGTGTAGATTAGTGAAATTTCGTTGTGTAGATTAGTGACCACTGAAGGGATTAAAGATCGACTAGTCCTTTAAAGGACGATGACCCTTGAAAATTAAAGGTAAATTTCAGCGAAATTTTCTACAAATCTTTAATTTTGACACAATTTTCTAGAAACAAATAAATTTTCAATCAAAATGTGTTTTCAAAAAAAAATTTAAAAAAATCTATTTTTATCTAGGAAATGCAATATTGAAGAAATTTTATAGACAAATTAAATTTCCTATGATTTTTTTTTAATAATTAAGTTTTGACAAATTATATACACAAATCCAATTAATATTTCCTCTAAATTTACAATAAATATGCAATGTTGATGAAATTTGCAAGAAAAAATTATTTAGGTAAGACATTACAGGAAAAGTGTGATACAATAGACTAAGTTTTCTATAAAAAATTTATTTCTATTATTTTTTTATAAAAATTAAATTTTGCTGCAATTATCTACACAAATGCAATAATTATTTCCTCTAAATTTACAATAAATATGCGATGTTGATGAGATTTGCAAGAAAAAATTATTTAGGTGAGACATTAAAGGAAAAGTGTAATACGATGCAATTTTCTATAGAATAAAACCACATTTCATCTAAATTTCCTTAAGCACTTAGTACCCCAGCAAAATGTGAGACAAAATAATCAAATTAAATAGAATATCTGGAGGGCAAATCCATTGGAAAAAAGAGGGGTACGAATTTGTAATATTATTTAAATTTTATTTTTCACTAAAAATTTTATAAAATAAGAAAAGACTATCATTCATTTTTTGAAAAAAAAATTTCCAACCTTTCTTTAAAAATTGAATCAAAAATTTCAATTTTGAAAACATTTTAAAGAAAAATGCAATTTCAACGAAATTTTCTAGAAAAATTTAATTTCGAAGAAATTTTCTAGAAATATGCAATTTCAAAGAAATTTTATAGGAAAATAAAATTTTGAAAAAATTTTCTTAGGAACAAAGAAATTTTCAGTCCAATTTTTCAAAAAATCTAAAAAATGTTCAAAAAAATTTATTTTGACGAAATTTTTAAAAAAAAAATTTAAAGAAATTAAAAATACTTTGGAATTGAATTTTTTCTAGAAAAGTTCTTTAAACTTACATATTTCTAGAAAATTTCATCACAAATAAATTTTCCTACAAAAATTGTTTTTTTTTTTATAGAAAATTGCATCAATTCAGCATTTTTGTAGAAAATTCCATGAAATTTTTATTTTTCTAAAAAATGTTGCTGAAATCAAATTTTTCTACAAAATATTGTCTAAATTTCATATTTCTGCAAAATTTTGTTGAAAGTGCATTTTTCTGCAGAATGTTGTTAAAATTTCAAAGGTCGATGAGCGGATTAATGAACACTGAACGCATAAAAGGTATATGAGCGGATTAAGGAGCACTGAAAGTTTTAAAATCGATTAATCCTTTAAAGGACGATGACTCCAGATTAGTGACCAATGCCTAGATTTAAGGTCGTTGACCTTATTAAATCCCGCTGAAGCAAATTTTGTGAGAAAAATTTAATTTTGAAGACATTTTAAAGGAAAATGCAATTTCAACGAAATTTTCTAGAAAAATTAAAAAAAAATTCAATTTATTGCTTCCATAAATATTTCAGCTGTTTTAAGTTAAAGACACACGTTATTGCTATTGAAGTCTGAAGATGATAGATTGGTATCTATCGAAACTGCAGTCAATTCAACCAAACAATTAAAACTCTCAACCATTTTTGTATTCTATTTCTATTACATTTTTACAATAGACAGAAAGTAACTGAAACATATGGTCTTCAACCGAATAAATTCTGACCAAATAAAAAAAGCACAGACCAAAAGAAAACAACAACATATATTTAAAAAAAAAATTAAATATACCTCTTAAAAAAATCCAGCATGTTGTCTAAAAAATGCGCAAATTCCATTAAAATCTATTAATTCATTACTTTTTTGTAACACTTCTTCATTTTAATTAATTAACATTTTCAAATGTCAAAATTCCGATAAAAATTAACAATTAAAATATTTTAAATATAACAATCACAAAAAATAGTAATACAGGGTTTTCCAATAGGAGTGATATGATTTCTTTGAAAAAAAAAACACATTTATTGTTAAGGAAATTCAAAAGGTTTTTATTTGATGTGAAGTACAATCGATACAATTAAGTTCTAAATAAAGCGTCATTCAAATGGCCTCCTAGACTTCTTCTGCAGGAACGAATTCGATGAACCCAATTTTCCAGCACATTTTCCACTAAATCAAGTCGTATGTCATGAATGGCACGTTTAATATTGACTTATAAAGCTTGAAGACAGTCCGGTTTATTTCGAAAGACCAATGACTTCAAATAACCCTGCAAGAAATAGTCTAATGGTGTTAAATCACAACTTCTTGGAGGCCATTTAATATCACAATTTCTTGAAAGAATCGAATCTCCAAACTTTTCTTGCAAAAATTCAATTGTTTCATTTGCTGTGTGATTGGTCACACAGCAATGGTCAATGGCTAAAATGAGCTAAAATATTGCTCATGGGTGTCAAGGTCGTAGGTCGAATGGAGAGCATTTTTTTTTTAAATGTTCTTATCGCACTAAAAGTTGCAATTGGAGAACGATTATTTTGATTATAAAACTGAATGATTTGTAAACGTTGTTCTTGCGTATATCTCTCCATGATGAAATTGTAAACACTACTGAATACAATGAAAAACAAATGACATATTACAAATGGCCGAAACGTCACTTGAAAATCATATCATCCCTATTGGAAAACCCGTTATATTTATTAAATGGTTGGGAGGGCCTGGTTTCAAATGTCAAACGCTTATGTGGAAATGCTATGGTTTAATCTTCTGTCTACTTAGTTCGCAATACAATGTATCTTAATGTACTGTAGGATACAAACAAATATTTTTTTGTTAATACATACATATATAATTTTTTAATGACTGTTTATATAAAAGCATTTTTTACATTCTAAGGAAATGCTATGCTGCATTTCACTTGGACGGGGCATGACATTTAAACAATAAAGTGCTATTCCATATGAGACTTGATAATACCTCCCTCATTTTTTTGGGCATAAAAACTCAAGTGTACTCCCAGTTTTTATTGTATGGAAAAATGCGATGCGACCAAAAAATCTTTTGTTTTCAGAAGCAATGCAGCAGTTAGCAACTTACCTCCTAGACGTCTTTTCAAAACAAAAAAACTCTCCGTAGATATGTCTGAGAGCGTTTAAGGTAGAAATGCGTCACCAAAATTGTAATCCGATATGGTATTGTTTTATTATTGTGTTTAAAACAAAAAAAAAACATATATATATTTTCTTTTATATTTTTTTGTGTAGCAAAATTAACAAAGCATAAAATTTTTTTCACTTTTTATTTGTTTGTAACACTCGTGGATTGTTGTTGCTTTTTGAGCTTTGTGTTTGTTGTTTTTTTTTTATGAAAAGCCAAATTTACTTAGCAATTGTAAAAATACTTTGTACGTGGATAATTTTTTATTTATGATGTTTTTTTAATTTTTGTTTTATATTTTTTTATGAAATCCTTTGAACACACGCACAACTATTAACAATTGCTGAATGCATTTGCAGCATAATATGGACTACCTCGGAGCACCCAACTAAATTTCTATTGCTATTTTCCAGAGTTTATATAACTTTTTGTTTTCTTTGGAACAAACGCCCAAGATTTAGTTTTGTTTTTGTTTTTTCTATTTGTTTCTTGGCAAAGGAAAAAACAATCCCACATTAGGTTTAAAATTCTAAATACATATTTTTATCGCCTGGGATTTGTTAAGAATTGTCTATTACATTTACTGTTATTTTTAGCGACACAAAAATGCAAAAATTCTGAACTTGACTTTGAAGTAAATATGTAGTAAGTACTCGTATTTAGTATTCGGAAAAAGGCAGAAAAACTGTCGCGGAATTTGTTTTGTTTTTGTTTTTTTTACATATATGAATTTTTTTCTTTTGTTTTTCGAAAGCAACAAATTATAACCGTTTTCATACAACCCACTTGTTAATCCAAAAGCGTTTCCCAAGTAACTAAATCCAAGTTTTGTGTTCGACAAATATTGGCAACGTTTAACGTTGAAAGTGTTGCGGCGCAGGCGCAAACGTTTATTTGCAGCTTATTATGTACGAGTATGTATGTATATGTGTGCGGATGAACAAGCATTTAAAATGTGCATTATGCTACTGTTGTTGTACGTTGGAGAATAACTTTGTATTGTAGTAGTACATTAGAGTTCCTTTAAGAAAAATGTATTTCTGCTACTGAAGAAAAGATATATATGGAAGCTATATCTAAATCTGAACTGATTTTCTTCAAACTCGACAATGTTGGTCCGTAGATCAAAAAACTCTGCCATGCTAAATTTTAAAAGAATTGCATGTAAACTACAGATTCTACAGGGCTAAAGGGCCAAATGGGACGATGCATATAAAGGGTGTCCCAAGAAGAGCGCAATTTTTAAATCTCGCAACATTCGAAGTGTCATTGTTTGACATTTGAATAATTGTTATTGTTTGTTAGTAGAAGGTACGAGGTTAGTAAAAATGGAGCGCTACACGAATGAACAACGCATTCTCATTGTGAAATTGTTTTACCAAAATGGTGAAAGTTTTGCGGCTACAGTTCGCAAATTGCGATCAATTTGGAGTCAACTGTAAAGAGATTAATGGATAAATTTGCCGAAACTGGGTCTGTTAGTGATGTAAAGACAACAACGCGCCATCGACCAGGTCGATCGACCGATTTTTGGGTGGTTTTTGGGCTGGAAGAATCATTGGACCTTTTTTTTATGAAAATGAGGCAGGTCAAGCGCAAACAGTCAATGGTGTTCGGTATCGTGAAATGATAACCAGTTTTTTCTTGCCTAGAATTGAAGAAATGAATGTGGAGGGCATGTGGTTCCAACAAGACGGCGCCACATGTCATACAGCCAGAGAAACAATTCAATTGCTGCATCAGTCATTTCCCGGTCGTGTTATTTCGCATTTTGGAGATCAGAATTGGCCGCCTAGATCGTGCGATTTAACACCATTAGATTTTTTTCTTTGGGGTTTTTTGAAGTCGATGGTTTACGCGAATAAGCCGACGACGACTCAAGCCTTAAAAGACGAAATTGGACGCTGCATTAATGAAATACCGCAGCATTCATGCAAAACGGTCATTGAAAATTTCATTAAAAGATCGCGTGCATGCCAGCAAAGCCGCGGCGGCCATCTGCACGATATATTGTTCCATACATAACCTCATTCTGTCTACTTTACGATATAATAAAGTTTCACGATTTTTTCTTAAATATCTGTGTTTTATTTAAAATTAAAAAATTGCGCTCTTCTTGGGACACCCTTTATATGGGGATATAGCTAAATCTGAACCGATATTCGGCAATGTTGGTCCATTGATCAAGAAACTCTGCCATGCTAAAGTTCAAAACAATTGTATGTAAAATACAGCTTCTATAGGGCTAAAGGGCCAAATCGAACAAAACATATAACGGGTTTTTTCAAATAAGAGTGATATGAATTCACACTTATTGTTAAGGAAATTCAAAAGTTTTTTATTTCATGTGAAGTACAATCGATACAATAAAGTTCTAAATAAAACGTCATTCAAATGGTCTCCGCGACTTCTTCTGCAGGAACGAATTTGATGAACCCAATTATCGAGCCCTTTTTTATACCCTCACTTTAGTGGTACGAGGGATATCATTTGCTACGGAAAAAAGTGCAACACATCAAAGGAGTGACCTAAGACCCCAAGTATGTTCTGCGGATATTCGTGTTGTGTAATTTTAAGTCGAATGAGCAATGTCCGTCCGTCTGTCTGTCTGCTGGCTGGTGCGCACGATAACTCTCGAAAGGAGTAAACGATTGACTTCAAAATTGGTATGCGGTAATATTTTTATCTATCTCCGGATGAGTTCGAAGATGGGCCATATTAGTCTACTCCTTCTGGTACCTCCCACACAAAGGGTTAACATTTAGTGAAATATTGATTCTTTAATAGCTTCTATACTAATTATTCCAATCTTCTGAAATTCTACACATCATATTAGTATATTATTCGCTATTACCTCGAGAAAAATGGGTGAAGTTGGGATGCCCCTTTTGGTACTTCCCACACAAATGGACCATTTTGCATCAAAATTTAACTGCTTATAACTTTAATACAAGTGCATAAAAATGCTTGAAATTTTCTAAAATGCTTGAAATTTGTAGCGCCTATAGTCCGGTAAAAAATGGGCATAATTTTACAGCCCCTTTTGGTACCTCCCACACAAATGGACCGTTTCGTACCAAAAATAAACAGCTTGTAACTTTAATACCAGTGCATACAAATACTTGAAATTTTGTACAGTGTAATGCTGTTATAGTGCCTACAGTCCTGTAAAAAGTGGGCGTTATCACCCCGCCCCTTTTTGTACCTCCCACACAAAATGACCAAATCATACCAACATTACATAGCTTGGAACTTTAATATACCAGTGCACATAAACGCTTATAGTTCGGCACAATGCAATAATGTATTTAAGAATCTACTGTTTACCTAAAAATAGGTGTATTTGGAAAAACCCCTTCCGGTACCTCCCACACAAATTGACAGATTTATTAGTGTAATGTTATATATTACATTACTCACAAAGTGAGGGTATACCTTAGTCGGTTTAACCGACTGAAACTTTCTTACTTGTTACTAAATCAAGTCGTATGTCATGAATGGCACGTTCAATATTGACTTGTAAAGCTTGAAGAGAGTCTGGTTTATTTCGAAAGACCAATGACTTCAATAATAAATAGGTCGACTGGATATAAAAATGGACTTAGCGCACGAAAAGTTACAATTGGAGAACGATTATTTTGATAATAAAACTGAAATAAACGTTGTTCTTGCGTATATCTCTCCATGATGAAATTGTAAACACTACTGAATTCTAGATTCTTGTATAATCTAGAAAATATTTAATTTCAAAACTACGGACGCTTTCTAGTTCAGAGGTTCTCAAATGGTGGTCCGCGGCCGTAGCGGAATATCAGGGGGCCGTGGAGGCTTGATGAAAATTATGCTTATATACCCCCCATCCTATGGTGGAGGGTATAAAATAGAAAACAAAATTTGAAAATTTTTTCTTAAAAAAATCTTTTAGTCTGAAAAGCAAAATTCTTCATATTTAGAAGATGCTGCCCATTAATCTTTTTGTAAAAATGTGTAATGGTTATTTATACTATTTTCAAAATTTGTTGATATATCGGGGTGCACGGAGCCTTGAAGATCTTGGAAGTGGGCCATGACGCAAAACTTCGAGATAAGCCCTGTTCTAGTAGGTTACACATGTTATGTGTGGCACCCTAATGTACAAACATTGTTGGTGAGGAAAATGAAATGTTAAGTTCTCCAGACGATTAAAAAATATGTCACATAAATGCTGATCGAATTTCATTCGAAATGGACCAAACTAAATCAGAGGGAGAAAAATCGTTAATTAAAAAAGTATACGAGTATATTAATATGAAACAAGTCTTTCGACGTGAACAAAAATTAAATTTTTTATCATCCAGGATTTTTATATAGATCATTCACGGTACAGGCTAGACTATCATGGATCTGACATAAGAAACATTAATTCGGTTTTTGTAGAATTAGGGATAAAATAGAGATAAAGGATAAATATATATTAAAGGCAGGAATTAGATACATCTGTATTTTTGATACGATCCAAAAGTGCAACTGGGAGCGACCTAAGGCCCTAAGTATGTTTGGCGCAAATCCGCTTTAGGACATTTTAAAACATTTGAGCAATGTCCGTCCCTCTGTCTGTCTGTCTATCGGTCTGGCTGGTGCGCATGATAACTTTCGGAAGGAGTACACGTTCTTCTATTCTTATTTTAATCTTCTTTTCTATATTTTAATATCTATTTCTTCGCAGGCTAAGTTCGAAGATGGGTCCACTCCTTCCAGTAAGAAGACACACTATCCTACTACGAGTTAACAATTTAAAAATGATTTTCGATAAATGCATATAGGTTTAGCGGGTAAAGTAGAGAGAAATCGCTAACAAACAAACAAAACCCGATTTTTAAAAAACCGTTACTTTAAAAAAATATCAAAATCGACAATGTGCGTTATAATATCTCTGAATTATGAAGTCAACAATAGGAGGAGAAGGAACAAGGACAAATCTGTCATTTAAATCCTAGGAAGATAGAAGCATTTGATTTCCAAATCGATCATCGATTTGGAAGAAGAAGAAAATGCAAAAGTGTAGTTTCTTCTTTTAGATATTTTTCATTATTTCAATAGTTACATTATTAAATAGTACTCACATTTAAGAAATCTCTTAACCACACAACTTCGGGTTTGGGATCACCGACAACTTCGCAGAATATGATGACAGTATCGCCTTCATAGGCTTCGCTTGATCGTGGCTTGACAACAAACAACGGTTCCTTGGAGTAACTGAAATTAGCAAAGAAATATTTCGAAATAAAATAAATGCAAAAATAAATAAATAAAAAAATCCATAAATTACAAAACTAATAACACTGTGAAACAAAATTAAACTTTTTCGAAAATAACAAGGTTCTGATAGACGGGGTAAAAAAGGAATATATGTGTTTCGGCGATTTGAAAGTTTATATAGGGTGGTCATTTTGGACGGGGGATGAATCGGCATAGGAAAACGTATGACCCTTACATTTTAGGTTTAGGATGTCTTCAGCAACCTTACTTAGATCACTATGGAGAACATTTTTGTTGAACGTTTTAACCCTCTAACCCTCCTAAATGTAGGGGTCTTTTTGGTTCCTTTGTGGAAAAGGTTAAAAATCACCCCTATAACAGGTGCTTAGTGACTCAAAATCTTTTACAAAAATAAAGGGTTTTCCAATAGGGATGATATGATTTTGAAGTGACGTTTCGGCCATTTGTAATATGTCATAATCTGTTTTTCATTGTATTCAGTAGTGTTTACAATTTCATCATGGAGAGATAAACGCAAGAACAACGTTTACAAATCATTCAGTTTTATTATCAAAATAATCGTTCTCCAATTGCAACTTTTCGTCCGCTAAGTCAATTTTTTTTTAAATCCAAAAAAACACTTTCCAGTCGTCCTACGACCTTAACACTCATGAGCAATATTTTATCTCTCGCTTAGAGCTATCTTTTTGCCATTCACGGATTCCCGATCCGACGTACAGTTAAGGAGCTACAGCAAAACTAAACTTTCCGTTCACATTTGAAAATGATGCTGTCCATTTTTTTTAAATAACACTCATGAGCAATATTTTATCTCTCGCTTAGAGCTATCTTTTTGCCATTCACGGATTCCCGATCCGATGTACAGTTAAGGAGCTACAGCAAAACTAAACTTTCCGTTCACATTTGAAAATGATGCTGTCCATTTTTTTTTAAATAAAAAAGAAAACACTTTCCAGTCGACCTACGACCTTGACACCCATGAGCATTATTTTAGCTCTCGTTAAGAGCTATCTTTTTGCCATTGACCGATTGTGGCTATGTGCCACACAGCAAATGAAAAATTGAATTGTTGCGAGAAAAGTTTGGAGATTCGATTATTTCAAGAAATTGTGATATTGAATGGCCTCCAAGAAAAGAAATCATATCACCCTTATTGGAAAACCCTGTATGTGCAACTAAATCCTACTATAAGACACTGAAAACACTAAAACTTAAAACTCAACATAAATGCCAGAAATAATTTAAAACCTTAAATCCATTTTTAGGTTTAGCACCAATTCGAAAAGATCGAAATTAACTTAAAAATTGATTTTAGTTTTGAATTATTTGTGGTATTAAGAGTTAAGAGTTTTCGTTTCTTCAGAGACTTATAGTAGAATTTTATGGCAAATATTTTTGTAGAACATATTAACCATCTAACTCCTAAATCTAGGGGCCTTTTTGGTCTCTTTTGTGGAGAAGGCTAAATATCACCCCTAAAACAGGGGTTTAGCGGGGCAAAATGTTCTACAAAAGTATTTGCCATTAAATTTTACTATAAGTCTCTGAAGACACCAAAACTCTAAACTCAGCCTAAATACCAGATATAAGTCAAAACTTAAGATCCATTTTAAGGTTAATTTCGTATTTTTTCGAAATGGGGATAAACCTTAAAATGGATTTTAACTTTTGAATTATTTCTGGCATTGGGACAATATGCGTTTTTCAAAATACGTACTTTTATGGTGTTAAGTGGGACAGAATGGGGAAAAAGAATAAATATTATCAAAACCTATAGCTATAATCGTGAAATTTAATATAAGGGAAACTCTTGATTCACAAAATCGTACTTTTAGGGGGTAAAAATGGAAATGATGAGTCATGAGTGGTGAAATTTGGCGTGCATGTATATCTTGGGATATAAAAATAATCCCTAATTCTAACTCACCATGGGAAAAGCGGTAAAAAAGGACAATATGGTACTAGACAGAAGTGTTAGAGTTATGTTAATGAGTAGTTCATCTCCGAAAGTATAGTCTATGTAACGCTACGAAGGAGATCATCTTAAGGTTCTGTCGAAAAGCTTACCTTTTCGGTAAAAACGGACAAAATGGTACTCTTTTCTAGGGATTTTCCAATAAGAGTGATATGATATCTTTGAAAAAAAACACACTTTTTGTTAAGGAAATTCAAAATTTTTTTATTTTATGTGAAGTACAATGGAAACAATTAAGTTCTACATAAAGCGTCATTCAAATGGCATCCACGACTTCTTCTGCAGGAACGAATTCGATGAACCCAATTTTCGTGCACTTTTCCCACTAAATCAAGTCGTATGTCATGAATGACACGTTCAATATTGTCTTGTAAAGCTTGAAGAGTCTCTGGTTTATTTCGAAAGACCAATGACTTCAAATTACCCCACAAGAAATAGTCTAATGGTGTTAAATTACAACTTCTTGAAGGCCATTCAATATCACAATTTCTTGAAATAATCGAATCTCCAAACTTTTCTCGCAACAATTCAATTGTTTCATTTGCTGTGGCACGTAGCCACAATCGGTCAATGGCAAAAACATAACTCTTAACGGGAGCTAAAATATTGATCATGGGTGTCAAGGTCGTAGGTCGACTGGAAAGTGTTTTTTTGGATTTAAAAAAAATGGACTTAGCATCACATTCAAATATGAACGAAAAGTTTATTTTTGCTGTAGCTCCTTAACGGTACGTCGGATCGGGAATCGGTCAATGGTAAAAAGATAACTCTTAACGAGGGCTAAAATATTGCTCATGGGTGTCAAGGTCGTAGGTCGACTGGAAAGTGTTTTTTTGGATTTAAAAAAATGGACTTAGCATCATTTTCAAATGTGAACGGAAAGTTTATTTTTGATCTAGCTCCTTAACGGTACGTCGGATCGGGAATCGGTCAATGGCAAAAAGGTCGTAGGTAGACTGCAAAGTGTTTTTTTAGAAGATGGAGAACGATTGTTTTGATAATAAAACTGAATAATTTGTAAACGTTGTTCTTGCGTATATCTCTCCATGATTAAATTGTAAACACTACTGAATACAATGAAAAACAAATGACAGATCATGACATATTACGAATGGCCGAAACGTCACTTCAAAATCACATCATCCCCATTGGAAACCCCGTTACATTAAGCTCTGCAATAATGGAATTTGGTTAGGGTTAGGAGTGTAAACATTGGGATCAGATATGTTACGCTCTCCTACAGATGAAATATATACTTTTATAGATTTTCAAAATCCGTACTTTTCGGGAAAGAAGTTACCCAAATGTACAATCTTCAAGAGATGAACTTAAAATAATTTATCGGAATATGTACTTTTTAGGATAAAAAAGATTATATACATTTCGTGGATAATGAATTTTCGTAAAATTGTTACAAATATGAGAGAAAATCATAATGTATTTTCGAAAATAAAATTAGGGATAAAATGTTTCCTAATGTGATGCCCTGTTCATGAGGTGATCTAATTCCGAATTTTTAGAAATTCAATAAAAAGTTATGGAAAAATGATTCTCTTATATTCGTAATTTTAGGGCCAATTAGGGGCTAAATAAAATTTTTACAAAATGTGTTATCCTCTAATAGAGATGAAAGAAATTTACTTAATTTCAAAGATTTGTTGCTCCTTAGATCTTTGAATCTCTAAAATAGGACAATTCATAATTGAAGAGGTACTTTTCAAAACTTGACTATTCCACTTTTGACAGAACTTATTTTGTTTTTGTTTTGTGAATTCAATGCTAATTCAAAACTCAGCGAATTCTGTATTACTAATCTTGACGTCTTTAATAATGCACCAAAATTTCGGGTTAAATACATAGGGCCATAGTATTTTCTCAAATTGTGCAAAAACACAAAAAGTGGAATAGTCAAGTTTTGAAAAGTACCTCCTCAATTATAATTGTAATTAAAAGGAAATGGTCTTAATTTTAGGTATGAAATGTCCTTGCTTTAAAAATTAAAATGTTTTTGGGAAACATCTTTAAAATTAAGTAAATTTGTATCCAGTGTAACTAATAATGGAGCAAGGTTATTCCATTTAAATTGAAAGTTTGTAATGTAAACATATTAGCCACATTGGCTTTGTTAGGTTATTACAATTAAGTAATTGAAATCAAATCAACTCAACTTACGGCAATTCAGTTGTCCTTATAGCCGGAACCGGCCTCGTCATCTGTTGTGCAGCACTGCTGCTGCCAGTATCCAAATCTTCCAGCGGTTCTATACAAATCCGACACATACTTTCCGCTTTGCCCACAGCATTCGAGGACACACAAGTGTAAATGCCAGCATCATGCAATTTTGCATCGGTTATAATCAATTCCACAAAACCGGTAGAGTCCAGGGTGGCTGTTAGACGACGACTGGGTCTCAGCTTTATGCCATTACGATGCCAGGATACACCGACTGCAGGATATGCTTCTACCTTGGCTGCCAGACGAATTTCTTGACCTTCTTGAACTATGTACAGTGGGTCAAGAGGCATATAGAATTCTGGGGAGATGTAGGCACGTATACCCTTGTCCACCACCAAGGAGCAGTGACAGGACACAGAACCCAATTCATTTTTGGCAGTACAAGTGTAGATGCCACTGTCATTCAAAGAAGTGCTAGCCAATTCCAAGGTATAGAATTGATTGTCTTGCGAGATGATGGATTGTCGGCTGGATTCTATTAGCTGATCATCTTTGTACCAAGAGATTTCAGGCTGAGGATAGCCCACCACTTGGCAGGTTAGACGTACCGGATAGGTCACCTGGACTCGACGATCCCGAAGGCGCATAGTAAATATGGGCAAGGAATCGCCAGAAGAAGAAATATTATCGCTGCGTACAATCTCCTTCAGTCTATTGTCGGCTTCATAGAGTTTGGAATCGGACACCACTTGGAGGCGGGCAAATGTTGACACCCGACCCTTAGAATTTGTAGCCTCGCAGGTATAACGTCCAGCATCTGATTCCTGGACTTGTTTAAAGGTTAAGCTACAAGTGGAACCTATTTTCCGTGTCTTCAGGCGCTCGTTGTCCAGATTGTTGCTGATGCGCAAGCCATCTTTGTACCAGACAATGTCAGGGCGAGGACTGCCTCGTACCACACATTCCAAAACGAATTCTTTGTGTAGCAAAGCCTTAACCTGGCCCGGCAAGATCATGGTGAATTCAGGCAGACACTCAACACCGCCCACCTGCAAAGGCTTCGTGGTTTGCATCGAAGGACCCCAACCATAGCGATTTTTGGGTGTCACACGGAAATGATATTCAACATTGGCCTTGAGATTGAAAGCATCAAAGGAGTTAATGGGCGTGAGGCCAAGTTCCTTCCAGATGGCTCCGCCATCATGGCCCACCATCCAAGCTTCTACCCTGTAAGCAATAACCGGAGCCGCATTATAAGAGGGCGGTTTGCCCCATGACAGCGAAATGTGTGTAGGTCCCGAATCGATCAGCAATGGTTCAGTGCTTATGGCAGCCGGTGGATCTGGAGAGGGGGGATTAGAAAAATTATAATTAATTAAAACTTAACAGAATAAATTCACAACATTTGCGACTAATTTCGCCATATCCGGTTATTATATTATAGAGTTAGAACTTAGAATTTCGCCATATCCGGTTATTATATTATAGAGTTAGAACTATTCTGCACTGAGAAAAATACAGGGTTTTCCAATAAGGGTGATATGATTTAAAAAAAAAACACGTTTATTGTTAAGGAAATTCAAAAGTTTTTTATTTAATGTGAAGTACAATCGATACAATTAATTTCTAAATAAAACCTCATTCAAATGGGCTCCAGGACTTCTTCTGCAGGAACGAATTCGATGAACCCAATGTTAGAGCAGTTTTACCACTAAATCAAGGCGTATGTCATGAATGACACGTTCAATATTGCCTTGTAAAGCTTGAAGAGAGTCTGGTTTATTTCGAAAGACCAATGACTTCAAATAACCCCACAAGAACTAGTCTAATGGTGTTAAATCACAACTTCTTGGAGGCCATTCAATATCACAATTTCTTGAATTTCTTTTTAAATAATCGAATCTCTAAACTTTTCTCGCAACAATTCAATTGGCACGTAGCCACAATCGGTCAATGGCAACAAAATAGCTCTTAACGAGAGCTAAAATATTGCTCATGGGTGTCAAGGTGGCAAGACGACTGGAAAGTGTTTTTTTTTTGATTTAAAAAAAATGGACATCATCTTCAAATGTCAACGGAAAGTTTATTTTTGCTCTAGCTCCTTAACGGTACGTCGGATCGGGAATCAGTCAATGGCAAAAAGATAGCTCTTAACGAGAGCTAAAATATTGATCATGGGTGTCAAGGTGGTAGGTCGACTGGAAAGTAAAAAAAATGGACTTAGCGCACGAAAAGTTGCAATTGGAGAACGATTATTTTTATAACAAAACTGAATAATGTAAACGTTGTTTTTGCGTATATCTCTCCATGATGAAATTGTAAACACTACTGAATACAATGAAAAACAAATGACAGATCATGACATGTTGGCCGAAACGTCACTTCAAAATCATACCATCCCTATTAGAAAACCCGTTAAAAATTTTACCTTTTTAAGGAAAATTGAACTCATTTTTAGTTATTTTTTCTCAGTGCACAGCTGTAGCTGTGAAATCGTATGGAATTGGAATGTTTTATCTTTAGGTTAGCTCTAGCAAAATATGGCGAAAATGGGAAAAGTTAAAAATAACTAAAACTATGTTCATGATTTTTAATGTTATTTTTTTCTTAAATAAATAATTTTTTTTTTATATTCTCGATCTGACTATTTATTGGCTCTTAATAATATTTAAAAGGTCGAATAAAAACAAATAATAATATTTTTATTTTCTTAAATAAAACTACACATTAGATACGTTCCTTTACTTTTTTATAGTAAAACTAGCAAAAGAGAAATAATTCAAAATTCTCTCTGAGTAAACATGTTTTAAAAAAGAACGGGAACGGAAATCTGGTAAAAATAGCAAGCACAGACAAATTTCTTCTATTTGAAGTTTCTGTTATATTACTTTCAATGTATTTTGAATGGTACTACTTTTACTCGGAAAAATTTGTCGAGTAAAATCTAGTAAAAAAGTAGTAAAAGAGAAAGACAATTTGAAAGTTCTCTCTTAAATTGGTATAATATTTTTACTAGTTTTTTGAGTAAAGGAACGCTTTTTGGAGTAAAACTGGTAAAAATGGTAAGTATAGTAACTTGTACTAGGCAAAGGAACAAAGCTATTAATATCAAATCAGGATTTTTATTACATATCCTACGACTATACTTATATGTATAGTACCTGCATCTAACTTTTTTAAATTTAATTAGCAATTTTAGCAAGTTTTTAACATTTTGATAATTCGAAAAAAATATTTTTGGTTTTACGAAAAAGATTGATGTTCTAGAATGAATTAACCGATTTAAAGAAATTTGTGTTATTTTGAAGAGGAAAAACTCAAAAAAAAATATAAAATTAAAAATTCAAATAAAAAAAATATTTGCGGTCATAGTGAAAAGGGAATTTTTGCAAAATATTTTTATTTGTATATTTTTTAAAAACGTTCAATATCACCGTTTTTCTTAATATTTAAAGAAATTATTTGTGTATTTCTATTTTTCGAAATAATAAAACAATTTTGAATGCAAATTTTTCAAAAATATGTCGCATATCAGATATGTCATATATCTGAATCAGAACGCGGGTATATAGAGTGATTCATTTCGAGGCTCCCTACTTTTTTAAAGAAAAAAAAAACACAGAAATATTCAAATTGAATGGGGAATGTTTATTATCATTTGAAAGAATATTCTTTGGCGTTTATTTTTTGAAGATTATGTCTATCAAATGTTGGCCGCGGCTACGTCTCCGATGGTCCATCCGTTGAGTCCAATTTTCGATGACTCATTCGAGCATTTCGACAGGTAACTGGCGAATGACACGCGTGATGTTTTGCTCCAAGGCCTGAATCGAAGCGGGTTTGTCTGTATAAACTTTAGACTTTGCATATCCCCACAGGAAAGAGTCTAACGGTGTGATATCACACGATCTTGGTGGCCAATCGACCTGCCCAAAACGTGAAATTATCTGCTCGCCGAAGTGTTCTCTCAATAAATCCATTGATTGATGCGATGCGTGGGAAGTGGCGCCGTCTTGTTGAAACCAAATGTCGCCAAGATCACGAGCTTCAATTTCAGGCATCAAATAGTCGGTTATCATGGCACGATAACGGTCGCCATTGACGGTTACGTTCTCACCGGCATAATTTTTGAAGAAATATGGACCGATACGTCGGATCGGGAATCGGTCAATGGCAAAAAGATAGCTCTTAACGAGAGCTAAAATGTTGCTCATGGGTGTCAAGGTCGTGGGCCGACTGGAAAGTGTTTTTTTTTCTTGGATTTAAAAAATGGATTATTTTGATAATAAAACTGAATAATTTGTAAACGTTGTTCAGGCGTAAGTCTTTCCATGATGAAATGCCAAACAATACTTAACAAAAATAACATGACAGCATGACACGACTCACACGTGATCTGTCAAAAAAGGCTATTGAAAAAAGTATCTCTACTTAGATCACCCTTTATAAGCCCAAGCCCATTTACAAAAACAACAAAAGTTGGGAATATCATTCGTGTAGCGCGCTCTAGATCATGAAGGTCTATCCTGATCTGCCTGGGAGGTGGGCGCCTATCCACAAGATGGTGGTTGGGATGGCTGGGAAGGTAGCAATCAAGCAGATAATGCTTCGACAGCAAAAAATTGTGTCGTCGCACTGTTATGATCTACGTCTCCTTATGTAGGTGGTCCACAGAAGACATTAGGAGGCACCCTGTCGCAGTTCTCAGAGTGGCATTTTGGCAGGTCTGTATATTCTTCCACTGAGTCTCGCTCACATTCGGTGACCACACTGGTGCTGCATAGTTTACCACAGACCGACCTATCGCTTTGTAAGAGGTCAACAAGGTTTCTTTATCTGTTCCCCAAGTGCTACCGGCTGGTGACTTGAGGACCTTGTCCCTACCTGAAGAGGCTATCAAATGTGACACCAAGAACCTTAGGGCAATTGGTTGTCGGAATTCTTGTGCCATCGATTATCACATTGAGTTGCTCCTTCACTTGCGCTGTCCATGCAGTAAACAGTGTGGCCGATGGTGGCGGATATTTTCAGGTTCCTCGCAGCGAAGAAATTGACAATCTCAGCCTTCCACACATGTCATCGATCAATGGGCCCGATGCCAGAATCGTACAGTAATCAGCATATGATACGAATTCAACGCCGTCAGGTGGAGGTGGAATTTCAGAGAGGTAGAGGTTACATAGTGCCGGATATATCACCCCACCTTGGGGAACTCCCAGTTTCACTCTACGGGGGTTGGGCCTCTTGTTTCTGAATTCCACATACGACTGGCACCCACACATGTAATTGACGGTCCAACGTTTCAAACTGTTCGGGAGGGACGTGTTGGCGATGTCCTCAAAAAGCGTGGCGTGGCTGACAGTATCGAAGGTCTTCGATAGGTCTAGCGCCACAAGGACCGCCCTGTCACCGGCTTGTTCTGGTTAAGACCGCGACTCACATGCGTGGATATGGCGTGTAAAGCAGTAGTCGTACAATGCTGCTTTCGGAATCCGTGTTGATGATAAGCAATTGGAAAATGTCCAATCAGGCTCGGGAGGATTAACGCCTCAAGCGTCTTTGCTACTGGCGAGAGAAGGGGTATAGGCCTGTACGATTCTCCCTTGCTCGCATCTTTGCCCGGTTTCAGTAGCGGGACCACTCTGCCCATTTTCCAGGCTTCGGGTATTACCAGAGTGGCCAAGGACAGATTGAGGACCCTAGTCAGATACTCAACTCTCGGTATGTCCAACTGCTTCAACATCAGCATCGAAATTCCGTCGGGGCCAATGTGACTGCCGTCCGGTCGTCTTTCCTGCCTGGATTCGAGAGTGACTTAACCGTTCCCCACAATTTACCAATAACGGAACTTAAGTTGCATTGCTTCAATTGATCTAGCCATTTATTCCGCTTATTTTAGGATCAGCAGGGTTAGAACGACGAATTTCATCACGCTCGGAAATTAGGTCGTATCTCGGGTATTCGACCAGTAGGGATAAAGTAAGCGGCTGCTGCGTTGATGATGCCTCGGATTATCTTCTCAGCCCGAACATCTGAGGGGATGGGTAGATCACTGAAGCTGCAGTTGGTGAATTCTTTGAACCCGTTCCAGTCCGCTTTCCTTTGATTCAGAAAAGAACGGCGTTCAGAGATAATGAAATCGGCTGGTCTGTCTATGGATAGGATTATGGGGAGATGGTCTGATCCCAATGAAATGACGGGCTGCCAGGTGCCGTCATTTATCAGACCAGGCGACACGATGGTAATATATGGCGAGCTACTGCAATCATCTATAATCCGTGTGGAGGCGTCCTCATTCAGTGTGCAGAACGTAGAGCTATCTATCTGCTCAGCCAAAGCTATGCCTCTATGGTAATTAGCTAGGAGAGAATGCCAAAGCTCATGATGGGCATTAAAGTCTCCTAGGACCACGCGGTTATTGCCCTGCAGTAACGGACTAATGTCCGGCAAATAACGCGGAGAACAGCTACCAAGCGGCAGTTCTATCTCGGCTGACCCGGATGAAGGAAAATAAGGTCATTCATCCTAAACCACTATTCTCCTTCTGAAATTATTCTCACAATAATTTAAATCTTTAATTGGAAAAATATATATCTGGGAGATTTCATGTCAAGCGAGTGCATTTTTAAAACCGATGTCTTCAGTTCGGAATGAAACTTGCACCAAGTTAAGTCCTGTGCGATAGTAGTTATGACACAAACTTGTTACCATATCGGTAAAGGACTGTCTGAGTTGGAGAGTTGCTGATTTTTGACATCTTGGCCAAACGAACCTTTTTTACCATCCATATAACTAATTACCAAAAATATTTTTTTGCTCCAAAGAAAGCTTAGGTTATTTCATTTAAGAGCTTTGTGGTCTATTAGTGGGATGGGACTTGTTTATCTATAAAAATAAAGAAAAACCTCTAAAAACTTGAGGTTGAAGAAAAAGCTATCGATAACAAATTGGGCAAATTTTCTAAATACAATAGCTAACTAGTTAAATGGACCAAAATTTTAAAATTCAGCACCCCCCATCTTCGACAGTCCTTAACCAATGTCAATTATGCCTCAGAGTCATCGAAAATTTGGACCAACGGATGGAGGTGTGCCGCCGAGGACGCTGCGGCCATTTGGCCGATATTTTCTTCGACACATAATTGAACCATACCAATATTATCATAATAAAAAGAAATGACAATAATTTCCTAAATAATTTGTGCTTTATTCAAAATCAACATCGATCGGTCCTTAAAATTTAACCACCCTTTATTTAGAATTTCTATTGAAGCTTTCTTAAATGGTAAATCGATTTCTTTAAATTTCAATTGATGTCTTTTGAATTTGCAATGAAACTGATCTTACTTGAAATTATGCTTAAATTTTCACATTAAAATTGAATTTTTGAATTCCACATAGAAGTTTTAATATCAAATGGAAATTTTTTGAATATTAATTGAAATAATTCAACTAACATATTTTGAATTTCAATTGATGTTTTTTTTTTGAAATTTAAAAGGAATTCTTTATAATTCCAATGCATGTCTTTTGAATTTCTAATGAAACTGGTCTTATTTGAAATTGTTCGACTTCTTTAAAATAAATAAATAGTATATATTAAAATATATAACATAATTTGATTTTGATCTATTTGAAAGAGTATAAAAACTAACTACGATCTTCAGATAAATCAAAAATATATTTTTCTATTTTCTTAAATAAAGAAACTACGTTTTTTTTTGGTTACTTTCTTTTAAATGAATAAAATTATTTTGGTATTTTCTTAAATAAAAAACAACTTTTTGTCGTTACTTTCTTTTAAATAAATAAAACTACTTTGGTACTTTTTTTCTTTTCCCCGGAGAATCATTTTTATTTTATTTTTTATTTATTTATTGTTTTCTATTTTATTATTATTATTATTCTGGTGGTGTGTCTGTTTGTGTGTGTGTGTATTTTTTATACTTGTTGTTGTTATTGTTGTATGCAATACGTAAATGTAAACCTGGATTAGAGTGATATAATCCATTTTGGAAATACAAAAAAAACGTTGTTAGAAAAATTAATAAAAAATTAAATAAAGCACAAAATTTGAAATCACGTTTATAATACAATCGTGAGTGAGTGAGCTAGGAAAATTAAGTAAATACTAAAAAAACGACAATGGAAAAATAAATAAATACAACTGTTGTTATTGTCACTAGACTAGTTGATAATCCAAGGTTAAACTTGTTGTTCGATTCGCATTTCGCATTCTTTCGCCGAAGATGCTCATATGCAGTGTAATTTATATTTAGTTTTAAGTTTTTGTTTTCTTTTTTTGGGAAAAATATCATTAAATCATAATAAGAAGAAGTGATTGATTGAGTAACTCTGTCTGGAAAAATAAGAGGAGAAAATTGAAATAAAAGAGAAAAAGAAAAACGAATGAGTGACATAAATCATATTCTTTTCCGGGGAATTATGGAAACGGAAACGAACTGCAGAACAAATTTTATGACGAAATCACTTACACACACACACACAAACAAACAACACACCTTCAACGATTTAAAAACAAAACCATACAACATTCACGAAATCGAAACGACACGAAATCGAAACGACAAGAAACGAAATCATGTTGCTTTGTTGTAGAATGAAATATTGTAAAATAACAAATTCGTCCTTTGTTGGTCTATTCGTGATTCGGTCCTCTTCTCATTATTCATTGTTGAATGAAACAGATATGTCTAAATAGTATTTGACAATTTTACGACGATCAGGAATGCATATCGATACCTCCATTCCAAAACTTGCTAAATCGACTTAGCATTGTCTTTGGGAGATTATCAGCCTGTTTCTGTAACTTAAAATGTTGCATTCGTTCGCCTGTCAGACGACAAACAGCTGATTTGGGTTTCACTAACTACCATCTCAACGACAAGTCGCACGATAATGAACTCGTACGAAAACGTAATCATTTCAGTGTAAATTTTGGTTTCTCTATCTCTCTTTGCTGTCATCTGGGCGAACACAAATGTCAGATCGAGTCACTTTATTTTATTTGTCGACTGATAGGAACAATGACAAAAAAACGGCATTAAAGGGAAAAAATAAGTAGATATTTATATAATTATGGTAAAAGCAATAAAATAGTAATAAAATTATATACACATGTATAAATATTTAAGCATAAAGAAGTCAACATTGGCAGCTCGCTGAGATGGACAAAATTCATCAGTGCACAATGAGAGAGACGGGAGAGAGAGAGAAAAAATGAGAGTGTTGGATCAGCTCAACTGACCCACCCAGGGTTGATTTTTGGCCACCGCTAGTGTAATGGATACAGAGGTGTATTTTCTAAGGTCGACCATATAAAAATGTGTCCTTTTTTAGACCGGAAGTTGTGAAATTATTAATCTGGCAATTACATTTTTTCCAATTGCTAAATTGCTAACGTCATTGACGTAAGGCCAGGCGAACGAACGAACGAACCTTAGAGAAACCAAATTCCTGACGAAAGTGAGTGTCTGGTTTTCGTTCGCAGAGACTTTCGTTAGAAATACAGAAACAGGCCGTATATTTTTAATTTCTAAATATTCCAAATTATATTCAGTCATATTTGGTGTTTATCCGTCAAACCAATCAAATGTTATTCACAAAAAAGTACAGGTCATTCGATTTGAATTATAAAGGGATTCCACACAAATTTAAAAAATGCATCAAACATTTATCGCCTCTCCTGAAAAACTACCTTTTTGCACTTAGCATTGTTTAGAATGGAGGTATAGATATGTATACCGTAGGCGTTTTGCATAAACAGACCAAGTATATTTTCAATTAATTTTGCTATCGATATAAAATGCTATGTTTTAGAGTAGGATATAGTCTACATATAAATTAATAACGAAAAAAATTAATACACGTTTCGACAAATATTTTTAAATTCGAATTGAAATTTCAACTTTATCAATTTATGGAGTTTTTTATGTATATACGTGCAGGTTGGACCATTTAAAATTTGAATCGGCTATAAAAAGTACTACATTTTTTTTTAAAATTTCTGGTTTTATGAGTAGGACTTTTAGATGGAGATATAGGTTGTATATGCTCTTGGGAAACAATTAATAATTTAAGAATTAATGTCGAAAAGACAAAAGTGTAATATTCCGTAGAAGGCAAAGATCCATTGTAAATGTGCAGAGTAGTGTTATTACTTTGAATTGCTTTGAATTTGATGTTGACTGCAACCTTAAGTTTACCAACCATATTGCTTATACAGGGTTGCCCATATTCGACGGACCCACGGACTCGTTGGGCCCATTCCAATCGACGAGGCTTGTCCGCAGGCAACAATCTTTGCGTCAATTGAATTTTGTACGGGAACAAATGCAAATCAACGCGAATAGTCCGTTGTAAAGTGGACCGAGCCATGCCCAACTGCTGAGAACGGCGTTTTTGGGATGTTCTTGGGGACCTCTCAACACTGGCTCGTACGGCAGCGATATTCTCGGCCGATCGCCTTGGTCGACTTTTATTTGGCCTCTTCGGATTAGAAAGAGCCTCACCAGTCGAAAATTTTTCGTATAAACGCTTAATGGTGTTCTTAGAAGGCGCACTTCTCACATTTTTTAATATTTTAAAAGCACGTTGAGTTTTCACAATTGACTTCTTCTGTTGAATGTAAATTTCAACTATTTCGCGTGGCGTGTATTGTTCCATGGTAAAAATCTGCTTGGACTGACGCTTCAAACGCGGTATGTCATTAAGCGATCTGACATCTCTGTCAAAAGTTATGGCGTTGCCAGATGGGTCCGTCGAATATGGGAGACTCTGTACTTGCTCTAAAATAAATCTTATTCTCAGAAAACTGTACAGTCTAAATGTCATTTTACGTGTTAGAATAAAATATCTGTTGGCCCATTCGCTACGAATGCCTAAGAAGTTGTTACTAGTACTAACAGCTCTTTAGGTTTAGGTTAGGGTGGCAGCCCAATTTTTGTTTTACAAGCTCACATAGACCAGTTTAGGTCCCTAGTGTTACCACGGGCTGAAATGCCCCTCATCGAAACCAACCTGTTTGATATACAAATTTATCGATAGTACGAATATCGGCACTGGAAAGATCTGTTAGGCTGTCTAGAAAGGCCGACCCCAGTATGTCCAGTCGTCGTTTACTCAGAGCGGGGCAGTCGCATAGCAAGTGCTTAATGCTCGCCACTTCTTCCTCATCTCCACAGCTTCTGCAGAAGTCATTAGAGTCAATACCCAATCTTTTGGCGTGTTCGCCGATCAAGCAGTGTCCCGTCAGAACTGATACTAACGTAGACAATCTTTGCCTCTCTAGTGTGAGGAGATATTTTGATCTTCTCAGATCATACCTTGGCCAGATTTGTCTAGCTATCCTGCAGGTGCCGATTTCTGTCCATCTTTCGTTGGACTGCCCTCTTGCCTAAGTCAAACTTGCACGTGGATATTGGCGCACCAATATATGCAAATTCTTCGAGAATTTGTAATGTCGTCCCTTTCCTAGCAAGGTCATCGGCTTTGCAGTTTCCCGGGATATCCCTATGACCAGGCACCCATATGAGGTGTATATTAAACTGCTCAGCCCTCTCATTAAGAGATCTGCGGCAGTCGAGGGCTGTTTGTGAATTTAGGGATGTTGCCTCCAGAGAATTGATGGCAGCCTGGCTGTCCGAGTAAATGACAACGCCAGTGTTGGTTACTATGTTGCGACTCAGCCACTTGGCGACTTCCCATATTGCCATTATTTCGGCTTGATATACACTGCAGGTATCTGGTAGTCTGTGAGCTATATCCAGACTAAGTTCTTCACAGTGTACTCCGAAGCCAACCTTTTCATCAAGCTTCGAACCATCCGTGTAAAAGTGGAGATGGTTTATATTACCTGGTATTCTGCCGACCCATTCATCTCTGGCGGGAATCATAGTGATGTAATTTCTCTCGAAGGTGTACACTGTTGGTATATAGTCCACTCGGTCGGTTACCATAGCACTACACTTTGATATCCTCATGTGACCATAGTTCTTGTACCTCCACATTGATAGGCAGTTTAATCTTATTGCCGCTTTGGTTGCAACTTCTCTCGCCACAATATTAATCGGCAGTATATGGAGTATGGCTTGTAGAGACTCGGTCGCTGTAGTCCTTAAGGCTCCGCTTATGCTCAGGCAGGCAGTTCTCTGAACTTTTTGTTAGTAGGTTGACAATGGTTAGTTTGTCAGTTGCCGTCCACCATACCACAATACCGTATAACAGTATTGGACGAACTACTGCTATATATATCCAGTGGACGATTTTAGGAGAGAGTCCCCACCGCGACCCTACAGCCTTTTTGCAGGAATATAAGGCGACGTTGGCCTTCCTTACACGTTCCAATACGTTAAGTCTAAATGACATTTTCCTATCTAGAATTATTCCTAAAAATTTTGCACTTTCAGAAAAGACTAGATCTGTTCCATTTATCCGAGGTGGAGGGTCCACATGTGGGACATTATTCATCCTAGTAAAGAGAACCAATTCTGTTTTGTTGGGGTTAACGCCCAAACCGCTGCTTCTGGCCCATCTAGCCAATTTGTTCGGAGCCACCTGTAGGATGTCTCTGAGGACGTTTACGAATTTGCCACTCACTGCGATTGCCACGTCGTCCGCATATGCCACGACCTTGCAGCCACAACGTTCTAGATCTAGCAGGATTTCATTCACCGCTAGGTTCCAAATTAGTGGAGACAGTACTCCTCCTTGCGGGGTCCCTCTGTTTACATACCTTGTTAGAGTTGTGGACCCTAGACATGCTGTTATGCGTCTTCTGGTGAGCAGACTTTGAATTAGTCTAATCAAACTAGTGTTAACTTTTAGATGTGAGAGTGCCGCAATTACCGCATCTGAGTAAATGTTGTTAAAAGCCCCTTCTATGTCAAGAAATGCCACCATGGTGAATTCCTTGAAATGCAGGGACGATTCGATAGTGCTCACAAGTTCGTACAGGGCTGATTCTGTAGACTTCCCCTTATTGTAAGCATGTTGGTTGACCGACAGGAGTTTTGTATCCAGGTTTTCCCTATTGAAATAATCTAAAAGTCTTTCCAGACCTTTCAATAGAAAGGAGGATAGGCTAATTGGTCTGAAGTCTTTTGGCCTAGTGTGTGATATCTTCCCCGCTTTAGGTATGAATACCACTTTGGTATCCCTTCATCGATTCGGGATGTATGAAAGCCTGATACAGCCTACATAAATTTTCTCCAGCCAGTGGATAATGTATTTTAACATTTTCTGATTCGGATTGGAATCTTTTATTATTTCTAATATGTCAGCCGGGTTTTGGGGGTCTTCTGTAACCCAGCTGATGGCTCTAGGGTGACTAGGGAAGTTGTTTTTTCGACAACATCCAAATGGGCACCCGGCCACACCTCACCCGCTCGACTCAGAGCAGCCTTATACAGGTCTACTGATCTGGCATCACCGAAGTATAAGATCTTTACTCTCCCCTGACGCCATCCTGCATCGTTGCAGATTGGTGGTTTGCCCCGGCATTTCTCTACGGACATCGAGGTAATGAGCCATAATGGCTGATTGCACATGGCTCCATTTGTCCATGAGGATGGATCCATCCTTACTACTTCTGTCTATAACGGCCATCACTAGACTCTCCTTCGCCACTTCATTGAAGGGCATGGTGAGTGTCCTGTTGATGGTGACATTAGGGCCTCTTGTCTTTTTCGAAGGCAGGGGTTCATCAGGTGATCTAATTCTTTTGACTTTATTAGCCGTTAACACAGCTGAATTTGTGGCACTTTCAGCCGGCTCATTGGCCTTAGAAGCATCTATGACGCCTTTAGCCCAGGTAAGTGACTCTTTTTGTTTTCGGTAAGAGCCTAAACCTTAACAGCCTCCAACTTCGTCAAAACTCTGAGCGCTATCCGGTGCTCATTGTGCTTCCGTTTTGACGGTCGGACCGTACCACCTGTTGTGAGTACTGGGGGGAAATTTTCACCATTTTTGGTGTGGTCGGTTTTGGCCAAGACCATCGGACGGACAGCAGGACGATAACATACGTAGACTTTCTACTTGCTTCCATGCATTTTAAGATATGTTTATGGAAATCATTGTAGAAGTAACTACGATCACTTCAGTAAACAACTCTTGGTTTGAGCGCTTTCTCGATATGAGATGTCTATGCTTTTTCTTTCGTGTCATTAAATCTGGCAGACCATCTTATCTTTGTTCAGATTTGATCTCCTTAAATTCTAGTAGAAATTCTAAAATTCTTATAGAACACTTTAACCGAACGAGTGATGAACAATCATTTGCGGTTGGTATTGCAAGACTATGGAACCATCTCCCCTCCAGTATCAAGAATTTTCAATAATCGCAAGAAAATTTAAGGAAATTCTACGTTACGTTACTATTCTCAATTAGACGAATAAATTCATGTTTAGAGTTCTCACTGACAATCTTTACATACGTATAAAATTCCAGATGGTTTATGTTTAGAAAATGTGCCTTTTAAGGGTTTGAGTATTAAGTCTATCAATGTATATTCCCAATATGGGCTTTAGTTTATAAATAAATGAAAAAAAAAATTAATTCGAGAGTATCTCAGTTTAAATCTTAAATTAAATTTCGATAACAAATATTTATCGAAATGGACTTGAATAAATTTATTCGGTAAATTATTACATATATATACTCTTCATTCATTGTATTGTATGCCACTATATATATCTCTTGTATCTATGTCTATTTAAGCTTTCATCAAAAAAAACCTAGCCAAAACTAATAAAATTATCTCTGAAGTATAGAAAAATACGAAAAGCTGCTTTTCGGGGTTCAACATCGCTGCATTAGCATCAAATTGTCTAATATATTCGAATTTTTAATTAAAACTTCGATTGAACTAGTTAATATGATTTCAGATAAAACTATAATTATTTAATATTTAAACGAAAACGATCTTTAGAAGCCATTTTTACGACAAATTAAATAAAATAATAACAATAATACAATTTTACCAAACGATTTCACTAAAAAACAACATTTGAAGAAACATAAAGCATAAAAATTATTTTATTAACTCACCTTTGAAGTATGAAACATCGGGATAACTCTCCAGTGGTAGTCCCCAACGAGGTGCTGAAGGAGTTTCAGAACGAGCTCTAGGCATAACCTATAGTAATCGTAGTTGTGGTGGTAGACGTGGTAGTGGTACAGATGAACGTTTGTGAACAGATAGAATTCGTGCGATCATTTTATAACAATAATAATAAAAATTACTTTTCGATTTATAAATATGTATGTAATGTATGTAAGAGTATATAATATTATTAAGAGTATTAAGAAAATAATCGTTATTTTGTTTTAAATTTAAACCAAAAGAAAAAATAATGGCAAGTTCATGTTGGGTATTAAGCTAAGCACTCAATATTTTGGGAGCAAGCTTTTTCTATAGCACTAGAAACTGAGGGTGTAAACAACAGCGGCTTAAGGCTTAATCTTTCTTTTTGGGAGTTTTAATCTATTAAAAAATAAAAATAAAAGCAAAACAGGCAAAATGATAATTAAAATAAGTTCTTTGGCAAAAGTGAACACTTAAAAAGAGACAGCACCCAACAAAACGATCACTTGTAGAACACCAATTGTAGAACAACAAAAAAACAATTATGTTTGAAAAACAAATACATTTAGGACACGAGACTTACCTCAACTGTTACGAATAATCTGTCAGTGCCGTTGTTATTGCGGGCTACCACAAAGTAGGTGCCCGAATCGGATATTTGAGATTTTTGTACAGTGAAACGGGTGTAATCATCGGAAACTTCTTTGCTAACACGATCGGATTTGGTGATATCTTTGGTGCCCTTCATGAAGGTCACTGAAAACGAGAAAACAATTATTTTTCATACATTTTCTTAGTTACATAGAATTCAAATAACTTACATTTGGGTTTGGGATCTCCCGCAATTCTGAATGAAAGCGAGAAGGGATCTCCGACAGCAATCTTCATTTCCGTTTCCGGTCGAGACAAGAACAACGGTGGTCTTTCGGCCTTCTCCACGCCAATGGCAACATCGACGGTGGCATGTGATTCAATGCGACCGTAGGCATTTTGAGCTCGACATGTGTAGGTGCCCTCATATTCCGGTTGGGCATCCGTAATGGCCAATGTGTAGACACCCTTATCGTAGAATGTCTTGACACCCGGTTGACCAGCCAAGGGTTGACGCTGACGGAACCATTGCACCTCAATGGGTGTTGTGGTCTGCATAAATTCGGCGCTAAAGGCAATGGTACCACCACCACAAACCACTTGATTGCCCAGAGGCTGAATCAAATGTGGTTTATTGGGATCGCGGCGATAGAAACCAAGTGTTTGATCCAAAGCAAAACGTTCACGTCCCCTAAAGTCGACTTGATGGGTGATCTTACTCTCGGCAGCCTCATTGCGAGCAATGCAACCATATTGGCCGCCATCTCTTTCGGTGGGTGAGTGAACAATCAATTTCGAATAGCCATCCTCACTGTCAATTTGGGTGTACTTTTCGCCAGGGATTAAGATTTCCGTACCCTTTAGCCATTGCACTTCGGGACGTGGTTTGCCACGTACACGGCATTCCAAAAACAGCTCATTATCAGTGAGAGAATAAGTGTCTGTGTAAAATGAAGCGCGGGAGAGAGTGAGAAATTCAATTTAAAATAACATTGATAGAGACGGAGGAAATAAAGAAAATGTGACAAAACTTTGGTGTAGCTAAGGAGAGTTTCTGAGAATGACTTTTGGTTAAATTAAATTGATCTGATTCTTATATATATGACATACTGCCTAAATAGATCAAATCCATTTTGATAGTAATTCTTATTGAAATTTAAAGCCACGATTTACATGGTACATCGGGTTATTTGATTACTGCATTCTATAGAGTAGTACATCTTTCATAAGATAAATAATTAATAAAAATTTAAATTGAAATTTCGAACGACAGCGATGCCAACGAAAAACAGCTGACTTTAGACCTACAAACTGGCATCAGCCAGTTTGCTTGCATTCGCTTTTTCGTTCGCATCGCTTTCGTTCAACATAGAGAAACAGGGTGTTAGTCTGTTAATCCTAAATATACTTTTGTACTTAGCAATCAAATTTAACGTGAATTTTGCAGCTGATTTGTTGAGAAACGTTTGAAGTTGTCTTTCGAAAACAAATTGTTATCGAAATCTAGGGAATACTGCCAAAACTGGCCAAGTCCATTTCGATAAGTATTTTTATCGAAATTTCAATACAAACTTTAACTTTTTTCTTTACTAATTTATTAGAGATGTCTGACCAAAATGCGGAAATGATATTAAGCGATTTACCATGTAAATTTTGGGTAAACATTTCGATAACAAAATGTACCTATAATGGGCTTTACAATAGACATGTAAAATTTCGATAAAAAATATTTATCGAAAATAGACTTGGTCTGTTTATACTTTTGTACTTATCAAACAAATTTAATGCGAATTCGGCAGCTGATTTATTGAAAAAACATTTGAAGTTGTCTTTCGAAAACAAATACCATTGCTAGAGAGGATAAACTGACCAAATCATTACCGATAAATATTTGTTTTATCGAAATTTCAGCGGAAGTTAAGTTATATTGTAAACTAGCCAGGTCTATTTCGATAAATAGTTTTTCGCAATTTGTATAACCTTTTTTCTTCTCTAATTTATAGGTTATATATCCCCATCTATAAATGGAAATAAAACGCTGTAATGATATGACTCGATTTACCGTGTATATCATGGTTTTAAATTTCGATAACAAAATTTATCGAAAATATATTTGGTCTGTTCATGCAGTATACCGACTATAACATTAATGTTTTTTTATTTAACTTTTAAAATACATTTTAAACTTCGATAAGAAATATCGAAATGGACTTAGTCAATTTATTCCGTATACAAACAATATCATTATTATATTAAGAGTATTATAAGAGCATTATATACCGACGATATGTATGTATATAAAAGGAGATAAAAAGCCCATTTCGATAAATATTTTTACGATAATTTGATTCTTTTTACTTTACTTGTATAAATTTACTCTATAAATTTAAAGAAAATGCTGTAATTATATTATCCGATTTATTTCACGATAAATCGTCGTGGTTTATTAAAGCCGATAACATATTATCGAAAATGATATGTCTTGTATGGTAAATTCAGAATTCGGTAGCTAACCTTATGAAGTTGTCATTCGAAAACAGCATCGTTGCTAGAGCGGAGAAACTGACCAAATGCAGTAAACCGACTATAACATTTAAGGTTTTTTAATTAACTTTTAAAATAAATTTTAAAGGGCCAAATCGGACGAAAGATATATATGGAAGCTATATCTACCTTAAATTACACCGATCGACTCAGAATCACTAGCTGAGTCGATTTATGCATGTCTGTCCGTCCGTCTGTCCATGTAAAGTTGTTCGTCGACTACAGGTCGCAATTTCACTCCGATCGTTCTGAAATTTTGCAGTTTAGAGTATTTCGCGGCTGTTAAGATCGCTATTGGTTGAAATCGGTTCAGATTTACCAGTAAGGAAAGGCTAAAGTCGGGCGGGGCCGACTATATAATACCCTACACCACTCTCGTAATATTAAATAACTCTGAAATATAAATTTTGTAATTGATGTATAAACAATTTATTCAAAATTTCAAAACGATTGGATGTAAAATACAGCTTCTATAGAACTAAAGGGCCAAATCGGACGAAACATGTATATGGGAGCTATAGCTAAATCTTAACCGATTTTCTTCAAATTCGGCAATGTTGGTTCATGGATGAAGAAACTCTACCATTCTAAATTTCAAAACGATTGGATGTAAAATACAGCTTCTATAGGACTAAAGGGCCAAATCGGACGAAAGATATATATGGAAGCTATATCTAAATCTGAACCGATTTCAACCAAATTCAATAGAGATCTTTACAGCTGCGAAATACTCTAAACTGCAAAATTTCAGAACGATCGGAGTGAAATTGCGACCTGTAGTCGACGAACAACTTTACATGGACAGACATGGTTAAATCGACTCAGCTAGTGATTCTGAGTCGATCGGTATAATTTAAGGTGGGTCTAGCTCTGTTATTTTCATGTGTTACAAACATCTTCCGTGAAACAAACTTATAATACCCTGTACTACAATATCATTAATATATTCAGATCATTATAAGTATAACGACGATATGTATGTATATAAAGGCCCATTGATAAAAAGCCCATTTCGATAAATATTTTTAACGATAATTTGATTTTTTACTTTACTTATATAAATTTACTGTATAAATTTAAAGAAAATGCTGTAATTATATTATCCTATTTATTTCACGATAAATCGTCGTGTTTTATTAAGTGGATAAAAAAATTACTGTATATCCGGAATATGTCTGGCGCTGGAGTTTAAATTTCGATAACAATAAATTGAATTTCGATAATTTTACAATGCTTGCAACTAGAATATCGCTTAAATATTTGAGTCTGGCGATCAGAAATAAATAATTATTTCAATGTATCGGTAAAAAACAATTTATCGAAATTTAAAATCAAATTTATAATTACCGCATTTTTTATTGAATTGACGAAATTTAAAATCCAATTTAGATTTACCGCAATTTTTAATGACGAAATAACGCAAGGGATTACATTTCGATAACAATAATTTATAATTTTAATTTCGATAATTTTGTAAAGTTTATCTTAAAAAATTTGAAGGTCTGGCGATCAGAAATAAATAATTATCACAATGTAGCGGTAACAAAAAACTTATCGAAATCCGATGATAATAATTTATGATTTGAATTTCGATAATATTATAATGCTTGCTTGTTAAGCGCAAAAAATAAAAAATATTTGGCTCTGACAATCAGAAATATATAATTATCTCAATGCATCGATAAAAACTATTTATCGAATTATAAAATCAATTGTAGGATCACCTCAATTTTCATTAAAATTTAAGTTATTTTATCGCTAAAATATTTAAGTCTGGCGAACAGAAATAAATTATTATCTCAATGTACCGATGAGAACCAATTTATCGAAATTTAAAATCCCAATGTAAAAAATGTTACGAGTCGGTCGATCACAAATAAATAATTATCTCAATTTAGCGGTAAAAACCAATTTATCGAATTTCAAAATTAATTAATATTTATTTGTTTAAATTTCGATAACAATAATTTGTGATTTGAATTCCGATAATTTTGTAATGCTTGTAACTGGTTTATCGCAAAAAATGTTACCAGCCTGGCGATCAGAAATAAATAATTATCACAAAGTATAATATTATCTCAATGTATCGGTAAAAATTAATCGGCATTTATTGAATTTTAAAATCAATTGTAAAATAACCTAAGCTAATCGAAATTTAAATTATTATGTCGCTTACATATTTAAGTCTGGCGAACAGAAATAAATTATTATCTCAATGTACCGATGAAAACCAATTTATCGAAATTTAAAATCCAATTTAGATTCGCTGCAATTTTTACTGACAAATTAACGCTAGAGTTTAAATTTCGATAAGAATAAATTATGATTTGAATTTTGATAATTTTGTAAAAAATGTTAGAGTCTGTCGATCACAAATAAATAATTATCTCAATGTAGCGGCAAAAACCAATTTATCGAATTTTAAAATTATTTAATATTTACCCCAAATTTTACTGACGAAATAACGCTAGTGTTTAAATTCGATAACAATAATTTTTGATAGTATTGTAATGCTTGTAACTGATTTATCGCAAAAAAAGTTTCGAGCCTGGCGATCAGATATAAATTATCGAATTTAAAATCCAATCTAGATTTACCGCAATTTTTCTGACGAAATAACGCTAGTGTTTAAATTTCGATAACAGTAATTTATGATTTGAATTTTGAAAACTTTGTACAATTTATCGGAAATAATTTTGAGTTTGGCGATGAGAATTAAATAATTATCTGAATGTATCGGTGAAAAACAATGTATCGAATTTTAAAATCAAACATAGTTTTAACGCAATTTTTTTATTATATTTTCGAAATTTAAAATAGAATATCGCTAAAATGTTTGAGTCTGACGATCAGAAATAAATTATTATCTCAACGTATCGATAAAAACCATTTTATCGAAACTTTGAATCCAATTTAGATTTACCGCATTTTTAACTGATAAAATAACGCTGGGGTTTAAATATCGATAAGAATAAATTATGATTTGAATTTCGATAATTTCTATCGCAAAAATTGTTAGAGTCTGTCAATCTAATTTGGATCTACCACAATTTTTCTGTCTAAAAACGTTAGAGTTTACGTTTCGATAACAATAATGTATAAATTGAATTTCGATAATATTGTAATGCTTGTAACTGGTTTATCGTCCGGTGATCAGAAATAAAATATTATGTCAATGTACAGCTAAAAAGCAATTTATTGAAATTTATAATTATATTTAGAGGATTGCTGAGGATATGTCTTAATGTACCATAATGTACCGAGCACATACAGCATAAACTGGTCAAGTCCATTTCGATAATGAAAATCCTCAAATATTTTTACTTTGAATTGTTAGCATTTAAATGTCGACAACAAATTGTTATAAAATCACAAGTTTCGATAAATGAAAGTTCTTTATAAAAACAACGATTTGTTCAGCAAATCGAACATCTACTTAAGGTATTCATTCCAAATCCCTAAATTCAATTTTTTATGTTAATTATCCATTTTAATTCTTAGCCACACCAAAAATTGTCTCTCTTAATCTAAAACATAATAATAATAAGTGATATTTTGCACAGTGGACGCAAACAAACGACATAACATATTCATACATTTAACAACAACAACAAAAAATGTCATGATAATTTTGTTGGCTTTGAGGAGATACTCGTTCGTACTCGTAGTAGTAGATAATGTATGAGATTTCGTTATCGTTCACCCGATAAACCACTCGCATCGATATCATAAATACCTCGTATAGATTGAACGAAAGTTGTTGGCTGAGGAGTATTTTCATGGTGTTTGTAGATGCGTAAATTACTCTGAGTCACCGAATCGCCGTAGTCATTAATGGCCCGACACACATACTGGCCACCATCGCGTTCTTCCACAGCTACAATCTCTAATATAGCCTCACCATTATGGAATGTGGTATGATAACGTGGATCATTGGGCAGCGAACGATTATTTTTGGTCCATTCTATGGAGGTGTTATCGTCGAGAACAACGCAGCAGGATAAACGTAGATTTGCACCCTCCGTGATGGTACGATCGTGTAGGAGGGAACTGAACAAAGGTTTTCGACCGGAGGGTATACTTCTGCCCACAGATTTGCGAGTGGCATAGGTGTCAGGCAGAACGCTAGTAGAGCGCTGTGTTGACGCTTCCTCCTCTACGCGAGGTACGTGCGCAGAATACCCATTCATTTCGGTTTCCGCTGCAGCGGTCATTAGTTGCTTCAAATCATTGATTTTGATTACCTTTGTTATGGACTCTATGCGTTCATTGGTCTCGGCAAAACATGAAAATGTGCCACAATCCGAGGGTATAGGATTGCGTACGATTAGCTTACTTAGGCCGCCCAGTTCTTCGATTATGCGATAACGATTATTCGAAATGGTATGATCGTCTCGTATCCAGGTAATGTTGGGGCGACCATGTACATTACAGGATAGGACAATTTCACAGCGTTCAGCATCAAAATTGGCTATTAAATTAATTAAATTATAAGGTTGAATGTTTTCTTTTGAGAACTCAATCCCCTCTTTCTTCCTCTTCTTCTTCATTTTCTTTTCATTCATTCTTTATTGTATGGGAGGGGAACCAATTAAACTTACCTATTATCGGACTATAGAAACTAGAAGGCAATTTATCCTTTGAACTGTCATAGATGGTCAAATCACACACACAATCCACAGAGTTGCGACTATTCTTTACAACGCATTTGTATTCTCCAGTATCATCGGGTCTAGCATCATAGATTTCCAAACTTAAGGCACCATTGATATTATAGATTTTATGACGGGAATCTTTGGTCACTCGTTCTTCTCCGCGCAACCAGTAGACATCTTCTATGAAGCCACTGACATAACATATCAGCTGAGCCTTAGTACCGGAAGCCATCACCATGGGCTTCATGGGAGTTTCCATGATCAATTTAAATTTAGCTTCCTTGGAACGAATCTTTCTTTCCTGCAGTTCATCTGTTAGCTCTTCTTTGCTGGGTTTCTCCAGCTTTTCTTCTTCGCCACCTTCCCGCAAGTGTCTCTCCGCAACATGTCTCTCGGTTACTTTAGGTTTATAATCGGATACATCGACAAATTTCGAAATTTTCATTTCTCCACTATCGCTTTCGGCATAGCAAGTATAGAGACCCGTATCGGCAGGTTCAGGATTTACAATAACCAATTGATTGATCCCATCCTGTAGATCATTATAGGAATATTTTTTGGTGTCCGGCGTTAACAAAGTGTTATCCTTTTGCCAATAGACCGTAGGCTTGGGATTACCCGAAACTTTACATTCCAATGTCAGACGATTTTCATGAGAATGATATGCATCTAAACAAAATGAAAGAACACACACACCCACATGATAAACAGAAGTGCAAAATGATCAAATGAAAAGTGAGGTTAGTTATGAATTCTGTAAAATGCAAAATGGAATGTTTACATACCTTGGGTTACCACAATGGACATTGAGGACACAACCAATCGACAGATCACTCAGAGCATTAGCTATTAACTATTCTAAAATTCTAAACTGGCCTACCTTTAATGCCTGTGCTGAAGACGGGAGGTTCAACCATTTCTTTGCCCGTCGAGTAGACAAACAAATTGCAAGTGGATACAACCTCATTTTCTGGACCTCTTACCCTTAGTGTGTATTCGCCGGCCTGTTCTTCGGTCACACCAACCAATTGCAGCCAGGCAATGCCATCCTGCATGGACAACTTGCTCTTGGGTCCAAAGGCAATGGGAGTTTCGTTGTGGAACCAGCGCGCCGCCGGTTCAGGACCATCGACATTAACCATCCATTTGACATTGGAACCCTCCTTGACGGTACGATTGGACAGGAAGTTTCTAAAGTAGATAAGTTTCTTAAGATCTGGTGGTGGGGCTCCTCCACGTCTGCGACCGCCGCTCTCTTCTTCCTCCTGCATCTTCTTCTTCTTGCGTTCTTCCTTTTCTTCTTCGGTTTCTTCACCCAAAGGCTTCACTGGTGGCCTTTCACGTCCCGGTGAAACGGGTCTCCTCACTTTCGGCTTGACGGTGACCATGTGAACAATTTCCGCAGTGCCTTCACGATTCTCGGCTAGGCACACGTATTTACCGCTATCTGCCGGTGAGGGATCCATAATGAACAGTTCACAAGTACCATCTTCATGCTCATTGGTTTGATATTTATCATTGGGTGTAATGAGCACGCTGTCCTTGGTCCAGGTTACGGTGGGTGTAGGCAAACCTCTGACATGGACGTCCAACTGCAACTCGTGGAGTTTTCCATGATAGGTGTCCTTAATGTTGCGTGTGAATGTGGGTGGCACATCACCGGTGCCAGGGTCGGCGTATACCTCTAGGCGACAGAAGGTGGAGGCCTCGCCAGTCTCATCACGGGCCCAGCATTTGTATTCGCCAGCATCATCCAGAGCCGCAGCGGGTATTTCCAAAATACACAAACCTTCATTGTAACGACCTCGGCATTTGGGTGAATTTTGCATAGGCTCATCATTCTTAAACCATTTCACCTGAGGTTCTTTGGCTTCGAGCACACAAGAAATCCTAACCTTGGAACCTTCAGCCACCACACGATCCTTCATGTTCGTGGGGAAATAGATGCCAATGACTTTTTCGCGTTTCTTAAGACTTCCCGTCTCGGAGGCCGAATCTGCACCCGAAACATAGATCGAAGCCGAGGCCGCCTCCGCTTCTGATTCATCATCTTTTTTAGCCTTACGCGCCTTTTTACCCTTGCTATCCGTCTCCGATTCACTGTCAGCGCCACCTTTACCTGCTTTAGGTTTCTCCACCTCAATCACTTTGGGTCTCAGCAAATTCTTGTCGGCATGGAAGACACCATGAATATTATCCGCAATGTGATGCTCTTTGCCATCGAAGGCAACCAGGTGAGTAATTTCAGCCTTACCAACACTATTCTCGGCCCGCACTATATATTTGCCCTTGTCCTTAGGATTGGGAGCATCCAGCACTAATTCACAAATGCCATCAGCATGATGGAATATATGGAAACGGCCACCGTCCTCAATATCAATATTATCCTTAAGCCATTGGACCTTTGGTGTGGGTTCACCGCGAACACCAGTTTCCAAAACCAATTCGTTGGTGTTCAAGTGATAGTTTTCTAAATACATAAGATGAATACAAATATTGTGTAAACAAACGATTGCAAATATTTAAGGTAACACTTGACACTTATCTGCTATACAGAGATGTTGTCTTACAAATAGATCGAAGCATTTTGGCTTTCTAAATTTGAAAAACAGTGGGGAAAAATCAATTACCGCCTGACCCACGATGACAAACGTTAACGTTCGCATGACTTCTATGCGAAAACAGCTGATTTTCGACCTACAAAAAATCATCAGAACGACAAAGCGAATAAACGACATGCAAATCAGCTGTTTTCGCTCATAAGTCCTGCGAACGTTAACGATCGACATTGTGTGTCAGGCGGTTAATCTTGGAAACCTTTTTTATAACCTTCTAATAATAGGAAATTACATCCACAAATACTCTGGGCATATTTTACCACTTGTTGGCTTTCCACCTTTCAACGTATAACTTTCCATTAATAAAGAATTAATGATGAGAAAGGCTTGAAAGAGCCCACCAGAATCTGATTACAATTACTTTGAGTTTTAGCTCATATAGTTTTAATAGAGAACAATTTGTGTTTGTGCTTGATTTTGTCATCTACAAATTGGTTCTAGATAATAAGTAACCATCAATGAAAGTTCTGCCGATTTGAAGGCTAATCAAGAATGTATGTCAGAGTTTACTTTATCCGAATCGTGCGATCTGCCAATCTGTCCACTAGTCGCTGGATATCGAATCACAAGATATGGATCGCAAGATATCGAGAGACGTCTCACGACTTCGGTAAAGGATCATACAAGTGAAAGAGAATGAAATGCAATTTCTATCTCAAAAATCGCATGACAAAGTGTGTCAATGTAAATTTCAATCATTCGCTTAACTCGCGCAGAAAGTGGATTACTGTAGAACCTTCCATCATACTTACGATAATACCATACAGCATTAACGATCTAACTACTGAAGTATGCAACCAATGAACTATACGCTCCCTCAGAGTTTTCTTATTGCCCTCAACAGGTATGTATATAGCGCTACCCTTTGCCTCTTTTGCAATTTCAAGAATGTTGGGTTTCCAGTTTAAATTCCTAGATTCTAGTAAAGTACCTAAACATTTTGCGATTTCAGACAAGGTAACTTCAAGGCAACAGTACAACAGTTGATACATTATGGAAAAGACCTAGTTTTATCTTGGTCGTGTTCGTGCGAAGACCATTATCGGAAGCTTTATGAAGGGACTGTTTTAGGTTATCTCTAAGAGTACACGGAAACTTCCCTCTAACAGTATTTGCCACATCATCTGCATATACAATAACCTTAAAACTGATCTTCTACACAGAAAGCAGGATATTGTTCAGGGAGATATTCGATAGCAGATGAGACAGCAGCATACTCTCTGGGGCGTTCCCCTGCTGACAAAAATCCTTGGGAGGTCAGTTAAACCTAAAGCAGGATATTGTTCAGGGAGATATTCGATTGCAGATGAGACAGCAGCATACTCTCTGGGGAGTTCCCCTGCTGACAAAAATCCTTGGGAGGTCAGTTAAACCTAAGCTATCTTAAATGCGTTTCTTAAACAGAAGGTTCTGAATGAACCTTCGTATGTTGTTGTCAAGCGCCAGGGGTGCCAGAGTCGTAACTATTGTAGCTGGATTTATGTTATTGGTAGTTCGCTCCCTCGTTCCTACACTCCATCTCTAAAAAAGGTAACATTGTATATTCTTTAATTCCTCTCAAAGATCCATATATTGAGTTCATTTCTATGTCATCTAATGTTCGATGTTCTACTAAATGAGTGACAACCATAGGGCTGGTTGTAAGTTAGTATGATATTCAATATATTGAATGCTAGATTACGAAACAGGCAAAGCATTAATTCAATACAAAGTTTTGGCAGGAGTTCTTTAAGCATACATATATTGAGTCCATTTCTATGGAATCCACTACCGGATGGTTGTAGGTTGGTGGAATATGCGGATATTTAGACCAGGTTTTTGGGAACAGTTTTGTTTTTACTTTATATTGCGCTCTCAAAATAATATCTGCCACTGCTGATTTTAATGTAATTCGAAAAGACGAAATGCAGAATAGGATCAACAGACGAGAGAACCATCCAACAAAATCTTTCAGCAGGAACACTTCAATGATTCATATATTGAGCTCATTACTATGGAATCTAATGTGCGATGTTCTATTGAACCTGCAACTACTGCAAAAAAAAATCCTACTACCTACGAAAACTGAGTGCTGGAATACGAAACAGAAGAGTGTCAATTTAATATAATGATTCATCAAAAATACCTCAAGGATCCACATATTGAATCCAGCACTATGGAATCTAATGTACAATGGTCTATTGAACCTGCAACTACTGCAGGTTTCTAAGGAATTTAATGTAATTTCTGTGGAATATATTGAATCTGCAACAATCGCATATAATTGAAATGTGCAACATGTAGGTACGAACTTTTGAATTGCTATTTACAAATAGTTATAGTACCTTCAATGACAACTCTTCCGATGTTAATGAAATTCCAAAAGATCCGTTCCTCAATGGATTTCCCTAGGCTACCTTATCAATATTGCGGACATGGATCAGCAGAGAGATAGGGTTTAGCTGGAGTAACTCAAGGATGCGAAAATTGAGTTAATTTCATAGTCATCTAATGTTCGAGGACTGCCTATTAAACCTGCCACTATAGAACGGTTGTAAGATGGTTGGATATATGAATCATTGTTTACAAGTCGTCCACATACATAAAATTGATAAAAAAATGTTCTGGCTACCTAGAAATTGAGTGATGGTTGGATGGAATACAAAGAAGCCCTGGTCAGGCAGACCGTACAATATCAAGTTTCAGCAGGAGTACCTCTAGGATCCATATATTGAGTATTTCTATGAAATCTGCCCATATCAGATATGCGGAGGATGTAGCCCTGATTGTTGATAAGTCGTCTCTAGTCCAGAAGGATCAGAACTTCCCAGCTTACCTTATCAATATTGTATATATGGATCAACAGAAAGAGCGATCAATTCAATACAACGGGAATACCTCAAGGATCCATATGTGTTGAAAATTTCTATGGAATCTAATGTACGATGGTCTATTGAACCTGCAACTGTACTTAAAACCTAGGGGTTGTAGATAGGGTGGGATATGCAGTCGAAGTAGACCTTATTTTTTGATAAATCGTCTATAGTCCACAAAATTGGAATAAATAAAATAATTCTAAATATTGAATTCATAGTTATAGCGAGAGTATCTTAAGAGTCCATTAATCGAAACCATTTCTGTGGAATCTAATGTACTAGGGTCACTTCAGCAGAAAATGTTGAAGTACATTATCCCCTGAAGGCTAGATCAGGCTCTCATACATCCTCAATCGATGAATGGGGATACATACATACATGGGTATGCATACCTAAATGTATCATACCTAAAGCGGGAAATATTTTGCACACTAGCCCAAAATACTTTAGACCAATTAGCCTATCCTCCTTCCTATTGAAAAGTCTGGAAAGATTTTTAGATTATTTCATTAGGGAAAACCTGAAAACAAAGCTCCGGTCGGGAAACCAACATGCTTGCAATAAGGGAAAGTCTACAGAATCAGCCTTGTGGGCACTAAGGAATTGTCCCTACATTTCAAGGAATTCACTATGGTGGCATTTCTTGACATAGAAGGGGCTTTTAACAACATTCACTCAGATGCGGTAATTGCGGCGCTGTCACATCTAAAAGTTAATTCTAGATTGATTAGACTAATTCAAGCCTACAGAAGACGCAACCAGCAAGTCTTGGGTCCACAACTCTAACAAGACTTGTAAACATAGGGAGGAGTACTGTCCCTACTAATTTGGAACCTAGCGGTGAATGATATCCTGTTAGATCTAGAATGTTTAGGCTGCAAAGTTGTCGCATATGCGGGTGACGTGGCAAACGTCCTCAGAGAAATTCTACAGGTGGCTCTGAACAAATTGGCTTGATGGCCCTGAAGTAGCTGTTTGGGCGTTAACCCAAACAGGACAGAATTGCTTTTCGTTACTAGGATGACTAAGGTCCCACATGTGGTCCCTTCTCCTCGGATAAATGCAACAGATCCAGTCTTTTCTGAAAGTGAAACATTTCTAGGAATAATTCCAGATAGGAAACTGTTGTTGGGATTTAAAGTACTAGAACGTGTAAGGAAGGCCAACGTCGCAATATACTTCCTTCAGGAAAGCGGTAGGGTCGCGGTGGGGTCTCCATCCTAAAATCGTACATTGCATATATAGAGCAGTAGTTCGCCCAATACTGCTGACGGCAGATGAAAAAATCAATTACCAACCAATTATCAAAGGTTCAGATAACTGCCGGTCTAAGCATAAGCGGAGCTCTAAGATCTGCAGCGACTGAGTCAAGTCTTACTCCACCTACTGCTGATTGATGGCATTGCGTTTAAGCTGTCTATCAATGTGGAGGTATAAGAACTACGGTCACATGAGGATATCAAAGTGTAGTGCTTTGGTAACCAACCGATTGGACTATATACCAACGGTGTACAACCTTCGAGAGGAACTTCACCACTATGATACCTGCCAGAGAGGAGTGGGTTGGCAGAATACCAGAAAATATAAATCATCTCCAATTCTACACTGATGGTTTGAAGATCGATGATAAGGTTGGATTCGGAGTACACTGTAAAGAGCTCAGTATTGATATAGCTCGCAGACTGTCAGAGACGTGCAGTGTCTGTCAGGCCAAAGAAATGGCAACAAGGAAGTCGCCAAGTGGCTGAGTCGATAATAGTGACGAGCATTGACATCTATCTACTCGGACAGTCAGGCTGCCATCAATTCTTTGGAGGCCTAAATTCACATCTCTAAATTCTGGAACAGTCTTCGATTGCCGTAGATCTCTTAACGAAATGGCTGAGCAGTTTAATATCCCGGGAAACTGCAAAACCGACGAACTGGCAAGGACAGGGGCGACATTACAAATCCTCGAAGAATTTGCATATATTGCTGTGCCACTATCCACATACAATATTTGGCTTCGACAAGAGACTATTAGGCAGTCCAACGAATGATGGACAGAAATCGGCAACTGTAGGGTAGCTAGACCAAGGTATGACCTGAGAAGGTCAAAATATCTCCTCTCACTAGAGAGGAAAATATTGTCTACGTTAGTATCAGTTATTGGAGTCAATATCCAAAAGATTGGGTATTGACTCCAATGACTTCTACAGAAGCTGTGGAGATTGGGAAGAAGTGAAGAGCATTGAACACTTGCCATGCTACTGTCCTGGACAAACTGGGGTCGCCCTTTCTAGGTAGTCTAACAGATCTTTCCGGTACCGATATTCGTAGTATCGATAACTTCGTATATTAAACAAGTTGGTTTCGATGAAGCGTATTTGAACCCGTGGTAACAGTAGGGCCTAAACAGGTCTATGTGAGTGACCTGGTAAAAAAACGGCTACCACACTAAATTAAATCTAGGGTTTATTGAACCTGTCACCGCCAGGGGGTGGTAGCTTGATGGATTTGCTGGACTATGATGCTCTGATTGTTGAGAACTATTTAGATTTGTACTTGATATTGCTATACCAAAATACTATACACACAATGACAATTGAATACTATAGACGTCGCATGGTATTTACAGACTTTATCCGCAAGATGGCGTCCGAGCAGCCTTTCTCTCATTCTCAAATTCCTCTCAATTATTTCTCTGTCAAAGCATGCCGACTTTTTTGTACTCTCAAATAATTTCTGAGAAGGGAGTGAGTTTGTTTTGTTGTTGAATGTTTTGAAGTTGGAATATAATAAAATTAATGATGAAAGTCTTTTCTCTCTTTGCAGAGTAAATAAAAGTATCTATCCTCTCTTTGCAGAACGCTCTCTTTACAGTTTAGGCAGACAAAGCGCCATCTTCAATATGCAGACATACTAAACGAATTGTCAAACTCCATGCGACGTCTATAGTATTCAATTGTCATTGATACACATTTTTGTAGTACCCTCAACGACAGCATTGCCGATTTTAATTGAAATCGAACAGCTAAGCGGCAATGAAACTTCCATGACTACCTTAAATTCTTGGAATCGATTAATCCTGCTAGCACAGCAGGGTTGTAGTTGTGGGATATTCGGGCGATGTAGCTCTCATTGTTGATCTGCCATATGAACTCCAAATATTAATCGAAATTTAGAACAATTTGGTTTTGTATTTGTTGTATTTTAGATAGAAATCACCCGATGAGGGATCAATTCAATAGAAAGTTTCAGCAGGAGTACTTCAGTGATGGTTGCAAGTTGTAGGGGAGTTTTAAAGGTAAGTATTATCTCAAGAATCCTTATATTGAGTTCATTTCAATGTCATCTATTGTTCGAGGAAGGTTATTAAACATGCCGAGAGGGTTGTAAGTTGACACGATATGCAAAAGATGTAGCCCTCACTCATAATAAGTCCTCTGTTGGCCATCTAAGTACAGTACTAAGAAAATTTAGTGTAGGAATATGAAAGAGGCAAGTGATCAATTCAATACACAAAGTTCCAGCAGAAGTATTCCTATATTGAATATATTTCTATGGAATCTAATGTACGATGGCCTATTAAACATGTCACTGCCGGAGGATTGTAGGTTGGTGCAATATTCAGCTATGCTCGAGAACAATTTAGGTTTGAACTTGTTGTTGATATCTCAAAATAATTATAGTTTAATGGAATTCGAAAAGCTATACGGGAGCTAAACTTTCCTGACCACCTTATCATAATTGTAGATAGGTACCTACAAAATCGAGGACTGCAATACGAAACAGACGAGGGATCAATCTAATACAAAGATTCTGCAGGAATACCTTAAGCATCGATATGTTGAGTCAATTTCCTTATTAAACCTGGACATATATTTTAGGGTTGTATGTTGGTTGGATTTGAGGATGAAGTAACCCCCATTGTTGATCTGGTGTTAAGTTGGTAGAGAGTTTCAACGGGATTATTAACGTTATTAAACCTGCCTGCCACTACCGAAAGGGTTGTAAGTTGGTACGATATGAGGAAGATGTAGCCCTCACTCGTGATAAGTTGTCTGTTGTCCATCTAAGTACTAATAGAGGGTTGTAAGTTTATGGGATATGTGAACGAAGCAGCCCTTCGTCGTTCTAGTCTACATCATTAAAATGTTATCACAGATTGGGTTTGTTCTTCGTAATGTTGTCTCAAAATAAAAAGTGAATTTAAAAAGGTTCATAAATTTCCATTAAATTTTGTTGTTGTTATCTTTTTTTACCACTTTAGAAAGCCAAAAATACTTTCTTTTTGTGAACTAACATTACATAAGACTCTTTGTTGTTTAAAATAGTCCAACAATGGCAAAAATTGGCTATTGATTATTGCACAATCTTCTAGATCGATCACAAAGTAGACAAACCATCGTATATTTGCTATACACACACACACATACATACCTTTGAGGGGACGCACAAATACAGGTGCAGCTTCCGTGCCCGCAGAAGGTGAATATACATGCAATATGGCCGATGTGGTAATTTTGCAGTGTTCGTTTTGAGCAATCAGGGTGTAGGTGCCCGAATCTTCGGGTTGACAATTCAAAAATTCCAAAATAGCCAAACTATCACGATTCATGTTGCGGATTTTTGGACCATATTGAATATTTTCCTCATTCTTTTGCCATTTCATGGTGGGATTGGGTCCATTGACCACTGCTTGCAGCTTCACCTTCGATCCGGTGGGCACATAACGATTGGTGATATTTGCATCGAAGTACAGCTGGGATCTTGGTGGTGGTTCGGGCATACGGCTACGTCTCTCATAGCCACCGGCGCCTTCCTCATCCTTGTCCTTTTTGGGCAGGCGCTGGGGCCTTTCACCTTTGCCAGTCTTTTGGCTGTCCGTTTCACTCATGACGCCGGATAGAACACTAGAACGTCTGGAGCTGTGCACAACGTCCACGACAACACTGTGAGAGGTTTGTTGCGAACCTAATTTGTTCTGGGCAGTGCAAGTGTAATTGCCACTGTCGCTCGGTGTGGGCTTGTTAATGATTAGCTCACAAATGCCATCCAAATGTTCAATTTGCACAATGCGATCATCGAGCACCACCGGCAATTGGTCTTTGGTCCATGTAATAACGGGTCTAGGGTTGCCGCGTATCTTGGTATCGAGAATCAAATCGTTTTGCGAAGAGTGATAAACATCTGACGGAGAGAAGAAACACACAGCGAAAAACAAAGAGAGAGAAAGAGAGAGTGTGAAACCAAATTAAACACGATCCTCGGTATTTACGACTCGTTACGAATAGAGGGACACTATTTTTGGCCACTGCCAACACCACCAACCACATAAAAAAGCTAAGCGAGCAAAAACAGAAAACACTTTTCACACAACGCACAAAACAAACAAAAAAGAACAATGCATTTCGCAAACTATTTTCATATTCGACGAAAACAAAAGGCAAATCGATTGCAACAAAAACGATCGATCGATTAGCCTTAGCCAACACCAATACCAACGAAATGGGAGGAATCATAGGAAGACATACACACAGACATACGATCAACGCCGTCGTACAGATCGATGATTGACACTGACTGTACCTCTTAGTGGTAGTGCGAAAATGGGTTCATGTTCGTCGCCATCCGTCTGCGCCGCATACACCTTGAAGTAGCACGATGTCTCCACCTCACTGAAATCATTACGGGCCACACATTTATAGACACCCGTCGCTTCTGAGGTGACATTTAGCAATTCGATGATGGCTTTGCCTTCTTCGTTTAGATTCTTGACAGTTTCACCATAGGTCACCCATTTGTCATCTTTCATCCAGCGACAATTGGGACTGGGACCAATGACATTGCAAACAAATCGCACATTGGTGCCCTCCAGAGCCATGCGATCCCTTAATTGGGTGGCAAATTGCAACTTCTGCCTGCCCGAAACCATGGGCTCGGGTGAGGCACGCGGCTGCCTGGATTTGGCCACCGCTGCCGCTTCAGCTCTTTTCTTATCCGAGTCGCCCTTCGATTTCATGGCCTCTTCCATGGCCCTGCGGGCTTCCTCTTCTTTGACCTTACTCAAACGGCCACGAGCATGGAATATGCCGGGCACGTGATAGTGCAGATTCTTGCCCACCTCAATGGAGTGGGATATCTGGGCCTCGCCACTGGAATTAATGGCCTTGCACAAATAGGCGCCACTATCACGATTGTTGGGCTTATAGATCAACAGCTTGTAGACGCCATGGGCCTCCTCCAACTTTGTGAACTTGACATTGGGTTTGATTTCAAACATGCCACGCCACCAAGAGACAACAGGGCGGGGTACACCGTGAATGTGAACCTCAATGGTTAGCTCATCATCGCGCAGGTGATAGTACTCTAGAAGAAAACACACACATAAAACAAATTATGATTAACTCTCTTTGGGGGGGGGGAAGTACGAGTAAGCGACATCTTTACCTCTGACTAATCTGAAAGACGGCGGTGCCGGTTGATCCTTGAAAATTTCGTAAATGGTCACATAACATGATGATGTGACCTCATCGTTACTGTTCGCTATGACACAGGAATATTCTCCCGAGTCCAAAATCGTGGTATTCACTACTTCTAAAGCTAATATATTATTATTATTGATGATGCGATGGGTGGCATCGCGTTCCAGTTGTTTGCCATCCTTGAACCATTTCACCGACAGTTCAGGACCACCCACGGCGCAGGCCAAACGCACATTGTGTCCCGCCTCCACGGTACGATCGGAGAGGAACACTATGAAGTGGGGTAGACGTTTTTGTTCGCGTATACGTTTCCATTCTTCATCGCGTTGCTTTTCACTCTTCCTCACTGCAATGCTGTATTTACGCAGTTGTGTGGCAAACTCTTCGCCCTCCTCTTCGGCAATTTGTTTCCAGCGTTCTTCGTCATCGGGATCGGGACGGGTAAAACCTTCCGAAGAGCTGCTGCTGCGTCGGGTCTCTGAGGGCAATTCGCCCACTTCATCCATCTCTTCGTCCTCGTGTTCTTCTTCGTAGTCGTCATAGCGGGATTCGCCGCCTTCTTCGTAGCGGGAGCTGCCCTCTTCACCATCCTCGCCTTCTTCGGCACCCTCGTCAAATTCTTCCGCTTCGGCAGCCTCTGCCTCCTCCTGGGCACGACGTTCGGCCTCTTCCCTTTCGCGTTCTTCCTCCTCGGCCTTCAAACGTTTCTGGCGCTCTTCAAAGGTTTCTGATTTGGGCTTGGCTGCTGCCTTGGCAGCTTCCTCTTCAGCCGCCTTGGCTGCGGCTTTAGCCTGCTCTTCCATTTGCAGGGCCAGTTTGCTTTTCTTTGGCGGTGGCTTTGGTCCAGGTCCCGATGGCTGCTGCTGCTTGTCTTCAAACATTTTCTTGCTGGCCTTTTGGCCTCCTCCCATTTCCAGTTTCAAGGACAACTTGGGACTGGGGGACTTCTCCTTCTTTTCCTTTTTCTTGGGGGCCGCCTTCTTTTTACCCTTCTTGCCTTTAGCTTCGGGTTCTTCGCCTTCCTCCAGATCCACACTTTCTTCGCGTTCATCTTTTGAATCGTAACCACCTTCGGCTTCAGATTGAGTAGGACTCACGGAATCCTTGTCTGCCGAACGGCGGGGAGTGCGACCTTTTTTGCCTTTAGACTTCTTTTTGGGTTTCACCTCTTCGATAATCAACTCCTCCTCTTCCTCCTCGTACTCTTCATATTCCTCTACCACATAGATAACCTCAACATTTGAAACATCCATTACGGCGGCTCTATCGATCACCGACAGATCAGAGGTTATATAACGCACAGGTTTCTGTGCCTCCATGGGTTCGGAGATGTCCATAACCAAGGCACGATCAAATACGGCGGTATTACAGGTCAACAAAGTCCTCAAATCTCGGCCCAACTCAAAGGGTGTCTTCTCCTTTTCCTCGCGCTTCAGGAAGGGTGTAATGCTGCGCCATGTCGAGGGGGTGGCACTACGACGGGTCATGTACAAAGTGAAGGGGGTTTGACTGCGACCACGTATGGGAGTGGCACTGCGTCCACGCAAACTGCCCGGAGTGGGTGACTTCAATTTGCGCTTCTTTTGCACGGGCACCTGCAAAGTATCCTGGGCTGGTGCAGCCTCCGGCTCCTCGGAGTCACGGGAATCTGCGGCCGTAGTTTCGCCTTCGGTTTCTCCCATCGTTGTCGTTGTAATTTGACACTCTTTAAAAATAAAGGATTATGAGGTCACTCAACTAATATTTATTAGTTATTAAACAAACAAAAATAAACTTTATTTCCTTGTGGATAAATATGTTGAATACGAATATTGTCGAGATATTGTTCGATTTGTATTTTTTTTTATTTCTTAAAGAAATTTCCGTTTTCGTAATTGGATTTTTTGCTCGCTTAGCTTTTTTATTCTTTGGATCACATACACACACACGAGTTTCGTTAAAGATTATAAATTTTCTTTTTTTCTGGGGGACGGTTTAAGGACGTGATCGGCGGTGATCGGTCCGTTCGAGGCGAAACTAATGACTCGACTGTTCCGAACGAACTGAAACGACCGTACGTTTCGAAAATTGAATTTCAAATGATCAGGCGAAATGGTTGATCAATCACTGATCTAGTTGCGAAGCTTGCCAAAAAATTCGAGCTATAATTACACTTTATTGTCATGGACTCGCGGCAACGATATTTATCAAACTTACTGCCGCTGTCGTAGTCGTAGTCGTATTCGTAGTCGCTACTTACTACGCGACCACAATCGACCGACGACCGATTATGTGAAGGTAAATCTTATTTGTATTTACACTTTTTTACACAATGCAATCGCAGGCACAGGCACAGGCACTGACATGCATCCACACACAGCTATAAAATATTTTCTTTTTCGAAATGCAACGTTTATTCTAACGCAGCAAATTCCACCGAAACGATCAATCGATCGATTGATCGATGGTTGTTTTCAATTCGAATCATTGTCTAGTCAAAAACAAACGACAAAACGAACGTTTGTTCTTCAAGACACACAATCACATCATTATTTTCGCTCATGTGCGAAAAATGAACTTGACCTTAGAAAATTCGCAAAACAAACAAATCAAAAGAATCAAATTAAATCTATACATATTGAAATGAAACGAAGCGAAACGAAACGAAGCCGATCAATCATTCAATCCTACCACCTTGATATCCTCCAAAGTAATATAACAATGGTGGCAGGGTGGAGGTTGGATGGGTGGGTACTTACCTTAGATTCGTAAAGGGGTTTCTGCTATATACTCGTATATGCTGAGAAGTTAGTACGAATTGCATTATGTAGAAATTTCAAAAAAAAAATTAAATCACAAAAAAAATAAAACTGCATATGTGTGATTTGTTTTTTTGGCAAAATAAAATTGCTGTGTTACTAATTTCCTATTTGTTTAAAAATAACTTAATTCGTACTATTTTTATAAGATCAAACCAAAACATTTGAATGCAATCAATGAAGCACTTGCGAATACCTTACATTGTACACAAAATTAATGGCTGAGTGCGCAGTAATGCAGTTTAAAATAGCAAAAAACTTTAAGTATAGAATCTATGCGTACATATATTATAAGTTCAATAAAAATCGTGGGATTAGTGTTGTTGAAGTGTCAACAGCTGATCTCCAACTAGCGCCCCCATGTTTTTATAACCTTACTTTAGTGATACGAGGGTATATATCATTTGCTGCGGGCCAAAAGTGTAACACATTGAATGAGTGACCTAGGTTCGGCGGATATCCGTTTTGGGTCATTTTAAGTCGAATGAGCAATGTCCGTCCCTCCGTCTGTCTGTCTGCTGGCTGGTGCTCACGATAACTCTTGAAAGGAGTAACCGATTGACTTCAAATTTGGTATGTAGTAATATTTTTTCTATCTCCGGCTAAGTTCGAAGATGGGCCATATTGGTCCACTCCTTCTTTATTGGTCCACTCAATATCATTGATGTCTTCCTATATACTCGACTCGGCCAAAGAGATCTTCATTTAGTCTAGACTCGACCATTGAGGCCGTCCTACACGCAAAGAAAAAATTCGTTTCTGCGAATCGAAATATTAGACAAATACAATTTTCGTTTGTGGGAACTGAAATTTCGTTAGTTGTGACAGAAACGTATTTCGCGTAAGCGAAATTTCAGTCGCCGTAAACGAGAATTGTAGTTGTCCAATATTTCGTTTCGCAGAAACGAATTTTTTCTTTGCGTGTATATGCTACATGACCATTGAGGTCTTCCACTAAAAATACGAGTGCACCGCCGAGATCTTCCTCTGTACTAGACTCGGTCATTGAGATCTTTCTATATACTAGAGGGCCACTGAGGTCTCCCACTTTCCTACATTCAACTGTTGATGTATGTCTCCATACTAGAGTCGATCACTGACGACTTTTTATATAATAAACTCGAATAATCTTTCGAATCGTAACCTCCTTCGGCTTCAGATTGAGTAGGACTTATGGATTCCTTGTCTGCCGAACGGCGCGGAGTACGTCTTTTCTCGTACAGAGAGAATCTTCCTCTAAACAATACTCGACCACTGAAATCTTTCCCTATACTAGACAAGATCATTCATGTCTTCCTCTATACTAGACTCGACCATAGAGTGCTTCCTCTATTCTAGATACGATCATTGAAGTTATCCACTATACTAGGGTTGAACACCGTGGTCTTCCTCTGTAATAGACTTAATCACAGAGGTCTTCTTGTGCACTGGAGTCGAACGCTGAAGTATCCCGTTACACTAGAGTCGATCAATGAGGTCTGCCACTATACTAGAATCGGTCATTGAGGTCTGCTTTCCTTCCAAAGTCGACCGCTGAGGTTCTCCATACTAGATTTGATCACTGAGGTCTGCCTCTATAACACAGTTGACCACTGAGGTCTTCCACTATACTCGAGTTGGTCACTGAGGTCTGCCGATCATTGAGTTCTGCCCCTATACTAGAGTTGAACCCTGAGTTCTGTCTTTATAATAGACTCAACCACAGATATGTTTCTGTATACTGGAGTCGATCGATGAAGTATCCCAATAGAGTCGAACATTATGGACTGCCACTATACTCGAGTCGGTCACTGAAGTCTTCCTCTAGTATACAAAATTCGACCACTGAGATCTTCTTATATACTAGACTCAACCACTTACGACTTGCTCTATTCTAAAGTCTACATTTGAGCTATTCTTATAACGGGTGATCCAAGTAGAGATACTTTTTTCAATAGACTTTTTTTACAGATCACGTGTGTGTCTTGTCATGCTGTCATGTTATTTTTGTTAAGTGTTGTTTGGCATTTCATCATGGAAAGACTTACGCCTGAACAACGTTTACAAATCGTTCAACTTTATTACGAAAATTCACGTTCTGTAGGGAATGTGTTTCGTGCACGTCGCTCAACTTATGGTCAACATAATCGGCCAAATGAGAATACTATACTAATACCATAACCCATCTTGAGACCCATCATTCATTATTGGATAATATTCGACCGAATAGACCACGTCCAGCACGCAGTGGAGAAAATGTAGCGGCCGTAGCTGAGAGTGTAGACGAAGACCGTGGAGAGTCGATTCGGCGCCGTTCGCAGCAACTCGGACTGACGTATGGAACGACTTGGCGCATTTTACGTCGAGATCTTAAATTGAAAGCATACAAAATACAGCTTGTGCAAGAACTGAAGCCGCCCGACCTTCCCAAGCGACATCGCTTCGCTCTATGGGCTCTTGCAAAGTTCCAAGAAGATCCGACATTTTCGAGCCAAATTTTGTTCAGCGATGAGGCCCATTTCTGGCTCAATGGGTATGTAAACAAGCAAAATTGCCGCATTTGGGACGAAGAGCAACCTGAAGAGATTCAAGAGCTGCCACTTCATCCAGAAAAAAAACAACGGTTTGGTGTGGTTTGTGGGCCGGTGGAATCATCGGTCCATATTTCTTCAAAAATGATGCCCGGTGAGAACGTAACCGTCAATGGCGACCGTTATCGTGCCATGATAACCGACTATTTGATGCCTGAAATTGAAGCTCGTGATCTTGGCGACATTTGGTTTCAACAAGACGGCGCCACTTCCCACACATCGCATCAATCAATAGATTTATTGAGAGAACACTTCGGTGAGCAGATAATTTCACGTCTTGAGCCGGACGATTGGCCACCAAGATCGTGTGATATCACACCGTTAGACTTTTTCCTGTGGGGATATGTAAAGTCTAAAGTTTATGCGAACAAACCCGCTTCGATTCAGGCCTTGGAGCAAAACATCACGCCAGCTACCAGTCGAAATGCTCGAACGAGTCATCGAAAATTGGACTCAACGTATGGACCATCCGAGACGTAGCCGCGTCCAACATTTGATAGACATAATCTTCAAAAAATAAATGTCAAAGAATGTTCTTTCAAATGATAATAAACATTCCCCATTCAGTTTGAATATTCTGTGTTTTTTTCTTTAAAAAAGTAGGGAACCTCGAAATGGATCACGCTATATAACAGACTCGAGCACACGAGTCTTTCCTTAATACTAGAGTCGACCACTGAGTTCTGACTCGTTACGCCTCCCTGCTATTTATGGTGGTCATCTAATAGAATCCGGATCCAAATGCCAATATATGTATTATGTTACACTACGATTACCCGGAGACTTATTGAAGTTTGGGGCAATAGATACCAAGACTGGTGGCAATTAACGCGATGGGCTCGCCAATCTCGGAGATTGGTCTAGGGATTTTGTAGCGATATATTGAACACAATAATCGGGTAACACTACACCTATTGTCACTACATTCTAGCGCCTTATCTTTGTAGAGAGCAAATAACCAGCAGCTGTCTACAAAGCATTAGGGCTAGAATGCATCTACATCGCAGTATGGTTATTGCAGATTCTCACTCTCTCGATTCAGCCACTTAGCGATGCCAGACATATTGAGAACATTCACGAATTTGTCGACTTCTAAAGTGTATTGCAGAATAGATACCACGACTGGTGTTATCGTAAGATATGACTCGACTCGCCCGTCTGGGAGATTGGTATACGATTTTTTTTACCGATTTTTTGTACACAACAATCGAGGAACACTACTCCTGTTCCTACGGCAACACAGCGTTTGGTTTTTGTGGGGATCAAACATAGCCAGCTCTACCTCCAAAGCACTAGGTCTATGTGGAGTATACATCTCTCCAACCGGGACCTGTGTATATACCAAATTCTGACTCTCTACATTCATCCATATAGTGAGGCCCGACATATTGAATCACTTGTAAAGGTCGATCTAATTGGGGGAGAGTTGACCGCACAATATATTTTGCACCAAGAACTAAGGATTTGGTAGCGTTATTTCTCCCCAGACTGGTAGATTAACGCTACACGACTATCAGTAAAGAAAGCACATCTTACGACGACATGCCACAATGACATCACAGCACGAATTGCGGACAGGATGAATCAGAGCAGACTTGCTGAACGCACTGTAGTCGCAGCTATGAACCTATCCATATCCTTCGACATAGCTGTTCACTTGGTCACTGCTGCTCGAGAATATATTAAATTCGTCACATTTGATAGCCCCTTCAGGTGTCACAGCTATCTGCAATAAAATGAGAAGTTGAAACAAGGTCCTCAAGTCGCTAGCCGGCAGCACTTGGGGAACAGACAAAGAAAACTTGTTGACCTCTTACAGAGAGCTATGTCGGTCTTTGTTAAACTATGCAGCACCAGTGTGATCACCTAATGTGGGAGAGATGCAGTGGGAGAACAGTGTGCCTCTTCATGTCTTCTGTGGACCACCTATATGAGGAGACGAAAAACATACCCGTGCGACGACACAATTTTTTGCTGTCAAAGTCCGAGCCATCCCAACCTCCATCTTGTGTATAGGCTTCCACCTCCCAGGCAGATCCGGAAAGACCTTCATGACCTAGAGCGGGAGGTCCAACGCTACAAGAGAACCTCTAGATCAAAGAGGTAACCAGGCAGGTCTGGCAGACATACTCGTACACTCTGACGCAGTCGCTGAAGCCGTGAATAATTGCTAGGAGATCACCCTTCACCAGTGGCCTCGGAGGAAGAGGAATTACCACGACAGACAAGAGTACTTTTGGGCCAATTAATATCAGGCTAGTGTAGCCGCTTCAATTCATACTGGACAAGGATTGATGGCACCACGTCGAGTACATGTCCTGCTTGTAACCAGGGACCACATGATACACTACACCAAGGCTACTCAATTTGTTACCAGATCTCTTTGGACCCAACCAGTGGAAGCAGCCATCTTTCTTGGCCTGGAAACCAATACAGCAGAACCCACTACACAAGGCGAATAAAAACAACACATAATGGACAACAAACACCTATACTGCTACTACAACAACAACCAAATATTGCTTGTCGACTTCAAATCGCGCTACGTTAGGCAAAAACAATGTGAACGTATTACTTTGGAGCAGGAATACGGGGCTCCATCTCAAGATGTTGAAATGGTGTAAAATGTTGATGATTGTGTGGTACAAACGCCAAGCGCCAAAATAACCAATGTTAACTTTTTAGCTCGTGTTGAAATCCACTTTTTTAAATCCTGAATAAAGGTAAAGTGGGAACTCAACACGGCTCAGAATCCCAAGATTCTTTTAATATTGTCATCGATAATCTCCCTTTAGAAGTCCAATCAAGGACTACAAATGCAGAAAGCTCCCTCAAGTTTCACTTGATAAAAATACACAAGTCGCATTCCCAACGTGCCGTAGGCATGACTCTAGCAACATGCAAGCTCTTTTTGAGAGATGGTGCCCGTATGGCAACAAATGGAAGAGCTAATGTTACCCTGCTAATCTTGCCCTGTTGAAACTCGTACATTTCGAGTTTTAACACCGTCCTGCTGTCATTATGTAGACAAGGCCTTACTTATCGGGTCGGTCATGATGGGTCCATGTCCTATCTTACGGCTCACTGATAGGCTTAAAGTCTTGAGAAGTGGCGAAGAGGAGGAACAATCGATAGAACACCTTCTGAGTCAATGTAAGCCTAACATACAGGCTGTCACTTTAACCTAATGAAATTCGTAGCTGAGGCAGGAAAGACTTTCAGAACTCGGTTATTTTGAGAGTGTGAGACATGAAAAAAATAACCACCATTATACCCTAGTGTAGCCGTTAAAAACACAAACTGTGGAAAACTAAATTACTCGTAGACTGAGTGTTGGGACAAACATTAATAGGAGATTTTTTGAAGTTCGAGCCCTTTTGGTTAAACGAGGAGAATAAGCGAATAACTGTTGTGTCACGTTTTAAATATCTAAAAAACCAACTTAATATTTAATAATTACGACTATGAGGAAAAATTACCCCGGATCTTCTTAAATGTATAAAAACGTTTAACTCTCCAACATTAACGTTTAACTCTCCAACATTTGTTTTTTTGCTATTTTAAACCACATCACTTTTTCTCACAGAGCCATCCATTAATTGCCCGCACACAAATCATTCACTGTGACGAGTGTGTCTGCTGTGTAGCATGCATATAGTAGGGCATCAATGAAATTCAATTTAAATAAATAAAATAAAAAAAACTTACAACTACAGAAGTGAATCCAAGCAAAAATAAAAAATTAAAAAATAAAACAAACAATCGATTAACATACCTCTGATATTACGAGTGAATATGGGCGGTGTGCCAAATTTGTTGGTGGGTACATCATATAGTGTCACGAGGCAGCTAGTTTCCACTTCACCATTCCGATTGGATGCCACACATCTGTAGACGGCCGCATCTTGTTGATCGGCTGATTTGATCTCCAAACAGGAAAGGCCATCATTTTGAGTGATGCGATATTTGGAATTGGCTTCAAGCGGCTGCTTGTCTTTGTACCAGCGCACCTGTAGGTCATTGCCAGAAATGCTACAGGTCAGCTTGATGTCACTGCCCACAGAAGAGTTGCGATTGGTCAGCTTTATATCGACCGTGGGCATACGTTTGGCATTGCGTTGTTCTTTGAGATCCATATATTCGTTGGGTTTCTTTGGACGGCTTTCAGCGGTGTCGTATTTACGATTGGTAGTATCAAGTTCATCGACAGTCTCGACATCAGTTTGTCTTTTGCGGCGAGAGCTTGATTCAACGTCTTCGGTAGAGAGTTTGGGCTTTTCGGTGATTGCTTTCTCAGGCTCGGCTTCCACTTGCTCAGTCTTGACTTCAACCTGCTTCTCTTCAGATTTCTTTGCTTCAGCTTCGAGTTTCTTTTCATCCACTTTCTTGGTCTTGACTTCGGAAACATCGGTCTTTGAAGATTTTCTCTTAATATCTTTTTCTTGGGCTTTCTTGGCCTCAGCTTCAAGTTTGTTTGCCTCCGCTTTTTCAGCCTTGACTTCGGACACATCGGCCTTCGAAGATTTTCTCTTGACAACCTTCTCTTCAGCTTGCTTGACCTCAGCGTCGAGTTTCTGTTCTTCCACTTTCTCGGCCTTGACTTCGGAAACATCGGTCTTTGAAGATTTTCTCTTAATATTTTTTTCTTGGGCTTTCTTGGCCTCAGCTTCAAGTTTGTTTGTCTCCGCTTTTTCAGCCTTGACTTCGGACACTTCGGCCTTCGAAGATTTTCTCTTGACAACCTTTTCTTCAGCTTGCTTGACCTCAGCTTCGAGTTTCTGTTCTTCCACTTTCTCAGCCTTGACTTCAGATACATCAGCCTTTGAAGCATCTTTCTTAATATCCTTCTCTTCAGCCTTCTTAGCTTCAGCTTTGAGATTCTTTTCTTCCGCTTTCTCAGCCTTGACTTCTGAAACATCGGCTTTCGAAGATTTTCTCTTAACATCCCTCTCTTCAGCTTTCTTAGCCTCAGCTTCGAGTTTCTTTGCTTCGGCCTTCTCAGCCTTGACTTCAGATACGTCAGCCTTTGTAGCATCTTGCTTAACATCCTTCTCTTCAGCTTTCTTAGCCTCAGCTTCGAGTTTCTTTGCTTCAGCCTTCTCAGCCCTGACTTCAGACACGTCAGCCTTTGAAGCTTTCCTTTTAACCTCCTTCTCCTCAGACTTCATAGCCTCAGCCTCGAGTTTCTTTTCTTCCGCTTTCTCAGCCTTAATTTCGGAAACATCGGCCTTCGAAGATTTTCTCTTAACATCCTTCTCTTCAGCCTTTTTAGCCTCAGCCTCGAGTTTCTTTTCTTCCACTTTCTCAGCCTTAATTTCGGAAACATCGGCCTTCGAAGATTTTCTCTTAACATCCTTCTCTTCAGCCTTTTTAGCCTCAGCCTCGAGTTTCTTTTCTTCCACTTTCTCAGCCTTGACTTCAGATATATCAGCCTTTGAAGATTTTCTCGTAACATCCTTCTCTTCAGCTTTCTTAGACTCAGATTCGAGTTTCTTTTCTTCCGCTTTCTCAGCCTTGACTTCAGATATATCAGCCTTTGAGGCTTTTCTCTTAACATCCATCTCCTCAGCCTTCTTAGCCACAGCTTCGAGTTTCTTTGCTTCAGCCTTCTCAGCCTTGACTTCGGAAACATCGGCCTTTGAAGTTTTTCTCTTAACATCCTTCTCTTCAGCCTTTTTAGCCTCAGCCTCGAGTTTATTTTCTTCCACTTTCTCAGCCTTGACTTCAGATGTATCAGCCTTTGAGGCTTTTCTCTTAACATCCTTCTCCTCACCCTTCTTAGCCTCAGGTTCGAGCTTCTTTTCTTCCGCCTTCTCAGCCTTGACTTCGGAAACATCGGCCTTTGAAGTTTTTCTCTTAACATCCTTCTCCTCAGCCTTCTTAGCCTCAGCCTCGAGTTTCTTTTCTTCCGCTTTCTCAACCTTGACTTCAGATATATCAGCCTTTGAAGATTTTCTCTTAACATCTTTTCCTACCGCTTTCTTAGCTTCAACTTCAAGTTTCTTTTCTTCCACTTCCTCAGCCTTCATCTCGGATACATCAGCCTTAGAAGCATCTTTCTTTTCAGCTTTCTTGGTTTCAGCCTCGAGTTTCCTTTCTTCAACATTCTCGGGCATAGCAGTAATCAATGGGATTTCTTCTACTGATTCAGTTGGCATATCTGCAATAGATTTCACTACTTTTTCAATGGATATGCATAGCTTAGTTACATCATCGTATACATTCAATGTTCGTATATTATTCTCCGATTTTTCTATGAAATCGTATTGGCTTAGAGCAGAAGATTTGACCTTCTCCAAACAAGGTTCTAGTTGTGACTGCTTTACATCCAACATATCATCGAACATAACGAATACTTCCATAAGATTCTTCTGCAATTCTATCATATTAACGGAGGATTTGGCTGTATCTTTCATCCACTTTAAGTTATTAACTACCTTCTGAATGCCAGAGAGCTTGGTATGGAGACCATCGAATTTAGATTGCCAAGGATTGGCGGTTACAGAATCTAATTTCAATTTCAATGATTTTATATCACTTTCAATATTCTTTGCGTATTGAATGTTCACGGATTCTATTAGGTCGTGGTTATCACCTTCTAGAGAATCGATAACATTTTCGATTTCATCTTTGCATGTGATACCATCGTATGTATGGACAATAAGTTCTCTCAGTTTAAAGATACATTGTTTTTTCTGTTCTTCGTTGCATGATTGTGAAGCTTGCTCCAAAGTTATCTTGAGGTCTTGGGTGCCTGCTCTGCCGGCAATCTTTTTCAAGGCGGTCTCAATGCAAACTTGTAGCGCTGATTTGATTTCAGAAACTTCGGCCTTTGAGGAATCTTTCTTAAGGTCCTTCTCTTCGGCTATCTTGGCCTCAGCTTCAAGTTTCTTTGCTTCGACCTTTTCAGCCTTGACTTCAGATACATCAGCCTTCGTAGCTTCTTTCTTAATATCCTTCTCTTCGGCTTTCTTGGCCTCAGTTTCGAGTTTCTTTTCTTCCACTTTTCCAGCCTTTACTTCGGAAACATCAGCCTTTGCAGTCTCTTTCTTAATGTCCTTCTCTTCAGCTCTCTTGGCCTCAACTTCAAGTTTCTTTGCCTCCGCTTTTTCAGCTATGACTTCGGAGACATCAGCCATTGCCGCTTCTTTCTTGACGTCCATCTCTTCAGCCTTCTTGGCCTCAGCTTCAAGTTTCTTTGCTTCTGCTTGCTCAGCTTTGGCATCGGAAACTTCAGCCTTTCCGGCATCTTTCTTAACATCCTTCTCTTCGGCTTTCTTGGCCCCAGTTTCAAGTTTCTTTGCTTCCGCCTTTTCAGCCTTAACTTCGGAAACATCGGCCTTTGACGTTTCTGCTTTGATATCCTTCTCTTCGGCTTTCTTGGCCTCAGCTTCAAGTTTCTTTTCTTCCACCTTTTCAGCCTTGACTTCGGAGACATCAGCCATTGCCGCTTCTTTCTTGACGTCCATCTCTTCAGCCTTCTTGGCCTCAGCTTCAAGTTTCTTTGCTTCTGCTTGCTCAGCTTTGGCATCGGAAACTTCAGCCTTTCCGGCATCTTTCTTAACATCCTTCTCTTCGGCTTTCTTGGCCCCAGTTTCAAGTTTCTTTGCTTCCGCCTTTTCAGCCTTAACTTCGGAAACATCGGCCTTTGACGTTTCTGCTTTGATATCCTTCTCTTCGGCTTTCTTGGCCACAGCTTCAAGTTTCTTTTCTTCCACCTTTTCAGCCTTGACTTCGGAGACATCAGCCATTGCCGCTTCTTTCTTGACGTCCATCTCTTCCGCCTTCTTGGCCACAGCTTCAAGTTTCTTTGCTTCTGCTTGCTCAGCTTTGACATCGGAAACTTCAGCCTTTCCGGCATCTTTCTTAACATCCTTCTCTTCGGCTTTCTTGGCCCCAGTTTCAAGTTTCTTTGCTTCCGCCTTTTCAGCCTTAACTTCGGAAACATCGGCCTTTGACGTTTTTGCTTTGACATCCTTCTCTTCGGCTTTCTTGGCCTCAGCTTCAAGTTTCTTTTCTTCCACCTTTTCAGCCTTGACTTCGGAAACATCAGCCTTCGCCGCTTCTTTCTTAACGACCTTCTCTTCGGCTTTCTTGGCCTCAGCTTCAAGTTTCTTTTCTTCCACCTTTTCAGCCGTGACTTCAGATATATCAGCCTTTGCCGCTTCTTTCTTGAAGTCCTTCTCTTCAGCCTTCTTGGCCTCAGCTTCAAGTTTCTTTGCTTCTGCTTGCTCAGCTTTGACATCGGAAACTTCAGCCTTGGCAGCTCCCTTCTTAACGTCCTTCTCTTCAGCTTTCTTGGCCTCAACTTCAAGTGTCTTTGCTTCTGCCTGCTCAGCCTTAACTTCGGAGACATCAGCCTTTGCAGCTTCTTTCTCAGCGTCCTTATCTTCAGTTTTCTTGGTTTTAACTTCAAGTTTCTGTTCTTCCACTTTCTCAGCCTTGACTTCGGAAACATCGGCCTTCGAAGATTTTCTCTTAACATCCTTCTCTTCAGCTTTCTTGGCTTCAGCTTGTAGTTTCTTTTCTTCCACCTTTTCAGCCTTGACTTCGGAGACATCAGTCTTTGTGGCTTCCTTCTTAACGTCCTTCTTTTCAGCTTTCTTGGCCTCAACTTCAAGATTCTTTTCTTCTGCTATCTCAGCCTTAACTTCAGAGACATCAGCCTTTGCAGATTCTTTCTGAACATCCTTCTCTTCTGCTTTCTTGGCCTCAGATACAAGTTTCTTTTCTTCTGTCTTTTCAGCTTTAACTTCGGAGACATCAGCCTTTGTGGCTTCCTTCTTAACGTCCTTCTCTTCGGCTTTTTTGGCCTCAGCTTCAAGTTTCTTTGCTTCTGCATGTTCAGCCTTGACTTCGGAAACTTCAGCCTTTCCGGCATCTTTCTTAATGTCCTTCTCTTCAGCTTTCTTGGCCTCAACTTCAAGTTTCTGTTCTTCCACTTTCTCAGCCTTGACTTCAGATACCTCTGCCTTTGCAGCTTCTTTCTTGACGTCCTTCTTTTCGACTTTCTTGGACTCAACTTCAAGTTTTTGTGCTTCTGCCTTTTCAGCCTTAACTTCTGCAACATCAACCTTTGCTGCTTCTGCCTTGACATCCTTTTCTTCAGCCATCTTAGCATCAGCCTCAATTTGTTTCTCTTCCTTCTTCTCCGGCATGACAGTTAACAATGGCATTTCTTCCACTGTTTCACTTGACATTTCCAAAACTGTTTTGACCACTTTTCCAATGGATTTACCAAGCTTTATAATATCCTCATAAACATTCAATGTTCTGACATTATTTTCAGATTTTTCAATGACATCGTATTGATTGAGAGCCAATGATTTTACCTTTTCTAAATCTGGCTTTATTTCGGAGTCCTTGATCTCCAACATATCATCGAATATTACAAATATATCCATTAGATTCTTTTGTAACTCAATCATGTTAACCGATGATTTTTCTATATCCTTTACTGACTTTATTTTGTCGGCCACATTCTGAAGATTAGAGAGCTCAGAACTAAGCCCATCGAATTTAGGTTGCCAAGGTTTCATTATTACTGAATCGACTTTGAGTTTCAAAGGCTTTAGAATATTTTCGATGTTTTGCAGATATTCCGAATTAACTGATTCAATAAGTTCTGGACTACAATCGAGCAGAGAATCGATAACATCAGCGATTTCATTGGGAAAAGTGCCATCGTAGGTGTGAACAATGTGTTCCCTCAATTTAAATATACACTTCCGTTTCTGTTCTTCGGTGGATGAATGTGAAGCATCCTCTAAGGCTTTCTTAAGGTCTTCGGAATCCGTTACAGTTTTCAAAGCTGATTGAACAAGAGATTCTACAGATTTCTTGGCGGGTTCGATTTCAGCAAGTTTTTCGCCTGCTTTCTCCATCTTGGATTCAGATACATCAGCCTTTGCAGTTTCTTTCTTAATAATCTTCTCTTCGGCTTTCTTGGCCTCAGCTTCGAGTTTCTTTTCTTCTGCCCTCTCAGCCTTGACTTCGGAAACATCGGCCTTCGATGATTTTCTCTTAACATCCTTCTCTTCGGCTTTCTTGGCCTCAGCTTCGAGTTTCTTTTCTTCTGCCTTCTCAGCCTTGACTTCGGAAACATCGGCCTTCGAAGCTTTTCTCTTAACATCCTTCTCTTCAGCTTTCTTAGCCTCAGCCTCCAGTTTCTTTTCTTCCGCTTTCTCAGCCGTGACTTCAGATATATCAGCCTTCGAAGCTTTTCTCTTAACATCCTTCTCCTCAACCTTCTTAGCTTCAGCTTCAAGTTTCTTTGCTTCCGCCTTTTCAGCCTTAACTTCGGAGACATCAGCCTTGGCAGCTTCTTTCTGAACATCCATCTCTTCTGCTTTCTTGGCCTCAGCTTCAAGTTGCTTTGCTTCCGCCTTTTCAGCCTTGACTTCATATACATCAGCCTTGGCAGCTTCTTTCTTAGCGTCCTTCTCTTCAGCCTTCTTTGCCCCAGCTTCAAGTTTCTTTTCTTCTGCTTGCTCAGCCTTAACTTCGGAGACATCAGCCTTGGCAGCTTCTTTCTTAACATCCTTCTCTTCGGCTTCCTTGACCTCAGCTTTAAGTTCCTTCGCTTCAGCCTTTTCAGCCTTGATTTCAGACACATCAGCCTTTGCAGCTTCTTTCTTAATGTCCTTCTCTTCGGCTTTCTTGGGTTCTGCTTCTAGTTTCTTTTCTTCCACTTTCTCAGCCTTGATTTCGGATATGTCAGCCTTTGAAACTTCTGCTTTGACATCCTTCTCTTCAGTTTTCTTGGCCTCAGCTTCAAGTTTCTTACCTTCCACCTTTTCGGCCTTTACTTCAGATATATCAGCCTTTGCAGCTTCTTGCTTAACCTCACTTTCCTCACCTTTCTTGGCTTCAACATCGAGTTTCTTTGTTTCTAGCTTTTCAGCCTTAATTTCGGATACTTCGGCCTTTGCCGCCTCTTGTTTAATATCCTTCTCTTCACCTTTCTTGACTTCGCTATCAAGTTGTTTTTGCTCTACTTTTTCGGTCTTAACTTCGGATACCTCAGCCTTTGCCGCCTCTTGTTTAACATCCTTCTCTTCCGCTCTCTTGGGCTCAGCTTCAAGTTTCTTTTCTTGCGCCTTCTCAGCTTTGACTTCCGACACTTCAGCCTTTGTAGGTTCTGCCTTAACATCCTTCTCCTCTTCCGCTTTCTTGGCGTCTGCAACAAAAGCAATTTCTTCCATTGCCGCGATAGAGCTTTCCCCAACCGTTTTGATAACCTTATCCATAGATTTGCATAGTTGTAATATATTTTCATATACAGTTAGGGTTCGCACGTTATTTGTAGATTTTTCTATGAAATCGTATTGACTGAGAGCCAACGATTTAACCTTTTCCACATCTGGTTTTACTTGTGAATCTTTAATTTCCAACATATCATCAAAGATAACGAATATGTCCATGAGATTCTTTTGTAGTTCAATCATTGTTACTGAGGACTTCTCGGTATCCTTTATAGACTTCAAGGTATTGGCAATAGTTTGAATATTAGATAGCTTGGAATTGAGGCCATCGAGTTTGGGTTGCCAAGTTTTGATGGTCACGGAATCTACCTTTTGTTTCAATTTGTTTATAACACCCTCAATATTCTGCTGATATTCAGAATTCACGGATTCGATTAGTTCAAGGCTATCTTGAAGCAGAGAATCTATGACTTGTTCAAGCTCCTCGTTGAACGATCCGTCATAGGTGTGAACAATGTGTTCCCTTAATTTGAAAATGCATTTACGTTTCTGTTCTTCGCTTTGAGATTGTAAAGCTTCGGTCAAATCGTTCTGAAGATCTTTGGTTTCCGCTGTATCTGGCATCTTTTCCAGAGCCATCCCAACACATGCTTCTACAGATTTCTGAGAAAATTTGGCATCCTTAATAGCTTCCAGAACTTGGGTAAATAATTCTTTCATGTTTTCCAGATCTTGTAAAATCTCTAGACCATCGGCGATTTCTTGATTGTTTAATTTCTCAGCCAGCTGATTGACTTGTGTCAAATCCATAACGGAAGGTTTAATCGAGTCTACTGTCATCAACATTTCCTTCAGATGCTGAATAGATTCCTGTAATTTTAGGAATTTTTCAGTGCCAGGTTTAATGTTGCCCGTATTGTGTTGATGTATATCTATCATATTGGCTGTCAGCTCTTGGAGTGTAGCGGTTAGTTTCTGTAGCACTGCTGGTGCCTTTGTGTGCTGCTCCTCAACAAAAGATATAATTTCTTGGAAACCTGGTTTAACACCTTCCACCATATCGTAGAGCATGGATTTACGCAACGTATCATTGCCATTTAGAATTTCGATGAATACTTTATTGAAATGCTGTTTAATTGTGGCAGTGTCTGCCGTTGGAGATTCCTTGAGTACCGTACAACTCAATAGCTCTTTGGTTTTGAAGAGCGTCAGGAAGAGACGATCTTCTATGGCACTTGAACTGTCTTCTTCGATGGCTGTTTGTAGTTCTTTTAAATTTTCTGTTACCGATTTTACAAATTCTTTGGTGGCTTGTTTGAGTTTTGCCGACTGAATTGATTCGGTTTGCTTCAAAGTGTTCTCTATGAGTTGTACGACCTCTTGCAGATATGTTGGTAATACTTTCTCGGCTTTGCTGGCAGCTTCAGAGATATCTGTAGATTCAGCTTGCTTAGCTGTAATAGCTAGTTTCTCTTCTTCAAGCTTTTCAGCTTTAATTTCGGATATATCACCCTTTTCGGCAATAATTGTGACTTCTTTCTGGTCGGCCTTTTCAGGTTCTGCTTCGAATTTCTTCTGCTCAAGTGTTTCTTTTTTAATTTCGGACAATTCCGCCTTCTGTTGGACAGTTGTTAGCTCTTTTTCTATGACTTTTTGGCTTTGGCTTTCCTGGGTAACTTCAGAGATTTGCACCTTCTGCAAATTCACTTTAAGATTTTGCAAAAGTTCTGCCATTAAGGGAGCGTGTTCAAGTTGTTGAACTTCCGAAATCTGAGCTCCTTCGAGTTCATGTTCCACCAAGGTCACAGTTTCCTTCAATTGTGCTACCAAGGCTCGATTTTGCTCCATGAATTTTACTGCAACTGCATTATTTTCCACCATAGCTTCTTCGATTTCTGACAGGAATACTTGAGCTTCTGCTTTGATTTCAGTTATTTCGGCCTTTTGCTGGACTGCAATCAAGTGTTTTTCTGCTGCTTTTTGGGCTTGGTTTTCCAAAGTAACTTCTAAAACTTGCAGTTTTTCCAAGTTCAACTTTAAATTTTGCAATATTTCTGCCATTAATGGAACTTGTGGCAACTGCTGTTGTATTTCGAGTGCCTTGGGGCCTTCGAGCTTTTGTTCCACTACCGTTAGAGTTTCTTTCAATTTTGCTACCATTGCTTGATTTTGCTCCATGAATTTGATGGCCAAAGGATTATTTTCAAGCAAACCTTCTTGCATTTCGGATAGGAATACTTGGGCTTCTTTGATCTCCGATATTTCGGCCTTTTGTTGGACAGCTTGGACCTGCCGTTCTATAGCTTTTTGGGCTTGACTTTCCTGGGTAGTTTCCGTAATTTGCATTTTCTCCAAGTTGGTCTTGAGATTCTGCAAAATTTCTGCCATTAATGGAACTTGTGGCAGTTGTTGAACTTCGGCGGATTTTGGTCCTTCGAGCTGTTGTTCCACTATCGTAAGGGTTTCTTTCAATTGTGCCAACTTGGCTTGATTTTGCTCCATGAATTTAATGGCCAGGGGATTATTCTCCACCAAACCTTCTTGCATTTCTCTTAAGAATAGTTGAGCTTCTGCTTTAATTTCTGATATTTCAGCCTTATGTTGAATTGCTGCTGTATCTGTGGAGATAGCTTTCTGAACTGAACTTTCTAAACTAACTTCTGCTACTTGCAGTTTCTCTAAGTCAACTTTAAGATCTTGCAAAAGGCCGGCCATTAACGGAACTTGTGGCAATTGCTGAACTTCGGCCGCCTTTGGTCCTTCGAGCTGTTGTTCCACTATCGCAAGGGTTTCTTTTAATTGTGCTACCTTGGCTTGATTTTGCTCCATGAATTTAATGGCCAGGGGATTATTCTCAACCAAACCTTCTTGCATTTCGGTTAAGAATAGTTGGGCTTCTGCTTTGATTTCAGATATTTCGGCCTTCTGTTGAATTGCTGCCGTATCTGTGGAGATAGCTTTTTGAACTGAACTTTCCAAACAAACTTCTGCCACTTGCAGTTTCTCCAAGTCAACTTTAAGATCTTGCAACAGGCCGGTCATTAATGGAACTTGTGGCAACTGCTGAACTTCGGCCGCCTTTGGTCCTTCGAGCTGTTGTTCCACTATCTCAAGGGTTTCTTTTAATTGTGCTACCTTGGCTTGATTTTGCTCCATGAATTTAATGGCCAGGGGATTATTCTCCACCAATCCTTCTTGCATTTCGGTTAAGAATAGTTGGGCTTCTGCTTTGATTTCAGATATTTCGGCCTTTTGTTGGGCAGTTGTAATCTGCTTTTCTACTGCTTTTTGTATTGGGCTTTCCAAGCTAACTTCTGCCACTTCCAGTTTCTCCAAGTCAACTTTAAGATCTTGCAAAAGTCCTGCCATTAATGGAACTTGTGGCAATTGCTGAACTTCGGCCGCCTTTGGTCCTTCGAGCTGCTGTTCCACTACCGCTAGAGTTTCTTTCAATTTTGCTACCTTGGCTTGATTTTGCTCCATGAATTTAATGGCCAGGGGATTATTCTCCATTAATCCTTCTTGCATTACGGTTAAGAATAGCTGAGCTTCTGCTTTGATTTCTGATATTTCAGCCATCTGTTGAGTAGCTGCCATATCTGTGGTTATAGCTTTTTGGGCTGAGCTTTCCAAACTCACTTCTGCCACTTGCAGTTTCTCCAAGTCAACTTTAAGATCTTGCAAAAGGCCGGCCATTAATGGAACTTGTGGCAGTATTTGTACTTCTGCGGATTTTGGTCCTTCGAGCTGCTGTTCTACTACCGCTATAGTTTCTTTCAATTTTGCTACTTTGGCTTGATTTTGTTCCATGAATTTGATTGCCAAAGGATTATTCTCCACCAGACCTTCTTGCATTTCCATCAAGAATAGCTGAGCTTCTGCTTTGATTTCTGATATTTCAGCCATCTGTTGAGTAGCTACCATATCTGTGGATATAGCTTTTTGAACTGAACTTTCCAAACTAACTTCTGCCACTTGGAGTTTCTCCAAATCAACTTTAAGATCTTGCAAAAGCCCTGCCATTAATGGAACTTGTGGCAATTGCAGAACTTCGGCTGCCTTTGGTCCTTCGAGCTGCTGTTCCACTACCGCTAGAGTTTCTTTCAATTGTGCTACCTTGGTTTGATTTTGTTCCATGAACTTTATGGCCAGGGGATTATTCTCCACCAATCCTTCTTGCATTTCGCTTAAGAATAGCTGAGCTTCGGCTTTGATTTCTGATATTTCAGCCTTTTGTTGGACTACTGCCACATCCTGGGAGATAACCTTTTGTGCTTGACTATCCTGACTAATTTCCAAAGCCTGCATTTTCTCCAAATTCATTTTTAGATTTTGTAAAAGACCCTTCATAGTATCCACTTCGCTGAGTTGTTGTACATTTTGGATTTGAGGTTCTTGCAGTCTAAGTTCTACCATTTGCAAAGTTTCTTTCAGCTTGGCTACCATGGGCTGGTTAACCTCCAGGAATTTTTGTGTGGTGGCATTATTTTGCACCAATCCCTCTTGTATTTCTGTTAAGAATTGTTGTGTCTCATTAACATTCTCCATGAGTACTTGCATTTCTGCCTCCTGGACTTTGGAGGTTTCAGCCAAAGCCATACTGATATCCTTGAGTTGAGGAGTTAGGGTATCAATTTCCTGCAGCAATTCTATGATTCTTAAATTACCCTCATTATTTTCAATGAAATCATAAATGGACAATAAAGACTTTTGGGTTTCTTTCAGAAGTTCCGAAAGCATTTCCTGCTTGATTTCTCCATTAAGATCATTCATTGTAGTAAAGGCTGACATTAGCTGTGTCTGCAATTGCACCATGACACTGGAGGAGGGTTCAATATCCACCTTTGAGGATTGGCTTATGATGTTAATGGTTTCCATAAGATTTCTGAAGGGCTGCATAAGATTGGCAAAATCTTCGGGACGTTTAGATTGCAGACATGAAACCACAAATTCAGAGAAACCGAAATTGATTTTGTTTTTCATTTCTGAGGCTAATTGCAGTTCCAGCGAGGGCATAGCTTGTAAAAGATCTTCAAAAGTTCGTTCTATGTCTTCGAGACCCACCTCTAGACCGGATGATTCATAGGTGTGTACCAGACACTCCTTTAGGCGGAACATAGTTTTGGCCACCTGCGATTCTTTTTGTGCCAAGTCCTCGGACTTCTTTTCGGGCATTGGAGTGGTCAAGAGTTGATTTTGCATTTGTTGTAAATCACTCTTTAGATCTTGCATAACCACTTCCAGTTCGGAGACTTCAATGTCGGTGAGTTTTTTGGTGGTTTGCAAACACTCTTCCAGTTGTTTAATGCCACCCGCAACACATTCCTTCAAATCGTAAGTTTTCACTTCTTCTTGGGTAATAGTTAGGGGAGCCGTGGGCGACATAACCGAGACGGAGCGTCTGTCAGCCAAGGATTTCATTTCGGATAGGTCTAGAGAAGAGATTTCTTCAATATTTTCAAATATTTGGGTATCCAGATGCTCGCAATACTTCAGAAGATTGAACAGAGTGGCTGATTGTTCTTTGACCATTTTAAATTCTGGACAGTCTTCGACTGAGCTGAAGGCATGTTCCTGTTTCACCTGCAGAATGGCTTCTTTAAGGTTGAGTAAGGGTTTGGCCCAAGCTTTCAGTTGTTCCAAACTTTCCTCTTCACCCAGGCTAGAGACCTGGGAGAGCAGAACCTGTTCTTCGGTGCATATGAGAGATTTTTCCAATTCCCTCAAAGGCTGCACCACTTCTTTGAGATGCGAATATGTGGAGGTGGAGGCAATCGATTCCAGAGTGTCCAGAGTTTGATGTTCCTGTACAGCTAAGATATGTGGTGTTATGCTTCTTAACATGGCTGAGGATGACATGGAGACCTGAGACAAAGTGGCCATGGATTCGGCCTGTTCTAGTTCTTGGGTATAGAAGACCTTGACGCCTTCGACTATCTCTTTCAGAGGCTTAGCCATGGCTTTTAGTTTACTGATTTCGTCCAACGGTAAAGCTTTGACATCTTGATAGTCGACAAACTCTTGTATTTGCAAAGCACAATACTCCAAATTGGTCACGGCCTCAGCTATGGAACGATGATCAGAGCATTCTGAAATACTGGCAGCCGTGCCCATTACCGGGGATTGTAAAGTTCTTACCAAACTTTGTTGGAAATTTTCAATTTTATTTAGAGTAGTCTTCACCTGTTCGGCCGCTTCATCTCTCAGCGATGTGACATCAACTTCCTGGCAATGTGATAACACTGAGGCTATGCTGTTTCTCAATTGCCCCAGCAGCTGATCCACCTGCACACGTTTCTCTTCGAAAGCCTGCAGAGGACCTGGCGGCGGTGTCACATAATCCGAGGGCAATGATTCTATGTTCGATCTCAGGGGTGACATTTCGTCCATGGTGGTAAACAGATCTTCAGTATCTGCGGTAGCTCCAGAAATACATTTCGAAATTAAATTCTCCAAAGCCACCAAAGTCTTGTCGAAGGTGTCGGCCACTGAAATGGGAAGATTTATGCCGGTCGCATCATCAAAGTAAACCATTTGGTCGATGGCCGTTTTCAAATCCTCAAAGTGAGAGCGGCAATTTTTGCTAAAGAATTTCACAAATTCATCGCGCGTCCTCATGCCCCCCAACTTCTCAAGGGACATATTCAATTTGCCAATGGAACGGGAAATAGTTTTCAAAGCATTCACCGAAGCCTTAAGTGATTTGACATCCACTCCCTGGATTTCTTGATGTTTCAATTCATCCACCATACGTCCCAGAGGGAGATTCAAATCGAGCAGACTCCCCTCTAGCTTGTGATCCATAAATTTCATTTGCTGCAGCAAATTTATGTTCTCCATTAGCTTTTGTAGCTCTTTAATGCCATCATTTAAATCAATTTTAAGCTCCATTTCTTGGCGCATGGAGGAGAAAAGATTTTGATCTTTCACCGCTTGCTGTTCGTCCAACTCGATTTCCTTCTGAAGATTTTTGAATTCGGCCTCTTCAATGCCAATTTCTATGCGTTTTATTAATTCCCGGATTTTGTACAGCGTCTCGGCTACATCTTGATTTTGTTTGGTGGGCGAAAGATCTAAAATGCCTTGACTAACTTTGATTTTATCGCTGAGGCTATGCAAAGGATCCACCAGATCGGTGAGCGAGCCTGAAATAGCCTTTTGTTCAATTTGTCGTATGCAATAGTTAAGTTCATCTATGGGCCGTTTGATGTTCTCCAAGACAGTTAAATGATATTTATCAATATCTTTGTCTATAACTTGACTGATCAGTGAGGAAATTTCCTCCTTAAGTCGTGAGAGACTTAAGCTAACATTTTCCGGTAATTTCTGATTGATATTTTCAATATTTGTCTCCAGGTGAAGCACGGCCTGGGCCAAAGACTGCAAAAGTTTCTTCATATCATCGGTATCCATAAATTGTTCCTCGGCCAAATGTCCGGCCATAATATCTTGACTTAGTTGAGCCAAGCCGTTTTGAATTTCCTGCAATGGAGGCACCATGGACTCTACCGTGGAAACGGTTAGCTTTCCCGCCTCTACATCATGCGAAGGCTGGCGATGTATGATTTCCAAACCTTTCTTAAGTTCGAACAGGGGCGGTGAGACAATATCCAATATAGCCATATTTATTTTATGCTCCATGCTATTGGATCCGGCCAAAGTATTGGCTCGACTTTCAATTCGCGTGACCACAGTTTGCAGATCGTTGAAGGGCTCCACCAAATTGATCATGATTTTTTCATGAACCTTAAGATAAATATCTTCATCGGTTTCTTCCAGAGTCAATTCATTTTCCACCTTTTCCAAGGCTTCCTGTATCCTCAATACCGGTTCACAGATGCTGGCTACGGCATTGGCATCTTTGGGCAGTGTGCCATCGGAAATTTTTACAAATGGCACTGGTTCGGGTATTTCCTGTAGCTTGGCCACAGTTTCGGTAAAATGCGTACTGGCTTCCAGCTCTTGGGCCTCCTGCAGCAAAGCCTGAGACTTTATCGTATCTTTGGTTATTTCCAAACCCTGTTTAATATCATCTACGGTCATTTCCAAGTGCGATTTTAAATGCACATTTTCAAAAAGCTTCGAAACAGAATTCACCTCATTCAAAGCTTTAATCATATGATCGGCAATACTGTCAATAATGCAAACACTGGTTCTCTGGATTAGAGTGGTGCCCGATTCGTCAATTTCCACACATTTCTCAATGACCTGCAAGGCCACATGCAAATTGCGTACATCATCTTTCATCGTCTCGAATAGAACATCCAAAGGAGTTTCTCCCGAATAGACCTTTAGCTTTGATTGTATCTGTGTTATGGGCTCAATGACATTTTTTATAATAGCTATAGATTGATCGGCCGAAGAGGGAGTCATTAGCATAACCGATTGGGCTATAACCTCCGATTCGACGGCATTCAGGTGGCCATCTAGGATTTTCAGCATTTTAGCCAAAGGCAAGAGCGATTTAAGATTTCGCTGTACCTCCTCCTCACTGGTAACCACTTTGGGATGTTTCACTGTGGAAATTATCAAGCCATCTCCCTCGGCTCCTGACAAATCCTGCAGTTGCGGCTCCGTGTCGGTAGTCTTGGACGACTCACTTTCCGTCGCCAATTTTTTGCCCTTCTTACGAGCCGGTGCCTGCACTCCACTTTCATCGAATGACTGATAGAAGGAGGAATCCACCGGTGACTGCACAGCAGAGGCAAATGTCTGCCTTTCCGAAGAGTCCGCCTCCTCTAAACTGCTAATAGTTTTCTCGGGACTCAAGAATTCATCGCTTTCTTTAACCTTAGACTTCTTGCGTTTTCTGGTCGGAGCTGTCAGCGAGGCCGCCTCATCTTCTTCTTCCATTTTCTCCAATTCTGTGGCATTTCGTTGCTCAATTTCCTTCTCATCCTTCACCGAGGATCCGTGTATGGTAATTTCATTCAACGATATCTCATCCATTCCCGCCTCTGTACGCAGATCTTCATCGTGGGAGAAGTATTCAGGGGAGATGTCTATGACCACAGCCTCCATAAGCAATTTTCCCGACTGCGAGGTTTCCTTAACAAATCTCAATGGTGGCAATTCCACCACATTATGTTCGGTGACATGTTCGGATATCTGATCAGCATACATTTCCACAATTTTAATGGCCTCATCTTCGGTCAAATCTGGTGTCTCATACAAAGAAACCGACACCTCTTTGCCATCAAAGGAGAATGAGACCTCAGTGCCCTGAGGTGTCTCATACAATTGCGAGGTACGCTCCTCCTGAATAGTGGAAAGTGAGAAATTTCTTTGCAACTCATTTTGTTTCTCCGCCTCCTCTTTGGTGTGAGCATCTTCAAAGCCCAGCAAGGAAGCCGAGCTGGCCACTACACCCATACAATTGCGCGCCTCACAGGTATAAGTGCCCAAGCAACAGGTGCCATCTTGTCCGGATATTATCTTATGTATATCACCCGGTTTCAACTCGACACCATCTTTATACCATTTCAACAGAGGCTGTGGAACACCAATAACTTTGCACTCCAAATTGACGGCACCCTCCTCGGTCAAGACGGCCCTCAAACTCTCCAAGAATCTCGGTTTCTTATAATGACGTGGAATTTGCAGCTTCAAAAAGCATGAAGTTACACTAGTTCCAAACTCATTGACGGCCACACATTTCCATTCGGCTTGATCCAAAAACTCTACATTGTTTATGTCCAAAAACCAATTATCCTCTTCGCCTCTATAGTACTTATAGTATTCACAAACTTCGATGGGAATTTCATCACGGAACCAGGACAACAAAGGCTCCGGATTAGCCTCCAGTTTAACCATAAACTGAAAAGGTTCGTTAATTTTGGTCTCTTGCGTTTTGAGACCTATTAAAAATTTCGGTGGTTGATTGTTGGCGCCTATCAAGATGCGATCCTCTTCTTTCAATTGATTTTGTATATCTTCGATGGTGAGTACGGCAACACTGCTGCTTTCTCCCATACAATTCTTGGCCACACAACAGTAGGTGCCCAACGAGTTGGTTCCCGTCAATTGATAAACATCGCCTGGCTTCAATTCTTGGCCATCCTTAAACCATTTCAAGATAGGTGTGGGGAAACCAACTACTTTACATTCGAATGATACCAATCCCTCTTCGGTGAGAATGGCTCGTAGACTTTCCATAAAGCGGGGCTTGCGATAATTTTTGGGTACTGGAAAAGAAAGAAGGCATATTAATAAAATGATTTCAAAATCGAAAATAGGAATAGATAGAAATTTTAGTCAAATTCAAATAATTGGAATCCAATGTATAATTAATAATTTAGATAAAATATGGATAACTGAAAATCACTTCTGCCTATTTCCACTTATCGGTTCCCTATTCTAAAGTATGCTAAGTCGACTTTGCCTGCTTTTATAGGGATCGCACTTTCTAAATCTAAATATTCTAGTTTATATTGTGTTAAAATTTGGTATTAATCCATCAATCTAATCAAAAGTTCGTAAAAACCCTGTATTTTCAAAAAAAATTGTTATCATAAATTTTTTCTATATAAAAGTGTTTATCCGTTAAAATGCATATAAAGTATAAAATTTCGTTTTAAAAAGATTTGTCCGCATACATTTTTATAGAACAGATTGTTATCCGCAAAAGTTTGAAAGGAAAATTTAATTATCCGCAATTTTTATAGATTTTATTAATCCACAAGTGCTTAATCGATAAACTCGTTTTGTTATTTGACATCTTTAAGATTTTCTATAAAAAAATTTTAAATTAGACAGATTTTCTACAAAACAATTTACTATCCGCATACTATACAGACAATTTTTTTATGCGGTAGACCTTCTATGGAGAATTTAAAAAATGTTTCTATCCAATTTTTATAGAAAATATTATAATTCGCAATATATTATATAGTTTTCTTTTGTTATTTATAAATTATTTATTGTTATAAATATTATATTTTCTGGAACCATAGGAATCAATATATTTATATATAAATTATATAGAAAGTGTTATTGTTATTCTATGGACACATTTATTTGTTAGCCGCAAAAATGTCTACGGAATATCTTCTTTTTCACAATATTTTCGGATTTTCTTCAGATCATTTTGTTATCCCCAATAAATTTTATAGATATTTTTAATAGCCATTAACATATTCTATTGGAAAATGTTGTTATATCCAATATTTTTTGTTATACGCAATATTTTCTATAGGAAATCCTGTTATCCGCAATGTATTCTATAGAAAATCTTGATATTCGCAATATTTTCTATAGGACATTTTGTTATCTGGAATATTTTCTATAGAATATCTTTATCCGGAAAATTTTCTATAGAAAATTTTGTTATCCGCAATGTATTTTATAGAAAATCTTATTATCCGCAAAATTTTCTATAGAAATTCTTATTATCCCCAATATTTTCTAAATAAAATCTTGTATACATAATATTTTCAATATGAAAAATTTTGTTATATCCAATATTTTCTTGTTATCCGCAATATTTAAGGAAATCTTGTTATGCGCAATATTTTCGGAAAAAAAAAATCTTATTATCCCAATATTTTCTATACAACATCTTGTTATCCGCAATATTTTCTGTGGAAAATATTGTTATCCGGAATATTTTCTATAGAAAATCTTGTTATCCGTAATATTGTTTAAGGAAAATCTTGTTAATATCCGCAATATTTTCTATAAAAAATCTTGTTATGCGCAATATTATCTATAGAGAATCTTGTCATCCGCTATTTCTATAGAAAATCTGTACAATTTTCAACAAAAATATTCGTTATCCGCAACATTTTCTATAAAAAAAATTTTATTAAAACAATATATTCTAAAAAAAATCTTACTATCCGCATTATTTTCAATATATAATCCTGTTATCCGCAACATTTTCTATAGATAATCATGTTATCTGAATTATTATCTATAAAAAAATCTTGTTATCCGAAATATTTTCTATAGATAATCTTGTTATCCGCCTTATTATCTATAGAAAATCTTATTATCCGAAATATTTTCTAAAGAAAATATGGTTATCCGCAATATTTTCTATAGAGAATCTTGTTATCCGCTACATTTCCTATATAAAATCTTAATATCTGCAATATTTTCTATAGAAATTATTTGTATACGCAGTATTTTATATAGAAAAATCATATTTTTATATACATATTTTCTGTAGAAAATGTGGTTATCGGTTATATTTTCTATCAAGTCTTAATATCCAGAAAAAATTCTATACAAAATCTTTTCATCCGCAAAAGTTTTATATAATAAATATATTAAATGCTATATTTTCTATAGAACATCCTGTTATCCGCAATATTTTCTATAAAAAATCTAGTTATCTGCATTATTTTCAATATAAAATCTTGTTATCTGCAATATTTTCTATGGAAAATCTTGTTATCCGAAATATTTTCTAAAGAAAATTTGCTGTATGAAATATTTTCTATTTTCAATATAAAATCTTGTTATCTGCAATATTTTCTATAGAAAATCTTGTTATCCGAAATATTTTCTAAAGAAAATCTTGCGATATGAAATATTTTCTCAAGAAAATCTTGCTATCCGCTATATTTTATATAGAAAATATTGTTATCCGCCACATTTTCTAAAGAAAATATTGTTATCCGCTACATTTTCTATACAGAATCTTGTTACCCGCTACCTTTCCTATATAAAATCTTGATATCCGCTATATTTTATATAGAAAATCTTGTTATCCGCAATATTTTCTATATAAATTATATGTATACGCAGTATTCTATATAGAAAAATCATATTTTTTTAAATACATATTTTCTGTAGAAAATTCGGTTATCGGTTATATATTTTCTATCAAGTCTTAATATCCAGAAACAAATCTATAGAAAACCTTTTTATCCGCAAAAGCTTTATATAATAAACATATTAAATACGATATTTTCTATAGAACATCATGTTATCCGTAATATTTTCTATAGAAAATCTTGTTATACGCCATATTTGCTATAGAAAAGCGTGTTATCCCCAATACTTTCTACAGAACATCTTGTTATCTGAATATTTTCTATAGAACATCTTATCCGAAATTTTTTCCATAGTATTCTATAGAAAATCTTATTATCCGCAAGATTTTCTATAGAAAATCTTATTATCCCTAATATTTTCTATATAAAATCTTGTCCAATATTTTTTTGTTATCCGCAATATTTTCTATAGGAAATCTTGTATTCCGCAATGTAATCTATAGAAAATCTAGCTATTCGCAATATTTTCTACAGGACATTTTGTTATCTGGAATATTTTGTATTGAATATCTTTATCCGGAAATGTTTCTACAGAAAATCTTATTATCCGCAATGTATGCATAGAAAATTTTGTTATCCGCAATGTATTCTATAGAAAATCTTGTTATCCGTAATATTGTTTATACAAAATCTTGTTAATATCCGCAATATTTTCTATAGATAATCTTGTTTTCCGCAATATTTTCTATAAACAAATCTAGAAAATCTTGTTATCCGCAATTTTTTCTATATATAATCTTGTTATCCGCATTATTATCTATAGAAAATCTTGTTATCCGCAATATTTTATATAGAAAATATTGTTATCCGCTACATTTTCTGAAAAAAATATTGTTATCCGCTACATTTTCTATAGAGAATCTTTTTATCCGCTACTTTTCCTATATAAAATCTTGTTATCCGCTATATTTTATATAGAAAATCTTGTTATCCGCAATATTTTCTATAGAAAAATCTTGTTATCCGCAGTATTTTCTATAGAAAATCTTGTTATACCCCGTATTTTATACATATATCGCAATATTTTTTTTATCCATAAAAAGAGTTCCCCCAATCCAAGCCAAGTAATATTAGATAAACTTTATATCTGCATATTCCAGAGATGTCGAAATGTATGGTGACATTTTTTCATAACAAATTTCACTTGAATCATATTTCTTTCTGGTACTCACTTTCCATATTTACCACACACGATGAAATGCCCACACATCCTTCATTGTTCGTTACGACACATTTCCAGTCGCCTTCATCGCAAGCCTCGCTGGGTTTAATTTCGAGCATATAAACACCCAAACCATCTTCGACATGTTTATATCGTTCGAGATTATCGACGCGACCATCCTTATTATACCAGGCCACACTCTTGGGCCACGGTGGAACAGCCACTAGAGAATACACAAATGCAAACAAAAAAAAGAAAAGAGAAATTAGTAAATGAGATTTTTTCGATTTCGATTCAAATTAAATCTCGGCGGAGAGTGCTGAGCAAAAATGTTTAATTTCATTTGTTTTGTTTTGATCTTGAAATTCGCAGTCTCTTTGCAAAGCAAACCCAAAATCACGGCGTTGACAGCGTTGTTGTTGTTCTTTTTTTACATTTTTCTCATTTGTTTTTGACCTGCCCCACTATGTGAGGTATTCCAAAAATTTTGTTTCAGTTCAAGTTTATTCTTCGTTCGAATTGCCGCCGGTGCGGTTGATGTTCTTTGCTTCAGCCATTGCGACGCTCGGAGCGTTGGCGGTTCCGCCGATTGCGATGCGATTTGGCTTCCGGCCAGAAAAGCCGAAACAAATTAAATTAACCATTTTTCACAACACATACATATGTGCGAATATGTACGAATATGTACTCACCTTGGCATCCGAGCACAAGACTATCGCCAATACGAATGCTCGCATTTTTCAGTTCGGTCGTGAATATCGGCGGGGGAGAACCATTTGCGACACTAGACACAGAAAGAGGGAGAGAGAGAGAGTGATTAAAACAAAGAGCAAAGTATTGCAATGAGAACGCAAGATCAATTTCTCACGCTTGTGTGAGCACCCAAATCCAGATATGTTGCCTTGCCACTTACCTGTCTGCCGGTTTCAATGATCCCTCTCTGCTGCCACGTCCCATCACATGCACCTTCGAACTTGAATAGGTTTTGCCCATACAATTTACGGCCTCACAGGTGTAAGTGCCCAACGATGTGGGATCGTCGGCATTGGCCGTGAGGGCAAATATATCGCCGGCCTTTATCTCCTTGGAATCTTTGAACCAACGCAACTGTGGTGTGGGCACACCCACTACTTTACATTCCAGGGACACGGTGCCCTGTTGTGTCAAGACAGCCCTCAGCTCTTCAATGAATTCGGGAGATTTGTAGGCCTTCGGCACCATTACATTGAGATGGCAAATGCAGGAATTACGGCCGCTTAGATTCTCAGCCATAACCATCCATTGGCCACCATCTTCCAAGATGACGGGACTTACTTCCAACCAATAGTAGGTGCCCTCTTGGACTTGTTTGATACGATCGTTTTCGCATATTCGACGGTCGTTGCGATACCAGGTTAGCTACAATGAATGAAATGAAACGAACGAATTACAATGAGATGAATTACGCCGTACAATGAAATTAATTTCTACGACTACCTTAACCTCTGTTGAACTTCGTATTTCCAATAGGAATCTGGTTCGTGTACCAACTTTAACGGATAAATCCATCAAACGTCTGGCAAAGACGGGCGGATCTTCACCAGCCGAACGATCTTCCACAATGAGTTCGATATTCTTTCGTATGACATCGTTGGCCTTGGTGCGCGCAATGAGCGTATAATGACCGGCATCTTCTCGCTGCACATGCTCGACGGCCAACTGGACAGCATTGCTGGTTTGTGTTATACGAAAACGATCTGAATTATGGATGGGAAGCTCGCCACGACTCCTGGAAAAGTGAAAGCAGAATAAAGGAAACAAATTAATATAACAAAATTATATATAAAAAAATGTTTTCGAATTTGTCCAAAACTATTATATTGGTATTTATAAAACTTTTGTCAAGCTCCATAAGGTAAACGGACTGTTTGCTAGGAATTTTCCATAAAATCTCCCCGAAGATGATTGAAGAATTCAATAGAAATATTGCAAAATTTCAGACATCTTGAAAAACAATCAATCAATCAATTAATAATATGAGGTTATATAAAATTGCATTTTCCCAAAAAATGTCGTAGAAATTCCATTGTTCTGGAATATTTTGTCGTTCTTAATTCGGTCATCGACTTTATTCGCTAAAATTGAAATATCGACGAAATATTCTATAAAATTACTATTTCAAAGAAAATTTCACCATGTAATTTTAGAGAAAATTTTGTCAAAATTAAAATTTTATAGAAAACGCACTCCAAAATTCAGATTTATGGAAAATTTCGTCCCAATTGCAGTTTTATAGAAAATTTCGTCGAATTGCAATTTTTATCGAAATAACAGTTTTATAAAAAAAAAAAATTCATGGGAATTGTAATTTTATAGAAATTGTTGACTAAATTGTAATTTTATACAAAATTTCGTAAAATGTGCAATTTTTTTTGTCAAAATTTAAATATTAATGAAAATTTCGTCAAATTTGCAAGTTTATAGAAATTTTTGTCGAAATTGCAATTTTATAGAAAATTTTGTCAAAATGAACATTTTTAATGAAATTTCGTCGAAATTGTAATTTTATAGAAAATTTTGTCAAAAATTTCAATTGTATAGAAAATTTCATTAAAATTGCAAGTTTTAGAATATATTGGAATTTATACAATTTCAGACTTCTTGAAAAAAATCGATCAATTAATAATATGAGGTTATATAAAATTGCATTTCCCAGAAAATGTCGTAGAAATTCATTGTTCTGGAAAATTTCGTCGTCTTTAAATCGGTCATCGACTTTATTCGCTTAAATTGAAATATCGACGAAATATTGTATAAAATTTATATTTCAAAGAAAATTTCACCATAATTGTAATTTCACAAAAATTTCATGGAAATTATAAATTTATAGAAATTTTATATTAATAAAAATTAAATATTAATAAAAAAAAAAAAAAAAAAAAAAATTTATGAGCGCCCCAGTAGGTGAGTTGGTAGCGTACTCGCCTATGAGTTTGGGGGTCGTGGGTTCGATTCCCACCAGAGGCTCTGGTCTGTCGCTGCAAATATTTAGCCATATGGTCTTTGTGACCCGGCCTTTCCCTGGACCTTATAATTAGAATATAAATTTACTTTGTATTGTAATTCATATAAATAAAATAAATAAATAAAATAAAATAAAATAAAAATTTAGTCAAATTTGCAATTTTATAGAAAATTTTGTTAAAAAGGATATTTTTAATAAAATTTCATCGAAATTGCAATTCAATTTATAGAAAATGTCGTCAAAATTGCAATTTTTAGAATATAGTGGAATTTAAAAAATTCCAGACTTCTTGAAAAAATCAATCGATTAATAATATGAGGTTGTATAATATTGCATTTTCCCAAAAAAATGTCGTAGAAAATCCATTGTTCTGAAATACTTGGTCGTCCTTAATGACGAAGTATTTCTACTTTATTCGCTAAAATTTAAATATCGACGAAATATTCTATAAAATTACTATTTCAAAGAAAATTTCACCAACTTTGTAATTTTATAGAAAATGCTGTCCAAAATTGAGATTTATGGAAAATTTCGTCAAATTGCAATTTTTATCGAAATAACAATTTTATAAAAAATTTCATGGGAATTGTAATTTTGTAGAAACTTTGGACTAAATTGTAATTTTAATGAAATTTTCTTTCAAAATTTCAATTTTATAGAAAACTTTGTTAAAATTGCAATTTTGTGAGAATTTGCAATTTTATAGAAAATTTTGTCAAAATTTACAATTTTATAGAAAATTTTGTCAAAATTGAATTTTGAATGAAAATTTCGTCGAAATTGCAATTTTATGAATTTTTTTTTAGAAATTTTATTTTTTTTGTAAATTTCTTCGAGTTTCAATTTGTGTTGTAATTTTCGTACATTTTGAATTTTTCTAAAAAATGTAAACAAATTTTCTATAAATTTGCAATGTTATAGACATTTTCGTTATAATTGCAAATTTATACAAAATTAAAGAAAATTTCGAAGAAATTGGCAAATTTATAGAAGATTTATAGAAATTGTATAGAAAATTTCCTCTACAATACAGTTTTATAGAAAATGTTGTCAAAATTTAAATTTTATAGAAAAATTCGTCAAAATTGCAATTTTATAAAAAAAATTCTTGGAAATTGTATTTTTATATAAAATTTCTTCGAGCTTAGCATTTTATTAAATTATTGTCCATTTTGTATTTTTCTAGAAAATTTAGTCAACATTTAAATTACACAAATTAAAAATATTATATTTTTCTAGAAAAATTAGTCGAAATTGCATATTTTTAAAAACATTTCACCAATATTACATTTGTCATGCAATAATATTCTTTGTACTGGAAAAATTTGTCGAAATTAAATTCTTTTAGAAAATGTTCGTCGTCCTTAATGCGGTCATAAAATATTTCGTCTAAATTGCCATTGTCGTCCAAATTGCCATTTTAAAGCAAATTTCATCAAGTTTGCAATTTCAGAGAAAATTTTGTCAAAATTACAATTTAAAGAAAAGAAATCCTGGCAATTGCATTTTTATAGAAAATTTCTTCGAGCTTGGAATTTTATTAAAATTGTCGTCTAATTTGTATATTTCTAGAAAGTTTAAATAAAAAAAAATTTTCTAGAAAATATTCTCAACATTATTGTTTTTTTAAATTACCTTTAATCGATATTGCAATTTTATAGAATATTTCGTTGATATTTCAATTTTAGAGCAAATTTCATCAAGTTTGCAATTTTAGAGAAAATTTTGTCAAAATTACGAAATTATAATTTTATGAAATTTTTCGTAAATATTGCAAATTTTATAATTATTATTATTAAAAATTTCATCACAAAAAAAATTTTAGAAAAAGATTTCGTAACAATTTGATTTTGTAGAAAGGTGAAATTTGTAAGATTTTTTTATAAAATTTAAATTTTAAAAAAATGTTCATTAATATTCCAATTTTATGGAAATTTTTGTTAAAATTGCGAATGTATAGAAAATGTCATGTCATAAAAAAAATTTGGCAAATTACACTTTTGTAGAATTCTAGTTTGCAATTTTATAGAAAAGTCCTCGAAATTAAAATTTTATAGAAATTTTCGCCAAAATTGCAATTTTATAAAAATTACGAGGACTTTTACAACAATGAATTCATTTTTACAATTTTTTAAATTGAATTTAGGACGAAATTTTCTCTAAAATTAAAATTTTTAATAATAAAATAAAAATCTCGAATACAAAAATGCTATTTTGGCGAAATTTTCACTGAAAGCTTGATCAATCAAATATCGAAGAAACATTCAAAATTTCATTTTGATGAAAATTTGATTAAAAATAAAATTTTTACGAAATTTTCTATGATATTGCAATTTTCACAAAAAAATCTTACAAAAAAAATATCAACAAAAATTTCATTAAACTATAACTAACTATTCATTATCAATTTTGACAAAAGTTTCGACAAAAACAAGTTGGCGTTTTTTTTCAAAATTGAATTTAACGACGATATATTCTATAAAATTGATATTTAATTGTTTGTAATGTAAAAAATTGATTTTAAAAAAAATTAAAAAAAAAATTAATTTTGGCAAAAAAAAATTAAAATTTTCTACAAAAAATACAATTTCGACGAAATATTCTATAAAATTGCAATTTAATTTTTGTAATGTAAAAAATTAATATGAAAAATAATTTTACAGAAAAAAAAAATTTTGGCAAAAAAAATTTAAGAAAAACGGATTAGACGAAATTTTCTACAAAAAACACAATTGCGACACAATTTTCTAGAAAAATAAAAACTGAACAAATTTAATAAAATTCTAAACTCGAAGACATTTTCTATTAAAATTCGATTTCTAGGAATGGAAAAAAAATCAAATTCCAAACTCGAAGGAATTTTCGATACAAATACAAATGTTTATAAAATTTAAATTTCGACGAAATTGTCTATAAATTTTCGTGTATGCATAATTATACACGCACCCAAAAAAAAATTTCTATAAAAATATAATTTACACATTGTCTACAAAAAATGCAATTTTCCGAAATTTTCTCTGAAATTCCAAGCTGATCAAATGTTGACGAAGTATTCTATAAAATTTCATATCGATTTATTGCTATGAAAAAATTTTGAAAATAATCTAGAAAAAAACAATTTTCGAACAAAATATAATTTCGAGGAAATTTTCTAGAAAAATACGAAATGGTTGAAAAATGCAATAAAATGCCAAACTCGAAGAAATTTTGTAAAAAAAATCAATTTCCAGAAAATGTTTCATAATAAAATTTGCATTTTGCCGATATTTTCGATAAAATTGCAATTTTGACGATAATTTGGGAACATTTTGTACAAAAGTGCAATTTTAATGACTTTTTTTATACAAATGTTATTTGGACAAAATTTTCATTAAAATTGCACGGTTATAAAATTTTCTATAAAATTTAAGTTTTCATGAAAATTACAATTTTGACGAAATTTTATGTGAAATTGCAGTTTGGTATTTTTCTAGAAAACTTCGAAATTTTGACGAAATTGTATGTGAAATTGCAATTTGGTATTTTTCTAGAAAACTTCGAAATTTTGACGAAATTTTATGTGAAATTGCAATTTGGTATTTTTCTAGAAAACTTCGTCGAAATAGTATTTTTCAGAAACTTTCGTCTAGTCAGTTAAGAAATTGTCAAAATTGATTTTTTTCTAGAATATTTTTTCAAAATTATTTTTGTTTCATTACAATTAGCCTGGAAAAGGCCTCGAAATTAATAATTTATAAGACATTTTCGTCAAAATTGCAATTATATGGAAATTTTAATTTTAGTGAAAATTTCGTCATAAATTAAGTTTTGAAAACAATTGTAGAACAAAAAAGTTGCAAAAATAAAAAATTTTAACTTTAATGAAAATTTCGTCAAAATTGCAATTTTATGAAAAAAAATTTAAATTGTTTTTTTTTTATTTTTATAAAATTTCAATTTTGGCAATATAATTTCGAGAACATTTCTATAAAATTACACAATCGAATTTTTGTATAAAAAATCAATTTTCAGGAATTTTTCGTAGAATTGCAATTTCTACGAAAATTTCATTAAAATTCGAATTTTTCTATAAAAATGTGATTTTACAACATATTCGATAAAAATGAAATTTTGACGAAATTTTTTGTTTGCAAAAAAACAATGGGTTCGCCTATATTGCTTAGCACACAACTGGCTAAGCACAAACCTCCCATTGAATTCATATAAAAATTCACATTCATATGTAAAGTGTTTGCCATAAATCTCTTCAAAGAAAACCCCCAAATTTTTATTGGAAAATTTATATGTGCTTTTTTATTATCGTCATTAGTGAAACGAAAGAACACACTCACCCACTAGCAGGAGGCCACGGGGCGTATACACAATGAACGAAATTAATATTATTTATACGTCACATGTCACCGCAAAATATTGATGAATAATGTAAAACGATAAATTTTGTCTGAAAATTGGATAAATCCTAAAACATTTTTATCGTTTTTAGTTTGATGAGAAATCATATATACACTGAAACAAAAGTAAAGACGTTGGCATTGATTTGGCGCCAAAGATACATTTTCTAGAAAAAACCTTCATAGTTGTATTTTTTAAAAAAAATTTTGATTCTATTTTTTTTATCGAATTTCCTTGATATTTAATTTTTCTTGAAATTTTCATCAAAATTGCATTTTTTGGCTAAATTTTGTTGAAATTTATTTTTTGTTAAAAAAAAATCTTTAAATTGCATTTCTCTAGAAATTTTGTTAAAATTGCATTTCTCTGCGAAATTTCCTGAAATTATATTTTTTTTTTCAAAAAACATTGTTGAAATTGAATTTTTCTTCAAAATGTCGTCCAAATTCAATTTTCCTAAAAAATTTTCAACGAAATTTCATTATATTAGAAAATTTCCTTTTCCGATCAGTAACGAATTGAATGCAATTTCCTTGACATCGTTAAATTGCATTTCTCTGGAAATTTTGTTAAAATTGCATTTCTCTACGAAATTTCCTGAAATTAAATTTTTCCACAAAACATTGTTGAAATTGAATTTTTCTTCAAAAGGTCGTCCAAATTATATTTTTCTAAAAAAATTTCAACGAAATTTCATTATATTAGAAAATTTCCATTTCCGATCAGTAACGAATTGACTGCAATTTTTAGAAAAATAATTTTAAAGAAATTTTCTAAAACAATGCAGATATTTTATAGAATAATATAATTTTCAACGAAATTTGTTAATTGTTAAATTTGTCATATTTTGACAAAATTGTCTATAATTTTCTATATAGAAAACTCCTTTAAAGTTGCATTTTTCTAGAATATTCTTTTGAATTTACATTTTCTAGAAAAAACTTCACAGTTGTATTTTTTTAAAAAAAATTTGATTCTAATTTATTTATCAAATTTCTTTGAAATTTAATTTTTCTGGAAATTTTCGTCAAAATTGAATTTTTGGGCTAAATTTTGTTGAAATTTATTTTTTGTAAAAAAATGGTTAAATTGCAGTTCTCTAGAAATTTTGTTAAAATTGCATTTCTCTACGAAATTTCCTGAAGTTAAATTTTTCCACAAAACATTGTTGAAATTGAATTTTTCTTCAAAAAGTCGTCCAAATTACATTTTTCTAAAAAAAATTTCAAGGAAGTTGCATTATTTTAGAAAATTTCCTTTTCCGATCAGTAGCGAATTGAATACAATTTCCTTGAAATTTAATATTTCTTCAAATTTTCGTCAAAATTGCATTTTTTGGCTAAATTTTGTTGAAATTTATTTTTTGCTAAAAAAAAAAACGTTAAATTGCATTTCTCTAGAAATTTTGTTAAAATTACATTTTTCTACGAAATTTCTTGAAATTATTTTTTTTTCCAAAAACATTGTTGAAATTGAATTTTTCTTCAAAATGTCGTCCAAATTAAATTTTTCTAAAAAAAATTTCAACAAAATTTCATTATATGTATTAGAAAATTTCCCTTTCCGATCAATAACGAATTGAATGCAATTTATAGAAAAATAATTTTAAAGAAATTTTCTAAAATAATGCACATATTTTATAGAATAATATAATTTTCAACGAAATTTGTTAAATTTGTCATATTTTGACAAAATTGTCTATATAGAAAACTCCTTGAAAGTTGCATTTTTCTAGAATATTCTTTCGAATTTACATTTTCCAGAAAACACCATCACACACCTTGTATTTTTTTAAAAAATTTTGATTCTATTTTTTTTTATCAAATTTCCTTGATATTTAATTTTTCTTGAAATTTTCGTCAAAATTGCATTTTTCGGCTAATTTTGTTGAAATTTATTTTTTGAAAAAAATGGTTAAATTTCATTTCTTTAGAAATTTTTTTAAATTAAATTTTCCCACAAAGAAATTAAATTTTTCCACAAAACATTGTTGAAATTGAATTTTTCTTCAAAATGTCGTCCAAATTATATTTTTCTAAAAAAATTTCAACGAATTTTCATTATATTAGAAAATTTCCATTTCCGATCAGTAACGAATTGACTGCAATTTTTAGAAAAATAATTTTAAAGAAATTTTCTAAAACAATGCAGATATTTTATAGAATAATATAATTTTCAACGAAATTTGTTAATTGTTAAATTTGTCATATTTTGACAAAATTGTCTATAATTTTCTATATAGAAAACTCCTTTAAAGTTACATTTTTCTAGAATATTCTTTTGAATTTACATTTTCTAGAAAACAACGTCACAGTTGTATTTTTTTAAAAAAAATTTGATTCTAATTTATTTATCAAATTTCTTTGAAATTTAATTTTTCTGGAAATTTTCGTCAAAATTGCATTTTTGGGCTAAATTTTGTTGAAATTTATTTTTTGTAAAAAATGGTTAAATTGCAGTTCTCTAGAAATTTTGTTAAAATTGCATTTCTCTACGAAATTTCCTGAAGTTAAATTTTTCCACAAAACATTGTTGAAATTGAATTTTTCTTCAAAAAGTCGTCCAAATTACATTTTTCTAAAAAAAATTTCAAGGAAATTGCATTATTTTAGAAAATTTCCTTTTCCGATCAGTAGCGAATTGAATGCAATTTCCTTGAAATTTAATATTTCTTCAAATTTTCGTCAAAATTGCATTTTTTGGCTAAATTTTGTTGAAATTTATTTTTTGCTAAAAAAAAACGTTTAATTGCATTTCTCTAGAAATTTTGTTAAAATTACATTTTTCTACGAAATTTCTTGAAATTATTTTTCTTTCCAAAAACATTGTTGAAATTGAATTTTTCTACAAAATGTCGTCCAAATTAAATTTTTCTAAAAAAATTTCAACAAAATTTCATTATATTAGAAAATTTCCTTTTCCGATCAGTAACGAATTGAATGCAATTTATAGAAAAATAATTTTAAAGAAATTTTCTAAAACAATGCAGATATTCTATAGAATAATATAATTTTCAACGAAATTTGTTAATTGTTAAATTTGTCATATTTTGACAAAATTGTCTATATAGAAAACTCCTTGAAAGTTGCATTTTTCTAGAATATTCTTTCGAATTTACATTTTCTAGAAAACAACTTCACAATTGTATTTTTCTACACATTTTTTAATTCTAAGTTTTCTATCAAATTTCCTTGATATTTAATTTTTCTTGAAATTTTCTTCAAAATTGCATTTTTCGGCTAATTTTGTTGAAATTTATTTTTTGTAAAAAAATGTTTAAATTGCATTTCTCTAGTAATTTTGTTAGAATTGCATTTCTCTACGAAATTTCCAGAAATTAAATTTTTCCAAAAACATTGTTGAAATTGAATGTTTCTTCAAAATGTCGTCCAAATTAAATTTTTCTAAAAAAATTTCAACGAAATTTCATTATATCAGAAAATTTCCTTTTCCGATCAGTAGCGAATTGAATGCAATTTCCTTGAAATTTAATATTTCTTAAAATTTTCGTCAAAATTGCATTTTTTGGCTAAATTTTGTTGAAATTTATTTTTTGTTAAAAAATCGATAAATTGCATTTCGCTGAATATTTTGTTAAAATTGCATTTCTCTACGAAATTTCCTGAAATTATTTTTTCCCAAAAACATTGTTGAAATTGAATTTTTCTTCAAAATGTAGTCCAAATTAAATTTTTCTAAAAAAATTTCAACGAAATTGCATTATTTTAGAAAATTTCCTTTTCCGATCAGTAGCAAATTGAATGCAATTTCCTTGAAATTTAATATTTCTTCAAATTTTCGTCAAAATTGCATTTTTTGGCTAAATTTTGTTGAAATTTATTTTTTGTTAAAAAAATCGTTAAATTGCATTTCTCTAGAAATTTTGTTAAAATTGCATTTCTCTACGAAATTTCCTGAAATTATTTTTTTCCAAAAACAGTGTTGAAATTGAATTTTTCTTCAAAATGTCGTCCAGATTACATTTTACTAAAAAAAATTTCAACGAAATTTCATTATATTAGAAAATTTCCTTTTCCGATCAGTAGAGAATTGAATGCAATTTTTAGAAAAATAGTTTTAAGAAATTTTCTAAAACAATGCAGATATTTTATAGAATAATATAATTTTCAACGAAATTTGTTAATTGTTAAATTTGTCATATTTTGACAACATTTTCTATAATTTTCTATATAGAAAACTCCTTTAAAGTTGCATTTTTCTAGAATATTCTTTCGAATTTACATTTTCTAGAAAACAACTTCACAATTGTATTTTTCTACACATTTTTTAATTCTAAGTTTTCTATCAAATTTCCTTGATATTTAATTTATCTGGAAATTTTTGTAAAAATTGAATTTTTTGGCTACATTTTGTGGAAATTTATTTTTTGTAAAAAAATGGTTAAATTGCATTTCTCTAGAAATTTTGTTAAAATTGCATTTCTCTACGAAATTTCCAGAAATTAAATTTTTCCAAAAACATTGTTGAAATTGAATTTTTCTTCAAAAAGTCGTCCAAACTAAATTTTTCTAAAAAAAATGTCAACGAAATTGCATTGTTTTAGAAAATTTCCTTTTCCGATCAGTAGCGTATTGAATGCAATTTCCTTGAAATTTAATTTTTTTTCAAATTTTCGTCAAAATTGCATTTTTTGGCTAAATTTTGTAGAAATTTATTTTTTGTTAAAAAAATCGTTAAATTGCATTTCTCTAGAAATTTTGTTAAAATTGCATTTCTCTACGAAATTTCCTGAAATTATTTTTTTCCAAAAACATTGTTGAAATTGAATGTTTCTTAAAAATGTCGTCCAAATTAAATTTTTCTAAAAAAAATGTCAACGAAATTTCATTATATTAGAAAATTTCCTTTTGCGATCAGTAACGAATTGAATGCAATTTTTAGAAAAATAATTTTAAAGACATTTTCTAAAACAATGCAGATATTTTATAGAATAATATAATTTTCAACGAAATTTGTTAATTGTTAAATTTGTCATATTTTGACAAAATTGTCTATAATTTTCTATATAGAAAACTCCTTTAAAGTTGCATTTTTCTAGAATATTCTTTGGAATTTACATTTTCTAGAAAACAACTTCACACTTGTATTTTTTTTAAAAAAAATTTGATTCTAATTTTTTTTTATCAAATTTCCTTGATATTTAATTTTTCTTGAAATTTTCGTCAAAATTGCATTTTTCGGCTAATTTTGTTGAAATCTATTTTTTGTAAAAAAATGGTTAAATTGCATTTCTCTAGAAATTTTTTTAAATTAAATTTTTCCACAAAGAAATTATATTTTTCCACAAAACATTGTTGAAATTGAATTTTTCTTCAAAAAGTCGTCCAAATTACATTTTTATAAAAAATTTCAACGAAATTGCATTATTTTAGAAAATTTCCTTTTCCGATCAGTAGCGAGTTGAATGCAATTTCCTTGAAATTTAATATTTCTTCAAATTTTCGTCAAAATTGCATTTTTTGGCTAAATTTTGTTGAAATTAATTTTTTGTTAAAAAAATCGTTAAATTGCATTTCTCTAGAAATTTTGTTAAAATTGCATTTATCTGCGAAATTTCCAGAAATTAAATTTTTCCAAAAACATTGTTGAAATTGAATTTTTCTTCAAAAAGTCGTCCAAATTACATTTTTCTAAAAAAATTTCAACGAAATTTCATTATTTTAGAAAATTTCCTTTTCCGATCAGTAGCGAATTGAATGCAATTTCCTTGAAATTTAATATTTCTTTAAATTTCCGTCAAAATTGCATTTTTTGGCTAAATTTTGTTGAAATTTATTTTTTGTTAAAAAAATTGTTAAATTGCCTTTCTCTAGAAATTTTGTTAAAATTGCATTTTTCTACGAAATTTCCTGAAATTATTTTTTCCCAAAAACATTGTTGAAATTGAATTTTTTCTTCAAAAAGTCGTCCAAATTACATTTTTCTAAAAAAAATGTCAACGAAATTGCATTATTTTAGAAAATTTCCTTTTCCGATGAGTAACGAAATGAATGCAATTTCCTTGACATTTAATATTTCTTCAAATTTTCGTCAAAATTGCATTTTTTTGGCTAAATTTTGTTGAAATTTATTTTTTGTTAAAAAAATTGTTAAATTGCCTTTCTCTGGAAATTTTTTTAAAATTGCATTTCTCTACGAAATTTCCTGAAATTATATTTTTTTCCAAAAACATTGTTGAAATTGAATGTTTCTTCAAAATGTCGTCCAAATTAAATTTTTCTAAAAAAATTTCAACGAAATTTCATTATATTAGAAAATTTCCTTTTCCGATTAGTAACGAATTGAATGCAATTTTTAGAAAAAATAATTTTAAAGAAATTTTCGAAAAACAATGCAATTTCAAAGATTATTTTAAATTAATTTTGACATAATTTTCGAGAAAAAAAAAACAAAATTTTAAATAAAAAAAAATTCAGAAAGATTTAATTTTGAAGATATTTTATAGAAGAATAAATTTTTCATCGAAATTTGTTCGAGAAAAATGGGCGAAGTTGCTACGACCCTTATGGTAACTCCCACACATAGCTTTGATATCACTTCATTCAAGTGACACCAAAGGTTTAAACTTTAATACCACACGGAGAAAAAAACAGGAAACAAAATATGTTAGGGATCAAAATTGAAATAAAATATACTTTGGAGCAAATATTTTATATTTACATACCGGAAAAAAAGTTGGAATATCTCTCTTATCAATGTTATTTTTTTTCGGAGTTTTGGTGCAAATTATCTTTAAAAACGGTGAAATATTTAATTCGGCTACAGAATTTGTTTTCCCACCTATAGGAAAAAAGTAATTTTTCCCAAATATAATACGTTTCCAGAAAATATACTACAGAAGCGATTTTTTTTCTTAGGGCAGTACATACTTTAACGTTATTAAATGCAATTTAAATTGATAATAATTTAATAACAAAAACAAAAAAAATAATAAATTTACGAATACTTTTTTGGGACTGAGGGTGAGGTTTTTCGGTTCTTAAGTCGGTTTACCTGACTGAACTTCCACGTTTCCACATGGAAGTGCCTTTGCTAAAATTTGTAGGAATTGTAATTCTTAATGTTTTTAAATTTGTTCGTTCTCGAGATATGTCAAACAAAAGACCGCCAAACGTGACAAATTACCCCAATATAGTTCTTAACTTCAAATCGCTATATCTCGATTCCTAGACGCGACCCAGAGAAACGCCGGGACATGTATAGCTTTTTTTGACCGACATAACTTTTACCGGTAGTCAGAACCACCGCCGATCACTGACCCCTATCATTTGTCGCATGTTATGTTATTAAATATTAACTTTATATAGGAAAAGTAATAACAAAAAAAATAGTTTACCTTTTATGATATACAGAAGAAGTCGAGGAGAGTGTGCCGTGATAGTAATTGCGATCGGTGCATTTGCAACATTTCGAACAACCGTTGCCCATAATTTATTTAAATTTCGATGATTTCGAACGAATTATTTTTCTTTTGAATGTTTTTTTTTTGTTCACACTAAATTTATCACTAATAACTATTTCACTTAGTGTTCATAGAGTATCACTTAATTCGTTTGCGGATTATTAATAACAATAATAATGATAATAATAACGATGATTGTAACGACAGCAACGACGACATGTGATGATACATCAATGCTAATTATAGTTGACAAAGAGAGAGCAAAACCGCAAAAAAAAATAATTAAATTGTGTTTTTTTTTTTACTAATTTTAATTTTTTGTATACTTTTATTACACTTTTTCGCAAAAAACAAAACGAAAATCATACCGACGATTTGAGACGCAAATAAAAATGTTGTAATTCCATTTCAGACTGGAAACTTTTCACTTCCTCTCCCATATTAAAACTAAAGTTTATTTTTCATTTTTGGGCAACATTTTGTGCTGTTCTGTCTGTACACTGACTGTCTGCCACTGACTGCCGCTAATCTTGTAATCGTATTTAATAACGAAATGGCCGTCGTTATAAAATGTAATGTGCACTAAATTTAAATTTTTAATTTAAACATTCGATCCGTTATCCATTATTCCCCAAAGACACCCCAAACAATATAACAGAGTGTTGAGTTGGTGGTGAATTTTGTTTCTGTGTTGGTGTGTGGGCGGAAATGCATTTAGGCACAGACACGTTTTCCGTAAAGCTTTGCGATCGTTCGTTCCTTCGTTGTTTTTTTTCTGTTTTTTTTTTCGAATCCAGTTTGAACTGTTTACAAAACAAAATTGTGGTTTTATTTGAAATTTGGCATTATTTTAATTCGTTTTATAAACATTTATACAGCAGTGTAATACACTGTGCCTCACCATCATCATGGACGTCTGCTGGCATATCCCCTCCCCCTTCCGATTAGCCATTTACGGAAAACGGAAACTATTTTAATGGGTCTTCGGACAAAGAATAACACATTGTTTGTGTTTCGCTGTCTTATATTTAGACTAAAAATACGAGTATTTCTAATCTTACGAGGGCAACATTTTTTTCCCGACTGATGTCGAGGAATGTTCCAAACAACCCTCCAAATAAAATATTCAATTTTATTTATCCACCGGGAATTTGACAAGTAAATACAAGTATATCGGGAATGCAGTTTGTGTTTTAAAGCGATGACAAGTGTAAATTGGGCGGAAATATTTCTGCAATTCACAGTGAAACTAAATGCAATGAAAAGTTGTGAACGAATTGAGTCCTAATATATTTACTATGCAACAAAATTTTTGTCGAAGAGCTGTGCATAATATATTCTGGTGTAATATGGTGCTATAAAAGCGAAAAAATATTTAAAAAAAATGTTTATGGTACATTTTTTTTAAAAAATATTCCCATTTTAATTTTGATTCAGAATATTTAATATCGACCTATGTAGTTTATTTTTGGCTAAAATGTTTATAAGCAATTACAAATAGGTAAAATAAGACGACGGTAGCATTTTTCTTAAAAAAAATTTTTTTTAAAAATTTATGGGCATTTTAATTTTTGAAAAAATTTATAAGATCTCCGTATCATTTTTCTTTTTTTTTAAAAATTTTCTTTTTTTTGAAAAAAAAGTGAAAAAAATATTTTTAGTGTTTTACGAAATTTGTAAATACTCTTGAACAGCTGAAACGATTTTTCCAAAGTTTACTTTATTTGAAAGAGGACTCAATGCGCCATTTAAAAAAAACCAGTAAGGAAAGGCCGAAAGTCGAGCGGGGCCGACTATATAATACCCTACACCTCCCTAACAATGCGATAAGGGTCATTGCCATAATAATTTGGAATAATTGGTAAATGGGTAGAAACGTATTATCTAATTCTGAAACGATAATCGCTAAATTAAGCAATATTCGTTCCTAAAGTGAGAAACATCTTTCTGGAAAATTTTAATGATCGGAAGTAAAATACAACTTCTATAGCGGTTTGATACCAAATCAGGAGGAACATATATATGGAGCTTTAATATAAATCTGAACCGATCTTCCCTTAATACTTACTCATGTAAAAATACCTCCTACTGTCGAATTTAGTGCTGATCGGATATAAAATACAGTCTCTACAGCGCTTAGATGTCAAATCGGGGGTAACATATATATGGGAGCTATATCTAAATCTGAACCGATATTCTCCAAATTTGGCAGTATTCATTCATGTAATAAGAAACCTCTTTCTGCCGAATTTCGCACTGATCGGATATAAAATACAGTTTTTACAGCGCTTACAGGTCAAATCGGGGGTAACATATATATGGGGGCTATATCTAAATCTGAACCGATTTCTTCCAAATTTAATAGTGTTCATCCATATAATAAGAAACCTCTTTCTGCCGAATTTCGCACTGATCGGATATTAAATACAGTTTTTACAGCGCTTACATGTCAAATCGGGGCTAACATATATATGGGGGCTATATCTAAATCTTGGGCCAAAAAAAAGTGTAAAGTTTCATCGAGATCGGACCATAATTGCGACCTTTACTTTGATTACAAGAATACATGCACAGACGGACAGACGGACATAGCTAAATCAACTCAGAAAGTGATTCTACGTCGATCGGTATAATAAACGATGGGTCTATTTCTTCTCCTTTTGGGTGTTACAAACAAATGCATAAAGTTATAATACCCTGTACCACAGTGTGGTGTAGGTTACAAAAATGGTTTGTAAGAGTGCGACGAATATTCTGCGAAAATTTTTAGAAAATCAAGGGGGGGGGGGTTGGCGTTCAATTAATTTTTATACCCTCACTTTAGTGTGACGAGGGTATATATCATTTGCTACGGAAAAAGGTGTAACACATCGAAGGAGTGACCTAAGACCCCAAGTATGTTCGGCGGAAATTCGTTTTGGGTCATTTTAGCAATGTTGAGCAATGTCCGTCCGTCTGTCTGGTGCGCACGATAACTCTCGAAAGGAATAACCGATTGACTTCAAATTTCGTATGTGGTAATATTTTTTTCTATCTCCGGCTAAGTTCGAAGATGGGCCATATTGGTCCACTCCTTCTGGTACCTCCCCCACAAAGGGTTAAAATGTTGTGAAATATTGATTCTTTAATAACAGCTATTATACGTATTCTAATCTTCTGAAACTCCACACATAGTATTAGTTTGTTAGTCGCTATCAACTCGAGGAAAATGGGCGAAATTGCCTCGCCCGTTTTGGTATCTCCCACACAAATGCACCATTTTGCACTAAAAGTTAAAAGCTTATAACATTAATACCAGTGTTTAGAAATACTTGAAATTTTGTACAGTGTAATGCTTTTATAGTGCTACAGTCCAGTGAAAAATGGGCGTTATTGCCGCTCCCCTTTTGGTACCTCCCACACAAATGCACCATTTTGCACCAAAAGTTAACAGCTTATAACATTAATACCAGTGTATAAAAATACTTGAAATTTTGTACAGCGTAATGTTTTTATAGTGCCTACAGTCCATTGAAAAATGGGCGTTATTGTCACGCCCCTTTTGTTACCTCTCCCACAAGGCACCATTTTGCACCAAAAGTTAACAGTTTATAACATTAATATCAGTGTATACAATTACTTGAAATTTTGTACAGTGTAATGCTTTTATAATGCCTATAGTCCAGTGAAAAATGAGCGTTATCACCACGCCCCTTTTTGTACCTCCCACACAAAATGGCCAAATTATACCACAATTTTATATCTCAACGTTAATATACCAGTCCATATAAACGGTTACAATTCGGCACAGTGCAATGTATTTAAAGTATCTACTGTTCAGCGAAATATAGGTGTATTTCTTAAACCTCTTCTGGTACCTCCCACAAAAATTGACAGAATAATTTGTGTAATATTCAATATTACATTACTCACAAAGTGAGGGTATACCTTAGTCGGTTTACCCGACTGAAACTTTCTTACTTGTTTTACACAGATTTTTTCAAAAAAGCTTTCGTAAAAAATTTTTTAAAACATTTTCCAAAAAAAAAATTTACAAAAAATGGCGCATTGTGTCCTCTTTAAAACAAAGTAAACTTTGCAAAAATCGGTTCAGCCGTTCGAGAGTAATAACAAATTTCGTAAAACACAAAAACTCTTTTTTTTTAATTTTTTTCAAAAATTAAAATGCCCATAAAATTTTTTGAAAAATTTTTTTTTAACAAAATTATATTACTAATTATTTTACTTTTTTTTAACTGCTTATAAATATTTTAGCAAAAAATAAACTACATAGGTTGATATTAAATATTCTGACCCTATTCACAGTTTCTTGGAAGGTGCCTTTAGTGGCGGCCGGAAGTTGGACCGCAAGAAAATGCAACCCAAATTGAAAATGAAAGTGCGCCCCAAATTTGGGACCTATTTTCGTTACAAAAACTGATTTAGGAAATTACACCCCAATCAAGAAAACAGCATGAAATGAAAATAAACCCCAAAAAAACTAAGAAATTTTCACTTCGTAAATATTAGGAGTACGAAATAATACTCGAATACACGCATATTTTTATACCCTACACCACACTGTGGTACAGGGTATTATAACTTTGTGCATTTGTTTGTAACACCCAAAAGGAAAAGAAATAGACCCATCGTTTATTATACCGATCGACTTAGAATCACTTTCTGAGTTGATTTAGCTATGTCCGTCTGTCCGTCTGTCCGTCTGTCCGTCTGTCTGTCTGTGCATGTATTCTTGTAATCAAAGTACAGGTCGCAATTATGGTCCGATCTCGACGAAACTGTACACATATCTTTTTTTGGCCCAAGGACGATCCCTATTGAATTTGGTTAAAATCGGTTCAGATTTAGATATAGCCCCCATATATATGTTAGCCCCGATTTGACATGTAAGCGTTGTAAAAACTTTATTTTATATCCGATCAGTATGAAATTCGGCAGAAAGAGGTTTCTTATTATATGAATGAACACTGTTAAATTTAGAAGAAATCGGTTCAGATTTAGATATAGCCCCCATATATACGTTACCCCCGATTTGACATGTAAGCGCCGTAAAAAAAATTATTTTATAACCGATCTGTGTGAAATTCGGCAGAGAGAGGTTTCTTATTACATGAAGGAATACTGCTAAATTCGGAGAAAATTGGTTCAGATTTGGATATAGCCCCCATATATATGTAAGCCCCGATTTGACATGTGAGCGCTGTAGAAACTGAATTTTATATCCGATGAGTGCGAAATTCGGCAAAAAGAGTTTTCCTATTACATGAATTCGGCAGAAAGAGGTTTCTTATTACATGAATTAATACTGCCAAATTTGAGGGAAATCGGTTGAGATTTAGATACATCCCTTATATATACGTTACCCCCGATTTGACATGTAAGTGCTGTAAAAATTGTATTTTATATCCGATCAGTGCGAAATTCAGCAAAAAGAGGTATCTTATTACATTAAGGAATACTGCTAAATTCGGAGAAAATCGGTTCAGATTTGGATATAGCCCCCATATATATGTAACCACCGATTTGACATGTAAATGCTGTAGAAACTGTATTTTATATCCGATCAGTACGAAATTCTACAGAAAGAGGTCTTTTTACATGAATGAGTATTCAGGAAAAATCGGTTTAGATTTATATATAAGCTCCATATATATGTTCCTCCTGATTTGGTATCAAAGCGCTATAGAAGTTGTACTTTACTTCCGATCATTAATATTTTCCGGAAAGATGTTTCTCAATTTAGGAACGAATATTGCTTAATTTAGCGATTATCGGCTCAGAATTAGATAATATGTTCCTGCCTACTTACCAATTATTCCAAATTATTATCGCAATGACTTTTATTGCATTGTTAGGGAGGTGTAGGGTATTATATAGTCGGCCCCGCCCGACTTTCTGCCTTTCCTTACTGGTTCTATCTCAGGCTAAGGTCTAAGTTGGACTATATTGGTCCACTCCTTTGAGTACCTCCCCCAAGAAGTGTCAAACTATAGTGAAATATTGATTATCTCATAACTTCTATACTATGTACTACTCAAAGTCGTTCACAATTGTAATTACGCTACAGTCTAGATACTTCTTGGTATAGATACTTCTTCTAGCTGCAGATAACTTCGGAATGAAAATGAGCCGTAATGGTCCATTTTTTGATATAGCCCCCTTAAATTCAGCCAAATTTCAAACAATTTGGCTGAAATTTTATATAATGAGTTTATTCGTAGACGAAACCATTCACATACGATCCGTCTTTACTGGTTTTTTTCCAAAATATGTACGTTCTATATGTTTGGAACCACTGTGCTATAGTCAGTTCCAGACGTCATACATACTTATACCAAATCGCATATGCTGCGCAGAGCATACTTATATGTATAAGTATATTTATAAACAACCCATTGATAACAATACAACAATATATCACTATGCTGCGATAATCATTCATAGACTGACAGTTAAAAATGTCTACAAAAGCGAAATTTATGGAACTAAATAAACGGTTTTGTCACACGTTCTGTGGAATCTGAATATATATTTATAGTTTTTCAGAATACACTCTTAAGTGGGGCGGTCTTAATTTTAAGGAATGATTTAAATTATGTTTAATTCATCTAAAATGGCTTTTATTGAGTTTTAAGATTTACACTATATAACAATTCCATACAAAATCCAAAAATTTAAAAAACATTTAAAAGCTTCTTTGGATAAATTTTGATATTTCTATAAGAATATATTTACAATGTAAACGAGATTACTTAATTTTTAAGATTCTGCTCCAAACACGACCTAATCTTTGAAACAACGACACATATTATTTTGTTCACTGTACTTCAGATAAAAAAAAGAAAATGGATCAAACAGCTGTTTTCATTGTGGGGTGACCCGATTTCAAAGAGACAGGCTCACCAATACCAGTTAGACTTTAACCGAAATAATAACACTCGATAAATATTCAGTGTTAACTTAATGTAGGTGGCCATACGAAATACCTATACTTAATGTTACTAGCATTAACCCGGTACGCTTCGCAGCCCCCATCATTTATTAATTTTCTGTTTAGGGTACTATAGAATATGTAGAAACAAATTGCTATTCCATATTGGGAAAAATTAATGTGTACAATAGAATACGAAAATCTCCAATAAATTTCTTGTTTATGTTCCTGGCATCGAGGTACGATATATTTTTCTCTTTTCCCTTCTGTGCCTCTAAATATCAAAAACTATTATTTGGATCATATTTTGCCTTTTTCCCCTAGTTTATATTCCAATAGCTACATTCCCACCCTGGTACAATAACAATCAATGTTTGCTCTACGGTGTCGTTAAAAGTTTTAATTTAAAAAGAAGGTAAAATGAGTGCCTAGTTTAAGTTGCAAGACTTACAATTGCCATTGGGATCATATTCAATCACTTTATCTCCATTGTCCTACATTTAACCCAATGTGTCATAATTAACCTTTTTTGCACCACTGTACAACATTTAATAGTTTGTGCCCCAACAGTGTCACTAAAAGTGTGCATTTAGAGAACATCAAAGTTTATATTCTAAGAGCCATATTCGCATCCTTAGGCCGTATTTTACCCTTTGTGTCCCATATCTGTGACACGTTTAACTTTTTATGGTTAACATATGTAGAACCTTCGCACTCTGGCCATGAATCATTGTACTACTTAACTTAATTCAGTATTTAATTATTCCACTGTTCTTCTGCAGTACGAAATTGTATACATATCTGGAACATATAACACACATTTAATCATTTTGGCACCCTTTACCATTTTTAACCCTTTTTGCTTCATTGTACCATATTTAACCCTTTTTGCTACAATCAGCCCTATTTAACATCTTTTAGCCACTCTGCATCATCAGTTTAAACTTTAACTAAAAGCATTACATTTGAAAAAATGACTTCTTAACTCATATTTATTTTCCATGTTTTTGCCCAATGTGTGACGCCTTTGCCCACAAAATCATATTTAACACCTTTTTGTCCTACAGTACCATATTTAAACATTTTTGTCCCACTGTACCATTTTTAACCATTTTCCCCACTGTACCATATTTAACCATTTTGACCCACCGTCAATCATTTTTTCACATTGTACCATATTTAATCATTTTTGTCCCACTGTACCATAGTTAACACATTTTTGCCTCACTGTTTCCGAGGTAACGCTTTTTGGCCCACTGTACCATATTTAACACTTCTTGTCCCACTTTACCTTTATTAACTATTTTTCCCCGCTGCACTATGGTTAACCCTTTGTTGTCCCATTGTGCAATATTAAACCCTTGCCTCACTGTAACATATTTAACACTTTTTGCCCCACTGTATCATATTTAATCCTATTTGCTACACTGTATCATATTTAACACCTTTTTGTCCCTTTTTGACCCACAGTATCATAATTAACCATTTTTGTTACACTATTCCATATTTAATCCTTTTTCCCCCACTGTATCATAGTTAATAAATTTTTTCCCCACTGTACCATATTTAATCCATTTTGTCCACCTGTGCCATTTTTAACCCTTTTTGTCTCACTGTACCATATTTAACACTTTTTGTCTCCCTGTACCATATTTAACACTTTTTGTCTCACTTCACCATATTTAAACATTTTCAACACTCTACCATACTTAACCCCTATTTGACCTACTCTACCATAGTTAACCATTTTTGTCACACTGTACTATATTTAATCCTTTTTGCCCCAATGTATCATAGTTAATACATTTTTGCCCCACTCCTCCATAGTTAACCCTGTTTGCCCCACTGTACAATGTTTAATCCATTTTGTCTCACTTTACAATATTAAACTATTTTTGCCCCACCGTACCATAGTTAACCCTTTTTACCCCACTGTGCCATATTTAACACTTTTTGTCTCACTGTACCATATTTAACAATTTTTGTCTCACTGTACCATATTTAAAAAATGTCAGCACTCTACCATACTTACCCCCCTTTCTGACCCACTGTAATATATTTAACACTTTTTGTCTCACTGTCCCATATTTAACACTTTTTGTCTCGGTCTACCGTCCCCACTCTACCATACTTAACCCTTAAAGTCCCACTGAACCATATTTAATCACATTTTATCCACTGTACCATTTTTGTCCCACTGTACAATATCGAATGTTTTTGACCCACTGTTCTTTTCACATCTCAAGTTTAAGTTCCAATTTTGCCATATTGATTAATTTTTGCCCCAATGCATCATAATTAACCCGCTCTGCCCCACTGTGCCTCTTAAAGTTAGAATTTCCAAAAATCACTTCCGATCTCTAGTTTATGTTACAAAAGCTACCCTAGAACCATGGGACCATATCTAACATTTGTAATCCACTGTACCCTATTTTACACTTTTTTCCCCACTGTGCCCCGAAAAGTACGATTACAAAAAAAGCTGACTACGCCGATCCGTTGTCCTAAGGACATCCCATGCTTCAATTTTCACCATTCTAATTCTAGACGTTAAAGCTGGCGGTGGTACCACATTTATCCCTTTCTGTTCCACTGTGCCACTAAAATTTTCAAAAAATCCCTCCTTGTTGTAGTTTACGTCCCAAGAGCTACTCTAACGGCAAATTTCACGATTCTAGTTCTTGCCATTTGGATTTGGCTGTTGTACCACATTTATCCCTTTTTACCCCGACAGTGCGCTTAAATGTGCAGATTTTAAAAAATCCAGTCAATTTCTGGGTCGAACTCATAACCCAAATTTCACGATTCTAGCTCATTCCGTTTAGATTTGACGGTGGTACCATATTTATCCCTCTTTGCCCCATTTTGCGGGTAATAGTACGAATTTCGAAAAATCCCGTCTTATTGCTCGTCTACATCCCAAGGGCTACTCTCCCACCAAATTTTATGATTCTAGCTTCAGCCGTTTGGTCTAGGGGATGATCAGTCAGTCAGTCAGCCAGTCACGCAACAATTTTATATATATATATATAGATAAAGAAATTTGTAATCGGCCCCACTGTGCCACTGTGCCATTGTTGAATTTCTGTTTATCAATTCATTTCGTCACTCAACAATTTAGTATTTAAATAAAAATATACAATTCCGAAGAGGAACTTTTGCCAACACATTCGTTCAGAATTGAGTTAGAAAATCTATTAAGTTGGAATGTACATTTTTGCAATGGACGGCCAACAAAAACATTTCAAAAGAGTTACCAAAAAAAAAAAAACATTTTATTTATTTACTTATATTTATTATTAAGCATGAATGTACTTTGGTGTATTAAGGTGGCTTAGGAACATGGCGATTGAATATCTGTATATCCAGTTAAAAAATTATAGTAAAAAGACTTTTTAGTTCTAAGAATTTTTCACAAACACATTTTTGCTACAGAATCAGAATTTTTAATATAGATCTCATGAATTTGTTGCACATAATAATGAACAAATTTTTGGTATTATGAAAACTCTTTGCTATTCTAGCTTCAATACTTTTACCAGGCAAGAATTTTTAAATGCATAAAATTAATCATCTATAGTCAGTTGCTTATCACTATTCCCACCAAAAAAAGTACTTGGAAAAAAGGTGTGAAGATTTTATTATTGCGATCCAGAAGTATTTCTATATTGGATTTTCACCGATGAATTTAACATGGGTTGTCACGCCACTTCATTCATTGTTAGGCAGTACATTCGCACTATGTAGTGCTTATAAAGTAATGCAAATGTATTTTTATACCCTCACTTTAGTGTGACGAGGGTATATATCATTTGCTACGGAAAAAAGTGTAACACATCGAAGGAGTGACCTAAGACCCCAAGTATGTTCGGAGGAAACCCGTTTTGGGTCATTTTAAGTCGAATGAGCAATGTCCGTCCGTCTGTCTGTCTGCTGGCTGGTGCGCACGATAACTCACAAAGTGAGGGTATACCTTAGTCGGTTAATCCTACTGACGAAAGGTTAGTCGGTTAAACCGACTAACGAATCCCCTCACCTTGAGTCTAAAGTACGTACTGGTATTAAAGTTGAAAGCTGTTTACTTTTGGTACAAAATGGTCAATTTGTGTGAGAGGTACCAAAAGGGCCGTCCCAATAACGGCCATTTTTCTCTGGACTCTAGGTACTATAAAAACATTACACTGTACAAAATTTTAAGTATTTGTATGCACTAGTATTAAATTTATAAGCTGGTAACATTTGGTACAAAATGGTCGTCCATTTGTGTGGGAGGTACCAAAAGGGGCGGGCCAATAACGCCCATTTTTCTCTGGACTCTAGGTACTATACAAGCATTACACTGTACAAAATTTCAAGTATTTGTATGCACTAGTATTAAATTTATAAGCTGGTAACATTTAGTACAAAATGGTCCATTTGTGTGGGAGGTACCAAAAGGAGCGTGGCAACTTCGCCCATTTTTCTAGAGGTAATATTAACTAATAAACTAATACTATGTGTAGAATTTCAGAGGATTGAAATAAGTGGTATAGAAGTTATTAAATAATCAATATTTCACTAAATGTTAACCCGTTGTGGGGGAGGTACCAGAAAGAGTGGACCAGTATAGCCCATCTTCGAACTTAGCCGCAGATAGAAGAAAATATTACCACATACCAAATTTGAAGTCAATCGGTTACTCCTTTCGAGAGTTATCGTGCGCACCAGCTAGCACACGGACGGACGGACATTGCTCATTCGACTTAAAATGACCCAAAACGGATATCCGCCGAACATACTAAGGCTCTTAAGTCACTCCTTCGATGTTTTACACTTTTGGCTCGTAGCAAATGATATATACCCTCCTCTCTGAGGGGGTGAGGGGATAAATAAAATAATAAAAGTCCTGTAACCTTATCTATAGTGCGTCATTGCCATCAGTTGTGTGTAAATTTATCTAGAGGGTTTTCCAATAGGGATGATATGATTTTGACGTTTCGGCCATTTGTAATATCTCATGATCTGTCATTTGTTCCTCATTGTATTCAGTAGTGTTTACAATATCATCATGGAGAGATATACGCAAGAACAACGTTTACTAATTATTCAGTTGTATTATCAAAATAATCGTTCTCCAATTGCAAATTTTCTTGCACTTAGTCCATGTCCAGTCGACCTACGACCATGAGCAATATTTTAGCTCTCGTTAAGAGCTATCTTTTTGGCATTGACCGATTCCCCATCCGACGTACCGTTAAGGAGCTAGAGCAAAAATAAACTTTCCGTTCACATTTGAAAATTATGCTAAGTCCATTTTTTTTAAAATCAAAAAAAAAACACTTTCCATTCGACCTACGACCTTGACACCCATGAGCAATATTTTAGCTCTCGTTAAGAGCTATCGTTTTGCCATTGACCGATTGTGGCTACATGCCACACAGCAAATGAAACAATTAAATTGTTGCGAGGAAGGTTTGGAAATTCGATTATTTCAAGAAATTGTGATATTGAATGGCCTCCAAGAAGTTGTGATTTAACACCATTAGACTATTTCTTCTGGGGGTTATTTGAAGTCATTGGTTTTTCGAAATAAACCAGATTCTATTCAAGCTTGACAAGTCAATATTGAACGTGCCATTCATGACATACGACTTGATTTAGTGGAAAAAGTGCTCGAAAATTGGGTTCATCGAATTCCTTCCTGCAGAAGAAGTCGTGGAGGCCATTTGAATGACGTTTTATTTAGAATTTAATTGTATCGATTGTACTTCACATTAAATAAACAACTTTTGAATTTCCTTAACAATAAGTGTGTTTTTTTCAAAGAAATCATATCACTCTTATTGGAAAACCCTGTATTATCGCATACCGAATTTTAAGTCTATCGGTTACTCCTTTCGTGAGTTATCGTGCGCACCAGCCAGCAGACAGACAGACGGACGGACATTGCTCAAATGATTTCGATTGACCCAAATCGAATGTCCACCAAACATACTTGGGGTCTCAGGTCACTCCTTTGATTTGCTACACTTTTGGTTCGTAGAAAATGATATATACTCTCCTCCCTGTAAGGTGAGGGTATAAAAACAGAGGGTGAACCATATATTTTATCATTACTCGAGAACCATTTACCCTAATTGCTAAATTAAGTGGCCTTCATCTTCTTCTTATATCACTTTTTCATCCCATCAGCAGTTTCAAAGATATCTTACAAGATATTGTGAAAAAAATTCAATTTTTTGAGAAAATTTTAATAATTTTTTAATTAAAACCTTTGAAAAACATCGAAACATTTACAATTATTATAATGGGTGATCTAAGTAGAGATACTTTTTTCAATAGCCGTTTTTTGACAGATCACGTGTGAGTCGTGTCATGCTCTCATGTTATTTTTGTTAAGTATTGTTTGGCATTTCATCATGGAAAGACTTGGTCCTGAACAACGTTTACAAATTATTCAGTTTTATTATCAACATAATCGTTCGCCAATTGCGCTAAGTCCATATTTTTTTTAAATCCAAAAAAATACTTTCCAGTCGACCCACGACCTTGACACCCATGAGCAATATTTTAGCTCTCGTTAAGAGCTATCTTTTTGCCATTGACCCATTCCCGATCCGACGTACCGGAATCATCGGCCCATATTTCTTCAAAAATGATGCCGGTGAGAACGTAACCGTCAACGTAACGACCGTTATCGTGCCATGATAACCGACTATTTGATGCCTGAAATTGAAGCTCGTGATCTCGGCGACATATGGTTACAACAAGACGGCGCGGCGCCACTTCCCACACATCGCTTCAATCAATGGATTTATTGAGAGAACTCTTCGGTGAGCAGATAATTTCACGTTTTGGGCCGGTCGATTGGCCACCAAGATCGTGTGATATCACACCGTTAGTCTTTTTCCTGTGGGGATATGTAAAGTCTAAAGTTTATGCGGACAAACCCGCTTCGATTCAAGCAAAACATCACGCGTGTCATTCGACAGTTACCAGTCGAAATGCTCGAAGAGGTCATCGAAAATTGGACTCAACGGATGGACCATCTGAGATGTAGCCGCGGCCAACATTTGATAGAAAAAATCTTCAAAATAATAAATGCCAAAGAATGTTGTTTCAAACATTCCCCATTCAATTTTAATTTTCTGTGTTTTTTTTTTCTTTAAAAAAGTAGGGAACCTCGAAATGGATCACCCATTATTTAATTATTATTTTCTATCGTAATGTCTGAGCGGTCATTAATAAAATGAGATCATTCCGAAGAAAATCGATGGATAACTTAGAAGTGATCTTTAGATGAATTGCATTATAAAATCCTGAAGAGTGAGAGGCAACTTAATTTTTAGAAATTTGCAAATCCCTAAAATAGTCTAGCACAAGAAGAAAAACACTTTCAACTGTTCCAACAAGAATTCATGGTGGCCACTGACGGCGGCGGCGGCACTTGTTTCAAGGAAAACATAAATTCGGCTTTTAAAAGCAGACATTAGTTATTCTCGGCACATAAAACACACCACCGACCGACCGACCGATCAATTCGAGACCACTTAATTGCTTTCTTTCCATTAAACATTAATAAAACACTAATTTCAAACAGACCAGAAGAAGAAGAAATCAAATAAAATTAAAGAAGAACATAAATTAATGTAGCAAACAGAAACGCGTTGCTCTCTAACCGTCCGTTCGTTGGTCTGTCCATCTGTCGCTCAGTTCTTTATGTAGTTTTGGCATTGAATGCTAATATCACGCACATCTATGCAAGAGTGACACATTTTAAAATCGAAAGGCGATTTCAGTGTTTAACCAAAAATAAATCGAATTTAATTTAATGATATGACTTTTGCGGTATGCCTAGAATAACTGTCTTTATCAGGAATACTCGTAAGTGTAATTTTGGATAAGTGCAATGCCGATATTGAAGTGTGGGACATTTTTTCTTATATATTCGTATATGAGCAACTTAAATGTTGTCATTATATTCAAAGGTGGCGCTCTTGCTCGAAATGAGCAACATGTACGAGTACTAATGGCGGTGGTGAGTGATAGAGTGAGTCTTCTTTTTTCGGGTGATTTTTGCATTTTTTGCAAGTTATTTGCAATTATCTATTTTTAAAAAATCGTTTGAATTTATAAACAATTAACACATTCAAAACGACAAGAGATTTTCCACGCATTTATTTTCGGTTTCAGTTTTTTTGCTGATTCTGCAATTGGAGGGGAGGAAGAGAGGTTTGATTGTTTGTGTTTTTTTTTTGTCGATTTTTTGGCTACTTTGTTTCGCGGGTGGCGACGGCGACGACGTCAACGACAACAAAACGCGTGAAAAACAAACATACGAAGAATTTATGAACGTAAATAACGAACGACGTATTTCCTTTTGATACTAAGTCAAGCGAAGAACACAACAAAGCACAGTGGTCTTTTGAATACAAAAACTAACACATGTTGCGTATTAATTCCGTTTTTATACATTTTTAATTTATAACTAAAATCTTAAGTTAAGAAATCTATTTTAGGTTAAAAAATGATTAATAATTATAAATATTGAAACAAATATTTATAATTTACAAAAAAAGTTATCTTAAATTTACCAAAAGGACATAAGTTCTATGACAATTCTTTGCAGGAATTAATTAAAAAAAGGTTCCGTTCGTATACCCTCCGTTTAGTGGAGGAGTGTATATATAATTTACTACGGGCCAAATGTGTAACACATCGAAGGAGTGACCTAATACTCTAAGTATGTTCGCCAGGAATCCGTTTTAGGACATCATTTGATCTATGTCCATCCGTCTATAATATAACTAAAAATAATAATATCGAAATACGTAAATGCTTTCTAAACAGACCCATCGTTTATTATTTCTATATCGATTTCGAACAATTTTCTGATTTGGTTTAGCTCAGGCCTTGCCATCCGGAGAGCCGCAGCTCCCCAGATGGACGTAGCGATCTTCCAGCGAAGCCGTATTACATTTAATTGGATAACGGCTTTATATTGCTAATTGTATCCCCTCACCTTAGAGAGGAGGGTATATATCATTTGCTACGAACCAAAAGTGTAACACATCGAAGGAGTGACCTAAGACCCTAAGTATGTTCAGCGGAAATCAGTTTTGGGTCATTTTAAGTCGTTTGAGCAATGTCCGTCCGTCCGTCTGTCTGTCTGCTGGCTGGTGCGCACGATAACTCTCGAAAGGAGTAACCGATTGACTTCAAATTTGGTATGTGCTAATATTTTCTGCTCTCTCCGGCTAAGTTCGAAGATGGACCATATTGATCCACTCCTTCTAGTACCTCCCCCACAAAGGGTTAACATTTAGTGAAATATTGATTATTTAATAACTTCTATACTACTTATTTGAATCCTCTGAAACTCTACACATAGTATTAGTTTATTAGTCACTATTACCTCGAGAATGGGCGAAGTTTCCACGCCCCTTTTGGTACCTCCCACACAAATGGACAATTTTGAACCAAAAGCTAATAGTTTATAACTTTATTACCGGTGCATACAAAGACTTGAAATTTCTTCAGTGTAATGGTTTAATATAGCGTGATCCATTTCGAGGTTCCCTACTTTTTTAAAGAAAAAAATACAGAAAATTCAAATTGAATGGGGAATGTTTATTACCATTTGGAAGAAGATTCGTTGACATTAATTTTTTTAAGATTATGTCTACCAAATGTTGGCCGCGGCTACGTCTCAGATGGTCCATCCGTTGAGTCCAATTTGCGATGACTCGTTCGAGCATTTAGACTGGTAACTGGCGAATGACACGCGTGACGTTTTGCTCCAAGGCCTGAATCGAAGCAGGTTTGTCCGCATAAACTTTAGACTTTACATATCCCCACAGGAAAAAGTCTAACGGTGTGATATCACACGATCTTGGTGGCCAATCGACCGGCCCAAGACGTGAAATTATCTGCTCACCGAAGTGTTCTCTCCATAAATCCATTGATTGATGCGATGTGTGGGAAGTGGCGCCGTCTTGTTGAAACCATATGTCGCCGAGATCACGAGCTTCAATTTCAGGCATCAAATAGTCGGTTATCATGGCACGATAACGGTCGCCATTGACGGTTACGTTCTCACCGGCATCATTTTTGAAGAAATATGGACCCATGATTCCGGTACGTCGGATCGGGAATCGGTCAATGGCTCTAAACGAGAGCTAAAATATTGCTCATGGATGTCAAGGTCGTGGGTCGACTGGAAAGTGTTTTTTTTTTCATTAAAAAAAATGTACTTAGCACAATTGGCGAACGATTATTTAGATAATCGCCCTTATTCCAGTTGGCGTCGTCGACTTCGATTCTTAGTCGACACTATTTAGATTGGCGACTTCATAAATTTTGAAATTTTTTTAAATATTTTTAAGTTATAAAAAGGGCTTTTGTTAGTTCATGGATACCACAAACATTCGTTTTGGCGTAAAGATGACAACTTCATAGATATGACGAAAATGATGTGACGACGTCGACGACGCCATCTGGAATATGGACGAATAAAACTAAATATTTTGTAAACGTTGTTCAGGCGTAAGTCTTTCCATGATGAAGTGCCAAACAATACGAGTACTTAACAAAAATAACTTGACAGCATGACACGACTCACACGTGATCTGTCAAAAAAAAGGCTATTGAAAAAAGTGTCTCTACTTAGATCACCCGTTATTTTATTTATATATTTATAAATTAAGAAAAAACCTATCGAAAACACTTCGAACAAAATTTTCTAAATACAAAAGGCAAAACGTTATATGAGTGGAAAAAAGGCCTTTTGACCGAAATATCAATATTTAACATCCTCGGACAGGCCTTAAGCGATATCCTTGAAATTTTGAGTCATAACGACTAAAGGACTAAAATTGGTGCATGTTTCATCTCGATCAACAGACAGACAACAGACAGAATGCACTACTATATAGATTTAAATATTGCCTCGTCCAATTATGCTAACCCGCCCACCTTTGCTGAAATTACTAATATTGACTCCAATAACATACAATCCAAATTTCGGTCTTCTAAGGTCAATAGTTTCTGAGATAATATTTTTAATATATTTAATTTTTTTAAACAATTCCTATCCTGCACATATTTATGGAAGTTTTAGTTAATAACTTCACTATCTTGTGTTCCAAATTTCGTACTTCTACGATAAATACTTTCAGAGATATTCGAATTTTAAATAATGCTAAGCCCAGTTTTTTTTAATTTTTTTAAAATCCGTCTGTGACGAAGAAGCTTTCAAACAAAATAATTTTTGTTAAAAGGTCCAGTAGTTCTTTTGTGGAGCCGGTGCAAAAAAATTTCTAAGTTTTTTGTTATATATACGAGAAGATGTTTTATATATAGACGGTATAGATGTTGTGGTCAGGGCCACGCCCCCCTTTAATGGTTTAAAATTATCATTGGAATATAATCTTTAAAATTAAACCGGTTTGGGGCACATTGATTGGATAGTTTCGAAGTCTGTAATGGACTCATACATATTTACAGGGTTTTCTAATAAGAGTGACATGATTTCTTAAAAAAAAAACCCCTCTTATTGTTAAGGAAATTCAAAAGATTTTTATTTAATGTGAAGTACAATTGATACAATTAAGTTCTAAATAAAACGTCATTCAAATGGCCTCCACGACTTCTTTTGCAGGAACGAATTCGATGAACCCAACTTTATGGCACGTTCAATATTGACTTGTAAAGCTTGAAGAGAGTCTGGTTTATTTCGAAAGACCAATGACTTCAAATAACCCCCAAAGAAATAGTCTAATGGTGTTAAATCACAACTTCTTGGAGGTCATTCAATATCACAATTTCTTGAAATAATCGAATCTCCAAACATTTCTCGCAACAATTCAATTGTTTCATTTGCTGTGTTGCACGTAGCCACAATCGGTCAATGGCAAAAAGATAGCTCTTAACGAGAGCTAAAATGTTGCCTATGGGTGTCAAGGTCGTAGGTCGACTGGAAAGTGTTTTTTTGGATTTTTAAAAAAATGAACTTACCATCATTTTCCAATGTGAACGGAAAGTTTATTTTTGCTCTAGCTCCTTAACGATACGTCGGATCGGGAGTCGGTCAATAACAAAAAGATAGCTCTTAACGATAACTAAACTATTGCTCATGAGTGTCAAGGTCGTAGGTCGACTGGAATTTTTTTTTTTTTTTTTTGGATTTAAAAAAAATGGACTTAGCGCACGAAAAGTTGCAATTGGAGAACGATTATTTTGATAAAAAAACTGAATAATTTGTTGTTCTTGCGTATATTTCTCCATGATGAAATTGTAAACACTACTGAATACAATGAAAAACAAATGACATATTACAAATGGCCGAAACGTCACTTCAAAATCATATCATCCTTATTGGAAAACCTTTTACAAGCATACGTAGAAACATTTTTTCCATTTTAATATATTTTATCTATTTTATTAACTTTATTTACTTTGTAAATTTTATATATTTTATATATTTTTTATATTTCATAAATATTTTATATATTTTATATATTTTTTTTATATTTTTATATTTCATAAATATTTTATATACTTAATATATTTTATATATTTTATATATTGTATTAATTTTATATATATTTTATATTTTTTATCTATTTTTTTTATATGTTAACTATTTTAAATATTTTATTATATATTTTGTATATTTTATATATTTTATTATATATTTTGTATATGTTAGTTATTTTATATATTTTGTATATTTTATATATTTTATTATATATTTTGTATAATTTGTATATTTTATTATATATATTTATATATTATTATATATATTTATATATCTTATATATTTTGTAAATGAAAGCCCCAGTAGGCGAGTTGGTAGCATACGCGCCTAACAGTTTGTGGGTTCGATTCCCACCAGAGGCTCTGGTCTGTCGCTGCAAACATTTAGCCATATGGTCTTTGTAACCCGGCCTTTCCCTGGACCTTATAATTAGAATATAAATTTACTTCGTATTGTAATTCATAAAAATAAACAAAATAATAAATATTTTGTATATTTTATATATTGTATAAATTTTATATACATTTTTGTATCTACTTTTTTGTATGTTAACTATTTTATATATTTAATTATATATTTTGTATATTTTATATATGCTAATTTTGTATTTATTATATATTTTATTACATACTCGTATATTGTATATTTTATATATGTTAATTATTTTATATATTTTAATATATATTTTGTATATTTTAATATATATTTTGTATATTTTATTATATATTTTACATATTTTATATATTTGATATATTTTATCCATCTTATATATTTTGTATATTTTATTATTTTATTATATATTTTATATCCAGTTTTCTTTATTTTAATGTAGAAGGTTATCCATTGTCCGAAATTAAAGCCGTTTAATTAATAATTTTGTTCTAAAACACCAATAAGAAATCGTATATTTTCCGATTCGATACCACTGTGCAACTATCTCGTTAGATGAGATGATGTCTGTTTTCATTTTTTTTTTTGTTTGTTTCATGAATAAAAGTCTTGTATTTTTTCACATTTGTTAACACCAAATGTTTATTATGCAATAAACACAAAAACACACCAAAATTGTAAATCAAAAAATGTTTGCAATACACATTTGTAATTACAGATTTTCATGTTTTTCCCCCAATTTTTGTTGGCTAGAAGGGGAATGCTTTATTGCTACATAGATGGGGCTATTTGGGGAGACAATCAGCCGGATTACAACAAACATATGTTCAATTAAAACCACAAAATCGTTTCGAAATTTAGAACGATGAAAAATACCCAAATACAACAACACCACCACACAAACATTATTATAAAATGCACAATATTAATATTTTATTTGTTCCCGAAAAATAGCGTAGCAGTCGACAGAGGCCCCTTTTGGGTCCAATGAAGGCCTAATCACGGGAACATTAATATTTGACGCATTCCCGAAAAATAGAGTAGCACTCGACAGAGGATCATTTTGGGCCCAATGAAGTCCTAATCAGGGATTTTTGCACTTTTTCGTATAGGTGACTAAATATTTTTTATACGTTTTAGAACTTTGTTGTATAAACAAAAGTTGTAAGTTGTTGGTTTTTTTGTCACAATTTTTTATTTTTTTATTAATTGCTATATTAACATTTTTTTTCTTATTTTTAATTTTTTTTATTATTTACAATTTGTTATTATTTTTAAATGTTCTTTTATTATTAAAATTTTTATTATATTTAATTTTTTATTATTTTTAAATGTTTGATTATTTTTGAATGTTTGATTATTTTTCAATTTTTTATTATTTTTAATTTTTCGGCTATTTTTTAATTTTTTATGATTTTTCTTAAATTTCGTTTATTTTTTTTTAATTTTCATCAATTTGTGCATGATTTTATTTTCAATATTTTTTTTTTATTTTCTATTTTTTCACTTAAATGTTTTAAGATTTTCACTTTTTCCTCAAAAACTTTTAATTTCACTCCTTTGAGAAATATACCTTTAACGTCTGTTGCTCACAGAACCCACAAACAAAAGATTAAAAGCGGATTATGTATTCCATTTGTTTGAATAATATTTATGTTTTTTTTAAATGAAAACTGAAATTTAGAAACTATATATACAACGACGACAGCGACGATGACAGCGTATTCATATATTCGCGTTTGATTTCGAAATCTTGAAAATATTTTTTCTTTCTTTTCATATGTTTTGTATGAGAACAAAAATATTATTCCTTTTTCTTCTTTTTCCCCGATTTTTCTAATTTCTAATTTGCCGCATCGGACAACGGTTGTTTTTCTATTGGCTTTTTCGTTCTTCTTGAGGCGATCGTCAAAGTTGGACTGGCCTTATGGCATTGCGTGAATGCCAGCCAGCGTTGGGGGTGCTCAGCCGATTGGCCAGAAGAAGAAAGAAATCACTTGTTTTTTCTTGGGTTCTCTTGGCGCAGGTGAGCATTTCCGTAAAGTTATGCGCACATTTTTCGAATTTTCATTCTCGTGAAAATTTTGAGAAATAAACCGTAATGATTTTTGTGTTGAGAATTTTAATTTTTCGTTCGGTTTTTTGTAGTTCACTTTTTTTTGGCGAGACAAATGTGTTTTTGTAAAGTGTTTTTTTTTCTATTAGTTTTTGTAATGAGATGTCGTTATGTTTTTGTTGCTGTTATTATCTCTCTAATGTTCAGTGGGCCAATTTGAAAATTGTGTTAATACATTGTTGGTGTCACGGTCCTGAAAAGTCTCATTTCTTATGTTGGACTATGACATTGAGTAGTTTTCAATATATCAGAATCAAAGCAGACGCCTTGACAAAGTCTGTGAAACTTATGATCCATCAATGTCGCTTGTTTTCGCAGCGGAATATTATTCTAAACTGAAGGATCATACGATTTATGAAAATTCCCATTTTTCCAATTTGAGTACATAATTTTTCAAAATCATAGATTTTTGGAAAAAAAATATATACAAATTCCATAATTTGAAAAATCACAGTTTTCCTATTTGAGCACCAAATTTTTCAATAATATTAATTCTGGAAAAATGTGAATGTTCATTATAAATTTCAGAAATTTTGTTAAATACTTTTTAAAATCACAGATTTCTAATTTCAGCACCTAATTTTTCAATAATATTCAATTTTGGAAAAATGTGAATGTTCATTATAAGTTTTAGAAAATGTCGATTTTGATAAATACATTTAAAAGTATTTTTCGTATATCGCAAATACAATACATATGTACACGGAGAAAAATCGCCATTTTTGATATGTTTGAATTAAAGGAAAATATATTTGGAAACGATTTTTTTGAATATTATATACATACTTGTTAGCAAATAAATTTTATTTAAAAATCATGAAATTTTGTTTGGAACGCATATATTAATATATTAGAACAAAATATATTTGCGCACTGACTTTCACAAATAAAATATGTGTTTACCCACAAACAAAGTTATTGTTTAAGATGTTTTCCAAATATATTTTAATTACATTTTTTTTTTAAACTTTGCTGAATTTTTCGAATTTTTTAGTTTTTCTAGATTTCGTGTTGAACTTTGTAGTTAAAAATGTCTTTAGCAGCAATAGGCTTTGTTTTACACCAATAAATTTTAATTTATAAGTATTCCAATTCATCACTTTTTGCCAATCCATCAGTGCAATTTATAGTTACGAAAGATTATGCGATTTAAGTGTTAACTGAATTTTACAGACATAAAATTTATAAAAAAATTTAGCTTTGAACTTCTGAAAAATAGAAAACTTGTCTTTAAATTAAGGAACTGGTACATTGCCAAAATACTTAAATACCATATATATATAACATATACAATTTGTGTGCGTCAAATATTATATATTTAGGGTGTACCCTAAGCATATGTATATTTCAAGCAGAATATGTTTGAGTCAATATACTACAGAAGCGATTTTTTTCAGCGTGTATAGCATGTTGAGAAAAAAATCTACGAAAAACTAGTCTGTCAAATGAAAATGTCTTATTTTTTTGACTAGAAATGAGGTCGAAAGTGAAGAATTGTCGGAAATGGAAATTTTCATTCGGAAATTTTGCATACAAAATTTACCTGAAAATGTTTCCTGATTTGAGTTATAAAAACAAGAAATTTGGAAAAAAAATATCAGTTAATTAACCCTTATTATACACGGAAAGAAAATAAAAATCCTATTCAATCACAAAAGTAATTGAATCGAATAATTTGTTGATTAAAAATGCACTTATCACAAAAATTAAGTTTATTATTCAAACTTTTTTTTTTTCAATGTGAATTGCAAAATTTGTCAATTACAAAAATAATATATTTGATTAAAAATTTACTGATTTTGTTCATGATATTCAAGAAATTTTTCAATTGATTCAATTAAAAACATGATTGAAAATTTCTAAATTGCCAGCAATATTATTAATTTTATAAATGATAAAAATGTATTGAATATTTTACCAATTTTAATGAATTTTGAAATTGATTCGATTAAAGAATTATTGAATATTGCACAAATTACAGTATTTTTTTTTTTTAATTAATTTAATCGACAAAATTATTGAATATTGTATTAGTTCATCTCTGTTTATTTAATTGACTCAATTCAAATATTGATTGATAAAATTGGAATATTTTGCCGTTTTAGTTTATTTACATACAACGTTTGACAAGGAAATTTAAAAGTATAATATGAAAACGTTGTATGTAAATAAACTACATATATAAATAAAAACGCAAAATATTCCAATTTTATCAATCAATTGAAGCAATTAAAAACGAAACAGAGATGAACTAATACATTATTCAATAATTTTATCGATTAAATTAATTAAAAAAAGACTGTACTTTGTGCAATACTCCATCAATTAAAAAATGCATTAAAATTGGTAAAATTTTCAATACATTTTTATCATTTACAAAATTAATAATATAGTTGGCAATTTCGAAATTTTCAATCAACACATGATTTTGGCACTCAATTCAGAGAATTGGACGTTAAAGTAGCCCCAAAAATAAGAACTTCTGCATCATTCGTTTAGTTAAGTTGGCTCAATTAAGAATTTAATTGACATACAATTTTTTTGCTCAAGGTGGATTTTTAGCACTTTTTCTATAATTTTTTTCTTGGTATACAGTACGAAATATATCTCTTGTGTGCTTGAAGCGAAGTTCTAGATATTGAATAGGAGAAAAAAATGCGGAACAAGCATACCCGAAAAAAGTGCATCCAGTGGCTTAAAAATCGCAAAAATGCCCACAAAGTCATAAAATATCTATCAGTAAAATATTGAAAAATACGTATACGTTATACGAATACGTATACGTTACGAATACGTATGAAACAGATTATAAAACAGAACATTTTTGCGATTTTTAAAGCACTGAAAAAAATATTATGAGCACTACACGGCGCAAAATCGCCTTTTTTGATATATTTGAATAGAAAGCAAATATATTTGGAACACTAATTTTTAAATATTATATATTTCTGAGCAAATAAATTTTATTTGAAAATCAATAAAATATATTTGGAACTCGTATATTATTATGTTACAACATATAATATTTGCAAACTAAATTTCTCAAATAAAATATGTATTTAATAGAAATAAAATGATTGTTTAGGAATTTCTCCAAATATATTTTATTAAAAAAAAAATTTCGAAACTTTTGTTGAATTTTTCGAAATTAAATTTTATTTTTGTTAGTATTTTTTGATATGAACCTCCCAGTTATGATACCAAATGCAGCAATAACTTATGTTTTAAATCAATCATTTAAAATTTCTGACTATTCCAAGCCATCATTGGTTGTCAATCCTCCAAGTATATATTTCGATCCAAGATTATAAATATGATTTCAATTATTATTATTTATTATATTAAATATAATAAAATTTTTTAAAAAATTAACTTTGAATTACTGATAAATTTAACACAATTTAAGTATTTTCTGAATACCTTAATGCAAATAAATATTTGTTTCGGAAAAAATAGTCCAAAATAAACACATATTGAGATGCAAACAAAGATTTGTTTAGAACAAACTTCTTCCCCAATATATAATTTTTGTGTGTATCAAATATTATATGTTTAGAGTGTATGCTAAAGATATATATGTTTCAAGCCGAATATGTTTGGGACAATATACTTCAGAAGCGATTTTTTTTCAGCGTGTACAAACGTTGCTAATAATACATTCACATGGGAACAGAAGTTTAGTAACTCTCGTTAAATAAATAGAAATTAATTTTTTTTCACATAAAATGTTTTTTTTTGGCACGAAAAAACATAAAAAAAATTTTAAAAAAAATCCCAACAAAATGTTTGTTCCAAAAAATTTTTCCTATTATCTTAACGAAGAGAACAACGACTATTTGAGGAAAATCTATGGATAAATGTAGAAATTAAAGCACTTTTGGTAGAAATAAGAGAATTTCAACATAATCCGGTTTTTATACCCCCAATATTGTGAACGAGGATATATATACCAGTTGCTTTGGACCAAACGTGTAACACATTGATGGAGTAATCCCTAAGATACCCCAAGAATATTTGGCGGAAATCTGTTATGCTCCATTTTTTTAAATGTTGATTATCTCACAACTTCTATACTACAAATCATAATCTTTCACAATTAAACACATAGTATTAACTTCTTGGTCGCTATCATGCCGGGAAAATTTGGCGAAGTTGCCACGCCCCTTTTGGTACCTCCCAAACAAAATTGTCAAAGTGGAGATGTCAAACAAGATATCCAGATCCCGAAAATCTCGGGAAATCCTGAATCCCGGGAAATCCCGAATCCCGGGAAATCCCGAATCCTGGGAAATCCCGAATCCCGGGATTATTTAAATGAATCCTGCGATATTTTAATAATAATATATGAAGATGTCTCGTATAAAATATTAAGTAAAAGATAGATACCCTCTGTCGAAAATATAAACTAATGAAGCAAATTCTTAACATCAAAAACATTGACATAATCCAGTGAAAGAATTAGAAAATTGGAAAACAATTACATGATAGGTATATAATAAATTTAATTATAAACAAGTAAACTTAAAACAAGAAAACACATGTAGTTTGTGTCACACAAAACGAAAAAAAAAATATTTTATTCTTTAAAATGTATGAACAAATCCTAATATAAAATCTGATTTGGATCGACACATCGATTTGGTTCCCATAAAAACGGAATTAGTCAAACTGATTTCTCAAGTTGAAAATTTTTCGTGCTTTTTAACGATGCAAAATTATAACGTCAATAATAATTCAGACGACGAACAGAAATCGGACCAATAATATTCCATAGCTAAATGTGATGAAATATTTTAATAAAAGTAACCCTCAATTTCTTAACCTCCGGTTAGAGTTAAGACACAGTTAAAAAATAACTAATTCATACAATTAGACAACTATAACTGTAGATTAGCTCTAACTGTGGGATAACTGGAGATTGTGGAATTGGCCGTAAGTGTTTTTTAACAAAAGTTACTTTATGCTTTAGCCGTTTTTTCCTTATTTAAACTAATTAAAATTAAATTAAAACTGAACAAAAATGTTTGTATTCCATTTCGATATATCACATTATAAAGATGAAAAAAAAATCGCTTTATCCCCGAAAACCCCGAAAATCCCGGGATGTGTACAATTTTCGAAAAATCCCGAAAAAGTACAGGCTTCCCGGGATTTGCAAACTAAAAATCCCGTATTCCGGGATTTGTGAAAACCAATCCCGTATGACATCTCTATGTCAAAGTAAAAAATATGAAAAATCATTATTATAATAGGCATTGTTCTCTTCGATAGGATGCTAGCTTTCAAAAAATGGAACAAACAATTTTTTGCGAATTTTTTCTTTTGTATGGATGCGATTTTTTTGAAAAAAATCTAATTTTTTTCGAATTCTTTTAACGACAGTTACTAAACTTCCGTTTCTACGTAAAAGTGATGTTAAACCAGTAAGGAAAGGCAGAAAGTCGGGCGGGGCCGACTATATAATACCCTACACCTCCCTAACAATGCGAAAAATGAATAAATGGGTAGAAACATATTATCTAATTCTGAAATAGAGTGATCAAAACCGGTTTAAAATAAACCGGTCCCCGGTTTTTCTCAAAATCATGAATTTCGAACAACCGGTGCAACCGGTTTTTTTCGTTTGTTTCCACCGGTTTTTTTATTATCACTAAAATATTAAAAATTATTTACAACTTTATATACAAAATATCACAAATTAAGATAATAATATGAACTTTGCTAGAATCCGAAGCCATTCACCAATTTCTATACAAATTACAAAAATTTAAAGAAAATAAATGATTCATACGCGCAGAAGTTATGTGAAAAGTAAACGCATTCTCCCACTTCCAAACCGAAAGAAAAACAAGTAAGAAAATGTCATTTGGGTAAACCGACTAGTGTATACTCTTATATATTTATATGTATACTCGTATATACCCACCTGCACTAAAGTGTGTATATAAAATATATATGTATAAAGATTTAATACCTATTTAATTTAATATTCTATTTAATATCCCGAAATATTAATATTTTCTTGACTGAACTACATAAGGAGAATTTCATGTCAAGTGAGTTAATTTTAAAAAGGGATGTCTTCTGTCGGGATGAAAATTGCACCAGGCAGCCCTATCAGATAGTAGTTATGAGACACAATTCCAACGAAATCGGTTAAGGACTTTGCGAGTTGGAGGGTGTCAAATATTGACATTTTTGTCCAACGGTTGTTTTTCCCATCTAAAATGCTAAAATGTTTGGTTGAACGTTAATTTTTTTTCAGAGGTTTATATTTATTTTGATAGATCAACAGGTCCCATCCCATTAATAGGTCACAAAGCTTTTAAAGGAAATTATCGATAACACGTTTGGAAAATGTTTCTAAATACAATAGCTAACTAGTTATAAGAATGAGATAAAAGGACCGTTTGACTCAAATGACAATATTCATCACAATCCAACTCATAACTACTATCCGACGGGACTAAATTTGGTGCATGATTCCTAATCAGAAGATATCGCTTTTAAAAATTTAATATTAAAAAATCGCCTTTTTTGTTATTAAAAAGGAAAATGTTTTTCAAGCGGCAATTTTCATACTGTTTTGTTATGCAGAAAAAAACCGGTTCTACCGGTTTCCCCGGTTTTCTTCGAGGAAAAAAACCGTCCACCGGTTTTTTTATAACTTAAATAAACCATCCACCGGTTTTTTATTTTTTCAAAAAAACCGGTTTTTTGATCACTCTATTCTGAAACGATAATCGCTAAATTAAGCAATATTCGTTCCTAAATTGAGAAACATCTTTCTGGAAAATTTTAATGATCGGAAGTGATATATGGAGCTTTAATATAAATCTGAACCGATCTTCCCTGAATACTTATTCATGTAAAAAAGACCTCCTTCTGTCGAATTTCGTACTGATCGGATATAAAATACAGTTTCTACAGCTACTGAATTTCAGATCGGGGGTAACATATATATGGGGGCTATATCTAAATCTGAACCGATTTTCTCCGAATTTGGCAGTATTCCTTCATGTAATATGAAACCTCTTTCTGCCGAATTTCGCACTGATCGGATATAAAATACAGTTTTTACAGCGCTTACAGGTCAAATCGGGGGTAACATATATATGGGTGTTATATCTAAATCTAAACCGAGTTTCTCCGAATTTGGCAGTATTCCTTCATGTAGAAAGAAATCTCTTTTTGCCGACTTTCGCACTTTTTTTTACTTATTCATGTAAAAAAGACCTCCTTCTGTCGAATTTAGTACTGATCGGATATAAAATACAGTCTCTACAGCTTTTACATGTCAAATCGGGGGTAACATATATATGGGAGCTATATCTAAATCTGAACCGATTTTCTCCGAATTTGGCAGTATTCCTTCATGTAATATGAAACCTCTTTCTGCCGAATTTCGCACTGATCGGATATAAAATAATATTTTTAAAGCGCTCACATGTCAAATCGGGGGTAACGTATATATGGGGGCTATATCTAAATCTGAACCGATTTCTTCCAAATTTTACAGTGTTCATCCATATAATAAGAAACCTCTTTCTGCCCAATTTCATACTGATCCGATATAAAATAAAGTTTTTAAAACGCTTACATGTCAAATCGGTGCTACACGGGCCAAAATCGACATTTTTGATATGTTTGAATCGAAAGAAAATATATTTGGAACACACATTTTTAAATGTTTTATATTTCTGAGTAAATAAATTTTATTTGAAAATCAATAAAATATACTTGGAACGCATATATTAATATATTACAACAAAATATATTTGCAAACTAATTTTCTCAAATAAAATATGTATTTATATACAAATAAAATTATTGGTTAGGAATATCTTCAAATATATATAATTTAAAAAAAGATTTTCAAAACTTTGCTGAATTTTTATAATTTCATTTTTAATTTTTCCTTCGTTTCGAACTATTTCTCCCAGTCAAAACTACCATTAACAGCATTACATTCTGTTTTAAGGGACTCATTTTAAATTCCTGAGTATTTCATGTCAGCATTTTTTCAATCCTTCGAGTAACTTAATGTTATCAAAAATTATACGATTTCAATTTCAATTAAAAAATTCTAAAAAATTATCATTAAATTACTGAAAAACTTAACACAATTAAGGTTCGAAATTTTCGGGATACTTAAATTTAAATACATTTTTGTTTCGGAATTAAAAATCCCAAATAAAAGGTTTAGGGTGGAAACAAGGATTTGTTTAGAACAACATCTTTCCAAATATATAATTTTTGTGTGTACAAAATATTATATATTTAGAGTGTACCATAAACATATATATGTTTCAAGCCGAACATGTTTGGGACAATATACTACAGAAGCGATTTTTTTTCAGCGTGTATATCTAAATAGGGATCGTCCTTGGGCCAAAAAAAAGATATGTGTAAAGTTTCGTCGAGATCGGACCATAATTGCGACCTGTACTTTGATTACAAGAATACATGCACAGACGGACAGACGGACGGACAGACGGACAGACAGACGGACATAGCTAAATCAACTCAGAAAGTGATTCTAAGTCGATCGGTATAATAAACGATGGGTCTATTTCTTCTCCTTTTGGGTGTTACAAACAAATGCACAAAGTTATAATACCCTGTACCATAGTGTGGTGTAACAAAGGCAACATCCATGACAATTTTGGTTTCATAAAATAGTATGCCTCAATATATAAAAAAAAACTTTTTGGGTCTCGGACACAAAACTAAATTTTGATTTTTGTGTTAAGTTTTGGGCTTTGGTGTGTTCTGACACATATAGTAAAATGCTATGGCCAACATTTTTCTAGAACATTTCATCCCCACCCTCACCATTTTAAGCGGTGTTTTTTACGATTTGTTAAAATGGGGCCAAAAATTACAGTTATGTGGGGGAGCCAGAGGGTTAATCTGTTCCACAAAAATATTGGCCTTAATATTTTTCTATAAAATTGCTGAACATACCCTATATCAAAAAAAAAATATTTTTTTTGATATATAATAGTGAAATACAATGTGGTTTTTTGAGCTATTTAGGGTACAAAGGCACGTTCAGATTCTATTGATATGTCCACAAACGTTGTTCAGATTTACGGTGGCTACAATTTTGCCATAGTAGACAGGGATGCCAACTTAGTGCTTTTCGCACGAGATTTAGTGCTTTTCAGACCCCCCAATACGCGAAAAGTGTTCACTTAGTGCCAAACGAAAAAAAAGCACTAGGTGTACGCTTTTCATGTTTTTGTTGGTGCTTTTGACGCTTTTCGTACATTTGTCAGATCAAATCTGGCAACATAATGAAATTATACTATTTTTGCTACTCCGGGTTTTTGACGAAAAATTATGGTTTTATAATTACACAATTCTGCGGTACAGATATACAATTCTGCGAGCAGATATTTGTAAGGCCCTAAAATATTGGGTGGCACGTGTTGAATCCCGGCCGAAGGCCGGCCACTCGTTTTCACTTTGGTCCGCGTTGCCATCGTTGGGCATACATCAGAAGGGAAAATCTTTAACCCTGGCCAAAATCGGTCACGCAGACACAGTTTGGTCCGCGCAGCCCATTTTGGAGATATCGACAACTGGAAAATCGTATTCAAAGGTAACTTACAGACAAAACGGTCTATTGAATCAGAATCACTAGCAGATTCGAATTATTATGGGGATAAATAGAATCAGCTAGTGATTCCTTATTGCTCAGCAAGTCTTTATGCAATTTAGCAGAGAAAAAACGTATGAATCTACACGCTGAAAAAAAATCGCTTCTGTAGTATATTGTCCCAAACATATTCGGCTTGAAACATATAAATGTTTAGGATACACTCTAAATATATAATATTTGGTACACACAAAGGTTATATATTTGGGAAGATTTTGTTCTAAACAAATCTTTGTTTACTCCCAATTTTTTTTGTTTGGGACTATTATTTTTCGAAACAAATTAAAAATTTGCACTTAAGTATTCAGAAAGTACCTAAATTGTGTTATATTTTTCAGTAATTCAAAATATTTTTTTTTTAGAAATTTTTAATGTTCGTAAAAATAATAAATAATAATTGAAATCCTATAATTTTGGATCAAAATAAATTTTTCGGTGGATTGACAACTAATGATGGCTTGGAATACTTAGAAATTTGAAATGATTGATTTGAAACAAACGTCAATGCTGCATTAGGTATCATAACTGGGAGGTAGATACAATTAGGAACCAAAAAAAAATTAAAAATGAAATTCGAAAAAGTCAACACAAGATTTTAAATTATTTATTAAATAAAATATATTTGGAGAAATTCCTAAACAATTGTTTTATTTGTACTTAAACAAATAAAGTATTTGAGAAATTTAGTTTGCAAATATATTTTGTTGTAATATATTAATATATTCGTTCCAAATATATTTTAATGATTTTCAAATTAAATTTATTTGCTCAGAAATATAAAATATTTAAAAATTTGTGTTCCAAATATATTTTCTTTCGATTTAAACATATCAAAAAAGACGATTTTGCCCCGTGTAAGCGCCAAAAACAAAACGAAAAGTTTGGAAGTATCATTTTAATTAGGGAAACAACTATGATTAAAATTTGAAAATATTTTTATTTAAAAATTTTTAATGTAAAATTAAACTTTTTTATTGCAAATGAAAGAAAAATAGTTTAGTGCCTTTTTACGCTTTTTTTAATTTTTCATTACGCTTTTGCTCCGCAAATAGTTGGCATCACTGATAGTAGAATCGAACCTATACTGTCAAGTCCGTGTATTTTTCAAAAAGTGTTCATTTGTTGCATATTGTAATTTATATGGATGGGAAAAAAGACGTTTTGAAGTGCACGCTGAAAAAAAATCGCTTCTGTAGTATATTGTCCCAAACATATACGGCTTGAAACATATATATCTTTAGGATACACTCTAAACATATAATAATTGATACACACAAAAATTAAAGTAATATTTGGGAAGATGTTGTTCTAAACAAATATTTGTTTGCATCTCAATATGTGTTTATTTTGGACTATTTTTTTCGAAACAAATATTTATTTGCATTAAGGTATTCAGAAAATACCTAAATTGTGTTAAATTTGTCAGTCAAAGTTAATTTTTTAAAAAATTTTATTATATTTAATATAATAAATAATAATAATTGAAATCATATTTATAATCTTGGATCGAAATATATACTTGGAGGATTGACAACCAATGATGGCTTGGAATACTCAGAAATTTTAAATGATTGATTTAAAACATAAGTTATTGCTGCATTTGTTATCATAACTGGGAGGTTTATACCACAATAAAAAACTAACAAAAATAAAATTTAAATTCGTAAAATTCAACAAAAGTTTCGAAAATTTTTTTTTAAATAAAATATATTTGGAGAAATTCCTAAACAATCATTTTATTTCTATTAAATACATATTTTATTTGAGAAATTTAGTTTGCAAATATTATATGTTGTAACATAATAATATACGAGTTCCAAATATATTTTATTGATTTTCAAATAACATTTATTTGCTCAGAAATATATAAAATTTAAAAATTGGTGTTCCAAATATATTTACTTTCTATTCAAATATATCAAAAAAGGCGATTTTGCCCCGTGTATATATCATTTGCTACGAAAAAAATTGTAACACATCGAAGGAGTGACCTAAGACCCCAAGTATGTTCGGCGGAAATCCGTTTTGGCCCATTTTAAGTCGAATGAGCAATGTCCGTCTGTCTGTCTGTCTGTCTGTTTGCTGGCTGGTGCGCACGATAACTCTCGAAAGGAGTAACCGATTAAATTCAAATTTAGTATGTGGTAATATTTTCTTCTATCTCCGGCTAAGTTCGAAGATGGGCCATATTGGTCCACTCCTTGTAGTTAGTACCTCCCCCACAAAGGGTTAAAATGTTGTGAAATATTGATTCTTTAATAACTGCTATACTACTTATTCGAATCTTCTGAAATTCCACACATAGTTTTAGTTTATTAGTTGCTATCAACTCGAGAAAGATGGGCGAAGTTGCCACACCCCTTTTGGTACCTCCCACACAAATGCATCATTTTGCACCACAAGTTAACAGCTTGTAACATTGAAACCAGTGTATAAAAATACTTGTATTTTGTACAGTGTAATGCTTTTAAAATGTCTTTTGGTAACTCCCACACAAAAGTACCATTTTTATACCCTACACCACACTGTGGTACAGGGTATTATGACTTTGTGCATTTGTTTGTAACACCCAAAAGGAGAAGAGATAGACCCATTGTTTATTATACCGATCGACTTGTAATCACTTTCTGAGTCGATTTAGCTATGTCCGTCTGTCTGTCTGTCTGTCCGTCTGTCTGTCTGTCTGTAGACGTATTCTTGTAATCAAAGTACAGGTCGCAATTATGGTCCGATCTCAACGAAACTTTGCACATATCTTTTTTTAGGCCCAAGGACGATCCCTATTGAATTTGGTCAAAATCGGTTCAGATTTACATATAGCTCCCATATATATGTACCTCCGATTTGGCATATATACACTGTATAAGCAACATTTTGTAACCGATTTGTACAAAAATTTACAGAGAGTAGTCTCGTGATACACTTAGATACAATACAAAATTTGGGGGAAATCGGTTCAGATTTATATATAGCCCCCATATATATGTTGCACCCGATTTGACATGTAAGCGCTGTAGAAACTGTATTTTATATCCAATCAGTACGAAATTCGGCAGAAAGAGGTTTCTTATTACATGAAGGAATACTGCCAAATTCGGAGAAAATCGGTTCAGATTTAGATATAGCCCCCATATATATGTTACCCCCGATCTGAAATTCAGTAGCTGTAGAAACTGTATTTTATATCCGATCACAGCGAAATTCGGCAGAAAGAGATTTCTTATTACACGAAGGAATACTGCCAAATTTGGAGAAAATCGGTTCAGATTTAGATATAGCCCCCATATATATGTTAGCACCGATTTGACAATCAAGCGCTGTAGAGACTGTATTTTATATCCGATCAGTACGAAATTCGACAGAAAGAGGTTTCTATTTTACATGAATGAGTATTCAGGGAAAATCGATTCAGATTTATTTATAAGCTCCATATGAGTCATTCCACGCCAAACGGGACGATTTTTGACATCACTATTTTTGATTGCTTCGAAATTTTGTGCATGCATTATTTACCTAAAACTATCTTATACGTAGCTCAAGAAAAAATTTTAAAGAAGTTTCTTTAAGAGTTATGAGCAATTTAAAGTTGACGAAATTACGTTTTTTTCTAAAAGGTGTGTTTATCCTTTAGCTTGTATCTCCTAAAATACGTGACCGATTTTAATGTGCTATACCTTGTTTTGAAGGTAATTTCAACTACTACAACTAACTTAAAGTAAACACTGCAACAAAAATACTAGTTTTTAATATTTTTGCCCTTTTATACTTTCTATTGCGATTTTCAAAATGATTACACCCTTCGATTTTTTTTAAATTTTAATGTCGTGTTCTGAGATGTCTTTGTTAGCTACTGTATGAATTTGGAAGTGGTGAATTGATGGGAACTATTTTTTAAACTTTTTATAAAAAAAAGCATTTGCATAACTTCTGTGAGTGTGCTTTAAATAATTAACAGAATGATAATTTTTAGCCGTTAGTTTATTAATATAACAATAACAACAATAAATATTATTAATTTTGCAAAATTGTTTGCAAAAACGCAAAAATCAGCGATGACTTGATATTTAAAAAACAAAACTCATTAAACAATAGCAAGAGTCAAAAGATAAGAAATTACTTGTTAAACTATACTCTGAGATGACATTTTTTTTAAAATCACAGCAACCTGGATTTCAGTTTTTGATGAAGAAAAAAATACAATAAGTTTGTTCGTCCGTTTTTCACACTCAATTCGACAATTCAAAGAAAAAGGAAAGCAAAAGTAATTTATTGAACTCAAAACTACCACGTCCGATAAAAAAATTAGAGTTCAGACATCATCAACTTCCGAAAAATACTGTGTTAAGACGGTGTACAATGATTAATATTTTTATACCCATTTTCTTCTTTTTTACTGTTAATAGTATACTTGATTCGAATCTTTCTAATACATTTTTATTGTTCTTATTTTTACATTAGTATACTGATTATTAATAATTGTCATTCTTTTCTTAAATGTTTTATTGTTCTTTCTGTTTTAATAAACTAATGACTAAAAATTATCATTCTGTTAATTATTTAAAGCACATTCACAGAAATTATGCAAATGGTTTTTTTATAAAAAAATCGTAAAAAATAGTTCCCATCAATTCACCACTTCCAAATTCATACAGTAGCTAACAAAGACATCTCAGAACACGACATTAAAATTTCAAAAAAATCGAAGGGTGTAATCATTTTGAAAATCGCAATAGAAAGTATAAAAGGGCAAAAATATTAAAAATTAGTATTTTTGTTGCAGTGATTACTTTAAGTTAGTTGTAGTAGTTGAAATTACCTTCAAAACAAGGTATAGCACATTAAAATCGGTCACGTATTTTAGGAGATACAAGCTAAAGGATAAACACACCTTTTAGAAAAAAACGTAATTTCGTCAACTTTAAATTGCTCATAACTCTTAAAGAAACTTCTTTAAAATTTTTTCTTGAGCTACGTATAAGATATTTTTAGGTAAATCATGCATACACAAAATTTCGAAGCAATCAAAAATAGTGATGTCAAAAACCGTCCCGTTTGGCATGGAATGACTCATATATATGAACTGTTTATTTTGAAAGTGGCGTAAACGCCATTCTGTTTTTAAACCAAGAGTAGCATCGTTGATAGGCTATGTGATTAATATAAACATATTATTTGCATTCAGGTCATCTCAAGAATTCAATGTTTCGGAATTGATGAATCGATTCCAATGATGAATCGAATAAAGCAGAATGGCGTTTACGACACTTTCAAAATAAACAGTTCATATGTTCCTCCTGATTTGGTTACAAAGCGCTATAGAAGTTGTACTTTACTTCCGATCATTACAAAATTCTCCAGAAAGATGTTTCTCAATGTAGGAACGAATATTGCTTAATTTATCGATTATCGGTTCAGAATTAGATATATCCGCATATATATGTTCTTACCCATTTACCAATTATTCCAAATTATTATCGCAATAACCCTTATCGCATTGTTAGGGAGGTGTAGGGTATTATATAGTTGGCCCCGCTCAAATTTCTGCCTTTCCTTACTGGTTTGGTATAATTTGGCCATTTTTTAATATACCGGTGCACATAAACGCTCATTATTCGGCACCGTGCAATGTATTTAGAGTATCTACTTTTCAGCGAAAAATGGTTGTATTTTTTAAAAACCTTCTGGTACCTCCCACACAAATGGGCAGAATAATTCGTTTAATATTCTATATTACATTAATCACAAAGTGAGGGTATGCCTAAGTCGGTTTACCCGACTGAAACTTTTTTACCTGTTATACTATATTTGCATATCATACTATCATAGTGTGAATATTATTGACTATAGTCCGACAACATCTTCATATAGCTCTAAAATCTAAAAAAAAAAAATACAATCAGTTCTGCACGACTAAAATGTTCTTACTAGTTTAAATGCAATCTCAGATGTAAAACTGTGTCTTACGATAGTTATAACTATTTAGGATGTTATTTAAATACTCCTAGAATCATAAAACAGTGTTTTGTTTCGTATTGTCTTTTTCTCCGAAGTTCAACAATGATTTCAGGGTTGCAAAAATTCTAAGCGCCATGGGAGCGTATGAGTTTTATAGATTTTAAATTTAATGTTTATCATACGCCGAATGGCGTCAAAAATAAAAAGCTAAACTTTGAAGATTTCGCTCTTTACACAGTCGCTTATATAGCTTAGTTGCCGTACAACATATGCCAAAAAAAATTTTAACTACATAAACGAAGCATAATTTGCTCTAAAAACACGATCATGGGACGATCATAAATTGTCTGTTTATGAGAGAGTTCGTGAATGTTTCCGACGAACGAAGCACATCGATTTGTCGTTGCAGAATTGCAGAAGCTGAGGACTTCGTATTCGGTTGTGCAACAAATTTTGAAAAAATTGCAGTTAAACGTAACTATTTTCAAGGCAAATCATTTTAGAAAATATCCTTTTTATAAATATACCCTTTAATAAAGAAAGTAAAATTATTACTACATAAAATAAACAAATTATGACGTGTCTTAAAATAAAAAATTATGTTAATCTTAATTTAATTAGTATGAGATTGGCGTATTGAAATTATCCAACCATTATTTTCTGTTATCTAACAAAGTTTTTTCCACAATTTTGGGTTTTATTATGAATTTGTTTGTATCCAAAAACTGGTTTCTGATAAACCGAAACCCGCTTTAACTTAAGCCGAAACCCGGTTTCTAAGCATGTTGAATTTTCCAAAATTAACAGGTTAACTTGACCACCTTTTTGAAACACTGCCGTTTAGTGATGTGGCATATTTTTAACTAATTTTTAAACAAACGAAATTGCAGCATTTCGGGATCGCAAAAAGACATATTTTCCAAAGGAAGTGAAAAACCTGAAAGCGGCGTCTTACAGAATTGGTATCGACAAACACATTACGTCATGTCACATGAATCGGATGGCCTTTAGAGCAAAATGAAATTAAAAAAAAAAATATACTTTTTTTATAAACACACTTGTAAAGGGTGGTCCAACCACAATGCACGATGTTAATTCTGAGTTACACATTAACGCCAAGTTTTTTGTCCAACTTAATTTGACATTTCCTTGTTTCAGTGTTGGTCAAATTCTATCATGGAGAGGTACACAATTGAGTAGCGCGTTTAGATTCGTTGAAGCCTTTTACGAAAATGGACGTTGAAATCTATATGCATTTCGTGTACTTCGTGATCAGCATAATCGACTAAATGTGTCTACAATCAGGAGAATTGTATGCAAATTTGAGCAAACCGGGTCTGTAGGAGATTTGAAAACACCACTGCAGGCGAGCATGCCCAGTTCATTCTGCGGAAAACATTGATGCCGGGCCGTACTTCTATCGCGAGATGATAACTGACTTCTTGTGGCCGAAAATTGAGGATATGGACCTGGACGATATGTGGTTCCAACAGGATGGAGCCACACCGCCAACGAGAAATTCAATGGGATTTGACACCGTTGGACATCTTTCTTTGAGGGTATTTAAAAGAAAAAGAGTACGTCAATAAGCCACGAACAATTCAAGAGCTAAAGGATGAGATAATTCGGCACATTAACGACATTGAACCTCAATTATGTATGCACCGAAACCGTGGCGAGCATTTGGCCGATATTTTGTTTCACATATAATTGTAATATTGTTTTTGTATTTCTAACGAAAGTCTCTGCGAACGAAAACCAGTCACTCACTTTCGTCAGGAATTTGGTTTCTCTAAGGTTCGTTCGTTCGCCTGGCCTTACGTCAATGACGTTAGCAATTTACCAATTGCAAACAAATGTAATTGCCAGATCAATAATTTTACAACTTCCGGTCTAAAAAAGTACACATTTTTGTATGGTCGACCTTAGAAAATACACCTGTGTATCCATTACACTAGCGGTGGCCAAAAATCAACGCTGGGTGGGTCAGTTGAGCTGATGCAACACTTTCATTTCTTTCTCTCTCTCTCTCGAATCTCTCATTGTGCACTGATGAATTTTTTCCATCTTAGCGAGCTGTGTTGACTTCTTTATGCTTAAATATGTATAAAATTTTATTACTATTTAATTTTTTTTACCATAATTATATTGATATCTACTTATTTTTTGCTTTTAATACCGGTTTTTTGTCATTGTTCCTATCAGTCGACAAATAAAATAAAGTGACTCGATCTGACATTTGTGTTCGCCCAGATGACAGCAAAGAGAGATAGAGAAACCAAAATTTACACTGAAATCATTACGTTTTCGTACGAGTTAATTTTCGCGCGACTTGTCGTTGTGATTGTGGTTAGTGAAACCCAAATCAGCTGTTTGTCGTCTGGCAGGCGAACGAAAGCAACATTTTAAGTTACAGAAAAAGGCTGTATGTATTTAATTATACGTTTTCAATGACTGTAGTCTGACAAAGAATGAACCCCATTTACCACTGTTCTGTCATTTACCACTTCTGTACTAAATTTAGTATTACATTTCTCACATTGTATAGGGTTTTCCAATAAGAGTGATATGATTTCTTTGAAAAAAAACGCACTTATTGTTAAGGAAATTCAAAAGTTTTTTATTTAATGTGAAGTACAATCGATACAATTAAGTTCTAAACAAGTAAGAAAGTTCAGTCGGTTAAACCGACTTATAAATCCCCTCACCTTGAGTCCCAAGGTAAATAATTTGTTTTGTTTTAATTAAATTATTATCAATTTAAACTGCATTTAATAACTTTAAATTATGTAATGGTATTAAAGTTAAAAGCTCTTTACATTTGGTAGAAAATGGTCCGTTTGTTAGAGGTACCAAAAGGGGCATAACGGTCACTTGTCTCTGGACTGTAGGCACTATAAAAGCATTACACTTTACAAAATTACAAGTATGTATTTGTATGCACTGGTATTAAAGTTAAAAGCTGTTAACTTTTGGTAAAAAACAAGTAAGAAAGTTTCAGTCGGGTAAACCGACTAAGGTATACCCTCACTTTGTGAGTAATGTAATATTGAATAATACACAAATTATTCTGTCAATTTTTGTGGGAGGTACCAGAAGGGGTTTCAGAAATACACCTATATTTCGCTGAACAGTAGATACTTTAAATACATTGCACTGTGCCGAATTGTAACCGTTTATATGGACTGGTATATTAACGTTGAGATATAAAATTGTGGTATAATTTGGCCATTTTGTGTGGGAGGTACAAAAAGGGGCGTGGTGACAACGCTCATTTTTCACTGGACTATAGGCATTATAAAAGCATTACACTGTACAAAATTTCAAGTAATTGTATACACTGATATTAATGTTATAAACTGTTAACTTTTGGTGGAAAATGGTGCCTTTGTGGGAGAGGTAACAAAAGGGGCGTGACAATAACGCCCATTTTTCAATGGACTGTAGGCACTATAAAAGCATTACACTGTACAAAATTTCAAGTATTTCTAAACACTGGTATTAATGTTATAAGCTTTTAACTTTTAGTGCAAAATGGTGCATTTGTGTGGGAGATACCAAAACGGACGTGGCAATTTCGCCCATTTTCCTCGAGTTGATAGCGACTAACAAACTAATACTATGTGTGGAATTTCAGAAGATTCGAATACGTATAATAGCAGTTATTAAAGAATCAATATTTCACAACATTTTAACCCTTTGTGGGGGAGGTAACAGAAGGAGTGGACCAATATGGCCCATCTTCGAACTTAGCCGGAGATAGAAAAAAATATTACCACATACGAAATTTGAAGTCAATCGGTTACTCCTTTCGAGAGTTATCGTGCGCACCAGCCAGCAGACACACAGACAGACAGACAGACAGACGGACGGACGGACATTGCTCATTCGACTTAAAATGACCCAAAACGGATTTCCGCCGAACATACTTGGGGTCTTAGGTCACTCCTTCGATGTGTTACACTTTTTTCCGTAGCAAATGATATATACCCTCGTCACACTAAAGTGAGGGTGTAAAAAGCTCCGTTTGTGTGGGAGGTACAAAAAGGGGTACTATAAAAGCATTAGGTACTATAAAAGCATTATTCTGTACAAAATTTCAGGTATTTGTATGCACTGGTATTAAAGTTATAAGCTGGTAACTTTTGGTACAAAATGGTCCATTTATGTGGGATGTACCAAAAGGGGTGTGCCAATAATGCCCACTTTTCTCTGGACTCTAGGTACTATAAAAGCATGACACTGTGCAAAATTTCAAGTATTTGTATGCAAGAGTATTAAGGTTATAAGCAGTTAACTTTTGGAGCAAAATGGTACATTTGTGTGGGAGGTACCAACAAGAGAGTGGCCACTTCGCCCATTTTTCTTGACGTGTTAGCGGCTAACAAACTAATACTATGTGTGAAATTTCAGAAGATTCGAGTAAGTAGTATATAAGGTATTAAAAAACCAATATTTCACTAAAAGTTAACCCTTCGTGGGGGAGGTACTGGAAGGAGGGGACCAATATGGCCCATCTTCGAACTTAGCCGGAGATAGAGAAAAATGTTACCGCATACCAAATTTGAAGTCAATCGGTTACTCCTTTCGAGAGTTATCGTGGGCACCGGCCAGCAGACAGACACACAGATAGACAGACAGACGGACGGACATTGCTCAAATTACTTTAAATGACCCAATACGGATTTCCGCCGAACATACTTAGGGTCTTAGGTCACTCCTTCGATGTGTTACACTTTTGGCTCGTAGCAAATGATATATGTATACTAGGGCGGGTCGATTTAAAAATCACCAATTGCTCAGTGAAAATCGTATTCTAGGGATCAAAATAAGAAACTTTGCCGAAGGAGTCATACCTCTAAAACGAAAAGGCTTAGACTAATATAAAGGGTGGTTAAATTTTAAGGGCCGATGTTATATGTGAACCACACCTAAATGTCAAGTTTTTTTCTGCATTTCATTTGACATTTCTCAATTTCAGACTATCTCAAATTGAACCATGGAAAGATACACAAATGCATTTCGTGATTTTTTTTTTGATCAATTGTGTCCACAATCGGGAGAATTGTGCGCAAATTTCAGCAAACCGGGTCTGTAAGAGATATGAAAACACTTGTGCATGCTCGCCCTGTTCGTTTGGTGCGGCTTATGGACTGGCGACGTCATCGGGCCATACTTCTTCGAAACGAGGCCGGCCAGGCAGTTATTGTGAATGGTGTTCGCTATCGTGAGATGATAACGAACTTTTTATGGCCCCAATTGGAAGATATGGATGTGGACAATATGTGGTTTCAACAGGACGGTGTCACTTGCCACACAGCTAACGAAACAATGGATCTTTTGCGCAACAAATTCAATGGCCGTGTTATCGCACGTCGTGGCGATGTCAATTAGCCGCCAAGATCATGTGATTTGACACCGTTGGACTTCTTTCTTTGGGGTTATTTGAAAGAAAAGGTGTACGTCGATAAGCCAGCAACAATTCAAGAGCTAAAAGATGAGATAATTCGGCACATTAACGGCATAGAACCTCAATTATGCCTCAGCGTCATCGAAAATGTGGACCATCGGATGGAGGTGTGTCGCCGAGGACGCGGCGGCGATTTGAGCGGTATTTTGTTCCATACATAATTGAAACATACCAATATTATCATAATAAAGAGAAATGACAATAATTTCCTAAATAATTTGTGTTTTCTTCAAAATCAACATCGGTCCGTAAAATGTAACCACCCTTTATTAGAAATAAACCATAAAAAATAGAAAAAAATCGCAAACATTTGGTTTGTTCCATTTTTGAAAGCTACCAACCAAGCGAAGAACACAATGCCTTTTAAAAAAATGGCGATAAATATATAAATTATGAGCCATATGTAAAAATAGGGAAATTCAAAAAAAAATAATTTTTCATATTTTTTATTTTGGCAATTTTGTTTAGGAGGTACCACCAGGGGCGTGGCAATAACGCCAATTTGTATACCCTACACCACACTGTGGTACAGGGTATTATAAGTTTGTTTCACGGCAGATGTTTGTAACACCTGAAAATAACACAGCTAGACCCACCTTAAAGTATACCGATCGACTCAGAATCACTAGCTGAGTCCGTCCGTCCGTCTGTCCATGTAAACTTGTTCGTCGACTAAAGGTCGCAATTTCACTCCGATCGTTCTCAAATTTTGCAGTTTAGAGTATTTCGTGGCTGTTAAGATCGCTATTGAATTTGGTTGAAATCGGTTCAGATTTAGATATAGCTCCCATATATATCTTTCGTCCGATTTGGCCCTTTAGTCCTATAGGAGCTGTATTTTACATCCAATCATTTTGAAATTTAGAATGGTAGAGTTTCTTGATCCATGAACCAACACTACCGAATTTGAAGAAAATCGGTTAAGATTTAGCTATAGCTCCCATATATATGTTTCGTCCGATTTGGCCATTTAGTCCTATAAAAGCTGTATTTTACATCCAATCGTTTTGAAATTTAGAATGGTAGAGTTTCTTGATCCATGAACCAACACTGCCGAATTTGAAGAAAATAGGATAAGATTTAGCTATAGCTCCCATATATATGTTTCGTCCGATTTGGCACTATAGAAACTGTATTTTACATCCAATCGTTTTGAAATTTAGAATGGTAGAGTTTCTTGATCCATGAACCAACATTGCCGAATTTGAAGAAAATCGCTAAAGATTTAGCTATAGCTCCCATATATATGTTTCATTCGATTTGGCTCTTTAGATCCAATCGTTTTTATACCCTACACCACACTGTGGTACAGGGTATTATTTAAGTATGAAATGTCCCAAAAGTAAATTTATGTAAACAATTTATACATGAATTACAAAATTTATATATTCAATATTACGAGAGTGGTGTAGGGTATTATATAGTCGCCCGACTTTAGCCTTTTCTTACTGGTTTAATATACTATGGGTACAATAACATCATTACGCTGTACAAAATAGCAAGTGTTTGTATTTGCAGGAATCAAAGTTATAAGCCGTTAACATTTTGTGCAAAATGGTCCATTTTTATGGGAGTTACCGAAAGGGGCGGGGCCACTTCGCCCATTTCTCTCAAGGTGATAGAGACACATAAACGATTACTGTGTGTACAATTACTGAATATTGGAATGGGTAATATAGAAGTTATTAGATAATCAATAATTCACTAAATTATAACCCTTTGTGGGGGAGTTACTAGAAGGATAGGACCAATATGGTTTTGCTTTGAACTAAGAATGAGATAGAAAAATATTATCACATAACAATTTTGAAGTGAATCCGTTACTCCTTTCAAGAGTTATCGTGCATTCCACCCAGACAGACGGACGGACGGACGGACTTTGCTCAAATGATTACAAAGGTCCTAAAAAGGACTTCCCTGAACATACAAATCGCCCAAAAACCCATTTTCCAGTCGACCTATGACCTTCACAGCCATGAGCAATATTTTAGCCATCGTTAAGAGATTTTTTTTTGCCATTGACCGATTCCCGATCCGATGTACCGTTAAGGAGCTAGAGCAAAAATAAACTTTCCGTTCACATTTGAAAATTATGCTGTCAATTTTTTTTTTATCCAAAAAAAAACACTTTCCAGTCGACCTACTACCTTGACACCCATGAGCAATATTTTAGCTCTCGTTAAGAGCTATCTTTTTGCCATTGACCGATTGTGGCTACGTGCAACACAGCAAATGAAACAATTGAATTGTTGCGAGAAAAGTTTGGAGATTCGATTATTTCAAGAAATTGTGATATTGAATGGCGTCCAAGAAGATGTGATTTAACACCATTAGACTATTTCTTGTGGGATTATTAGAAGTCATTGGCCTTTCGAAATAAACCAGACTCTCTTCAAGCTTTACAAGTCAATATTAAACGTGCCATTCATGACATACGATTTGATGTAGTGGAAAAAGTGCTCGAAAATTGGGTTCATCGAATTCGTTCCTGCAGAAGAAGTCGTGGAGGCCATTTGAATGTCGTTTTATTTAGAACTAAATTAAAAAAACTTTTGAATTTCCTTAACAATAAGCGTGTTTTTTTTTTCAAAGAAATCATATCACTCTTATTGGAAAACCCTTTATATGCTTCAAGCCAAATATGTTTGGGACAATATACTACAGAAGCGATTTATTTTCAGCGTGAACATTACCCACTAGATTAAGGGTATGCAAATCTCTCCTTCTGCTGGCCAATTAAGAACCCTTCAAAGGGTTAATTCTTAAGTCACTTTCATTAGCAGCGAAAACGTACCATTATGCATACATTAGAAAATAAATATATGGTAAATGCACATACATATGAGCGATATATGATTTTTAGTTTAACTGAGTCAATATTTTCCTTGGCATTGTTTCAAATCATAAATTTTTAGGATTCATATACAAACAAATGTACAAATGTACACATGTATGTGCACATACATACATATATGTAGTTGTATGTACATTTATACATTCATCTATTTTGTATATATTTGTTCGTTTATAATTTTCGAATTTTTCTTCAAACGAAAGTTAAAAATTTTCGGACACAACAGCGACAACCGCCAAACAACAAATAAGAAAAAAAAACAACAAAAGTACAAAAATATAACAAAGAATTTTTGTACACCGTCATCGATCTTAATATAAATCTAAGGTCTCTTTTAGTGGCGTATATTTTAAAAACTATTTTAAAAGTCATCAAAATTTGAATCTAAATTTGAGAAAAAAGAAAAACCTATGATCACATCAATATTTATTAGATGCAAAACAACTGAGTCTGAGAAGATACAACAATATGAGTGAAACCGAAACAAGAACGAACAAAAAACAATCAAGATTGATTGGATAATATTAATTATGAGAAATGTTTATGGGAAGAAAAACTGTCAGGTGTTGACATTTTCATATATTATTTTATAGTTATACTCGTATGCATATAATACATATATCGAGTATAACGAATAAAAGAAAAACGTTTATCAAAGCTCTAATTGATATTGTATTTCTTGCTATACAGCGCCATCTGTTGGCGAGTTTTTCATTTTGTTTTTATTCATATAAATATATGTATGCATTTTTCTCACACTTACCATTCAAATTGCAATGGCAATATGTCCACTTCATTTTCATCGGTATCGATTTTGACAAAAAATGTCGCTCTTTCGTTCGGCAAACATCGTACTAATGAACTCGAATTTTCGCTAAATGATATATTTAGTGGGTTTTTGTTGGAATTGGAACTTTGCGAATTGTCTCCATCTTTACCCAGAGGAAAACTATGGGATTCTGTAAAGAAAAGTTGGCAAAAAATAAATTCCATTAATAAATAAATAAAACATTAAATATTTCTTAGATTTTTAGTTTGAATGTTGTTGCACTTTTGAATCGTTCAGATTTTTTTAAAATATTATATAATAATTTTAAAAATATATAAACGCACAGTGGGACATTTGGCTAAACGGATGTCAAAAGTCTACAAGTTTTAACAGAATTAGAATCACAAGGTTCTTGTACATATACAGGGTTTTTCAATAAGAGTGACATGATTTCTTTGAAAAAAAGCACACTTATTGTTAAGGAAATTCAAAAGTTTTTTATTTAATGTGAAGTACAATCGATACAATTAATTTCTAAATAAAACGTCATTCAAATGGCCTCCACGACATCTTCTGCAGGAACGAATTCGATGAACCCAATTTTCGAGCACTTTTTCCACTAAATCAAGTCGTATGTCATGAATGGCACGTTCAATATTGACTTGTAAACCTTGAAGAGAGTCTGGTTTATTTCGAAAGACCAATGACTTCAAATAACCCCTCAAGAAATAGTCTAATGGTGTTAAGTCACACCTTCTTGGATGCCATTGAAAATCACAATTTATTGAAATAATCGAATCTACAAACTTTTCTCGCAACAATTCAATTGTTTCACTTGCTTTGAGGCACGTAGCCACAATCGGTCACTGACAAAAAGATAGATTTTAACGAGAGCCAAAATATTGCTCATGGGTGTCAAGGTCGTAGATCGACTGGAAAAAGTTTTTTTTTTTTGGATTTAAAAAAAATTGACTTAGCTTAATTTTCCAATGTGAACTGAAAGTTTATTTTTTCTCTAGCTCCTTAACGGTACGTCGGATCGGGAATCAGTCAGTGGCAAAAGATAGCCACCTTGCTCATGGGTGTCAAGGTGGTAGGTCGACTAGAAAGTATTTTTTTTTGGATTTAAAAAAAAAACGCACGAAAAGTTGCAATTGGAGAACGATTATTTTGATAATAAAACTGAATAATTTGTAAACGTTGTTTTTGCGTATATCTCTCCATGATGAAATTGTAAACACTATTGAATACAATGAAAAACAAATGACAGATCATGACATATTACAAATGGTCGAAACGTCACTTCAAAATCATATCATCCCTATTGGGAAACCCGTTATATATTTTTCTGTGAAAATTCACATAAAACAGTTTTCACAGAAAAGGTATATATATATATATATATATACTCGTAAAAATTTCACAGTGAACATTTGAATAAAAATAAAAGTAAACATTTTTTAATTTACATAACAGAGAAAATTTGTATACAAATGTTCACGGCGAAAAATTAAATAAAATTTTCCAATTTTACAAAAAAAAGTGTTCACAGTAGAATATTAACAATAAAATATTCACTGTGAAAACTTATAAATAAGAGTGAAAATTTGTGTCGAAAAACATTTTATAGTGAAAATTGGCGTAGGGACAACAACAAACTTAGACAAACATAAGCACTGTGATAATCGACATAAAAATTTTTACAATGACCATTTTCATTAAACAACGAAAATTAATTTCTCACAAAAAAATTATCAAGAAAAAAATTTTGTAATGAAATTTTATATAAAAATGTTCACGGTGGAATTTTACGTACAAATTTTTACAGCGAAAATGTTCATAAAAAGTAAAAAGTATATAGAGAAAATTATTGTGAGCACTTTTTCCAAAATGTATATAATTTTTTTCAGTGATAATTCACATAAAACAATTTCCACAGAAAAAATATATACTCGTAAAAATTTTCACAGTGAAAACTTATATATAATAAAAAATTTTAAATTTGCGTAACAGAGAAAATATACATACCAACAATACTCACTGCTAAAATTTTAATTTAATTTTTAGGTGAAATTTAGATAAAAAAATTTTATAGTGAAATTGATGAATTTTTATAGTAAAAATTCACTGTGAAATTTCACTGAAAATTTTAATAACAATATTCAAAGTGAAAATTTGTGTCGAAAGACATTTTTTAGTCAACAAACTTAGACAAACATAATCACTGTGAAAATCAACATAAAAATTTTTACAGTGACCATTTCACGGCGAAAATTTACAGAATATTTTCACAGTAAAAATTCATTGTGAAATTTTCCAGTAAAATTAAATAACAAAATCCAAAAGTGAAGCTTTACAAAAAAAAAATTTTCACTGTGAAATTTTACAAAAAACAGTGTGAAAATCTACATAAAATATTTTACAGTGGCCATTTCATTAAAAAGGTTTACACTAAAAATGAACGTTCAACTGGTTACAGCGAAAATGATTTTTTCACAGCTTCAAATTTACCTTAAAAAGTTTATAGAGAAAATTAGGGTGAACATTTTTAAAAATTTCTTCAGTGATAATTCACATAAAACAATGTCCACAGAAAAAATATATACTTGTAAAAATATTCACAGTGAAAAAATTACTTAATACAAATATTCACGGTGAAAATTGCGTCTACATTTTTTTAATAAAATTTAGATAAACAAACTTTTATAGTGAAATTTAATTTAAAGTGAAATTTTACAAAAAAAAATTCACAGTAGAACAATTTTTCACGGTGAAACCTTAAAAACATTCAAAGACAAAATTTGTGTCGAAAGACCTTTTATTATGAAAATTTGTGTAGGGACAAACTTAGACAAACATAATCACAGTGAAAATCTATATAAAAATTTTTATAGTGACCATTTTTATGAAAAAGATTTACATTGAAAATATACGCAAAAATTTTAAAAAAAACTTCACGGAGAAACTTTACGTACAAATCTTCACGGTGAAATTTTACGTAATCATTTTCACAGCGAAAATGTTCATAAAAAGTATAAAAATTTCATAAAAGTATAAAAATTTACCATATGAAAGTTTATAGAGAAAATTAGTGTGAACACTTTTTCCAAAAAATATATATTTATTTTTTCAGCGCTAATTTACATAAAACAATTATACTCACAGAAAAATATATACTCTTTCAAATGTTCACAGTGAAAAAATACATAAAAAATATTCCCAATCAAAATGTTTAAATTTGCATAACAGAGAAAATATTCATACAAATATTCACGGCGAAAATTTTGATAAAATTGTTTAAGTAAAATTTAGATAAAAAAATTGTAAACTGAAATTAGATGAATTTTTATAGCAAAAATTCACTGTGAAATTTTGCAAAAAAAATGAAATAACAATATTAAAAAATGAATCTTTACAAAAAAAATTTCACTATGAAATTTTACAAAAAAAAGCGAGAAAAGCTACATAAAATATTTTATTAATATTTCAATAAAAATATTTATACTGAAAATGTAACAAGAAATGTTCACAGCGAAAATTACTTTTTGCAGCGAAAATGTACAAAAAAATTTTAAGAAAACATTTTATAGTGAAATTTTACATAAAAATGTTTACGGTGTAAGTAAATTTTTTTGCAACAAAAATATACATAAAAATTATTCATAGTTACATTTTTGATATAAAGGTTTATAGAAAAAATTATTTTGATCCCTTTTTTAATTTATGTAAATTTTTTCAGTGATAATTCACAAAACAATTTACACAGAAAAAATATATTATCGTAAAAATATTTACAGTGAAAACTTACATAAGAATATTCACAATAAAAATGTTTAAATTTACATAACAGACAAAATATACATACAAATATTCACGGCGAAAATTTTGATAAAATTGTTTAAGTGAAATTTGGAAAAAAAAAATAGTGAAATTGGAAGAAATTTTTTAATTGCAATCCACTGCGAAATTTTTCAGTACAATTTTTCAAAAGTGCATCTTTACGAATGAATCTTTATTATTTAAAAGATTTACACTGTTTACGGTGAAATTTTAAGTAAATATTTTCGCAGCGAAACTTTGCATAAAAAGTATTTATAGTTAAAATTTACGATAAAAAAGTTTATAGAAAAAATTATTGTGATCCCTTTTTTAATTTATGTACATATTTTCAGTGATAATTCACAAAACATTTTACACAGAAAAAATATATTCTCGTAAAAATATTTACAGTGAAAACGTACATAAGAATATTCACAATAAAAATGTTTAAATTCACAAACATAGAAAATATACATAAAAATATTCACGGTGAAAATTTGAATTAAATATTTCAAGTGAAAATTAGAAAAATAAATACATAGGGAAATTGACTGAATGTTTATAGTAAAAGTTTACTGTAAAATTCTGAAAATTAAAATAACAATATTCAAAGAGAAACTTTCACTGTGAAATTTTAAAAAAAAATAGTGAAAATCGACATAAAATATTTTACAGTGGCCATTTCATAAAAAAGGTTTACACTAAAAATTAACGTAAAACTTATTACACTGAATATTAATTTTTCACAGCTTAAATGTACAAACAATTGTTAAGAAAACATTTTGTAGTAAAATGTTATACAAAAATTAACGTAAAACTGTTTACAGTGAAAATTAATTTTTCACAGCTTAAATGAACAAACAATTGTTAAGAAAACATTTTATAGTCAAATTTTTATAAAAATTTTCACGGTGAAGTTTTACGATAGAAGTATTCAAAGTGAAAATTTGCCTTCAAATTTTGTAGAGAAAATTATGGTGAACATTATTTCAAAATTTATATACATTTCTTCAGTGATAATTCACATGAAACAATGTCCACAGAAAAAATAGTTATGTACTCGTAAAAATATTCACAGTGAAAACTCACATAAGAATATTCAGTCAATTTTTTTAAATTTTCATAACGGAGAAAACATACATACAAATATTAAATAAAAATACATATTCAAAATAAAAATGTTTAAATTTATACAACAGAAAAAATATACATACTAATATTCACAGTGAAAATTTTTTAAGTGAAATTTAGTTAAACAAACTTTTATAGTGAAATTAAATGTAAAATGAAATAACAATAATAAAAAGTGAATCTTTACAAAAAAAAATTCACTTTGAAATTTTACAATAAAAAAGCGAGAAAATATACATAAATTATTTTACAGTAACCATATTCATTAAAAATATTTACACTGAAAATGTATGCAAAAATGCACATCGAGAAAATTATTTTTCACAGTAAAAATGTAAAAAAAAATTAGCAAGAAAACATTTTAAGGGAAATTTTAGATAAAAATGTTCACGGTGAAATTTTACGTAAGGTTTTCGCAGCGAAAATTTGCATAGAAAGTATTCATAGTGAAAAATTACAATGAAAAAGTTAATATAAAAAAATATTGTGTTCCCTTTTTTTAAAATGAATATACTTTTTCTTCACTGATAATTTACATAAAACAATTTCCACAGAAAGAATATATACTCGTAAAAATGTTCACAGTGAAAACTTGCACAATACAAATGTTTAAATTTACTTAACAAAGAAAATGTACATACAAATATTCATAGCGAAAATTTTTATTAATTTTTTAAATGAAATTCTAGATAAACAGAATCGTATAGTAAAATTTAATGAATTTTTATACAAAAAATTCACTGTGAAATTTTACTGAAAAAAAATTTATAGAGAAAATTACTATGAACGCTTTTTTTCAAAATTTATATATGTAAATTTTTTCATTGATAATTCACAAAACAATTCACTTTTTTAATTTTGTCACGTTAAATATATCCACTCTACATTTTATTTAGATTAGACGTATTGTTTATTAAATGTAATGTATAAAAAGTCAAAACTGACACTTGATTAGACTATTCCCATTTGTTTGTCTTGGAACAACTGTTCATCATAAAAAAAATTGTCACAAAAATTTACTGCTGAAAATAGAATTAGCACTTTTGACCCACTTCCGCTCATATTAAAATACTTTAAGAGTAAATACAACTAACATCCCAGTAATTTCTACTCGTACATAAATGCGTGTACTAGCATACTTACTCGTATGTATGTATATATACTAGATACACATGCAATTTTTTTATGTTTCTTTAATGTTTTTGCCATTCGTCATATTGACCAGAGCAATATTTTATTTTCATTCATAAATGAAAATAAAAAGTATATCAGTACTAATAACACAATACGTGTATTTTATTTGCATGTTCGTTCATTATTTGGAGTACAATTTTCCAATACAGGGCTTATCAGTGAAATTTATAGAAATTTTTACAGTGAAAATTCATTTAGAAATTTTCTCAGTGAAATTTCTTGTAGAAGATTTCACCATGAAATTTCTTATAGAAAATTTCACCATGAAGTTTCTTATAGTAAATTTCACCACGTAATTTTATATAGATAATTTCACAGTGAAATTTCCTATAGATAATTTCACAGTGAAATTTCCTATAGATAATTTCACAGTGAAATTTCCTATAGATAATTTCACAGTGAAATTTCCTATAGATAATTTCACAGTGAAATTTCCTATAGATAATTTCACAGTGAAATTTCCTGTAGATAATTTTACAGTGAAATTTCATATAGACAATTTTACAGTGAAATTTCATATAGATAATTTCACAGTGAAATTTCATATATGTATTTAAAAAACTCAATGATATTTGTCAAAATTTTTTGGATTGTAAACAATTTGGTATATGGGTGATTTCATGTCAAGTGAGTGAATTTTTAAAACCGATGGCTTCCGATCGTGATGAAACATGCACCATGTTTAGTCCTATTGGATAGTAGGTATGACACAAAATTTTAACCAGATCATTTAAGAACAGTCTGGGTTGGAGTGTGATGTTGAATTTTGACATTTTGGCTAAACGGCCCTTTTTTCCCATTAATATAACTAACAAGTCAGAAAGTTTCAGTCGGGTAAACCGACTAAGGTATACCCTCACTTTGTGAGTAGATGTTTCAAAGATATTGCACTGTACCAAATTGTATGCGTTTATATGCACTGAAATTTATTTTATGAGCCATATAAGTCAACCAGTTACTCCTTTCGAGAGTTATCGTGCGGTCCAGCCAGCCAGACAGACAGACGGACGGACATTGCTCAAATGACTGAAAATGGCCCAAAACGGATTTCCTCCGAACATACTTGGGGTCTTAGGTCACTCATTCGAGGTGTTTCACTTTTTGTCCGTAGCAAATGATATACGAGTATACCCTCGTCACACTAAAGTGAGGGTATAATTACCTATTGTATTTAGAAAATTTTGCCCAAAGTGTTTTCGATAGCTTTTTATACCCTCACTTTAGTGTGACGAGGGTATATATCATTTGCTACGGAAAAAAGTGTAACACATCGAAGGAGTGACCTAAGACCCCAAGTATGTTCGGAGGAAACCCGTTTTGGGTCATTTTAAGTCGAATGAGCAATGTCCGTCCGTCTGTCTGTCTGACTGTCTGTCTGTCTGCTTGCTGGTGCGCACGATAACTCTCGAAAGGAGTAACCGATTGACTTCAAATTTGGTATGTGGTAATATTTTTTTCTATCTCCGGCTAAGTTCGAAGATGGGCCATATTGGTCCACTCCTTCTAGTACCTCCCCCACAAAGGGTTAACATGTTGTGAAAAATTGATTCTTTAATAACTGCTATACTACTTATTCGAATCTTCTGAAATTCCACTCATAGTATTAGCTTATTAGTCGCTATCAACTCGAGAAAAATGGGCGAAGTTGCCACGCCCCTTTTTGTACCTCCCACACAAAATGCCCAAATCATACCACAATTTAATATCTCATAACGTTTTTACCAGTGCATATAAATGCTTATAATTCGGCACAGTGCAATGAATTTAAAGTATCTAATGTTCAGCGAAAAATAGGTGTATTTGATAAACCCCTTCTGGTACCTCCCACACAAATTGACAGAATAATTCGAGTAATATTCAATATTACATTACTCACAAAGTGAGGGTATACCTTAGTCGGTTTACCCGACTGAAACTTTCTTACTTGTTTTTTAATTAATACCTCTTAAAAAATCGAAAAATTCACAATTATTTATTATATTTTTATTATTTTATCGTAAAGTCTGAGCGTTTAGAATAAAATGAGATCATATCGAAGAAAATCGTTGCATAATTTAAAAATTTTAATTTAATTAAGTAACTCTAATTTAATTAATGAAATCCCCCATATGTAATTGTATACTTGTTTAGGTTCCTTTTAGTGGTCCTTCCTTAAATTTTCCACATATGGTTTTTCGGAAAATTTAATTTTCTTATGGACACATGAATACTGAACCAATAAATTTACTTGACAGCACACATACTTTTGTAAATTTTGTTGGTGGTGATGTGGAGACAAGACAAGAAAAAATCGCCACCAAAAACAACATTTAAGGAAATCATTTTAGTTCAAAAGTGTAATGAACTTTCGATGCTAAAAATAACGAGAAAAACTTGTACATTTCATTCTAAATGAATTTAGTATGGCATATTTTCTTAATAAACGAGATAATATATACACATACATCTACAAGAACGAAAATATGTATCTATTTATGTATGTGTATGTACTACATATTTACATAGATGTACTTAAAACATAACATAAACATTCTCTAGATCTACAAGTGCGTACGTGCATTATTTCAAGTGGGAAAGGAAATTTTGTAGGAAAAAGTCGTATCTAGCAAAATGCCGGCAAGTGGTAGGTAGCCACATTTGGTGCATTCAAAATAGCTCTACCCTAATGACCCTTATCAAATGCATGTGTACTTATACACAATTCAAATGCATAAATATAAAAGTTATAGGGAAACATTTTAGGAGTACTGTACAACATACTCTGGTCACCATCAAATAAATAACCAGGAATAATACGAAATGGATTTGACTTGAATCGCATCCGGAAAAAACATTTATTTTTTCAATTTTTAATAAATCATTGAATTTTTAATAAATCAGATAACATTTCAAGTGGTATCACATTTTCTTTTCTAAAATATAGGCTAAGTACGTTGTGTAGTGTATTTAAGTTGCTTATTTTCATAAAAAAGCGCTCAAAAAATTGTTTCAAAATGCGCGAAGGAAGTAAACTATGATTGCAGTTTAATTAATTTTAAAGTTAAATTTTTCCATTATTTTAGTGTTTATGTCATGCTCGTGACATACTATAAATTGTATGAGATTATTTCTTCTACGTAGTAATACAAATTGGCCCCTATTGAGTAGGGAAAGTCTTGGAGAGGTTGAGGCTAGGTATTAGGGTTCGACCGATTAATCAGCTTGGGCATTTGGCAAAAAAAACTGATAATCGGTGCGCATTCGACCTACGGCGAAAAAGGTCCGAATAGCCGAAGATTTTTCCTTGTTTCTTAAATGAGTTAAAAGTATTTTAATGTTTTCTTTAGAAAATATTGTATAATCTATGAAAAAATATTTTTTTCACATATTTAAAGATTTAAAATTTTTTAAATATATTTTTTCTAATTTTAACAAATAAAGGATTGCGTTAAAAATAGCCAGTACAAAAAAACGTTATAAAATTAAAAGCACTAATTTTTCAAACGCAATTTTTTAATATCATACTTATAGATTATCGATACAACTTCGGGTATGCAGTGAAAAAGTACGTTTGACAAATTAGTTCTCTTCATTTTATAACGTTTTTTTGCTTGAAGTTATTATTGTAACTCTCAGTCTTTGGGCATTTCAGTTGACGATATGTAAGATGTTCAATAAATATAAATAGCAGGCATTGATTGCACTACTTATTACATTGCATTGCGCATGCTAATTTCGAAAAGTACATTTCGCAGTGAAATTTCTCATAGAAAATGTCACAGTGAAATTTCTCATAGAAAATGTCACGGTGAAATTTCACATAGAAAATGTCACACTGAAATTTCATATAGAAAATTCCACATAGAAAATTTCACATAGAAAATGTCACACTGAAATTTCATATAGAAAATGTCACACTGAAAAATCATTCCACAGAAAAATTTCATACAGAAAATATTTTACCCGAAGTTTTATAAGAAAAAATTTTACTTGAAATGTCATACATGTACATCATTTCACAGTGAAACTTCACGAAGATAATTTCTCAGTGAAATTCCATATAGAAAATTTCATAAAGAATTCCATATAAAAAATTTTGCAGTTAAATTCCATATAGAAAATTTCACAGTGAAACATAAATTTTATATAGAAAATTTCACTGTGAATTTCATTTTCCAAAATTTCACAAGGAAATTTTGTATAAAAAATTTCACAGTAAAAATTCGTATAGAAATTTTCGCAGTGAAAATTCGTATAGAAAATTTCAGATTGACATTTCGTATAGAAAATTATCTTTCTATTTTCAATAAAATAGATATACAAGAATAATCTTCAAGGGAAATGTAAATTATTTGGATGTAGAATATGTAAGATGTTCAATAAATACGAGTATTAAAAGAAGGGATTGAACAACTAATTTGATTGTATTGCGCAAGATACTTCCAAAAAGATAATTGCGCTGTGAAAAATGTATATAGAAAATTTCGCAGTGAAATTTCACAGACAAATTTCACATAGAAAATGTAACACTGAAATTTCATATCGAATAGTCACACTGAAATTTCATATAGAAAATGTTACACTGAAAATTCATATAGAAAATTCCACAGTGACATATCACAGTGAAATTTGATATAGAAAACTTTACAGTGACATTTCATGTAGAGAACTTCACAGTGACATTTCATTTAGACAATTTCACAGTGGAATTTCACATAGAAAATTTCACAGAGAAATTTCACATAGATAATGTTGCACTGAAATTTCATATAGAAAGTGTCACACAGAAATTTCTTATAGAAAATTCCACACAAAAAATATTTTACGCGAAGTTTCATCAGAAAAACTTTTGCATGATAATTTCACAATGAAATTCCGTATAGAAAATTTCACCGTGAATTTGTATTTAGAAAATTTCACAGTAATTACAGAAAATTTCACTGTGAAATAGTATTTAGAAAATTTCACAGTGAAATTGCATTTAGAAAATGTCACAGTGAAATTGCATTTAGAAAATTTCACAGTGAAATTACATTTAGAAAAATGCTCAGTAAAATTCCATATAGTGATGTTTCATATAGAAAGTTTCACAGTGGCATTTCATGTAGAAAACTTCACAGTAACATTTTATTTAGAAAATGTGACAGTGAAAATCCAATAGAAAATTTCACAGTGACATTTCATATAGACAATTTTACAGTGACATTTAATTTAGAAAATTTCACACTGAAATTCGTATAGAAAATTCTGCACTGAAATTTCATTTAGCGAAATTTCACACTAAAAGTGCATAAACAAAATTTCATAGTGAAATTGCATATAGAAAATTTCACAAACAACTTTCGTACAAAATATTTTATATAGAAAATTTGCATTGAAATTTCATACAATAAAATTTCTTATAGGAAATTCTCAGTGAAATTACATACAGAAAGTGAAATTCCAATTATTCACAATAAAATTCCATATAGAAAAATTCAGAATACAGCTTGGTTGTCTCAACCGAATTATTTGCCAACCGAATTTAGGTTGTTCTGTCTACTATCATGCGATTCCATCAGGACAACCAACATTTTGGTTGTGGTATACTTCTGCTTCCATGTTGACAACAATCATATTTGGTTGGGCCAACTACGAAAATGGTGACTAAAATTATCTGTTGTATGTTGCCACAACCAACTGTTTTAAAAAATTGGTTGTTCTGATAATTTGTCAGTCATATACTACCGACAATTAGTTAAAAACAGTTTTCATTAATTATTATTTTATTTATTGAACAAAAAACAAAACAATTCATAAGAAAATTAAAAATCCCATATTAAAAATCCATCACTATAATGAGATGTGGAAATATTTGACACACATTTTATTACACGAAAAAAAAACATAAAACTTTTATACAAATATCACTTAACACTGTGCTTTCAATTTCATGATTTTTGCTTCTACATATTTTTTATTTATGTAAAACAGTTTGCACAACATAGTCTGCATTCCACACATTATTATCCACACGATATTATTTTTGACTACACACTTGAACAAAATGTTGAAGATATACTTATGTCGAGAAATTTTATTTTTTGTTTGTCATGTATCAGCAAAAGAACAGCAACCAATCTTTCGGTTGTTTCCCAAAATACATTTAATTATTCTAAATTTGGAAAATTATTGGGATAACCAAAAAACGATTATTTATTAATATTTTTTTTGTTGTACTAACCAATTATTCGTTGCAATAATAATCTTTGCTCTATTGATACAATTTCTGTTGTCAAGAATAAAAGATTAGTTGTCACAACCAAAAATCGATCATATGTTACTTAATGAAAGTTTAAAATTGGTTACCACAACTAACCGAGTGTCAATGAAAAAAAACAATCTTAATTCGATTGATACAACCATCGATTTAGGTGCAAGCATTTTTATTTGATCGTATCCATGTTATTATTCTTGTTTCAACTATTTTTATAAAAATACAACCGACACACGATGTAGGCAATATACTTTTTGTTGCTAGTACTATTTTTTATTGTTACAATCCAATTCCAACCAATTATTTTCCTGGGTGTAGAAAGTGTTATTCAATATATGTAAATAATTCAGTCAGAATATATTTTGGATTAAGACGATGTGTTTCATTTACATTCTGTCTATTGCAAAAATGTAATAGAAACAAATACAAAAATGGTGGAGAGTTTCAAATAAGGTTATTCAGCTTTGATTTAATATTGAAGCATTATGAAATTTAAAATACACGCTATTGATACCAGGTTAAAAAATATAATTTAATATAAATAAATAATTTACAAATCTCCGTGACAAGTGCTGTGAAGACATGGGGTCTAAGGTGGATGTTTTGATAGTTGGTTTCTTCAACACCTATGTGGATGAGTTCATCCCGATCACAATTCTGGAAGCCTTGCTTAGTAGCATAAACGTCGAATAGCGCTCTTCCCTTAGCGCTCTTCCTTTCTGCCAACAGACTTGGAAAATCCTAAATAACATAGAGAATAGATAAGGTTTATTTAAAAAAAAAAATATTGGTTTAACTAACTTTTTTATATTGCCATTCGAGTATGATATTTCGACTACAGGGGATGTCGTTGAAGATGTACTATTAAGACTGCTGTCTTTCCCCTCTTCTTATTTCATACTTAAGTGAGTCTGCGTTATCTTCAATTCTAAACAAAAAATATATAAAAAGACAAAAAAAAATTATTTTACTTCAAGATCGATTATGTAGATGAAAGGCCAACACCCACCTTTTCCTTTCTCCAGTTGGTTTTGTCTCTGATTTGTCTCATCCACTAAATTAAATTTCACCTAAATTTTTTTAAAAGCGTCCACAACGCACAAAATTTTACATCTTAATAAAGAGGGAATCAGCTAAATTGGTTTACAGTGTTGCCATATAAATTGTAAAATGTTTCTTATTAATTCAATATTTTGCAATGTAAATTTCAAATTAATTAAGAAATTAATCAAATCAAAATCTTAAATAAAAAATTTTCATTTTGAAAATTTTTCGCATGAAAATTTTTCGAGTGAATTTTTCTCGTGAAAATCTAAAAAAGACTAAAGATACAACTTTCATTGTCAGATTTGTTCCCAATAATTTCAATGTAGGAATTAGCAGAGCGTTAGAGCTAACGAAAGTTAAATTGTATGGAAATTGACAGCTATTGCCCATAGTTAGCTCTAAAACGTAGTTTATTTTTTATTGTTAATGGCACTTATAATTATAAATCAATAATAAATAATTAAAAACTATAAAAATTTAAAAAACTTCACTAATTTTTCACTTCATAAATTATAAATTTTCTTTTGAAAACAACATGTGTTATTCTGATCCTTTGCACTTTTTCCGCAATTCGTTTCCAATAAACCAAATTTACTTACAATTCACCTGCATCAATACTACCCAATACTTATTTTAAACAAATTCGATTATATAACAACTAAAATCAAATAATAACATTTAAAAACGAAAAGAAACAAACACAAACCTGACGAGGCTTTTACATCGGATGCGGCGGAAACAAGATTTGTAACCGTTTCCATATGGTTATGGTTGAGTATTGTGGAGGTTGTTTCAATGCCATTGGTTGTGGTGCTGGTGGCATTGAAGCTGGTGTCGGTGGTGGTGATGATGGTAGTGGTCGCGGTGGAGTTGGGGGCAACGGAGGGCGATATCAAAGGATTTATATTTGAATTCTCCATGGACACGACAATAACATGAACAAATTGTGGACCAACAACAGACAAATGGACACGAATGCAACACTCACTCGATACTTTTGATACTTATTACAGGTAATAATAATTTCGAATTTTATTTTTTGTTTTAATTTGATGTTTCGTTGATTTTTATTTTTGTTTTCTCTAGGAAACCGTTTCGCTTCTTAACACAAAATTCAAGATAGAATTGATTTTAATCACAAACACAGCAAAATGCTTTCATTTTTTCTCATAATTTGTTTGAAATGCATAATGTAGTTTTAGAATTAAAATATTATTAAGTTGTTTTTTTTGTTCGCCAAAAAAAAAATAAATAAGATTAAACACGGGATAGCAGAAGATAACACAGTGCAGCAGATGAGAAAGAAAATTGTATTTTAGTTCTTGGGCATACAAGTAATATTGTTCTAAGTTTATTGGAAAAAACTCGAATTTATTTAAGTTTCAATATTTGTTAAATATTGTGTGAAAATTTCTCTAGATATTTTCACGTGTGAAAATTTCTTTAGATATTTTAGCGTGTGAAAATTTCTTTAGATATTTTCACTTGTGAAAATTTCTTTAGATATTTTCACTTGTGAAAAAATTACAAACATTGAAATTTTCTATAAGGAATTTTACTTAGTGAAATTTTCTATAAGAAATTTTACTCAGTGAAATTTTCTATAAGAAATTTCACTCAGTGAAATTTTCTATAAGAAATTTTACTCAGTGAAATTTTCTATAAGAAATTTCACACCTTGAAATGTTTTATAAGAACTCAGTAAAATTTGCTATGAGAAATTTCATACATTGAAATTTGCTATGAGAAATTTCACACATTGAAATTTGCTATGAGAAATTTCACACATTATAATTTTCTAAAAGAAATTTCACACAAAAAAATTTTCTATAAGATATTTTACACAGTGAAATTATCTATAAGATATTTCACACAGTAAAATTTTGTATAAAAAATTTCATTGTGTGAAATTTCTTATAGAAAATTTTACTGTGTGAAATTTCTTATACAAAATTTTACTGTGTGAAATATCTTATAGATAATTTCACTGTGTAAAATATCTTATAGAAAATTTTTTTGTGTGAAATTTCTTTTAGAAAATTATAATGTGTGAAATTTCTCATAGCAAATTTCAATGTGTGAAATTTCTCATAGCAAATTTCAATGTATGAAATTTCTCATAGCAAATTTTACTGAGTTCTTATAAAACATTTCAAGGTGTGAAATTTCTTATAGAAAATTTCACTGAGTAAAATTTCTTATAGAAAATTTCACTGAGTGAAATTTCTTATAGAAAATTTCACTGAGTAAAATTTCTTATAGAAAATTTCACTAAGTAAAATTCCTTATAGAAAATTTCAATGTTTGTAATTTTTTCACAAGTGAAAATATCTAAAGAAATTTTCACACGCGAAAATATCTAAAGAAATTTTCACACGTTAAAATATATCTAGAGAAATTTTCACTCGTAAAAGTATCTAAAGATATTTTCACACGTGAAAGTATCTAAAGAAAGTTTCACACGTGAAAATACCTAAAGAAATTTTCACACGTGAAAAATATCTAAAGAAATTTTCACACGTAAAAATTTTATATATGAAAATTTCACAGTGAAACTTTCTATAAGAAATTTCGCACAGTGAAATTTTCGATAGGAAATTTCAAACAGTGAAATTTTCTGTAAGAAATTTCACTCAGTGAAATTGTCTATAAGCAATTTCACTCAGTGAAATTTTACTATGTGATATATCTTATAGAAAATTTCACTGTGTGAAATTTCTTATAGAAAATTTTTTTGTGCAAATTTCAATGTGTGCAATTTCTTATAGGTAATTTTATTGAGTGAAATTTCTTATAGAACATTTCAATGTGTGAAATCCTTATAGAAAATTTCTTGTAAAAAATTTCACTGTGTGAAATTTCAGTGTGTGAAATTTCTTATAGAAAATTTCACTGAGTGAAATTTCTTATAGAAAATTTCACTGTGCGAAATTTCTTATAATTTTTATAGAAATATTCACTGAGTGAAATTTGTTATAAAAAATTTCAATGTGTGAAATTTATTATAAATATTTTCACAGCGAAATTTATATCAATGTGTGAATTTTGTTATAGAAAAGGATTTGGTGATTAGTTTTCTTATATAAAATTTCACAGCGAACTGTTTTATGATCATTTCCTGGGGAATTTCGCCGCGTTAATTTATTATAGAGAATATTACAGTGTGAAATTTCTGATAAAATATTTTACAGTGTGAAATTTCTTATATGTAGATGACAGTGTGAAATTTCTTATAAATTTGATAGATTTTAACGTGAAATTTCTTATAGAAAATTTAGCTGTGATTTAACCTATAAAAATATTTTGCGATTAATTTTTTGATAAAAAATTTTACGTTGTATAGGGTTTTTTTTAGACATGCGATTTTCAAGAAAACGCTTGTAATTTAATGTTATGGCCAAGAATTTAGCTTTATTATAAAGATAAGGGTTTACAATTATGTTTAAAAGTGGTTTCATGAAAGTGGCCGCCGCAGCTGGCACGAATAATTTCGACCATTTTTGGCGGCATTTGGTACCATTATCGATTTTGAAATGCCAAACCAAACTGAGCATAAATCAAGTAACAGCTGTCAAAAAGACCAACTCTGAAAAAAGTATTGCCAGATTGAAAACCACACGTCTAAAAGAAACAGACTGTATTAACTTTCTTGCAGATAATTTATTTAATGAAATTGTTTTATAGAAAATTTCACCGTAAAATTGAAACATATATATTTTTTAGATAGATTTTGAAGTAAACATTTTAATAGAAATAGAAGCTGTGAATTTTCTTAAAAAAAAATTTAGCGATGAGTTTTCTTATAGAAAATTTCACGGTGAAATTTCTTATTTCGCAGAGAAATTCTTTATAGAAAATTTCGCCTTTGATATTTCATATACACAAGATTCATTGTGATTTTTTATATAGAGTCAAGATGAAATTTATTATAGACAATTTTGCGACGATTTTTTATAGACAATTTCACAGCGAAATTTTTTATAGAAAATTTAGTTATAATGAATTGTATCTGGGATACTTTCCTGGCTTTAGACAATATTTGCCTCTATTATGTATTATAGAATGCAAAGTTTTTTTATATAAAATTTCTCGTGAAATTTCTGAAGGAAAATTTTGCTGTGATTTTTTATAAAAAAATATAATGATGAATCACTCCAAACTTTTGTATAGAACAATTTTTCTTAACGAACTTTTTTATAGAAAATTTCTCTGTGAATTTTCTCTTAGACATTTTCACTGTGGAATAAGGAGCATTCCGAATATTCTATAAATATATTGATGCTTTTTTTGCATATTTTCAATGCAAAATTTCCCAGATATTCATCTTTGACATATGTTAGAACTTTGTTTGTTTTTATATCTAAATGAAAATAGATTCAGTATTTTGTTGTTGTGTATTTTTTTTTTGCATTCCTTTAAGGAGATTTTTAAATATGTATGTATATTTCCAAACATTGCTGCACTGTGTTATTATTATGAGCCGTCAAAATCGTTTATATGGTACAACGCGGGTATAGAGTATTTATATTTAGATCCACAGAACATCAACAGATATAAATGAGAATATAGATCATAATGACTATGACGCTGACGCTGGCGAGGATGAAGAAGATCTATACTCTTCTTGTGTAGAATCTTGTCGTTCACAAGACACTAAAACACACATATACAGTACAAAGAGAGAGACGCACACTAGTTTTTTCAAAATTTTTACACACACACACATTTAATAATTTTAGGGAACACCGGCCACGGGCCACGGGCCGCCGACCAAACGATGGACCGGCTGTAGTACAATGACTGACTGACTAATTTGTCTAAAAACACAAATACAAATGCAAGCAACACTTTTAGCCGCACTGACTTTTCTTGACTTATCTTATTTTCAATATTTTCTGGTTTTTGAAAGTGCGCGGTGCGGTGAGCAGCAGTGATCGGCGCGCGGTAATTGTGTTTTGTAGTCGTATTTTCGTAATATGAATTTTTCCAATTTTTTCCTGGTTTTATTTTTTTTGTGGTTATACTATTCTTTGTTGTTCTGTCGTCTTCGACGAGGTACGATATTTTGAGAAAAATTGCACTTTTTGTTATGAAACAAATTATTTGAACGTGTTGTCACCCTTTCCTTATGGCCAGAATTCTTGACCAACATTTGTGAGGGTATTTTTCCATACGGACTTTGACAGTAGAATTTATTTATGATTTTGTCGATCCAAAACACATTGTGAATCACATGAACAAATGACTGATGTTTTTGCATACATATATGTCTGTATCTATGTACCTATGTACTCGTATATGACAAATGGTATTTAGTTATATATTATTTTTTTTTTCTTTAAAATCTATATATATAAATTTTCATTTAAATTTTGACTGCATAAAACATATATTTTTGTTTCCGACAAAAAACACGCAAAAAGTGGGTCTGTATTTTTACCGTTGATTTTTTCTTCTATCTTTAATTTGTATATATTTAAAAATGTTTAAATATATTTTTAAATATTTTTTTTTTTTCAAAATTTCAATATTCGTTTTAGTCGTCGACTTTCGCACGCGCTCATCCAGCCAAAGCAGTACCTGGATCTCCGATAGTTTTCCTCAGACTGAGTAGCCGCCTATGATGGGGCCGGTGAAAAAACGCGAGCGTTTTTATCTTTTGGCTGCTTTCTACTCTAGTTATTGCCACCCCCCTTAAACTTTCTATGCTTTCTTCCTGCCTCGTTTGTAGCCGTGCAAGTTCGGCAAAAGAAAATTGTATGAGAACAGACAACGGGGCACAGTGCTTCGAAAAATTTCAAAAGAAAATTTTCCGACCAACGAAATTTACAAATGTGAAAATACCTAAAAATATTTTCACATGTGAAAATATCTAAAGAAATTTTCACAACTGAAAATATCTAAAGAAATTTTCACAACTGAAAATATCTAAAGAAATTTTCACAACTGAAAATATCTAAAGAAATTTTCACAAGTGAAAATATCTAAAGCAATTTTCACTAGTGAAAATATCTAAAGAAATTTTCACAAGTGAAAATATCTAAAGAAATTTTCACAAGTGAAAATATCTAAAGAAATTTTCACAAAGTGAAAATATCTAGAGAAATTTTCACAAGTAAATATATATAAAGAAATTTTCACAAGTGAAAATATCTAAAGAAATTTTCACAAGTGAAAATATGTAAAGAAATTTTCACAAGTGAAAATATCTAAAGAAATTTTCACAAGTGAAAATATCTGAAGAAATGTTCACAAGTGAAAATATCTAAAGAAATGTTCACAAGTAAAAATATCAAAAGAAATTTTCACAAGTGAAAATATCAAAAGAAATTTTCACAAGTGAAAATATCTAAAGAAATTTTCACAAGTGAAAATATCTAAAGAAATTTTCACAAGTGAAAATATCTAAAGAAATTTTCACAAGTGAAAATATCTAAAGAAATTTTCACAAGTGAAAATATCTAAAGACATTTTCACAAGTGAAAATATTTTGATTTCAGAAATGATAATATCTAAAGAAATCTTCACCAGTGAAAATAACTAAAGAAATTTTCACAAGTAGAAATAACTAAAGAAATTTTCACACGTGAAAATATCTAAAGAAATTTTCACACGTGAAAATATCTAAAGAAATTTTCACACGTGAAAATATCTAAAGAAATTTTCACACGTGAAAATATCTAAAGAAATGTTCACACTTGAAAATGTCTAAAGAAATTTTCACACGTGAAAATATCTAAAGAAATTTTCACAAGTGAAAATATCGCAAGAAATTTTAACACGTGAAAATATCTAAAGAAATTTGCACAAGTGAAAATATCGAAAGAAATTTTCACAAGTACAAATATCTAAAGAAATTTTCACAAGTGAAAATATCTAAAGAAATTTTCACAAGTGAAAATATCTAACGAAATTTTCACAAGTGAAAATATTTTGATTTCAGAAATGAAAATATCTAAAGAAATGTTCACCAGTGAAAATAACTAAAGAAATTTTCACAAGTAGAAATAACTAAAGAAATTTTCACAAGTGAAAATATCTAAAAAAATTTCACAAGTGAAAATATCGAAAGAAATTTTCACAAGTGAAAATATCGAAAGAAATTTTCACAAGTGAAAATATCGAAAAAAAATTTCACAAGTGAAAACATCTAAAGAAATTTTCAAAAGTGAAAATATCTAAAGAAATTTTCACAAGTGAAAATAAATATCTAAAGAAATTTTCACAAACGAAAATATCTAAAGAAATTTTCACAAGTGAAAATATCTAAAGAAATTTTCACAAGTGAAAATAAATATCTAAAGAAATTTATACAAATGAAAATATCTAAAGAAATGTTCACCAGTGAAAATAACTAAAGAAATTTTCAAAAGTAAAAATAATAATAAAGAAAATATTCTAAAGAAATTTTCACTTGTGAAAATATCTAAAGAAATTTTCACACGTGAAAATATTTAAAGAAATTTTCACACGTGAAAATATCTAAAGAAATTTTCACACGTGAAAATATCTAAAAAAATTTTCACATGTGAAAATATCTAAAGAAATTTTCACACTTGAAAATATCTAAAGAAATTTTCACACGTGAAAATATCTAAAGAAATTTGCACAAGTGAAAATATCGAAAGAAATTTTCACAAGTACAAATATCTAAAGAAATTTTCACAAGTGAAAGTTTCTTTAGATATTTTAACATATGACAATTTCTTTAGTATTTTCACGTGTGAAAATTTCTTAGATATTCTCACTTTCTATCAAGATACTGTGAATCGCTTTTCTGGTCGCCGACTGTTTTTGTTGGCGGTATTAATATTCTAAAATAGATTCGTTCGCCGTATCTTTCGCCGTTTCGAAGAACTGACGACGACTATATTGCTCTGATGCTGATGATCTTCAGCAAGTGTGTGCGGCGGGGTTTCATCGTTCGGCTGCCTGAAAAATATTCGAAAAATTGTTATAAGCAGCAGTCGTCGTAGTCGTCTCAGCCGTTGTCGTCGATCGGTGCATCGGTCCATATCTGCGACTCCTCGCACCACATATCCACTGCTATTTATGCACCGGAGGGTGCGTGTGTCTGGTGCGTTTGTGTGGGTATGTTATTGCGGCTTTAGTTGTTTCCGGGATTTATGAACTATCGATCGGTACATACAAATGTTATGTGCATATTTACATGCGTATGCATGTACACACATAAGTAGACATCAAGTACATTTGTTAGCATTGCCACCACCATGATCGGATTGAAGAAATGTATTGATTGTTTTCGGAATAGTCAATATGTAGTATATTCCCCATCAGGTAAACCAACAGACGGCGTAGTGTATATTTGCGTTTTAAGTTTTTTGAAAATAAAAATTTAAAATTGCATGTTCAGCTCAGCGGAGTATGACAGAAAAATATATAAAGTTAAGAAAGTTTATAGAAATAGCAAAATTGTCCGTGACTTGTAATTCAGCTAGCTGAAAAGCTTGCAACAGAAATATTTTAATTTGACATGTTGAGGAAAATTTTACACTTTTATTTAAAAAAATAAAAACACGTAAATTTTTCATATTCAGCTATAGGTGAATTACATTTTAAGTAATTCAGCTGGCTGAATAACTAATATGCAAATTTTTCATATTCATCTGAATTACATTTCTCGTCAATCAATTGTGAAAATATAGAATGAAATTTTCACAATCGAAAATAGCTAAAAAAAATTTCACACGTGAAAATATCTAAAGAAATTTTAATACATACGTGAAAATATCTAAAGAAATTGTCACACGTAAAAGTATCTAAAGAAATTTTAACACGTGAAAATATCTAAAAAAAATTACACGTGAAAATATCCAAAATAATATTTACAAGTGAAGAAATATCTTAAGAAATTTTCACAAGGTAACTTCTTAAGCTTTTCGCCAGTTTTTATTTCAACAAAATCGGGTCAGCAGTTATTGATGAAGTCAAGGTCAAAGTTGAACCTTTAAATTTTTGTAATACTTAATACGTACGTTGATAATAAACGTTGATAAATAAACCATTTTAATAATAAATTTTGTAAAACTAAGAAAAATAATTTTTTTTCGACAAAAAATTTCCTCGATATTTAAAAAAACACCTTGCATAGCAAACTGTTTTTATATTTTGTATTTGAACAACATTAAGGAAAAGCATTTATTTTTTACTTATATGTATATGTAACAAAAACAGTAAATTGTAATTTTTATTCGTTCGGTTGAAAAATTGCCTGCAAATATTCCATATTTTGTTCCGTATTATGTCTGTCCTCTAGCAGCCCTCTTGCATATTCATATAAGTCCCGATGTTCTCTTTTCCATTGATTTCGAATGCTGGAGATGAGGGGATCTGACGTTGCCAACAAAATATTAAATAGATATTGGTTTGTACAATTTCGAGATATTTTTCTGGTATTGTGCTCTCTATAAAACCTGCTATCCATATCTTTTTTTTCCTTGGCTTCCTCCGACAGATCTCCGATTGGTACCAAATGATCCTTAATGACACCTCCTCCATGATAACGCATTTTGTGAACTATTGCAGACATATTTCTCCATGAATATTTGGTATTATATATTCGTGCAGTTTCCTTGGTATATTCATTAATTTTTATACCCTACACCACACTGTGGTACAGGGTATTATAAGTTTGTTTCATGGCAGATGTTTGTAACACCTGAAAATAACACAGCTAGACCCACCTTAAAGTATACCGATCGACTCAGAATCACTAGCTGAGTCGATTTAACCATGTCTGTCTGTCCGTCCGTCCGTCCGTCCGTCCGTCCGTCTGTCCATGTAAAGTTGTTCGTCGACTACAGGTCGCAATTTCACTCCGATCGTTCTGAAATTTTGCAGTTTAGAGTATTTCGCAGCTGTTAAGATCGCTATTGAATTTGGTTGAAATCGGTTCAGATTTAGATATAGCTCCCATATATATCTTTCGTCCGATTTGGCCCTTTAGTCCTATAGAAGCTGTATTTTACATCCAATCGTTGTGAAATTTAGAATGGTAGAGTTTCTTGATCCATGAACCAACACTACCGAATTTGAAGAAAATCGGTTAAGATTTAGCTATAGCTCCCATATATATCTTTCGTCCGATTTGACACTTTAGTCCTATAGAAGCTGTATTTTACATCCGATCGTTTTGAAATTTAGAACGGTAGAGTTTCTTGATCCATGAACCAACATTGCCGAATTTGAAGAAAATCGGTTAAGATTTAGCTATAGCTCCCATATATATGTTTCGTCCGATTTGGCCCTTTAGTCCTACAGAAGCTGTATTTTACATCCAATCGTTTTGATATTTAGAATGGTAGAGTTTCTTGATCCATGAACCAACATTGCCGAATTTGAAGAAAATCGGTTAAGATTTAGCTATAGCTCTCATATATATGTTTCGTCCGATTTGGCCCTTTAGTCCTATAGAAGCTGTATTTTACATCCAATCGTTTTGGAATTTAGAATGGTAGAGTTTTTTGATCCATGAACCAATACTACCGAATTTGAAAAAAATCGGTTAAGATTTAGCTATAGCTCCCATATATATGTTTCGTCCGATTTGGGCCTTTAGTTCTATAGAAGCTGTATTTTACATCCAATCATTTTGAAATTTAGAATGGTAGAGTTTCTTGATCCATGAACCAACATTGCCGAATTTGAAGAAAATCGGTTAAGATTTAGCTATAGCTCCCATATATATGTTTCGTCCGATTTTGCTCTTTAGTCCTGTAGAAGCTGTATTTTACATACAATCATTTTGAAATTTAGAATGGTAGAGTTTCTTGATCCATGAACCAACACTACCGAATTTGAAGAAAATCGGTTAAGATTTAGCTATAGCTCCCATATATATGTTTCGTCCGATCTGGCCCTTTAGTTCTATAGAAGCTATATTTTACATCCAATCGTTTTGAAATTTAGAATGGTAGAGTTTCGTGATCCATGAACCAACATTGCCGAATTTGAAGAAAATCGGTTAAGATTTAGCTATAGCTCCCATATATATGTTTCTTCCGATTTTGGTCCTTAGGTCTGTAGAAGCTGTATTTTACATACAATCATTTTGAAATTTAGAATGGTAGAGTTTCTTGATCCATGAACCAACACAACCGAATTTGAAGAAAATCGGTTAAGATTTAGCTATAGCTCCCATATATATGTTTCGTCCGATTTGGCCCTTTAGTTCTATAGAAGCTATATTTTACATCCAATCATTTTGAAATTTAGAATGGTAGAGTTTCTTGATCCATGAACCAACACTACCGAATTTGAAGAAAATCGGTTAAGATTTAGCTATAGCTCCCATATATATGTTTCGTCCGATTTGGCCCTTTAGTTCTATAGAAGCTATATTTTACATCCAATCGTTTTGAAATTTAGAATGGTAGAGTTTCGTGATCCATGAACCAACATTGCCGAATTTGAAGAAAATCGGTTAAGATTTAGCTATAGCTCCCATATATATGTTTCATCCGATTTGGCTCTTTAGATCCAATCGTTTTTATACCCCACACCACACTGTGGTACAGAGTATTATTTAAGTATAAAATGTCCCAAAAGTAAATTTATGTCAACAATTTATACATGAATTACAAAATTTATATATCAGAGTTATTCAATATTACGAGAGTGGTGTAGGGTATTATATAGTCGGCCCGCCCGACTTTAGCCTTTCCTTACTGGTTTTAGCATCAATTTGTTTATGGCACGCAAGTACATCGATGTTTGTTTTAAATCTTGAAATGAGATTTATATCAACACCAGTTATTTCAGATGCTTTTTCGGGATCAGAAAAGAACCTTCTTGCTGTATTCCCATCATTGGTATTGTCTGATCCTTGTTTCGGTTGGTCTATAATCAATCCACATTTGAGAAATTTATCCTGAACATGTTTCCTTTTTTAATTTCTTAAATCCTTGTTGGTGTCATTGTTTCTTATTGGTACACGGAGAAAAAATATGTTTGGATGCAATCATATATATGGTTGGGACGGGCACAATCATATATATGTTTGTGGGTAAACATATTATGTTTGCACACAATCATAATATGTTCGGGGCAAAATTCTAGCATATTAAAAAACGATATGATTGTGTCCTAACATATGTTTGGCAAAATAATATATTAGAACATAGTTTTTAGAGTTTTAGAGAGTATTACTCTCAGAGAGCGCAATTATATGACTCATAATTTTGTGCAAAGAAGGGTAATATGTATATGGTAACCGTGTGTATGAGGAGGAATGGCACCGACACCAAAGGGTATTATTATTATTTGATGATGCTTACTCGCCCGGTCGAGCTTAAGGTCGGGTTTTTTATTGAATATGTGTGGTGAATGTCGAATTCAAAGAAATTAGTTGTAGTTTTAACAAGTACAACAAATTCAAAATAAAAGAAAGAATATGATATCAAAGATGTATAGAGGTTATTCATTAAAAAAAACACAATTGTTTTGGTGCAAAATTATTTTTTTTAAAAGGAATGTATGTTACTTCAAAACATTTTATTTACAAAACGTTCTATAATACTGACGCCGTTTTATTGCCCCACATAAATTATTTTGCCAACATACATATCGTCATCAGAAACGACAAAGGGCGTAACAACACGAAAAATAGAAATTCAGTTTTTGGTGGATTGATGGTACACTGCATCAAAATACAAATCCTGACAAATTTTTAGCGGTCTATTATCTAAAATGGCGAATTTATTAACGAAATTTAAAAAGGGCCTAACAACAAATTATTTCTTTTTTCATAGTTAAAAATACCTATTTCACGCAATTTTCGCAAACCATTTATAAATTATGTTTGTGTGAATATTTCATTATGTCATTATGTTTAGGTATTATCCTGAAAATCCCGTTTTTCTAACTACAACATTTTTCATTTTATTTAGTTTTTTCCTTCTCCTGTAAAATTTTTAAATATGATGATAGGCCCTTTCTCGTTTCTGATGACGATATGTATGTACGTATGTATGTTCGCTTATCATGTTCTTTGAACAAACACACTCCCGCACTAACAAATTGTTTTCATCTGAAATGACCCCGGGTACAGTAGTGAAGAGTGCACTGTACTATTGAAGTTTTGCCTTGCTCTGCACATTACACTAATTCTTTTAAAGAGACACAACTCAAAATTTAGTAATTTTCAGAAAACTCAAAAACTAATCTGCAGCTCATGAACTACTTTTCAGAAGCAAAGTGTCTATTACTGTTAGTTGTTATTGTATTTCTGTATATGACGTAGTGAGTGACGATTTACATTAGGTTACCTGTTGCTGTGAACCGTTATAGTTTCATGATGGAGCGAAAAGAGTAGAAGAGATCTTGTGTCTCTTTAGCCAAACAGGGTTGTCAGGATTTTTAGTAAATTTGGTTTTATGGTGGTTTTATTACAATCATATATGATTAAATACAATCATATATATGATTACATATAATCATATACATGATTACATAAAGTCATATATATGTTCGGACATAAGCATATATATGATTACATACAATCATATATACGTTTGCATACAATCATATAAATGTTTGGGAACATTACTGCTACCCCAAACATAATATGTTTGGGAGCTGCTCCAAACATATATATGTTGCCTGCAAAATATGTTTGGGACAATATGTTACAGAGGCCGTTTTTTTCCTCCGTGTATTCTTGTATGTAGTGGCGATAATCCAAATTTATATGCATCAGTATTATCTACTGGACTTTGTGTAATTTGCTTGATGTAGATTGACATATAATGCAGCTGGGAGAAGTCAGTCAAAGCCTGGCCAACTTTTCCATCTATCATCGTTAGTACTAATTGGTAGTTAACTTCAATTGTCTGGCCTTCAATTTCTAGAAGAAGAACCATCACATCCCCATTTGCAAAAGACAGTTAACTTGCAGTTCCCATATGAGATATTTTTTTTTATTATTTTATTTTTTTAAACATTACAAAACTACTTAAAAATTAGACTACAACTAGTCTATTACATTCCTGAGACTAACTAGTAGTTATTTTAAATCAGATCAGTTAAATTTTACAGCCAAAGATTAGCTTCTATCTATTGCTGGGTAAAACGCCGCTTCAAGTCCAGTGATTTGCATCGATTCAATCGTCTGGTTAGGTGCGCCGATTCTAGAAGTCTTGGAATTTCAATATTTTTGTGGTGAATAAGTCTGTTTTCATGGGCTTCCGCCAGATTACTGATCTCTTCTCTGACAGTATTTATCCTTAGATCTCGATGAAGGTCTTTATTTCTAACATACCAAGGAGCATTTACAATTTCCCTTAGAACCTTGTTTTGAAAAGTTTGAATCATGTCAATAACATGATTTTAGGCGCAGCCCCACAATTGGATGCCATAAGTCCAAATAGGTTTAATTATTTGGTTGTATATCATTACTTTATTATGTGTGGATAGATTGGAATTTCTACCCATTAACCATTTGAGCTCACGATATTTAATTTCAAGACATGTTTTCTTGTTCTTCACGTGTTCCTTCCATGTTAATTTTGAGTCCAAAGTCATTCCCAGATACTTGGCAGAGTTTGAGACTGGTATTTGTTGTGAATTTATGAGTATGGGGTTGTAGTTCATATTTTTGTTGGTAAAATCGACATGTACTGATTTAGAGCTATTTATTTTTAGCCCCCATTTTTCCGTCCATCCCTCAATTTGTGTTCTTGATGAACATATTTACTTTATTTTGCAGTTCCAATTGTACAGGGTGGCTGACATGTGATGCAACAAAGTAAAGCGCTATATTTTTTTATTTTTTTTTTTTTAATTTTATTGTTCAAAAGCAAAAAATGTCGGAAATAACATAAAATTTTAGAAACAGTTTAGATTTTACGTTACGGCGACCCACACCATTACCATCGGCGGCGCTTGAGTTCTGGTGGCCAACCGAAGGTGTAAATTTTCAGCTGACCTCAATTTGGAATGGCTTCTCATCGGAGAAAACCAAATTCGGTAACTGGCCACTTTCGTGCAAGCGAAGCAGCCCCTTGGCTCTTTCCAGTCTAACTTTTTTTTGTGCATCGGTGAGCTCTTGCACTTTTTGGAACTTCAATGGCTTTAGTCCAAGCTCATTTTTTAATATGTGCTGTATTTGTTCTCGCGATATGTTCAGCTCACGAGCAATTTTTCTACCACTGCGGCGTGGATTTCGATAAAATCTGGCCTTCACTTTTCGGATCATTTCTGGTTTTTTTTCGTCCACTTTTTGGACGCGATGCAACACTGCCAGTATCACGGTAACGAGCAATGGTACGAGAAACAAAAGATTTATTCACATTTAAATGCTGAAGGGCTCTAACGATAGCCACTTGTGTTTTTCCACCCAAATATAAAGCAATCACACTATCACGCTTGAATTCCATCACGAATAATTTTTTTCTGAATGCAATAGATTAAAATGCTTTTGTAATCTTGTAAACAATAAAATGAACTGTCACTGAAATAAATCTGTCAGCTATCAGACTAGCGGTTTAGAAATGATAGCAACCTGAAGTTGGTTGCAATACATATCAGCCACCCTGTAGATAATCACGTGGCTGCCCCAATCGATTTCGAAGTAGATTTCCGAATTTAGTCCAGTCGGTCTTAGCCTTATTACGGAAACTTATGGGGTTTGGCGGTGGCCGTGCAATTTTAAACCTTATATAACGGTGGTCTGAATAGGAGTTTTCATCCGAACCCCTCCACTCATGAATCTCATCAATAAGATTTTTTGAACATATCGTTATATCTAATACTTCTTCCCTAATTTTGTTAACAAAGGTTGCAGTGTTTCCTATGTTAAGAGTTATGAGGTCATTTGTATTCAAAAATTCGATAAGGGCGTGTCCCCTTATATTGGTGTTAGTACTACCCCAAGCGAAATCCATTTTTTAAATATTCTACAATTTGATTGTTTCTGCTTGGATATAATTTTGCAACTGAGTTTGTATTCGAATACCACTGGATTTTATCCTTTTCTTACATGTATAGTTTCATACTCTGTTCATAAGTAGCATAAACATAGGTAAAATAAAAAATGACCCAACAAACTAAAAAAGGGTTAAGATGTCATAAATATGGTAAATATGTCATAAAACACACACAACTTGGCTTGGTGTACCTATAACATAGTCATATGAACAGTTAAAATAAAAAGAACAGCCAATTTTTTCCCGAGTAATTTCATTAAAATTAAAAAAGTGTTCTACAGGCTGGTCGGGACAGGTACAAAAGTATATATAGGCTTAAAGAGGACACTTCGTACCAAAATCTTCTTGAAGTCTCTTGATGCTAAAAAGTTTCATTCCACTAAAATTCCAATTTGACAAAAATATAGTATCTGTGGAAATATGTTATAACAAACCACGCGTAAATAGTGCAGTAATACTTTTAGCAATTTCTCAAAGAGTACTATCCTACCTACGTAACAAAACCCTCTATCGATAATAGTTAACCCTCTGTCGAAAATAGTATGCGAGAAATGACAATTTCCTTCTACAAAAATTTACAAAAATGAAGTTTTTTTTTCAAAATTACATAAAATATTTGTTTTCAGCAGCACACCACGCTCACAATAATAAATATTTTGATCTAATTTTTTGGCTACCCTAGTCTCAATATGTTTGCTATTGCATGGCATTAAAATTTTAGAAATCGGCGATGACAAAAAATTTGACTTTTGGCCAGTAAAATTCAATTTTGAACCGTCGAAAGCGCCGAAACTATAAAAATTTTAATATTTACTAAAAATCACTAGAGCCCGACAGAAGTCGGATTTTAAGGCCAAAGCCGTAGCCGAAGCCGAATGTTTTATATTTGTTAAAGAATTGTTTACTTTGCACCAAAAAATTGCATTTTTCATCAGTTTACGTCTACTGCTTACGTATTTATTTGCTTAGCACATAAAATTAAAAACCTTAGTGTTATAATGACAAAGAAAGTATTTTTTCTGCATTAAGGCCTTGTATACTATTTCCTTAATTTGAATACAGCTGCCCACAAGTACTTTTCTGCCACCATTTCCAAATTTTTGAAACATCTCGAGTTACAGTATTAAAAAATGTTAATGATTATTGGACTCAATGGCTCATTATTATCTATTAGTATTACTTTTACAAAAATGCTTTCACTAGTTGGAGAGCTTTTAGGTGAGGAACTGAGTCAGGTTTTTCTTTGTCCTTCTTCGTTTGGTGTCCTTTCTCAAATTATTTTTGTAGTAGAATTTGTAGAATTTTTGAACAAAAAACCGGCTTTCGGCTGATTTTGTGGCCGAATGTCGAGTTTTGGCCGTAGCCATTTCGGTTGGGCTCTAAAAATCACCGAAATAGAACTTTAAGAATGTAATATCTTAAAATTGTCGAAGGGTATGGTAGAAACCAAAAACAATATATGTAATTTAAGAAGACATTCCTTCTTGTAGCAAGTAATTGTCAGTTACGAACGAATGGGAATTTGATTCCAACCAGTGAGGTTTTTCGCGGATTTTCAGACCGTTTTTCCTGAATTTTTTGTAATTGTCACAATTAAAAAATTAATATTAATCGATAAGTGCAAAAAAAGTTCAATCAATGTTCGCGGAATACTGTTTTTTCGCGTGTTACAATTCATTCCTATTCATTCGTAACTGAAAGATTTTGACGTTTCGGCCTGAAGGAATGTCTTCTTATATTCTATTTGTCTTTAGTATAAACTATTATCGTACTATACATACATATATGTAGTTGCATGCATGATACATAAAAGAAAACGTTTCTATGTACATTGAAAACAAGTTGCCGAAATATTATTTTCATATTTTGTGGGTTGTACAGAACAGAACAATAGTACATATTTTTAAATACGTCTATGATTGATGTTTATGTAACAACATGACAAATTCGGCAGCTGAAACACATATTTAACATCATTGTAAATTCGCATAAATTTAAAAAAAAAAAGAAAACACCACACATAGTCTGTTCTCTAATGGCAGACGACAAATTTTCTGTTGTTTTATTTTTTGCAGCAGCAACCGGCATTTTGTATGAGTACCAAAGCCAAAAGTAATAAAACGAAAAACAAATAAGAAATACCCATTTTTTTTGTTAAATGTTCTTGTTATACACTCGAATCGTAAACAGTAAATTGTTTATTTGTAAATAATCTATATGTATTTTAAAAAAACACGTTTTTTTTTAATGTTCATTAAGTGAGAGACAGAGAGGAAATAAACTAAACATATACACACACATATACAATTATTATAAATATACTACTCTAAAGTATACCTCTTGAAATTTGTAGCTATTATTTATTATTCTCGTGGTTCTCGGTTCTCGGTTTTCGCCGTCTTGGTCAAAATACTTTTTTGGTTGATTTTCTTTTCGACGTGTTAAGCGTATTCTCATGGAAAATATACAAGACATTTGTGATTGTGTCGTGTCGTGTCGTATGGGCCCGGGACTTTTAATGACAAAATACACACGATTCTAAAAGTTCATCAATCATAAATTATACGTACATATTTTGTATTGTTTTTCTTTTGTTTTGTTAAATAGTATTAATAAAATAACGAGTCTTTTGCTTTTCTAGTATTTAAGAATGAATGTTGCTTGTTCTATATAGATAGTTTGGTTGGTTGTTCAAAGGCACTTATTTTTTAAACTGAATAGAAATGGGAATTAAATCGCGTCTTTCCCGGTTTTGTAAAGGGCGAAAACCAGGCCAAAGAGAAACGTCCAAACACCGATTGTATACTCTTTAGTCGTGACTTTTTGGCCCAACGAGCCTCTTCTTTTTTCAGTTGTTCAATACCCTGTTGTTTTTTTTAAAGGAAAATAAAACGTTATTTATTTTATTAGTTTTTATTTCGTTTTCATATTTCACACAGCAGTCTACTTACCGTTTGATCATTGAGTATGGCCGTTAATTGTGTGGCCAACATTATAATGGTAAATATCGCAAACATTAACGCTTCAAATGTTAGGAATAATAAGAGAAATATAGTGGCGGGCGGAGAATAAGGCGAACATAGCCGCCATTCGTTGCGAACGCATTCAGCAAAGGAAGTAAGTACAAGAAATATTGCATGAACCGATATCGATGCTATGTAGAACTGGAAGAATATTGGAAAAAGAGAGCTGAATGGATGAAAACGCTAAAAACAAAAGCGAGCGGTGAGCGTTAGGAGTGAGTAGTGTGTCATTCAAATGAGAGATGAAAATAAAAAGAAACTAAATAAAAAAAATATAATCGCGCACTCTAATTCGGATATTCAACAGACACCTAATCTTCTCTGGAAGTACAAATAAAAATGTGTCTTATCATTTCCAATACACTCTCTGATCGAAAAAGCTGAACAATTCGAATGTGAAAACATTCAATAAATCTAATAAAATTAAAAATTCGGAGATTTTGAAATGAAAAGACGATTGTAAAAATTAGTAAAACCTGCAAATATTTACAAATATTCAAAATGCTAAGCTAAATACGCTAGCTTCAAAATTATAAATTTTTTGAAATTTTACTTTTTATCCCTAAGAGGTTCAGAATGTTGACTATATATTTAGGGCTGAAATATCAATACCAAATTGTCCTCAAATTCAAGATAACTAAGCGGGATATATGTATACATATAATAAACTATATTAGCAGAGCATTCAATTAAGAGGGTTTAACGTAAATTCGTGCAAAATATCCAAATAGTAAAAGAAGTAACGAAGTAACGGGTTTTCTTTGAAAAAACAACACACTTATTGTTAAGGAAATTCAAAAGTTTTTTATTTAATGTGAAGTATAATCGATACAATTAAGTTCTAAATAAAACGTCATTCAAATGGCCTCTGCGACTTCTTCTGCAGGAACGAATTCGATGAACCCAATTTTCGAGCACTTTTTCCACTAAATCAAGTCGTATGTCATGAATGGCATGTTCAATATTGACTTGTAAAGCTTGAAGAGAGTCTGGTTTTGTTTCGAAAGACCAATGACTTCAAATAACCCCACAAGAAATAGTCTAATGGTGTTAAATCACAACTTCTTGGAGGCCATTCAATATCACAATTTCTTGAAATAATAGAATCTCCAAACTTTTCTCGCAACAATTCAATTGTTTCATTTGCTGTGGGGCACGTAGCCACAATCGGTCAATGGCAAAAAGATAGCTCTTAACTAGAGAGCTAATATATTGCTCATGGGTGTCAAGGTCGTAGGTCGACTGGAGTGTTTTTTTTTTATTTAAAAAAATGGACTTAGCATCATTTTCAAATGTGAACGGAAAGTTTATTTTTGCTCTAGCTCCTTAACGGTACGTCGGATCGGGAATCGGTCAATGGCAATGACAGTGACAAGATAGCTCTTAACGAGAGCTAAAATATTGCTCATAGGTATCAAGGTCGTAGGTCGACTGGAAAGTGTTTTTTGGATTTAAAAAAATGGACTTAGTGCACGAAAAGTTGAAATTGGAGATCGATTATTTTGATAATAAAACTGAATAATTTGTAAACGTTGTTCTTGCGTATATCTCTCCATGATAATATTGTAAACCAGTGTTGCCAGAAATGACGATTTATCGTCATTTTTACGATTTTTTATGATATGAAAAAAGTAAGGAAAACTTCACAAATTGTTCTTATATTAAAGATTTTTTTATAATTCCTTCGGGATTTATTTACACTCCCATTTATTTTTTTGAAATAAATATCAGAAATGTTAGAAAATGTCTCAAATATTAAGGACCGCACTCAATAACATAACAAGAAAAATCTCTAAAGTTTTGTTAAGTTGGCAGAGGATATTACAGTGAAATTTTAAAGGTAAAGTAAGGGCTACGTCAAAACGTGAACCTAGGTCATTATTTCAACGAATCATTCCTGCTTTAATCACATATATGTATATAATTTGTAAGCCAAATTGGAAGGACATTTTTTCTTTGGGGCTATGAAGTCAAATCGGTTTGACAGTTGTATGGGACTATGCCGAAATATGGTCCAATGTGGTCACTTGCTCCTTGAAATGGTTATGGGTATAATAAAAAACAAGTTGCCGAATTTTAGCCCAATCGATTGGTATTTGTGGTTTCTAACGCGCTAAAAAGTCACATTGCGTGGGATCTATACCAAAATGTTGACCAATAAGGTCAGTACCCGTATGAGTGATTATGTTATAAATAATATTAAATTGTCAAAATTCAGTCTAATCAGTTGGTACTAGTGATTTCTAATGCGTCAAGAAGTTGTAACTATTGGAACCTTCGTATGGGGGCTGTATAAAACAATGGATCTACACTGAACCATGTTGACGTGATTTTGTCAAACTTCGTCCCAATAAGTTAGAGCTAGTGGCTTTCATGACGTAAAGTAATAAATAATATATTAGCAAGACTATTTTTAAACGTAAGAAATTAATATGTATGAGATATGTTTCCGCCAAATTAATTTATTAATGTCGTTCAAGAATCCGCCAACAAAATTAATTTTAAGTTCACTTTGAGAAAACCCAAAAATCATTTGAGAGTGCCAATTAATACAAGGTGGCGCAAAAGTAACCTTTCGATGTTTTTTGTGCCAAAGTCACCGACCGATTATTGGTCAAATAAATAGTCAGCAATATTCCGCGTTCTGGAGCAGTGTAGCGTAACATTGTTTATTAACGTGTATTTCGCATGTGTTTACTACACAAATGTCAACATTAGGCATTAGGGGCCAATCGCAAAATTTATAGCATTTTCTGATAGGATTACTTTTGCGCCACCTGTTACATATCTATCTCCGAAACATGCCCTACGCCATAAAAAAAACTCAAAGGCAGTACGTTAGAATTTTGTGTTGACGATTTTTTTACGATATCGAAAATTCATTTTGACGATTTTCGGTCAAATTCGTCTGGCAACACTGTTGTAAACACTACTGAATAACAAATGACAGATCATGAAAAATTACAAATGGCCGAAACGTCACTTCACAATCATATCATCTCTATTGGAAAACCTGTTACTTCAAAAAATGTGGTTCAAATACTATAGGTACCTAATAAATAAAAATTGGAAATTTAGAAAAATATTTTGTAAAAATAAAACTTTACCATACATTTTTATACCCTCACTTTAGTGATACGAGGGTATATATCATTTGCTACGGAAAAAAGTGTAACACATCGAAGGAGTGACCAAAGACCCCAAGTATGTTCGGTGGATACTCGTTTTGGGTCATTTTAAGTCGAATGAGCAATGTCCGTCCGTCCGTCTGTCTGTCGGTCTGTCTGTATGTCTGCTGGCTGGTGCCCACGATAACTCTATACTACTTATTTGAATTCTCTGAAATTCTACACATAATATTAGTATATTAGTCGCTATTACCTCGAGAAAATTGGGTGAAGTTGGCATGCCCCTTTTGGTACCTCCCACACAAATGGACCATTTTGCATGAAAATTTAACTGCTTATAACTTTATTTTTTTGTAGCGCCTATAGTCCGGTAAAAAATGGACATTATTGTGCACCCCCTTTTGGTACCTCCCACATAAATGGATTGTTTTGTACCAAAAGTAAACGGCTTGTAACTTTAATACCACTGCATACAAATACTTGATATTAATGCTGTTATAATGCCTATAGTCCTGTAAAAAGTGGGCGTTATCACCCCGCCCTTTTTATACCTCCCACACAAAATGACCAAATCATACAAAAAGTACATAGCTCGTAACTTTAATATACCAGCGCACATAAACGCTTATAGTTCGGTACAATGCAATGTATTTAAGAATCTACTGTTTACCGAAAAATAAATAGGTTTATTTGGAAAAACCCCTTCCGGTACCTCCCACACAAATTGACAGATTTATTAGTGTAATGTTATATATTACATTACTCACAAAGTGAGGGTATACCTTAGTCGGTTTACCCGACTGAAACTTTCTTACTTGTTTTTGTTTGTTTTTATAAAAGAGTATACCTTAAACTATACAAAAAAATTGTTTTTAGGTCTCGGACACAGAAAAAGATTATTGTTGCATAGTGCAGCATTTTTGTTTGGATGACGATCAAGGAAGATATCGAGGGAATATATCCCAAATTTCAGGACACATAACTCGTGAAGTACGAATCAGAGACAAACATTTTATATTTTTTATTCAGAATAAAAAGTTCTATGGTGAAAATTTTGACCTGATCAGGTGAAAATCAAGCAAGATATCGAATAATATATCTTCAAAATCTCGGGGCCCATAACTCGGGAAGTATGGACCGCAGCCAAAAAAATAACTTTATATTTTTTATTTAGAATAAAAACTTCTGCCTATGTTGCAAATTTGTACCGATTCGATGTAAAATGCGGAAGATATCGAATAATATATCTCCAAAATTTTGAGGGCCCGTAACAGGGAAAATATGGGTCGCCGGCAAAAAAATATGTTATATTTTTTACTCGGAATAAAATATGTGTTTTCTGAGATTGTACAATAAATCTTGTAAAAACAGGTTGTACAAAAAATCTTCATTATTTTTGAATTTTGTAGGCCCCGTAAGTTCTGATTCACACGGCGCAATTTTTTCCAAGCAAGTGTCAAAGTTTGTAGGAGAGAGAGGAAGGCGGAAAGAGCCCTCTGCCACTCTCTTATACAAACTTTGATCAGTTTGGTCCAATGTATGGGGATATACCAAAATAACACTATAAATGGTAAATGACAAAAAAATTCAAATATCAGAATTCCAGTCCAATTGGTTAATTTTTTTCATTTAATTTATAAAATTAAAATTTTGTCTTCTATGACGCTAAGAGGTTAAATCTTGTGAAATCTCGAGTAGTGCGTGTGTTCTGTTGACTTCTTATCTTACTGGTAGACGCCAATTAGTTTGTATTGATGGTAGGAGTAGTAGTGTTCTGCCTGTTAAAAGTGGTGTACCGCAGGGGTCAGTACTGGGACCTCTACTTTTCATAATCTTTATTAATGACCTTTTCTCCCAGTTACAGGATTGGTGTGTACCATACGCCTTTGCTGATGATATTCAGCTGTTTTTTAAAGGTGACTGTCGGAGCTCAATGGTTCTGCAATCTAAAATTGACTTGGTTTTGGAAACTCTGTATGCGTGGATGTTGCTTAACAAGCTTAATGTAAATCCATTAAAATCGAAAGCCCTCTTTTTTTCCTCCAGCGTCCATAACAATATACACGTTAGATACAATGGTATAGATATTGAATTTGTCCGTGAGTTACAGTGCTTGGGTGTGAAGCTAGACGATAAATTGAGTTTTGGACAGCATATTAATATGCTAATTTCTAGAATAAATTTTTCGCTAAAAAATCTTTATGGTACCGATTTGTTTTTGCCTCTTTTTGTTAAAGAGAGGCTGGCACATGGTTTGCTATTACCCATAGTTCTATACTGTTTAGAAGTGTATTCTGGCACTATACATGGTAACATGCATTTAGTACATCTGGCTGTAAATAGGGTGGCGCGGTATGTATATGGACTGAACCGGCGGGTTCATGTGACGCCCTATGTAACGAAATTATTGGGCTGTAATTTTGATGCATTTGTAAATTTACGCTTACTTCTGTTTTTTTATAAACTGATTAAAAGTCAGTCTCCTCTTTTTTTGTGCCAATCGATGGTATTTTGCCGTTCAACTAGGAGAAATCAATTGCTTATTCCTAGGGTTGTCCACCTAATGAATGAATCGTTTCTAGTAAGAGTAGCACGACTTTACAATTCATTACCCAATGACATGAAAAATTTTAGCATTTCGCTCCCTACACTCTTCAATAGGCTACTTCACCACTTTCAATAACATTTTTATTTGTTGTTATGCAAAATTGCGCTTAATTAAAGCTACGTAAAAAATCGTTAAATAATGTTTCTATTTTATGGAACACTTTATACATTTTTCCTTATATTAGGATTTTACTTATGTTTGTTTCGCAAACTGAGTAGCTATTTAGTTATCCTAAATACTTTTCTGTATACCCAATCTGTATTTATATTATTTATTCCTTATATATTAATTAGGTTTAAACAAATCAACATATCATTATTTACCAATGAGTAGTTTTTACCCATGGTTAAAAAGCTTAGTTATATGCATATTGTAATTTATGTTTAATTGGCCAGACGGCTTTGAATTACAAGTTTGTACGAAATAAATGAAATGAAATGAAATCTTCATATGGGCGGTTTCCGGTAAAATTATTGCAAATATCAAAATTTCAGACCCATCGTTTGAAATTTGCGTCAATGAAGTCCATTACTCGTGCGAATGGTTTCGGATAAAAATAAATATAAGTTGCCAAATTTCAACGCAAATGATGGGTATATGTGTTTTCTATAGGCGTTGTGACAAAACATGGATGCGATTATATTCGCACAAATGATTTCAGGCAAATTATGTATTCCATGATGACAAGTGGTTAAAACTGGTGGTACCTATGTATTAGAACTACTCAAAAATGTTGTCCAAAAAGTTTCTTGGTTTATTTGAATGGTATCTGGCGCTACAAATTGAATAGGATAATATAGACTATATCGATAAATGAAGTTATATGGCACAATTTTAATACCGCAATCACACGCATAAAACGGACAGACGAGATTCAAGATTTCATGATTTTCTAAATGAATGAACATAGTATACTTCCATCCTTCTGGTGGAAGTCATAATAATACGCATAAACGCATTTGCTCCCAAACTCAATTAGTTGTAAACAAACATAGGTGCAAGCTTATTTGTGTGCGTTATCTATTGAGAATGCATATAGGTATTTAATATTTATGTTTTGAAAAACCTCCATATTCAAGACTAAAATTGTCAGGCAGAAAAGGAGAATGATTGATTTCAATACATCAAACGGGCGCTATACTATAAAAGGAAAGCACAAAGAGCTGCGCGGAGTTTGATAAATCAAGTTTTCTAAAACTATAGCCAATTCATAACTAACATATACTATGAACTAAAATGTAAACAATTTAAACTTGCTCAACTTTCCTTTCCTTCCTAATATCAAGTGTACAAATTATGATGTCATGCCCTTTGCTATAAGAATAATACACCCTTTGGCGTTTTCTCTAAAACGTTTTCCGATTCAAATTTCTCAAGACGTATTTTGCACATAAACTTACCGTAAAAAGTACAAAATATTTCTGATTGTTTTCTCCAACGCAATTATTCACCCACGGACAGTGGTGATCCATTTTTCGTATACACCTTTGGCAAACGGAACAATGATGGGCCCGTTCCGGTTTAATGCTACAACATTTAGGACATTTAAATATCATTTGTCCCTCGCGATAGCCCATTTGTTCAATCATTTCTTTGGTGGCATTACCTCTGGGAACGGCGCCCTAAAATAGGAGGAAACATTGTTTATTATCCTCCTAATTAAATTAGAATGTAATATGGTTAATAAGCCCCCATAACGTGAGCCTACTTACCGGGTCTGACAACATGGTCCGAACATGTGAGGCAAATGCTAGAAAAGCTAATATTTGAAAAATAATCATATTCACTGTACTGAAAACTGGATGTGGACTGGGGATAAGGATTACTCGTAGTACTACGAATTCCGCAAATAAAATGAGCATCCATGTTAAGACGGCACAGAAAATACCACAGATATCTTTAACACACCAAAACCGACCGCCGCAGGATCGATTGTGAGGATCCATATTTGTATGGGCACCAAGAGGTGTATACATTACGCCAAATCCAGGATAGGTTCGGTGGTTCCAAAATGTCTTTCAGCTTTCAGCCCTCTGCTCCTATCAAAACAATAAAAAATTTCCTTCTTTCTAAACAGCTGTTTTCAAAAATGACTATGTCAAAGAAAACTGAGAGCATAGACAAGACACAAAAAATAGAGAAACATTTCGCTCTTGACAGCTGTGCAGTTCGAGGTAATTTTCTTGGCGGCGCTAAAGTCGCTAAAAGAGAGAAAATTTCCCTTAGGCTGCTACTTAAATAGCCGACGTCGGCATTCGACGTCTGTCAAAGTGTTGTGTGCACAGAAAAAATGGGATGAAATTTGAGTTTGACAGACACCGGACGCTGCCAATAAAAATATGTTGTAGACAGTGTTAACAATAAAATGTTTATCCGACAATTGCGACGTTGTCCAATGCATAAACTTCGCATATCTTACAATGTACGGACATTGACTTTTCTGCCAACCTTGCAAGTACACTCGGTTGAAAGTTCACCCAGTTGCATTTTTTTTACATTTTGCTGACAACATTGTAAGATCTGACCACCGTGTAAAGCAGCCTTTTAGTACAGTTGGTAACATAAGGCTGCTACTTAAATAACTGACATTGGCTTATATGTAAGGGCATCCCACAACTTTTTTAAATTTATAAATCGACAAAGTCGAAATAGATTCGAATGTAAACAGTTCGATTTATTTCTTAAAACCCATCGCACTCAACACCAGCAAGATGATAGTTGTTTTAGCTCCGGCAAGAGAAACCAAAGATGGTGAACGATTGGTAGGTCTTCCAAGAATATATTCATAGCACTTCTTTTGAAACTTTTTTTTATCATAAGATTGAATTATGCCAAAATATATATTTACTGGTAGACGCCAATTAGTTTGTATTGATGGTAGGAGTAGTAGTGTTCTGCCTGTTAAAAGTGGTGTACCGCAGGGGTCAGTACTGGGACCTCTATTTTTCATAATCTTTATTAATGACCTTTTCTCCCAGTTACAGGATTGGTGTGTACCATACGCCTTTGCTGATGATATTCAGCTGTTTTTTAAATGTGACTGTCGGTGCTCAATAGTTCTGCAATCTAAAGTTGACTTGGTTTTGGAAACTCTGCATGCGTGGATGTTGCTTAACAAGCTTAATGTAAATCCATTAAAATCGAAAGCCCTCTTTTTTTCCTCCAGCGTCCATAACAACATCCACGTTAGATACAATGGTATAGATATTGAATTTGTCCGTGAGTTACAGTGCTTGGGTGTCAAGCTAGACGATAAATTGAGTTTTGGACAGCATATTAATATGCTAATTTCTAGAAAAAATTTTTCGCTAAAAAATCTTTATGGTACCGATTTGTCTTTGCCTCTTTTTGTTAAAGAGAGGCTGGCACATGGTTTGCTATTACCCATAGTTCTATACTGTTTAGAAGTGTATTCTGGCACTATACAGGGTAACATGCATTTAGTACATCTGGCTGTAAATAGGGTGGCGCGGTATGTATATGGACTGAACCGGCGTGTTCATGTGACGCCCTATGTAACGAAATTGTTGGGCTGTAATTTTGATGCATTTGTAAATTTACGCTTACTTCTATTTTTTTATAAACTGATTAAAAGTCATTCTCCTCTTTTTTTGTGCCAATCGATGGTGTTTTGCCATTCAACTAGGAGAAATCAATTGCTTATTCCTAGGGTTGTCCACCTAATGAATGAATCGTTTCTAGTAAGAGTAGCACGACTTTACAATTCATTACCCAATGACATGAAAAATTTTAGCATTTCGCTCCCTACACTCTTCAATAGGCTACTTCACCAATTTCAATAACATTTTTATTTGTTGTTATGCAAAATTGCGCTTAATTAAAGCTACGTAAAAAAATCTTTAAATAATGTTTCTATTTTATGGAACACTTTATACATTTTTCCTTATATTAGGATTTTACTTATGTTTGTTTCGGAAACTGAGTAGCTATTTAGTTATCCTAAATACTTTTCTGTATACCCAATCTGTATTTATATTATTTATTCCTTATATATTAATTAGGTTTAAACAAATCAACATATCATTATTTACCAATGAGTAGTTTTTTACCCTTGGTTAAAAAGCTTAGTTATATGCATATTGTAATTTATGTTTAATTGGCCAGACGGCTTTGAATTACAAGTTTGTATGAAATAAATGAAATGAAATGAAAAGCCCCGCTCGTATATTACAAAACTCCAGCACAGATAAGATGCGGCTTCATCGTCTGAAGAAACTTTTGTATCTGTGTATAGTTCAACTCACAACGGACTCCCAATCGTCGCAAGCCATACCTTTGCGGATGTTGGAAACGTTCACCGCTGAGGCTCCCATAGAACGTTATGTGGAAAATGAGGAGCTAATACAAAATTATCTATAATACATTTTCAATATCGGATAAAAAATGACTATTATAAACGTCTGCGAATTGAAGTGTCCACCACTTGCGCTGCGATAAATTTATTTGCAATGTCTGATAATTATTTTGTCGGTGGTTTTCTTGAACATTTATAATAAAATAGCGGATACCTGTTGCATTTTGTAACCCCCAAATTTCATTTTATTGAAATAGAGACATGTGATGTGTTTCGTATAATAGCCTCGACACCCAGAAATATTGATTTAGATAAATTAGAAGACTACTACATTTTTCATGCAAATGCACTTTCCCAACTTATGGAAGTTCTCGCTTTAACAAAACTACATGTTTACATATGTACATACTTAAACGGATAATTTCTTTCACTGATCCAGACATGGCCACAAATACATACATGCCAAATCACAAGCCGATTCTTGCAATAGTTCTCCACATATTGTTTCAATAATAGAGGTGTCTCGACAACTGATGTGTTATGCCAATTTTCCGCTAAATCGCTCATATTGCTCATAAATACGTATGTACCAAATCTAAGAATCTTTTCACCGCTCTACTCCGCCTTTCTCTCTCTCCTACAAACACCAAATTACCTCGAGTAATTCGGGATGTACATGTGCGGCATTAGCTTTGATATAAAGCTGGATGCTGAAATGCCGATTTCAAGGGAAACACGCCCGAAAAGCTGTTAAATTTCCCAATGTATGTACGTATATAAACTTGTTCATCACTTATACATATATACATAGAAGATGTCACCTTCCATAAAGTAAAAAATCTGTAATGATATGATCAAAAAAGAAGAAAAGTTCTTTTTGGAATTTGGGCAAATTTAAAATGCTAAATGACTTCCATCTAATCATTTTGTTATAATTCTTATCTTAGGCCGATTAGATTATTATAGTTAATGCATTATGTCTTAATGCCAGTAAAACTATGTACATATTTGTCTTAATCTATTACTCACTACATCTATTGCGATGTGTAGATTAAGGAAATACACATGTAGGTATCAGCAAACCTTAAAACACACTCTTTTTATATAAAAAATATTTTATTACGGACTTAACTAGAACTAATATAAACCAAGGGCCATATACATAATAATTTAAAGCAAGTTTGAGGAACGTTTTAGCAATACTTATTATGAATAAGGTCCTAATTCTTTTTGAAATAACATACATACATAAATTTCGTCCAATTAAATAACCTTAGGCTGGTGTTAATTTAGCTGTTGGTTCCACCATAGCTATTAGGCCAGCCACCGACGATAATGCCCCCAGCACACCAATTGTGCGGGGAGTCAATTTTGTGTAACCCAAAGCCGTCAAGGGTATAAAGAAATCACAGACATTCTTAACAGTATCGACGAACACATCCTTGTGACCCAAAACCAAAGAATATGATTGCAAAGCTAGTCTTTGGAAGTCTTTAGGAGAACTTATGCGACACGGAATGCTGCGTGATATTCCACTTCTTACCGAGGCTTTATGAAGATCCAACAAACGGAATATTTCATAAACATCACGGCACAAGTTCATGATTATCGAAAGTAACCAGTATTTGTTGGCATATTTGCCCCATTTTTTGGCATCAATATTCTTAAAAAGACCGGTGCGAGCTAGCCACAGGAAATGGTCGGCAAATAAAAATAAGGCCTGCAACATAACAAATAACAGAAATAATGAGAAAAAAAAACAAGAAAGTAGCATAAATAATGCCTACCTGTGATAGTTTCCCTGCTGTCAGAGTGACGCGTATAGCTAAGTCAGGATAATGAATGGTCCTTAGACTGGCATAGAAAACATCCAAGCATTTTCCAAAGCGTAACACTGAAACAAGCAACTGCCACTGACAAATATTCCATTTCCAGTTATTCAACTTTGTACTCACATTTGCGAAATGTACTCAAAATGTATTCTAAGGATTTAAAATTTTCCACCATAGCCGGACTGTTGTCGGAAGCTTCCAGAGAGTCCCACAAAGCCCGGGAGGCATACTGTATCAGTCTAATGCATTGTAGATTACATTGCAAAATTGTTTATTAGCAGACAATTCATCTCCTCGCTCTCACAAACAATTTTACTTACCGGGCAATTTTATCTCTGCCAGCCGCCTGATTATTCACTTGCACCCACTTATCCATGTTCATTGCGAGTTGTTTTAGAAATATTCTACTCACTCTATCTTTAACTAATTACTAGAATTATTATAGCCAGGTGAGCGAGTGAGCTACTAATGGTGCTACTGAGTTTAGAGTTTATTTTCACTTTCTACTTTACCGATCCATCGACAAGTACAAGGTTCGAAACGATAAACAAACAAAATCAACACACAATCAATTGTATGGTTGTAATTAGTGATGGGAATCGTGAAATGATGGTACAAAATTTGGTACAATTTTTGATTAATTTTACGGCCTGTTTCTGTATTTCTAACGAAAGTCTCTGCGAACGGAAACCAGTCACTCACTTTCGTCAGGAATTTGGTTTCTCTAACGTTCTATCGTTCGTTCGCCTGGCCTTACGTCAACGACGTTAGCAATTTACCAATTGGAAAATAATGTAATTGCCAGATCAATAATTTCACAACTTCCGGTCTAAAAAAGCACACATTTGTTTATGGTCGACCTTAGCAAATACATCTCTGTACTATTCACACTAGTCGTGACCAAAAAAGCAACCCTGGGTGGTCAGTTGAGCTGCACCAAGACTCTCATTTATTTCTCTCTCTCTCCCGTCTCTCTCATTGTGCACTGATAATTTTTTTCCATCTTAGCGAGCAACCAATATTGACTTCTGTATGCTTAAATATGTACCCATAAGTACACAATTTTATTATTATTTAATTGTTTTTACCATAATTAGATTAATATCTACTTATTTTTTGCTTTTAATAATGTTTTTTTTGTCATTGTTCCTATCAGTCGACAAATAAAATAATGTGACTCGATCTGACATTTGTGTTCGCCGAGATGACAGCAAAGAGAGATAGAGAAACCAAAATTTGCACTGAAATGATTACGTTTTCGTACGAGTTCATTATCGTACGACTTGTCGTTCTGATGGTAGTTACTGAAACCCAAATCAGCTGTTTGTCGTCTGGCAGGCGAACGAAAGCAAATTTTTAAGTTACAGAAACAGGCTGTTAATGTTTTTAAGGGCATACGACAATTCCACACTAATAGATTAGCTTCGAAGTTGCGTTGTTTTGGGTTGGAGTCTTTTAATTTTTTTGAAATTTTCTTTTTTTTTTAATATGGCACGACTTTAGTTTCTAATTGCGCCATCAAAACTCGGGGATTCCCTTTCTAACTGAAAATCAACGCAATGTGCGGTCACAAACAGAATTCTGCTTAAGCGATGTCCCTGGCCCAAGAATTATTAGACATTTTTGATGCTCTGTGTGTTAAATGCTGTTATCACAACGCGCAAGCAGAGACTGATGATTAGTAACGAACATAGTTGTTGTGTACTACATGTGAATTGCCGATCGTGTCTGTGTGAAAAATAAAAAAAAAACTATCAGCTTGGAGACAAAATTAGATATTCTGCAACGATTTGATAAGGGAGACGAAGCTGTGGAGATAGCAAAGGCTGTTGGTCTGGCTGCAACAACTGTCAGAACAATTAGAGATCGAGATGGGGATAAAATAAGAGATGCTGCATGGAATCCTTGCTTTCTATTTGGATTGAAAATCATGTTGCGCAGAGAATACCATTAAGTAAAATGGTAATTCAGACGAAAGCAAAAAGCTTATTTGATGACATAAAAAGTAAAGCAGTGTCCTACGATAATGCTAGTGGTAGTAATACAGACAAGAATGAAACATTTGAAGCTAGTCAAGGTTGGTTTGAGAGATTCAAGGTTCGAGCAAATCTGCACAGCTGACTCTTCTTCTTGATGGTAATGCAAGTGGTGAATTCAAATTTAAACCATTTCTCATTTATCAATCAGAAAATCCAATAGCTATGAAAGGTTGTACGAAGAATCTGCTTCCTGTCCACTGGCGAGCAAACAAAAAAGCATGGATGACAGCATCATTATTTCAAAACTGGGTTTCAACTTGTGCTATTCCAGAATTTAAAGCTTATTGCAACAAGGAAAACTTAAACTTCAAGGCTTGGTCTTAGTAGACAATGCTCCTGGCCACCCAGTTTATGTTGATGAGTTGCCAGAAAACGTGAAATTTGTATTTTTGCCGCCTAATACGACTTCAGTTATTCAGCCGATGGATCAGGGAGTAATATCGACTTTTAAAAGTTAATACCTTCGACGAACATTTAAATTTCTTTTAAGTGAGACTGATGGATAAGATAAGCCTATCATGCTAGAGTTTTGGAAATAGTTCAACATTATGAAAGTCATAGAAATTATTTCTGATTCGTGGGAGGAGGTTAAACCATCTTGCATGAATGTTGTTTGGCGCAAAATATGGCCTGAATGTGTTCACAGAATATGCGCTGCAGATGTTGATGGTACACCAGCTGTTCGTCATGAAATTTCTAATTTAGCTAGAGAGTCTAATTTTGAATGTATGGAGGAGACTGACATAGGTTTAGGTTTAGGTTAGGGTGGCAGCCGTATTTTTTTTACAAGCTCACATAGACCAGTTTAGGTCCCTAGTGTTACCACGGGCTGAAATGCCCCTCATCGAAACCAACCTGTTTGATATATAAATTTATCGATAGTACGAATATCAGTACTGGAAAGATCTGTTAGGCTGCCTAAAAAGGCCGACCTCAGTATGTCCAGTCGTCGTTTACTCAAAGCGGGACAGTCGCAAAGCAAGTGCTCAATGCTCTCCACTTCTTCCTCATCTCCACAGCTTCGGCAGAAGTCATTGGAGTCAATACCCAATCTTTTGGCGTGTTCGCCGATCAAGCAGTGTCCCGTCAGAACCTGTACTAACGTAGACAATCGTTTCCTCTCTAGTGCGAGGAGATATTTTGACCTTCTCAGGTCATACCTTGGCCAGATTTGTCTAGCTACCCTGCAGGTGCCGATTTCTGTCCATCTTTCGTTGGACTGCCTGATTGCCTTTTGCCTAAGCCAAAGCTTGCACGTGGATAGTGGCGCACCAATATATGCAAATTCTTCGAGAATTTGTAATGTCGTCCCTTTCCTAGCAAGTTCATCGGCTTTGCAGTTCCCCGGGATATCCCTATGCCCAGGCACCCATATGAGGTGTATATTAAACTGCTCAGCCATCTCGTTAAGAGATCTGCGGCAGTCGAGGGCTGTTTGTGAATTTAGGGATGTTGCCTCCAGAGAATTGATGGCAGCCTGGCTGTCCGAGTAAATTACAACGCCAGTGTTGGTTACTATGTTGCGACTCAGCCACTTGGCGACTTCCCATATTGCCATTATTTCGGCTTGATAGACACTGCAGGTATCTGGTAGTCTGTGAGCTATATCCAGACTAAGTTCTTCACAGTGTACTCCGAAGCCAACCTTTTCATCAAGCTTCGAACCATCCGTGTAAAAGTGGAGATGGTTTCTATTACCTGGTATTCTGCCGACCCATTCATCTCTGGCGGGAATCATAGTGATGTAATTTCTCTCGAAGGTGTACACAGTTGGTATATAGTCCACTCGGTCGGTTACCATAGCACTACACTTTGATATCCTCATGTGACCATAGTTTTTGTACCTCCACATTGATAGGCAGTTTAATCTTATTGCCGCTTTGGTTGCAACTTCTCTCGCCACAATATTAATCGGCAGTATATGGAGTAGGGCTTGTAGAGACTCGGTCGCTGTAGTCCTTAAGGCTCCGCTAATGCTCAGGCAGGCTGTTCTCTGAACCTTTGTTAGTAGGTTGGTAATGGTTAGTTTGTCAGTTGCCGTCCACCATACCACAATACCGTATAACAGTATTGGACGAACTACTGCTATATATATCCAGTGGACGATTTTAGGAGAGAGTCCCCACCGCGACCCTACAGCCTTTTTGCAGGAATATAAGGCGACGTTGGCCTTCCTTACACGTTCCAATACGTTAAGTCTAAATAACATTTTCCTATCTAGAATTATTCCTAAAAATTTTGCACTTTCAGAGAAGACTAGATCTGTTCCATTTATCCGAGGTGGAGGGTCCACATGTGGGACATTATTCATCCTAGTAAAGAGAACCAATTCTGTCTTGTTGGGGTTAACGCCCAAACCGCTGCTTCTGGCCCATCTAGCCAACTTGTTCAGAGCCACCTGTAGGATGTCTCTGAGGACGTTTACGAATTTGCCACTCACTGCGATTGCCACGTCGTCCGCATATGCCACGACCTTGCAGCCACAACGTTCTAGATCTAGCAGGATTTCATTCACCGCTAGTTTCCAAATTAGTGGAGACAATACTCCTCCTTGCGGGGTCCCTCTGTTTACATACCTTGTTAGAGTTGTGGGCCCTAGACATGCTGTTATGCGTCTTCTGGTGAGCAGACTTTGAATTAGTCTAATCAAACTAGTGTTAACTTTTAGATGTGAGAGTGCCGCAATTACCGCATCTGATTGAATGTTGTTAAAAGCCCCTTCTATGTCAAGAAATGCCACCATGGTGAATTCCTTGAAATGCAGGGACGATTCGATAGTGCTCACAAGTTCGTGCAGGGCTGATTCTGTAGACTTGCCCTTATTGTAAGCATGTTGGTTCCCCGACAGGAGTTTTGTATCCAGGTTTTCCCGAATGAAATGATCTAAAAGTCTTTCCAGACCTTTCAATAGGAAGGAGGATAGGCTAATTGGTCTGAAGTCTTTTGGCCTAGTGTGTGATATCTTTCCCGCTTTAGGTATGAATACCACTTTGGTATCCCTCCATCGATTCGGGACGTATGAAAGCCTGATACAGCCTACATAAATTTTCTCCAGCCAGGGGATAATGTACTTTAACATTTTCTGCATTTCTGCTGGAGTGATGCCATCTGGTCCAGGTGACTTGAAGGGCTCAAAGCTGTTAATAGCCCAGCTTATTCTGGATCTCTCAGTCAAGAAGCTAGCGACGCTCGCAGTCCACTCGCACTCTTGTTGGTCCTGCTGATCCTCGGGTTCTGTTACAGAGTTCCCCGGGAAATGTGTGTCGAGCAGTACATTGAGCGACTGCTCGCTGTTTTTGGTCCAGTTATTTGCCTCATCCTGTAAATATCCCACTGTACATGGTGAAGCAGATAATATCTTCCTCAGCCTAGCGGCGTCGGAGACCTTTTCCACTTCACCACAGAAGGTATACCAAGAGCGCCTTTGCGCCTTTCTAAGCTCCTTCTTATAGATCTTGAGTTGCTCTTTATAGGCATCCCAATCATTACCGACCCCAGTAGATTTAGCCTTATTGAATAGCTTGTTGCAGGTCTTTTTCATAGCCGTTAGCTCAGAAGTCCACCATTGGGGTTTAGTTTTACCCTTGTACCTTGTTTTTGGACAGGCTTCTTCAAGCGATCTATTGAATGATATGGTGATATGATCGACCAGATTATCCAGACCGGCTTTGTCATTCGGTTCGTACAGAAGTTTAGAGTTGAGGACTTTCTTGAAATTCTTCTCATACAGATGCCACTTTGTCTTCCTTACATTTCTGTGGACGGCGGGTTTAGGCGCTTTTTCCGCGAGTTTGAACTCAATATAATGGTGATCTGAGAATGAGTGGTCGTCCAGTACATTCCACCCAATAATTTTGTCTGACAGCCGGTCAGTAGCAAACGTTACGTCGAGTACTTCTTGTCTGTCTTTAATTGTGAAGGTCGGTTTATTACCTATGTTACAAATACTAAGGTTGGTAGTTAGAATAAAGTCAAGAAGCGAATCACCCCTATTGTTTATATCCGTACTACCCCAGATAGTATGATGAGCGTTCGTGTCTGCGCCAATAATCAGCTCGAGCTCGTCAGACGTTGCTTCTTCTACTACTTCCCTGAATAGAGCAGTCGGTACTACAGATTCATAAGGCAAGTAGCTGGAGACCACCCAATATATGCGATTACCGATCTCCAGGCTAGCAGCTGTTTGGTCTTTACCACTTAAATTAGTCAGGAGAAATATACTTAGATCTTTCCTGGCCAAAATGCAGGTTCTTGGAGTGCCTTCACAGTTGGCCACAAGCAGTTTAAAGTTGGGTGTCCTAATACCGCACACCCTTCCTCCCACTACGTAGGGCTCCTGTATCAGGACGATGTCTACTGCGCCTGTGGACAGGCGCAGCAATAGAGCCGCTGAGGCTGCTTTAGCGTGATGGAGGTTAATCTGTAGAATTCTTACCATCATTGGTAATTGACAGATTAACATCCACCCCGACAAGGGTGTTATCGAACTCTTCGTCCGTATCGTCGAGAAGCATGTCCTCGCCAGATGCGTCAAAGAGTCCGGAGACTCCCCTCAGCCTCTCTGTGTCCGAAGTAGAGCTTTTGTCCTCAGAGAAGGACGTTACAGATATTCTGTTAGAGTTGGAGTCACCAGAAATAATAGGCGTGGGTACCTCCGCACTTCCAGAAAGTGCCACGGTGGACGACTCACCTTCTGCAGTGGGAGCTATATCTTGCTTGTATATCTTCAAGACTATAGTCTCGAAGCCATATTGTAGGGTTGCACTCGCACTTTGTATATGGAAGGTGGATTCAGCGTTTAGGATAAGATTGACCTGCCGCTTTTTACCATCCGCCTCACCCACCTTGCTGATTCTCCAATTATGGGCCGGCAGACCAGGATTGGAATCTTTTATTATTTCTAAGATGTCAGCCGGGTTGGAGGGTTCTTCTGTAACCCAGGTGATGGCTCTAGGGTGACTAGGGATGTTGTTTTTTTCGACAACATCCAACTGGGCACCCGGCCACACCTCACCCGCTCGACTCAGAGCAGCCTTATACAGGTCTACTGATCTGGCATCACCGAAATATAAGAGCTTTACTCTCCCCTGATGCCATCCTGCATCGTTGCAGATTGGTGGTTTGCCCGGCATTTCTCTACGGACATCGAGGTAATGAGCCATAATGGCTGATTGTACATGACTCCATTTGTCCTTGAGGATGGATCCACCCTCACTACTTCTGTCTATAACAGCCATCACTAGACTCTCCTTCGCCACTTCATTGAAGGGCTTGGTGAGTGTCCTGTTGATGGTGACATTAGGGCCTCTTGCCTTTTTCGAAGGCAGGGGTTCATCAGGTGATCTGATTCGTTTTACTTTATTAGCCGTTAACACAGCTGAATTTGTGGCTCTTCCAGCCGACTCATTGGCCTTAGAAGCATCTATGACGCCTTTAGCCCAGGTAAGTGACTCTTTTTGTTTTTCGGTAAGAGCCGAAACCTCAACAGCCTCCAACTTCGTCAAAACTCTGAGCGCTACACGATGCTCATTGTGCTTCCGTTTTGACGGTCGGACATGACGTTTCCCCCTTACCGCACCACCTGTTGTGAGTACTTGGGGGAGATTTTCGCCATTTTTGGTGTGGTCGGCTTTGGCCAAGACCAACGGACGGACAGTCGGACGATTGGGGAACCGCGCTCCATCGGAACACGAAGGCATCCCCGTCAAGAGAATTTATTTTTATTTTGTCTGTATTAGACCGTAATAGGTACTACGATGTAGGCCTTACAGACTTTGTACAGATTTTTGCTATTGCGTAATAGGTACTGGTAACTATCCGCTATGTGATAAACACGTCCGTTCACTGCGAATGATCAGCAACGAAAAGACTGACATAAACGAATTGCTAACCCCGCACAACCAAGAATTGTCTAATGAAGAACTATTGCAACTGTAATTGCAATTTGCTAATGAAGAAGATGACAGTGACCGTTCAATAGAAATCTCCGAAGAACAAAATTTAACCTCCAAACAAATTTCCAAACCGTTGTGTTTGATTGACGAAGATATGGAGATTTTTTTAAAAAACGATCCTGAAAGCGGTATGGGTTTTAAAGTGTCCCGTTGAAAAAAAAGCTGTTCAGCAAATATTAGACCAATTTTTTGTGAAAGAAAGCCGACCTACGACGACATCCACCGCTATGGACTCATCTGGCAGTGATTAGTTTTTATTTTTTTTTATTAATTAATTGAATATTTTATTTTTTTAATTGAATTTGTTTTTTTTGTTTCTTGTACGTACTCGTATGTAATTTTATGAAATACATTATTGATTTTTTTATTTTGTTTTAATTTAATTTGTTTTTTGTATGTATGTAATAAAATTGTATATTATTTTTGTTTTTTAAATGTTTACTTTGTTAAATTTTTTTTTAAAAAGTAGTATTTTCGTAATTCTGGAACCTATCTTCGATCTTTACTTGGTCTGCTATAGAAAATCTTAATTCACTTTGCGTCGTTTCAATTTGCGTCGTGTTTTTTTGGAACGTAAGCACGACGCAAAGTGAGGTATTGGTGTACATGTTAACCACCAGCCGCCAGCATGTTTAATAGGGTGGCCTTCGGTAGCTTAGTGGTTAGTGCGTTAGACTTTTATCCCGAAGATGCTGGGTTCAACTCCCAGCCATGGCACCGGAAAAATTTAACATCAACATGTCATGTTTTTCATCATAATTCGAGTTTCTGCAGTTAAAAGTAACTCACCGGTCGCACTACCACTACAACAACATCTGATCACACAAGTCAACAGGGAAGCTAAAAATAGACATAACACCATGACGACTATTAACAGAAATGCAGCGCTTCTAGTGGAGAATAGAAACGGCAACACTCAAATAACATCCATTCCCTGATATTAACAGACGAATGTTAATTTACAACCGGACAACATTGAGTGGATGAAAACAACATAAGGTTCCCGCGATAATCGGATATATGCCGGAACGAAGTCTGTAATAGAAATAGACTTAAGGATTATCAACTCAGCGTCTCCAAGCTGCTACAACATAGGGTAGCTCAGTGGTTAGTGCATTAGACTTCGAACCCGAAGGTGCTCGGTTCAATTCCCAGCCAAGATCGAAGTTCTGCAGCTAAAAATAACTCACCGGGCGCACTACCACTGCAACATCTGGTCACCCAAGTCAACAGGGAAGCTAAAAATAGACATAACACCATGACGACTATTAACAGAAATACAGCGCCTCCAGTGGAGAATAGAAACGGTAATACTCAAATAACATCCATTCCCTGAAATTAATAGACGAATGTTAATTTACAGCCGGACACCATTGAGTTGATGTAATCAACATAAGGTTCCCGTGATAATCGAATATTTGCCGGAACGATGTCTATAATATAAATAAACTTAAGAATTATCAACTCAATCCAATCTCCAATCTGCTACAACAACAATGGGTTTGGACTCTTAGGCAAACGTTGCCGTAGCGTAACCTGACATATTGAAATAAGTGTACACGTGTAAGTAATAAAATGTTTAAATAAGATCAAGAAAATGTTAAATAAAGATATTATAATTTTTGTTGTGAATGTCTGAATCATATGGCACTTTTTTATGTTTGGGTAATTGCTTTTGCGGGCAACGTTAGGGCAGCGCTAAAGTCAAGTTACGGGTTTGTTTGCCTACCCCGGCCTTAAAAGCTGGGTTAGGAAACGTCACCGTAACAGAACTTTAGAGCAGCCATAACGTTGCCCGCCGGATTAATTACCCAAAACTTGAAAAACGTGTCGTATGACTCAGACACCCAAAACGAAAATTGATAAAATTTGTATTTTTGTATTTGCTCTTATTTTAAAATGTTATTATTTATCATTTCTTTTTCTTTCATTGTTTTACTAATTTTGTTTGCAAATGCACGTAAACCGTACCGTCCTAATCAAATTTCACCACATTCCGTCATATGTTGGCTATTCGTTTACACGAAGGCAATTTAGTTTATAGACATCCTAGTGTATTTGCAATTTTTTTTTTTTGACATGTCTCGAACAATAATTAATAAAATGTTAGAATAAGATAAGATGAAAATATTAAATAAAATGAAGATGTTAAAATTTTTGTTGCCTGAGTCATATGACACGTTTTTCAAGTTTTGGGTAATTGCTTCAACGTCCAACGTTACGGCTGCGCTAAAGTTCAGTTACGGTTTCGTTTGCCTAACCCGGAACGGTGTTTCAACATAAATGGCAACACTGTCCACACTTAATAACAACCAGTGTTACCGTTGTGCGACTAAAGGGGCAGTTTTGCCCCTTTTTTTCAGCCGTAATACTTTTGCGCCCCTTTTCTTTTGGGATACAAAATGTGCCACTTTTCACATTTTTGGTGCCACTTTTGTAAAAAATTATATTTTTGCACTATTTAAACAACATTTTACGTACTAATGTACGTGAATAACGTATGAAGACAATAAATTGCCAAAAAGTAATGATAAATAAAAAAATAAATGTAAAATATATGATATTTCATATATTTACTTCGATAGTATACATCACAAAAAAGTTTTGTGTAGCTTTTTTTAATTTGTTTTAGAGTAAAACACAGGTACTATTATCGAAATATATTGCATAACCCGATCACGTCCATTCCGATATATGGACATATCACAGATACCGCTCGGAAATTCGTAGTTAAAAGCAGAAACTGTGCGAATAATTTATTTTTCAATTTATAAAATATATATATCAGGTCCACATGAAAATTGCAGCAATTCAGCAATAAAGCACGGTACTATGTTCCCGTTTCACGGTGAAATCCCATACAAAAACCAAAGTTGTGAAAAAATGAGTGAAATTTTTTCATTTGTGGTACTGTGTTTATTTCAACGTGAGAAATTGACATTTTGCGCCGCTACAAATTAATTGAACGCCGCAACAAATTGAAGCCGCCAGCATTGTACTCCTATTTATTTATATTTATATTTGTCCGCGAGAAATTCAACTGTTGTAAATATTATCAAAAAAATTTTCTAATAAAGAATACTAAATTAAATTATCTGAAACAATGAAGACTAATGAAAAGCTTTGGAACGGATAATAATTATGTGTATATGGAATAAACGAGAAGAGCGACATTCCGATTGGATAGCAAAGCAAAAAATGTGCAAAACACTGGACGGACATGTAACTATATGTAATAATGTGAAATTTGTCTTGTAATTATGTACATTTACGTTTGTATGTTTAGAACAATCGTGACGAAAAGCCTGGAAAAATATTGTGGACGTCTATCGCTGCCGAACCAGTAAGACAATGGAATTGGGTAGTGCCTGTGATCATGTTTTTAAATGGTTATAAAGAACATAGTGAGTTCTTGCCAACCATAGAAGTTGGAAGAAGAAATTCCGTTTATGGATGGAAGTATAATTTGTATAAGTCAACAAATATAATGCAAATCCTTAAAAATAATAATAAAACATCTTTTTCGGTTCATCAAAACATCATTTAATTTATTTATATTCGTACAACAGTAGGAAATTATTTTGTTATTAGCAACATTGTATTACGCTGGCTTCTGATGCCTCACAAGCATCGCCATCATATGTATAACATTAGCACAATTATCTTCAAAAATATTTCCTTTCTGCAATTTAAATGAAATATTTTCTAAGTCGGCATTATTTCATTTAATTATTTGTTGATTGTTTATAATTTAAACTCGTGTTTGTTTTCAAGAAAAGCAAAAAGGAAAAAAATGCACATTCTTACACACACACATTCATATAAAAGTGACATTTCGACACACACACACTTCAAAAATGTAATGCGACCTTAGTAAAAAAGCGTTCAATTTTTCAACTTGAAATAACATTTTGTGGAATTTTTTCAAGCTGAAAAAACATAGTACCCACCTTAAAATTATTTTAGCGCTTTGGATTTCATTATAATAAGCTCTGTGACAAGGCCCATAAAATGTAATGTCATGTACACATATAGTTTTTTTTATAAATTTCTTTACAAATTTGTAGAAAATGTGTACAAATTTTGATTTTATTGTATTTTGCCTTATATAATAACCTTAAAAAGCGTGCCACTTTATTTTATGAACGTGTGCCCCGTTTTTCGGAAAAATCCCCTTTTTGTGCCCCTTTCTGAAATTTTCCAACGGTAACACTGATAACAACGCTGTTTCTGTGACAATTACTGTCATTCACTTTCGTGTTTTGACGTGTCAACGTTCGTAAACATCTGTCACGAAGGGAAAGTACTAGTACTGGCAATATTAAATTTTTAATTTTTCAATTTTTATACAGTTGTATATATAAAAATTACCAATAATGGCGGTAAGAAAGAGTTTAATTATCGAGAATTGTTGTATGAGGAAAATTTGGAATTTCAGCCACAACAAAAGGGAAAACAGGGAACTAAAGGAGCAAAACAAATTGTCGAAGAAAACAAAACAACTTTGGTGTTCTACAGAAACATGGCACTGGGAAGTGCTGCAGCTTCATTGTTGGTTAACTTCGTATTTTTCGAAATAGGGAAAGTGATAGTGGTAAGTTGTTGGTTGCAATCTTTGTAAATAGGTTCGGAACATAATATGCGGAATTATTTCTTTAAAAAAAGATCATGAGTATCCTGGCATTGCTAACCTTGGGAGCAGCTTACCAGTTTATGGCATTTATGTCAAAAGCAAAATACTCAGAGTCGGGAGCTCTATTGGATTCAGGCAATGATTTGAATATGGAGGGTGGCATAGCAGAGTAAGTTGAAAATATGTATGGGTATCTTTAGTATGTACATACCTATGTATGTGATTTTTTAAATTTTTTTGTTTGTTTAAGGAATGTCAAGGATTTGATTATTCTTACCTCTGGCACCATGCTGATGTCCATGATATCCAACTATTTCTGGTTCCTATTACTATTGGCACCCCTGCGAGCCTTGTATATGTTGTGGGGAAGCGTTATTAAACCATGGCTGGCACAAAAGAATGAAGTCGAGGAACCTGAAATCAACGAGAAGAAACAACGTAAAATGGAACGTAGAATGCGTCGTCAAAGATGAAAACTGTTTTATAAGTTGTTTCCCTAGGTATATAGTTAATAATTTTCCCGCTTCAGTGTAATTATTATTAAAGAGATTTTATAAGATGCCATTGGTTCTGGTGAAATGACGGTAGAAGAAAAATCAAAGGAAATTGGGCTCGCTTTGTACAAATGTCCCCCTATTCCTACACCAATATCTAAGTCACTAGTGAATGAAAGGCAAGAAGGTTTTTTTATGTTAAAATAATTTTATATTTTCTGTGTTCAGAAGATTTTTGTTTTTTTTTTCTTATTTAACAAACAATACAAATATTTTGTATTTTTTAAGTAAAAAAATGTAACAATTGTAATTGTAGTCTTTAATTTTTTGGAGTTTCTTCGGGATCTAGACCAGATTTTTTCATTTCAACAGCCAAGGAGAATAGGTAATCATAACATTCAGCCATTGTTTTGGCTTTCTCCCACGTTTGTCCCCAAACATAAACGCCATGACGTCGCACCAGTACCGCCGAACAACCAGGATATTTCATCATTGCTGCATACATGCTATCGGCTAAATCTTTTTCGAAAGGTGTATTTTCTATGATGGGCACAACCAACTTTTCATCATAGCGTAAATAACGTTTCAAATCATCATCATAGATGCCTTTTATCATTTCCAAATGAGTGCAACGGAAGACCTCACCCGGCCATAATAAGGTGGCCATAACTGCGTGCTGGGAATGTGTGTGTATAACAGCACCAGCATTGCGGTGACGATAAGACAACATAAACAAGGGAGTACATTGACTTTTCGATAAACTTTTGGTATTTTGTATAGAAATGTACGAGTATATATATGTAGATTTAGAAGAGATCATCAACATAAATTAACAAAGTATGCTTACTGCTTATAATCTGGTGGCAATTGTAGATCTTCACCTTCGATATTTTGTACAAATAAATCTTCCGGCTGTATACGCTCTTTTTGTACCCCAGAGGGAGCTATGTAAATTTCGTTGCTGTTGAATAACAAGTGTAATTAGTTGAGATCGAGACGGAGAACTAATGATGAATGAGATGAATAACTTGAAAATAGGTATATTCTCAGTGCTAACATGATCTTATTGTGATATTTAAGTGCTGTAATTCTTATTCAAAAAATGCCGACTACTGGTACATGACGAACTTAGGCACGGTTACTCTATTTTCTCATTTAGTTTTATATGATAAAATATTTCCAAATTTTTATATTAAAAACTTTTACAACGTTTAGAAAGTAAAACCACCACCATCACTGAAGAAAAAAATGGATATTATTTTTAATTATCTACCGGAGATATATTACATACATAGTTTTATAAGGTTTTACTGTACATTTATGTATATATCACTATGCAATACGATTTTTCATGCCATGATGAAATATGATTTTAATATTGTTGAAATGGTATACGCTCCCCTGTTTAGTTTTACAATAGACCCAGTGTTTATTTTAACTTCTTAACAAGGACTATCAAACGATATGCCCATGAGAATGATTGTTTTCTTTTCTGTCAATGCATGGGAATGAACAAATCAGTTTATATATTGAAGCAGATAACATTTTCCGGTCATTGTTTTAACTAATTCATAATATTTGATCTGTATTCCAAGAGCGAATTGAATTCGAATTTCTTATTCATAAAATTGTCCATAAATTCTATTTGAAGGCGTTTGGAGATTCTCTGTAACCTGATTTTCCCATTAGAACATTTTGGAAATTCGATTCCGAGCGGAAAAGCCAAATTCGAAATACAGAACATGGAGCATATTATGAAGCGAGTCCACACGATTTTTAATCACTATTTGTCACAACAACAATATATGTAAGTTGACTAGAAGTTAGAATTTTCAAACTCTAGGGGTCGTACAATCAATACATCAGCGATACGAGTTCGATTAAAATTATAAAATTTGTGACCTAGTAAAACTCTGTAAGAAAAGTGCAGTTTTTCGGGGAAAGTGCAAAGAAAATGGTGCACTTTTTCCAGAATCGAATACGCCATTAGTGTTCGCGAAATGTTTTCGATTATGAATGTATCATGCAATTTATGATAAACTTACTTCATTTTCATAGAAATCCCTCCTCCAGTACCTGTAACCCATCCCAACCCATAAAATTGTTGACATAACGCCGGTATCAGTTTGCGTGGATGCTCCTGAAAAATAAATTCAAATACATAAAAAAATAAAAACGCTCGTTTAAGTCGAAAAACGCAAGAGATTGGTGGTATACGTAAATTCGCAAATGGTCATATGACTCGAAAGATTTGTCATTATAATAGTGATAATATAAAATTTTGTAAATTGTAGTAAAAGCAAACGTAACAAGATCTTTGATGTGGTGTGCCAGGGTACATAACATATAAGAATTATAATACCGGTTAAAATTCCTTTATTGCGATTTATAGATCATCCATAATTTGAAACTTACCAAAGGCAAATCATTATAAATTGAGGAAGACATCTTGCAACGGCCAACTAACTATTTTGTAAGCTCATCTAATCCAAATAACACTGATATGAGATAATTGAAGCTGTAGTGAGACTATTACTGATAAGAAACAAATTTACACAATAAAAACTAATGATTTTTATTTTTCTCTTGAAACGAAACTCGCAAAACAAAAATGCTAAATGAGCGGTAATAAGAAATACTGAACAATGTCCGGATTAGTGACACAAA